>JAVJGJ010000014.1:24757503-24778807 GCA_035590215.1 Microhierax caerulescens | reverse complement strand
TTTAGGCCTGACTCAACAGTTGGAATCCTGTGGGCTGCTATCTATCCACCCTCCTTGTCATCCCAAGGTTTATGGCCAACAAGCTCCAGCACATCCCCGCTTATTAGTCAGACCGTACTTAGAGACTTGTCCTTCAGGCCTTGTCCCGCAGACCTGGGGAGTTTTTCCCTGCAAATAGTTTACTCTTTCACTCTCACACCACAAGGAATTTCAGGGAGAAAAGGTGGCAGAGAGACATAAAAATCAATGAACAGAAAATGTAGTGTTGCAGTTCTGCCTATGAATGCATACAGGGAAAGGTATACATCCTTGAGCTGACTTTGTCAGTTCCACTAATACTGTGCAGTTGTCAGTAGTGCTGTGCTGTATGAATAAGCCTTTAAGCAAAGATTCCTGATCCTTCAGAAAATTTCAGTATCTGTCAAATGACTGATTGTCATGTTAGATGTGACATGTAGGTATTAGACTACAGATATAAGTATGGACATCTCTGATTCAGAAAAAAAAAATCACGGATTCCAGCTGTAGTTTTATGAAGGAATCTCCATTCCTGCATGGATCAGTTGCAACATGGGAACGTGGGGCTGGGTTTCCATTTCACGGGCTGTGCTGCTGTCACAACAGGCAGCGAGTTCAGGTGTGTGGTGGAGCTCCCCTGCAGCCTTTGTGAAATGCACAGGGAAGCTTTTCTTTTGAAATGCTTTTATGAGAGGTATTAGCATAAAGTTCAGTGTTGGTATATTAAATCTTGCAAAAACAGTCTGTAGACTGAGACCAAAATACTAATTAGCACTCTTACATAACAGCTTAGGGTTCTGTAGTACTTTTTTGTCTGAAAGATTGAGGGCCAAAGGGGTTTACTCATTGGAATGACGCATTTTTTAAAATAAATAGTGAGTGTCAAGGCAGTCACCAAACAAGGAGACAGTCATTTTTAAAGTATGCAATAAGGACTACTTCTTTCCTCCACCATGCACAACTTCAAGCACAGGAGCTTTCAAACAAGCACCGCTAGACCAGCTAACTCTTGTTCGTTCTTGTTTTATTTGATTACTATGCAAGTGCTGGACTGGAGCCAAAGAATTCAGCCTCGGCAGAGGCAGCACTCGGCAGCACTGAGCCTGGAGCAGCCCTCTGGCTCTGAAGTTGTGCTTGGACCCTTGTGTCCAGGAGGAAGGGAAAGGCATTGCCGTGCAGAGGGGCTCCTCGTGCTGCCCTTTGTGACTGCTGAGATGCACTGCTGGGGGAGCTGGGAGGGCAGCTCTGCCCTGTCACTTGGGACATAAGAAAGATGGGCAGCCACAGGGCATTGGAGCTGGTGCTTTGCTATCTGTTACAAGCTTGTAACTGGGCTTGTTGAGCCATCAATGGACTTGTTCCCTAGTCAGTACCTTACCTGGGCTCTTGCTTTGTTTGATTTTTGTTTCTTTGGGCTGGCTTTTGAAACATTACATTTCTATCAAACTGCCTCCTAGTCTTTGGAAATATTGCAAGGAAGAATGCAGAATCCCATTAGCTGTAAAAGTCAATGCATTTTCCAACAGAAAAAGAAATCCCGATGAAAATTTAAACACAGTGCTATAAAATGTTAATAATTGCTTTTTCCACTAGCAGTAGCATTTTATAAGTAGAATTAGATCAAAGGACTGTAGATTAATCAAATAAGAATTTCTCTGTATGGTGGTAATGTCTCTTTGGATAAATACCGTGCACATCATAGACACTCAGGAGTCTCTGGGATATTTATTCTTCAAAAGACAGCGGCTGAGTGACTGACATACTGACTTGGCAAGCTGGGGTGGGGATGGAAACCATCCCATCCTGGCTGCTCAGGCTCCCTCCCCATGCACCTGTGCAGGAATCCTGCCTCTCCATTTTGCACAGCAAGGCACAGAGGAGACTGGTTGTTCCTACTCCCTGGCTGCCAGCGACCAGCCCTATTTGGGAGTGTAGATGGTAGTGGTGCCACCTCTTTTGTCTTGAGTTTGGAGTTCCTGATGGGAGTCTCAGGGAAGACCACAGAGTCACGTCTGGAGCAAAAACCATCAAGTATTGTACATGGTAATAACAGGTAATGGAGGATTTCAGTCTTGAGCTTTCATTTTAAATTTCTAGTACCCAGAATTATATTTCTCCATTTTACAGCACTGGAAAACTTACACGTTGATTAGGAATAAAATTCATGAGGTATACTGAGAACAGATTGCATTGCAGTAAAAATCTGCCCTCAGGGGTTTGCATGGAGCGAAATTTTAATGAATAATTGTGAATGAGACAACTGTCTTTTCCCCCTTTCACATTTAGGTGCCTACCTTTGCAAGCTGCCTGACCCTGTCCTTATACTCAGGCAGGTCCCAGGCAATGCCACTCCACAGCCCTGGCCTGGTGGGCAGCCACCTACCTCCAGGCTGAGGGTGGGAGGAGAGCTCTGTCATACAAAGGTGCATCATGACATATTGTTGGCCTTGAGGCCAGAGAACAGGACACAGAGCCTTCTGAGTTCCATCATTGCCAGTTTTGTACTTGGGAAGTTAATCTCCAGGGCTGTGAAATGACTTCCCGTGAGCCAGTGGTGCTCGTATCAGAAACTGTCTCCATCACAAAACTACCTGGCAAGAGCTGTACTCCCTTAGAAATCAACTCATGCTAGGGGCATATTAGACAAAATATTAGTATTTTCAAATGTAATGGAAAATTGTTTGACAGGCATACTAGGAGGGCTTTTTCGGTATATTTTCACTCAGATTGGCTTCCTACTTGCTGTTGAAAATGGCAGTGTTCTGCTTCCATTTCATTAACTGAAGAAATGGCATGTTTTGCAAACTCAGTGTTGGTAAGACTGAATGAAAATGGATGCCTCTGCCTGTTAAAAGAACTGAAAGCTGTTATGGTGAGGAATCTGAAAAACAAAGAATCTCTCCATCCCCTTCCTCTCTTGCAGGCTGTGACCAGTTCTCGGTAACATTAGTATTAGGGACTCCTGGGTTTTGTTTACTGCTCAGTGCCTGCTGCTAGGTGTTGTTGATGTCTTTTTCATCCCAAGGGTTTAATTTGTTCCAGTGCTTGTTGTACCGTGCGGTTTTGGGGATTCAGACAGCTCTTCCGTAAACTGGACTTTTTCTTGGCAAACAGGGGTTTGCTTTTTAGAAAACTAGCGAGGGCATCTTCTCCAGAGATGAGTCGAGAGCTGGGCAGCGTGGAGCTGAGGAGGAAAAGGCTTTCTCCAGCCCTGCGTACTCTGAAACAGGCATTCACGAGTGTCTTCAACTTTTTCTTCCCTGCTTTCCGCAGCGGCCGGCCGGGGGCAGCCCCTGGGTGCTGGGCAAGCTCGGCCCCCGGGGCTGCGGGGCTGGAGCTGGGGCCGGCCGGCTGTCCCGGTGCGGGGGCAAGGTTGTCCCGGTGCGGGGGGCGGCTGTACCGGTGCAGGGGCCGGCTGTCCCGGTGCAGGGGCCGGCTGCGCTTCCACGGGCTGGACTCGGAGCGATTGGCCCGTGCGGATCATGTGGGAGAAGCAGGAATCCTGAGTTGTAGCTGTTGGCACTCCTTCTTTTAAGCGCTCGCTCTTTCCAGCTCCCAAGGGCTTGTTGCCTCCCTCCTTTCGTTACCCTGATTATAATCTGGAGTAGCCACAACGGAGAGGGACGGAGCGAAGCGATTTTAAAGAAGCAGAGATGTTTAGGCAGGTGCCCAGGACTTCAGGCACTGGCTGTTACTACCTTAACTCGGTGTCATCTGAGGGCCAGGAGATGTACGCGCGATATGATCAAACTGCCAGGCGCCCTTCCTACAGGATGAGCAGGATTCTCGCCCGTCACCAGCTACTGACGAAAATTCAGCAAGGTGAGTTAATGGCAGAAGCCCTCCTTAGCCTGGCATTGCCACAGGGTCTGCAGGTCCCCTCTTTCGTATGAGAGCAGGTTTTGATGCCTCATATTCCAGACTCTGTTCTTGTCTCTTGTTCTGAGTCTAACCTGGCTAGACTCAGAGTTTGAAATAGTCATTCATACCTTTCTGTTTCTACACAGGCACACATACACTGAGAACCAAGAGACAAACACTAGTGCATGGTTAGCTATTTAACTAAATTGTCTTTTAATCATAAACTATGTGGTAGCTTTGGTGCTGAAGTTTGCCTTTTCTGACTGGCAGAACAGTTACTGGCATCAGTACACTGTTCGGGATTGCTACAGGTAAAACCTGCCCGTGGTAAAGCAGAGAGGGAGAACAGATGATCATCCAGTTAAAAAAAAAAAAGAGAGCAGAAGTCCAGAGCTGTTGGAAGAAGGCAGCTGGGATAATATTCTTTGGAAACAAGCATGTGTGGCTGTCAGAAGGTTAGAAAACTTGTCACATGTTCTTAAAAATAACTGCTGACTTGGCTTTCTGAAGCTGCTTATGCAGTTCATCTAGACAGTTATTGCAGATATATTGATTTTTTTTTCAGTATATATATATATCTACAGTACTAAAGCTAAATGCAGGTTGGCCTCAGGACAAATTATTTGGCCTGTGTGTGCAGTTTAAAATAATTTTCAGAATTGTTAATGCAAAGATAAAATAATAAAAGCCAAGTGTACAGATTTCCAGGTTAAAAAGTAAATCAATGCATAGTTTTGTGTTGATCATAGTTTTGTATAATAACCTGTATATCAGTTTCCCAAGTGGATGTGGTCCTACATGCAGAAAAAGACTATGTCATGTGTTTGTCATGAAAAACACTTAAAATCTCTGACAGTAACAGTCACTTTCTTGACAGCTTGCAAAAAGATGTTTGATTCTGCTAACTAGGGGCAGGCATAGAGTTAACAACATCCACTGTCATATCTGGCAAGTATCACAAAAACTAGTGTGAGCTTCTGACCAGCAGCGGTTAAATGGAGTGGCTATTTCTGTGTATGGCTTTCCAGTAAGATTCTTTATATCTGTGGCTGTCAAACTCTGGCAGAAGTACAGGGATATAGCGATGAAGCTTTTATTGCATTTATAAAGAAAACAATACATAATTCTTTGGCCAGCTTTTACAAAAGATGAAAAAGATAGTTTCTGTGGCAATTAGAAAACTGCAGTTGTTTTCAGTGTGGTCTCAGGAACTGGTCGTGTTTGAAGGACACTGGTCCTCACTGCTGCGCTGATTTCAGGAAGGATATTATGTCATTCTGTGTACTCAGTGTACAGCCTGGATTGAATGGAAAGAAAGGGTAATTTATTTCTCTCCATGTTTATTTGAAAATGTTTTGGGTGTAGTACTAGTACCAACTTAGTTTTCAAGCAGCAGCTGCAGATGAGATGGATTAACACACCTCCTGTACCTGTCATGGTGCTGTTCAACATTCCCTCTTGTAAGCCATAACCCATCAGCTGTCTGGGACAGCCAGGGCTCCCAAAGCCACCCAGCGGTGCTGGGGCTTATGAGAGGCTGTGTGGTGGGACAGGGAGGAGTTTCTGAGTTGTAACTGTTCTTCCTGCAGCTTGTTGCATGGTGGTCTGTCTGTGTTGAATGGCCTCTGCTCCTCTGCCACAGCTTTCCAACCTGTCCTGCAGAGCTGTGGGAAATATTTGTGTAGCACCTTGATGATGTGATATATGTTACGGTTCAGTATATGAAATATTTGTATATTTTGGATCTTTCTTCACTTCTTGTGTTGATGGAAAACTGGGGACCGAGTCTTCTATTAATTAGATGTCAGTTCATTAGCAATAATGAAAGTAGGTATGCAGATAGACACTGATGTCTGTGTATGTGCCCATATGTAGGAATACACACATCTAGTGCAAGACACGTTTTCTCTGCAGTGCCCCAAGTAATGACTAATAATTTTGAGTTAGCAACACCAATATAGCTAGTGTGACTAAATCTGAAACCTTCAGTTTACACTCTGGATGAAAAAGCTAGTCCCATCAGTCACTGACAAGACTTTCACCAGTTTTTGCTGGGTCAGTATGTCACCCTCTGTGCTTGCCTTGTTCACGCTGTAAGCAGTGTGAGGGTACTCCAGTCAGTTCCAGTTCCTCTCCCAGAGGGTATTGGAAATGTACTGTAATATGGATGGAGGTATCAGAGGTGAGTGAGTTTTACCCCACTGGCAAGTGGGATTTGTTACTAACAGAATGCCACAGAGCAACTTATCAAGAATGCATTGAAAAGTACATCAGGGCATGCAAGATGACAACCAAAACTTGCTTTCAGTCACCCAGTGGAGTAAAGCATGCAAATAATTATTTAGCCTTGCATTTGTATGTCCTTGAATCATACATTTTAAGGCCATTAAGACAGTGCGTTTGAACACTGCTACCCCAGTTCTTGTGTTAGCACCTCCCCAATCTAATAATTTGAATTATATGATATGTTTAGAAAAACATCCATCCTGAATTTTAATATTGCTGGAATGGTGAATCCTGCCTGATTGGTTGCTTTGCTGAAAACAGATCTGCCGCATGTTTAAGTAAGTGCTAAGCTGCCTTGGGGCTTATTCGAATACCTGCTCTGTACTTCTTGTGCAGATATTTTTCAGTTGCTGGATTTCAGACTGCAGGGACCCACAGTAGGAAATGGTGAAGTTCTTACATCAGGGATATTTTTCCTTAGTGAAAGCAATTATTTGCAAAATCACAGTGTGTCCAACTTGCAATGTATAAAGCAGTCAAGGCTTCCATTCCAGGATAGGAACCTGGTACATTAATGCACGGTAATACAGTGTTTCATATACTGCTCTCTGTTCAGTCATCAGCTACATGTACTGTTCTAAACGATGCTAAATTGCCCTTATCATATTGTGCAATACAGCTTGTCTTCCTCCTTTAAAAACACGTTTTCTGAAGAAGCTTTTCTTTGTGTTTTCCTTCGGTGTTAGTTAAAAATAAACTGAATGAGTCATTAGAGGAATTATGCCATTTAATCATTTCTAAAAAGAAAACCACCACATGGGAAATGAAAGGAACTAGACTGTTATTTTAATCAGATCATACTTTGAAAGTCCTAAATATTTGGTTTATGTACACCACCGACTCCTTGAGGCAAAATTATGTGGTGGCCTGTGAATGTGTGTAGTAATTATCTGTCTGATATTAAATAGGTATTTTCAAAATGTGATCTTTTGATGATTCCCTTTCCCCCATAAGCCCGTTAGTTTCCATGCTGAAGGGGACACATGCCTCAGCATAAAGGAACAGGGTGTAGCATGCTTGGTCTGAGGTATTTATTCAAACTGTGTATGCAGTAACTGTATGAGAATTCATTAATGATTACTCATGTTCTCTTTAAATAAATAAGGTGGTGACTTTCAAGAATTTATATTACATGAGTCACAAAGTTGTTATTTCTTTCACAGTACATGGCTAAATTCAGTGCAGAATAGGAAATATAAAAAGTCGCTGTAGGTAAAAAGTAAGGAAGAATTCAGGCCATACGCTGAAAACATTACATTGAAATCATTGACTGTGCAGCACAAGTAAGAGCATAAGCCAGGATGAACAAATCCACACCTGCCCAGCACAGCTAGGCATCGCTGGTAAAGAAATGTCCCCATTCATCCACAGCAGAATCTGATTCTTAGCCTGCACTTTCAGTAAGAAAATGGTATGAAGAAACAAATGCAAATAAGACAAATTCCTGTTCTCGGTGAGTAAATTCCTACCCACAGTGAGTAATGCTCTGTGATTTGTCTCAGTTTATGTCCACAAGCAAGAGCAGTTGAAAAAAATTGTTCGATGGAGTGATCTCAAAGCAAACTTTTAACTTTTCAAGGCAAACTCACAGTTCAACACTCAGCAGGTATGTTGCAAGTTCAATTTTGATCTTTAATGAGTACTGTTATCTCTGTGTCACCTGCATTTGTCTGGTTTGAGCGAGCATTAGAGGTGCAAACAAATGCACCTTTCTGTCTATAGTCTTCCCTTTGGAGCTAGTTCAACATGTTTAATTCTTCTCTTTTCTAAGCATGAGTACAGTTGTGGAAAGCGTTACAGAAGAACACGAGTGACTTGGCAAAAAGCTGTACATTTTCAGTGACGTTAAATTTCAGCTGTAAATGTAAAAGAAGTTGTAATATAATCCCATACTTAAAAGGAGAGCTTGGAAGTCATGTAAGTGAAAACATTGCAGTCATAGTTTGCAATAAAAAAAGCCCAGATCCCATTGTGGATACGCACGCAGGTATGGCATTGCCTGTCCGTCCCTGGAAATGGGAAATGGGATGCAATTATGTTATTAAAGACTCTGGTTTTGTTTAGATATACAAAGAGGACAAAATATGGTTGTTCAGGCAACCTGAACTGTAGCAATTCCCACGTTCTGGATGCTGGCCACTTTACCTAAACATCTTTAAACCTCATTATCTGAACCCACAAATTAAAAGATGAACCAACAAGATTCAGCCTTGGTGAACACCCTCACTTAGGTCGTCTCTGCCCATTGCCAGTGACCTACTTACTGCCTCTGGAGCTTGTGGCTTAACTCGTGGCAGTAGCAGTTTGTAGTTCCCATTCAACCCCCAGTACCTCTGCGTGGCTCTGGCTCCGTGGCTTTGCACTGGCTCGGGCACACAAGAGAGGACAGGTCTGGGTCTGCAGTAGCCCAGGGCCCTGGGGGGAACATCTCAGCTGCAGAGTTGCCTCGCAGACCTCAGCTGGAGCATGGTCCATCACCCTCTCCAGCATCAGACACGTATGTGGCAGGCATGTGCTCACAGCAGACGGATCTTTGCGTTGCTTAAATGATACCAAGTCTTGACTAAGTCTGTGAAAACTGTATTTCTTACAGTAGGTGAAGATCCATTAGAAACTGAGATCCTACATCATGTGAAGCTTCTTAACCATCATCCTTCCTTCCTTACACATTATCTTTCCTCAAGTCCTTAGCTCTAAACTTGGGGAAACTGGAGTTTTTAAATTAAATTGTAGGATTTCTTAATTATTTTTTTTTTCTAAACTTGTACTCTGAAATTGTTGAAGTATTTGTGTGAAACTTTTGCACAAAAACCCGAGAATGTCCTGAGGGGAATTTATAAACTCAAAGTGCTCTGAGGTGTGCTTATAAAAAAAATTTAAAATTAAATGGTAGAGTGAAAGATTGCAGTTCAGCTAATGAAAGCTTCATAGACTACAGGACATTTGAAATGGAGAAACTTTCACTAGAGCAAACCTGGCAAAGAGGTTCAAATGCTGAAATTGTCCAGAAACACCTGCATGGTGTATATCAATAAGTGACCTGTGCTGTACCAGAGATCAGACTCAATGATGATAGTGGTTCCTTCTGGCCTTATCACTTCACAGCCACTGAGTGTCGAAGACAGTTCTGCTGACACGTGCAGGGTGGACACCAGGAAGTAAATGTTGGCTCTTCTTTTTAGTTATGGGACTTATGCTCTCAATTTCACTGAAAGCAGGATTTCAGCCAACATGAAATCTTAGCTTGAGACATTTTTGTTTTGAAATTGTTTGTGGTGAAATGAACAGCTATGCTATGTATCTTTGTATTGATTACTGAGGAGATTTTTAATTTTCACATTTACTCTTTCGTAAAATTACAATTACAGGCCAGTAATGTTAAAAGACATTGAAGCCAATAAATACAAGATATAGGCTCAATAGATGAATCATTACAGTAATAATAATTGGAGTTTTTTAGTTTAGATTTAGAAGTGAGAAGTCACTGAGGTGTATAAAATGCTACATAACAGAAATAAAATTGAAATTACTCACAAAAATAGATTAATTAAGAGAATCTGTACATAGCGCTTGTTATTGGGAGACTCATGTCTGTATTTATACATAAATTCCTGAAAATAAAATGCAGTATTTGTACCACGAGCACCATAAGTGTTAATTAAAAACATCTGCAATGTTAGATTCCAGACAGATACTATTTTTCTCTCTAGGCAACAGATCCTTATGAACTTTTTTTTAGTTTTTTTTATTCAAATGCAAACTATGAAGTCATTGAGAGCATCTTAGCCATAGTCATTGTTTTTATCTTACTCCTATCATACAATATTCTCAGACTTTTAGTCGGATGTAAACTATAAGTTCTGAATTGCATTGTTTCATACAGGGCTTCACATATATTTAGATTAGTGTCTAAGCTCTAATGGAAGGGATGGACAAAGCAGGTCCCTTGTAGTTAGGCTATTAGGTTAGTAAACAATTGTCTGTACTTGTGTTTGTTACACCTTGTGATAGCCACTTTTGAGGGTAAAATGCTGAATTCTATGGCCCATGGGCTTGATCCAGTAGATACTAGTTGTGTCATTTCTTACTTATACTTATTTTACGGGTATTTGAATGTGGACAAGTCAGTAAACTCTCATCTTCATGTCTCATTTTTTATATCACGTTTTGTACTTTTTGCTTAAAAACCTGTTGAGTTTCCCTGTTCAGGTTCAATGCAACAGGTTAGCTGAGCTAACTAGAGAAAATCATCACAACGCTAATTGCACACCATTGCTTAGTAGGGGAGAGGAGGGCTTGAGCACCTTGAGCTGAACTATTCAGAAGCTTTTGAAGAGCAGACATGATTTAGAGAACTTGGGAGTATTATAGCTTAGCTGAAAAGGATGTGCATTGACTCAGTCTGAAAACATTTTGTGGCTTTTCGTCTTTCATCTGTTACAGGACTGAGGAGGTTAATTCTGCCAGGAGGAGAAAATCACTCCATAGCACTTCAAACTGCATGGGGTTTTGACAAACATACACTCGCAGATGAGTAAAAGTTTCTGTGCTCATGATGTTAGGTGAACTTGGTGAAATAGCTTTGTTTAAAATATGGGCTGCACAGTACATCTTAAGTAAATACCATCTGCCAGCCATGGAAGCTGCCTTGCTGGAAAATACCAGACGTTTTGCTTTCCACTTGAAATCCTTTGCCAAAGAAGGACTCAGCCCTGCAACTTAGATGAATCTTCCTCTGTACTAAAGGAGCAAAACAATAAATTCCAATAATGTCAGCTGGTATTGTTTTAATGAGCTAAATATTACAGGCCTTTAGCAATAGTTGTGTTCTTTTTTAATAGGATTGTTGTTGGAGGAGGATCTGTGTGAGCGAAGTTTTTAGGATTTGGAAGCAAAATCTGTATATATTTATTGTTGTCTCTCTCATTTAGTCCTAATGGCCTTGAAGGGTATCTGACTTTTTTCCCCTTTAATGTGTTACTAGTGTCTTTCATGGTTTGTTTGTTTTATTGATTGTGCCATGTTTAGTTCTAATTCTCTTATCACTTCAGTGGTTTAGGAGTATGGAAAAAAGTGGTAAGTTCGAAGTGGAATCTCTAATTTAATTCTCGCTTTATTCTTTTAAGTCACAAACACGCCAGCATCCCCCACCCCCAAGACCTGCCATTTTCTGGGAGATTTCTCAGCTTCCTTCTTGAAATCGCATTTGCTGGAAAATGTGACACCCTTTCATTAAGGAAAGGCATTTCCTTAAGGCTGCAGTACAGCTTTTAATGCCAAATGTGTCCAGAAGCGAGGATGATGCTACAGCAACTCCTCTTTAACACTTCTCTACAAGGGACCTGCTGCTTCTGCAAACCTCCCAGCACATGCTGAACCCTGTGTTTTTTCTGTAGATCTCTGACAACTCTTTCCCCTTCCTTACAACATGCATCCTTTGGGCCACTATTTCACTGTGCGTTATTGACATTATCCAGGAGCTCCTGCTTGCAGATATCAGGTGTTAACACATCATGTTCCTCTGTCGGTACTAGCCTTATGGCAGTAAAATGTCCCTCTGATTCTGAGTGGGCATGTCTGTACTGCTAAGTAAAAGGGATGGGAGGTGAGATGGAGAACCCCCTACTCTGCTGAGCAGGTGACTTGCTGGCTCTGTTTTGGCCTTCTCCAGCTAGGTCAACCCAGAGCAGTTTTATGGGAAAGAGACTAGTCCTAGGTAGTGCAGGCATGAGGTGAGTGATGCCACTTGACCAAAAAACTACAATCAGGCTGTCTTTCATTTAGCAGTGTGAATGTAACCACTCTTGCCTCTGCCACAGAAGATGCAAAATGAGGAGACACTTTGCTCCACAGGTTTAAAGATCTAACATTAATGTTTCTGTAGTATTTACCCCCAAAACAGTAAAATATTATTGCTGTAATACAATTTTTAATACCTGAAATTTATGAAGAAAGTAGATGTATCCTATCATGAACTGCCTTTCCATTCCTGCGTAAATGCAGAAATAAATTCTGTTAAAAAGCCGACTACTTAGGTCTTTTTTATTATTTCATGCTGTGCAGCAGACAGCTCACATTAGCTAACCACAACCCTAACCTTCTTGTGAAATCAATATCCCAAATCTGTGTAAATTCAGAACCTGCAGAGACAACTCAAAATAATTAGATCATTTGTTCACCCCAATACCTGCATCATCATCCAGCATCCTTCGCAAAGGACCTAAGATTTGAAAAGGGACCAAAAGATGTAAGATGACTCTAGATTTGAGAAGGAACAAGGGTCTCTGTCAACACTGAGATGGCCCAAGTGTAGGACTTGTGTGAAAGGCAGGGTGCTTTTGCATACTTTTAGCTTCAGGAAGCAGCAGAATGATTAGTTTTTCCTAGTCTCTAGTTGGCATGGGAGTGGGAGTCTGGAGAGGATAGGACTCTCAGAGCCACACAATGTGGCTTTTTCGTAATGTATTTGGCCAACTCAAATGTTCTGTGGGATAAGTTAAGTTTTTTGTCTGTAATTGCATCTGATGGCAGCATCTGAATATCTAATCATTTTGTAACTTCAGAGATAACAGCTTTCTCTTCCTGAAAACATTTATCTGAGGGAGATAATGGAAAATCCAAAAGTTAATGCTTGGCACAGATGGTGAGGCAGTAAGTCCTTGGCTATTAATTTTTTTTTCCTTTTTCTTGTCATTTTTACAGCTATATTTATCTATATTTCCGAGGACTTTTTGAAACTGCCATTCTGTCAGCTTCACTTTGTTAAAAGCATGGTGGTCTGCCTAGGTCTTATCCAGAGTTAAAAGGAGTTTCTTTTCTTTTAAATTCAGCAAGCATCAGACTGTATCTGTTATAAAAGCACCTCCCAAATTAACAGGGTGAGATATTCAGAATACTTTGTCTAAAACCACTTTATCAATCATACTGCTGATTCTGTATTTTTTAATCCAGACACCCCTGCCAAAACCTGAGCCATTGCAGCAAAAGCTGCATTTCATACCACTGCCTGAGTGATGTAGCCTGGATCAAATAATCCCAGCGCTGGTTCATGGCCGGGCTTATTACATCTTCATCCAATGCTTCATGCTGAAAGCCAGAGCTGTCTTCACCCCACCGATGGCCGTTCAGACACTGCATGAGTGGTGCTGCCTAAGGAAACACATGGCTGCGGTTCTTCTCTGAGATAGTTCAGGCCATTCTTCCCCAGCAGCTCACAACCCTGCCATCCTCAATGAGGGGCCGTGGGCACCAGGGGGAAGCGATGGAGTGCCCTTGCACACTTGCACATGGGGCACGAGGTTTTGTCTGTTCAGACCAAGAATGATCTATTCACCAGCAGCTTCTGATGGAAGGAAAAAATTTCCGGTGACATTTTAATTCTCTTTTATGTGGAGCTATTTTTAGACAGTACTGCTGCCAGTCATATCAACGCTTTGTGTCTTTTGAGTTTTCACTGAACTGCATAATAAGTGTTTCAGCTCCCTGGCGCATAATGGCCGTGGTTTTTTCTGAAAGTCTTATTATTTCAAGTGGCCTCTTATCTTAAGATCGATTCATTAGTTCTGGCCTCTGAAGTTTAAGAGGAAATAATTGCAGTTGCTAAAAAATTCTAAATTAATTTTTTTTTTCAGTAATACTGATTCTCTCTAATATCAGGTTCTGAAAGTCTATTTTAAGACTGATAAAGCAGATGATTCACATTTCAATGCTCGTAATGTGGTTTCTGACATCTACAGCTGCGTTGTTAAGCTGGGTGAGAGAACTGGGATATCAGAGGGAAATACAGAACCTTTTCCGTTACTCAGACTATTTTTTTAGTCTGAGTGCAAACCACATCGCACCTCAGGTGCTCACAGAAAGCCAACAGCTATGAGAGCTGCAAGGAAGTGTCACTTACGTTCCCATTAGCCCTGTCTCCCACAGTTGCTAGCCTAGGGGCCACTACTGACACACAGGGAATGACTGTGAGCTCAGCTGGTGTCCCAAAACCCACCCATGAAGTACTGCTCTGGCTCCATCACTGCTGGCAGCCAAGCTTGCTGGGGGACGGAGCTCAGGTGCATGGATGTGAGACATTAGGTGGACGCACATGACAGCAGAGTAAGATCATGTTGGCTGATTGGAATTTGGTGTAGAAGCTGAGCAGCCAGAGTTTGCCTGATTTTGTCTGTCTGTCTATCTATACATTTGTATATATATTTATATACTTTTAGAAGTCTAAAAATCAGATTTCTGAAGGGACTAGGCACTTTAAGTACAAAGATTTAGAACAGTTCACTGTTGCTAGAATTTGCAATGACCCAGAGTTTTCTCACCCACTCAAAGCACAGGGAGTGCTGCTCAGTACCAGACCCATCAATCTGCCCTCATCTTTCTGCAGAATATCCTGTCAGCTCTTAGAGGTGTGTGACAAATACAATTCTGTAGTCATTTAACTGACTTAAATAGAAATTAAGATTTCAAAAAGTATATAAACTAAAACTCCTGCCTTATCCAACCAACTCTCATTGCACCATCCTGCTCTGCTTTATTCTGACAGTACTCCTGTCTGCACTTTTCTGACAATGAGGGCACTGGTCTCCAAAAAGCTTTGTTCATTAGCTCTCTAGTAACCTCCAACTAGGACCACTGGCTAGGATTGTTTAAGGCATTCTCATCTGGACTGGTTCTACAAAAAGCAGACTGCAAAACGTAAGATATGGGGGAAAGTGTGTGTTATTATTTTATCATAGCCCTGATTTGTGAATGTTTCCTGCTTCTTTGACAACAGTGGTGGTTTGGACTAGTTGTGCCCTGATACCAGAGACTTTGATTCAAACCAGTTATTTTTTCATAACAAAGCACACACATACTACTCCAGAAGCCATTTGCTTACTTGAATTTAATTAAGTAATTATGTGATAGTCAGAAGTGGCTCAGACCTCTGAAGTCGCATTGTTCTAGAAAGTTGTGTTTTGGGCCGCTTCTATAAAAGGCTTTGCTTAAGAAGAGTGCTGCATTGCTGTTGGACTCTGATTGGGCATAAGGCCTAAAAGTTGTTGTGCAAAGAAGACAAGTCTTCACCAGCCACCATGTATGAAGTTATATGAGAACTAGAGGAAGACTATAGTCTGAAGTCCTGGAAATATCCCGTCTTAAGTCTTTAATGAGGATGAATATAAAACTACTGGCATTTTCATTGTAGCTCTACAGAGTCATTTACTCCCTGCACTGGCAGAGCTTTTTATAGCTCCATGGTGCCTGCTGACAGATTCTGAGAGCAAAAAGTTTTTCAAAACCCGCTGGTCACAATAAGGAGAGGCTGTAGCTTTTAAAATACAAGCTGAATACAGATTATACAGACTTTTAAAGATAAGGATGCAAGTAGTTGCATGCGGGTGTTTTCTTTTTCAGCAAAACATTTCTGTTGTTACAATGCTTGCTTTCTCCTGAGGAATTGAAGCTGACTGTTAACAGTTTTCTGGCCTAAACTATTGCCATATAGTTTGTTTTGTAGAAAACATGAAAAACTGAAAGACTAGAATAATTGTCTTTGGTGAATGTTCAGTAGAGATGGCCACAATCACTTTAAAGCGAATCAAAAATGCACTACCCATTTTTAAATAGTATTCCTTATTGACTATATAGCAGCTGGAAAACTATAGCAAGTTTTAATTATCTTCAGAAAACAAAAAGCTCTTGCCAACACATGCTGGTTATTATCGGCAGCTGCTATATGCTGACATACTCTTTCAGTTCATGTGAGGCTCAGCTGTCTTAAACAATCATTGTAAAATGTAAAATAGATTCATAGTGATGATCGTTTCTTGTTACTTAACTACTGATGTAATTGGTACTGAATTTAGGTTCACGTCTTTGTTTAAGCTGTAATAAAATTACATAAAACCCCAATTGTTTCATGTAAGAGGTGCAAATAGCACGCAACAGGAATTTAAAATATTGAACCATGGTGCTTTTTAAACAGTTCATTAAAAAGACTCAGATTCCCTGATATGGTTTCATCATTTGCATAAACGTAAAATTTTACCTTCTACCTTTGAATAACAATTACTACAACTTTATCAAAATGAAAAAGATACAGTTTAATTTGCTGATTTAAACAGGAATCTTTTATCTTTTACATGTCATCCTTCTCTTAGCAGAAGTGGAGATCTTTATGGCATTCACTGTTGTCAGATCAGATGCTGCAATTTTGTCTATTGCATAATTTAGCAGAGTTTGTTTTTTTTAATGACATTAATATACTTTTCAGAATCTGCGACGCCAAGAAATATATGCAGCATTTATGCTTTAGTTTTCTGTAGAAAAACGGATAGGTATGGTAGATTCTTTTTCAATATGTCTAGAGCCTGCATCTTTGCCAAACTGGAAAATTTGTGATTAACTTGATTTTCTGTTACCTTATATTGCCTGTGATATCTTTTAATTTTGCACTGACAAAGTATAAAAGGTATCAGGCAATCTGTAAAATGTTTTGTTTGGTCATTGGCAGCAAGGCAATTTCAGATCCTTTCTTGTTGACTTGAGTGATAGACTGAGATTTGACGGTTTCTATTCTGCAGCTTAACCTGGAGGGAAATGCTACATTCAGTGGAGTGGACTCTTGACATTTTAAGTTCTTCAATAAGGATTAAAAATACATGAGACTCCACATAGTTGTATTTTACTGAAAATATTACTGACTTTTGGACTTGAGTTTTCACCACTCTGTTCTTTAGTCAAATTACAATCTAGCAAAATACAGTTCAAATTACAGTTTTAAGTAGGACTTAGGTAACATTAACTCCTAGAAAACAGGTGATGTGCATATGGTTATATACTGTCTTCACACCAGCTATGTAAAGGACATTTTTCTTTGCTGCCTCTGAGACCCAGAGTTCAGATACTTGAACAGGTCCCAGCAAAGAAAGGCACTGTGCTGAAACAAAATAGCTCTAGTTTGCAAAAAAATAGTCTGTGCAGGAACGTCACAGTAGCATCACAAGGTGTGGGAGATATACCTGGTTGTAGTCTGCTGTTCAGAAACCATGATGGCTGGTTTGGTAACTAATCTGCTTCACAGAAGCTTATTAAAACATCCAAAACTTCAATGAACAAGAACCTCCCTGGCATCAAGACCAAAGAGTTCACAGAATCACAGAATAATTTAGGTTGAAAGAGACGTTGGGGGTTCATCTGTTCCATCCCCTGCTCAGAGCAGGGACAGCTAGATCAGTTTGCTCAGGTCTTTGTCAGGTTTAGTTCTGAGTATCTCCAAGGTGTATCTATATCTATATCTATATCTATATCTATATCTATATCTATATCTATATCTCTGTATATCTATATATCTGTATCTATATCTATATATCTATATCTGTATCTGTATCTGTATCTATCTCACAACTTCCACAACTTTTCTGGGCAACTTGTGCCAGTATTTGACCACCCTAATGGTGACTTTTCTCTTCCCTTGTATGTAATTGGATTTACAACGCTGCAACTTGTTCCCATTGCCTTCCATCCTACAGCTGTGTACCTCTAAAAAGAGTCTGGCTTCACTTTCCTGTCAAGTAGATGAAGCCAGCAGCAAGCTTTCCTAGCCTTAGCTTTTTTTTCTTCAGGTTGAACAAACCCAGCTCTGTCAGTCTTTCATCCTGTGTGAAGTGCTTCAGCCATCTGACCATCTTGATGACCCTCTGCAGGGCTTGCTCTGGTAAGCCCATGACTTTCTTGTGCTGAGGAACCCCAAATGGAGCAGAGTAGTCTCACAAGTGTGGATTAGAGAGGAACAATCACTTACCTTGATCTGCTGGCTACATCCTTTTACATACATTAGCCCAGTATGAGGGTGCTCACCTTGGCCACAAGAGCACACTGCCTACTCATGTCCGATTTGTTGTCCAACAGGACCCTGGAGTTCTTTTCTGCAAGGGCCATCCCTGTCCAGTTAGCCCCAGCCTGCCTTGTTGCAGAGGATTACTCCATCCCAGCTACAGGACTTCTCATTTAGCTATGTCGAATGGTTTGAGACTCCTGTCAGATAACCTTTCTCCAGCCTGTCAAGGTCACTTTGAAGAGTAGCCCTCCAGCATATCAACCACTTCTCTATTTAGTATCATCCACAAACTTGTTGAGAGTGCACTATATTCCATTATCCAGGTTATTAATAAAGACATTAAACAGTATCTGTCCAGTATGAATCCCTGAAGGATGCTGCTAGTAACCAACCACCAGCTGGACTTTGTACTGCTGATCACAAACTGGGAGATTAGTGGTCCAGCTAGTTGTCACCCATGTTACCTATCATTCACTTACCTGGTTTGGCTGTAAGGATGCTATGGGAGACCAAGTCAGACAAGCCTGCTTGTTCTGTCTCCTTTGTCTCCTTCCCTAACAACTACCAGAGAACAACCTGTTGGATATGGTTGGTATATTTAATACCATGTCTACGAATGACCCAAGTTCAAGATCTTGTCCACATTCCGATGGCATAAGCAGTGGTAAACCTTTCCCACTTGTAATTCTTGTCCTCTTCACTTTTATATATATTAAAAACTATACATCAGTACAGATAATTGAACCAGGACCTCCAACTTCACAGATCTCTGCCAAAAGCACTATGCTGCAGTCTGTCTCTCTAGACCAGGGGTCCTCAAACTACGGCCCATGGGCTGCATACAGCCCCCCAGGGTCCTCAGTCCGGCCCCCTGGTATTTACAGAACCCCCCTGTTCCCCCCCAGTGGGGGCTGGGAGGGGGGAAACCAAGCAGCCGCAGATGACTGCCTACCACTTCATCCGCACGGCAGCCCCCTGGTTAAAAAGTTTGAGGACCCCTGAACTAGACCTTCCAGTTCTGGAAGGTACTCCATCTTGTATCTGAAATTCATTGAATGAAACAAACCTGCAGTTCCTCTGCAGTCTTTTAATAGGAAAATATGATGACAACAGAGAAAAAAAATATGACTCTGCAGCCTTGTTTAGTTGTGATTTGTCTTGGTAAACTCTTGATGTTATTCAGGCAAGTCCAATGAGTTGATGCTATTTCAATTAAATTGTTTTATACCAGCCTAAGGACATGCAGATTAGTTTAAGAAAATATGGGGCAAAGGAGAGATACAGGGTGAGATAACAGGGGAGCGGCAGGTCTGTTCCACCCTTCCCACCCTTCCCAGTATCTTTACTTCCATGTACAGCATCAGGTGGGGCCATGCCAGCAGAGCAGCTGAAGAATCCACAACTGGGATTAAATATAAATCAAAGGACGGGTAAGGAGAAACACAAGGTGGGTCACTGCCATCACTACTGCAGGAGATAGAGGAATCCACCAAAAATGTCCTGGGCTGCTGAATCAGAAGTTGTTTTTCACTCTTTCTTCTGAGTCTTATTCTTGCCAGCAGCAATGAAGAGCTGTATTTAAACTGCCATTTCATATCCAGGATTACAAATATGACTCAGGTAAATGAGGGCAAGTACATGCAGGTCTGCTGCAGGGAAGTACATGTAAGAAAATGAATTTACACAGGTTTTTATTCCTATGAAAACAGAAAAGTTTGAAGCTAAAAATAGGCATCTAGTTATTGTTACCTGCCTTTTTTTATATGCTCTGCCCCAATTCCTATCGGTAGAGGAAAAATAAAAATCCCAGGTAACAAATGCATATAAAAAATTACTTACTCTTTCTAGCAAGCATTTAAAAAGGCCATCACAGATGTCTTTTTTATGATCAGGGAGATTGGTCTGGAGGAGTTAGTTTAGCCAGATAAATAGTTTTATTAATTTTCATTACTGATTGTTTTAATAATAAAGTAAAAGCCACTTATTAAAAAAAAAAAATAAAAAATGAAGAACTGTCTCAAAGGATTTTGACCTAAAAAAGACTGAAGGACTTTAGGTTATAAGGAGTCCACCGAGTTTCTGCATCTAGAAAACCTAGAAAACTGTACTAGAGTCTCCTCTTAATTGGAATATTTTGTACTGTATCAAAAACTAGAAACAGTTCCCACTGGCTAGCAGAAATAATTCAGCTTACCATTTATTTTAAATGGTGACTGTGTTTTCAAAGTAAAGCATGTCTTTAAAGATGTCTTTTTTGAACCTCCCTGAGCTTCCTCCCCAGACCATTTGAAGCCCTTGAGGTAAGCAGAAGTGACAGGTGTTCAGCACCCTTTGAAAACTCTGGTAGCAGCTCTGTGACGTGGGATCTACACCTGCTATTGCAATTTGAAGATCAGAAGATGAACACGGCAAAGCTCAGAGATCTTGATGGAGGGTAGATTATAACAGAGCAGTGAAGCCAGAGTTACAGTTCCAGGTTCCCCAATGATGTGTTCAAGTGCAGCAGCTCACACTGCCTTTCCAGAATAGAAGAGCGTACAAAAGGCAGACCAGCACTAAAATAATACCATTTATTTCTTGAGGTATTTCACCTGCGACTCCTTCCAAAGGAAGTCACAAAGATACTGGTATGGCAGTAGCAAGGTGAGAAATGTGGCAGCTTATGGGTGTGTAACAACTCTGCAGGTCAGTAAGACAGTACCTGCTGGGCCAGGCAGCTGGCACAGAGCACCCTGTGGGCAATCCCTGAGCTTTTTTAAGAACTACAGCACGTAACACCTCTACCTTATAAATGAACTGAAACTAAAGTTTCAGTATAGAAAGACATTGAGGTGCTGGAGCTGGTCCAAAGAAGAGTAACAAAGCTGGTGCAGGATGTGGAGCAGAAGTGTAGTGAGGAGCAGCTGAGGGAACTGGGGGTGTTTAGCCTGGAGAAAAGGAGGCTCAGGCTCAATCTGCACAAACTACCTGAAAGGAGGATGCAGATGGGTGGGAGTCGGTCTCTTCTCCAGGTAACAAGTGACAGGACAAGAGGAAATGGCATCAAAATGTGCCAGGGGAGGTTTAGATTGGATATTAGGAAAAATTTCTTCACTGAAAGGATGGTCAAGCATTGGAACAGGCTGCCCAGGGAGGTGGTTGAGTCACCATCCCTGGAGGTGTTTAAAAAAATGTGTAATACTTAGAGGCATGTTTTAGTGGTGGACTTAGCAGTCCTGGGTTAGCACTTGGACTTGATGATCTCAAAGGTCTTTTCCAACCTAAATGTTTCTATGATTCTACAGCCAAAATTATCTCCATTAAACACCTGAACCAAGCTTC
>JAVJGJ010000014.1:24716751-24743964 GCA_035590215.1 Microhierax caerulescens | reverse complement strand
TGAAGGGGAGAGGCAGAGCGAGGAGTAAAACCCAAGGAAAAAACGTGCTGCGCAACACAATTGCTCACCACCCGCTGACTGGTGCCCAGCCAGTCCCCGAGCAGTGACAGGCCCCCTCCGGCCAGCTCCCCTGTTTCTATACTGAGCATGTTGTGCTATGGTATGGAGTATCCCTTTGGATAGTTCGGGTCAGCTGTCCTGGCTCTGCTCCCTCCCAGCTCCTTGTGCACCTCCTCGCTGGCAGAGCATGGGAAGCTTTAAAAGTCCTTGAATTAGAGTAAGCGCTACTTAGCAACAACTAAAACATTGGTGTGTTATCAACATTCTCATACTAAATCCAAAACACAGCACTGTACCAGCTACTAAGAAGAAAATTAACTCTTATGGCAGCTGAAACTGGGACATGGCCAAAACCAGCTGCAAAATTGGACCCGAAGGTTTTTAGAAATTTGGGAGGTCTCTGTACAATGCTAAGTAGAATTGCTGTGGCATACAATAGCGTAGGCTACTGAAATGACTGTGGGACCACATAAATTTCAGGGAAATGCAAAATGTTTCCAAGAATAATCTAGATGCTAGATATGCTCTTTTATAGTCAACAGGTTTTCTAATAACTAAATTTCAACATACTAAGTAGATGCATATGCAAATCACATTATACCAAAGTAACTTCCTGTATAAGCTTTGTTTTCTTAAGTGTTTGGAAAACTGTAAAGCAGTTCTGAGGTATTAAGTCAACATGCCAATGGCATTGCAGGACTCTTCAGGTATCCTCCTTGATACTCTTCAGGTATCCTCAGGTTTCCACCTTGAGTGTTAGAAAAGGAAGCGTAAAGGAAAGGATTCTGAAAATGGCTACAACACTTCACACTTTCCCTTGCTGCAGGTATAGGAATAGCCTTTGGGCAGTATAAGCTTGTTACATGCATTGACATGTTTTTGTACATTGTGCCGTGAAGCCAGACCGTGAAATTGCTGAATTATATAGTGATCTGGAAACAAACTGACCCGCTATGCAGATTTCTGGCTTAAGAGGGGAATGAAGTTGATGTAAACCTGGGCTTTTCTGCCATAAGTATATCCTTGAAAATTTAAATTCTTTCCTGCTTGCGAGTGAAAGTTGCACCCTCAGCTATGTGAGGAAAACCCACGAAAAATCTTTAGGTGATTTGTTAGCAGTTGATCTTTACTGGAGGGATCTGTCTTAAGTTACTGCTGTTCCTTTGTCAGCAAGTTGCACTGATCACAAATGTCACCAAACCAACACCCCTGCCTCTGCTGAAAATACAGTTGCCATCCTTTTTTCAGTCATACACATCTTGCCTCTGCTGCAACCTTTTGGCTGGTCTTCAGAGCCCTACTACAGTCCCGTGCCCAGTTATCTTCTTGCTCAAGGCACTGGCAAATCTGGCATGTGCCAACTCCTTGCTAGCTGCCTTTCACTGCCACACAAGGTTGAAGCACTTGTTTACCCTTTCACAAAGACCTGTAAACTGCAGGTCAAATTAAACCTTAATGATCCTTCACCATTTGCAGTCCAGAGCTACTCAGCTGGGATGCTGAAATTTGATGTTTCAGGGAAGAAAATTTTGAAGGATGTCTCAGGTCAACCCCATTGGCGTTCACTCCCTGGGCACATGCAGAAAGAGCCAGGCAACAGAGCTCTTTGCTTATAGCCTCGCTTCTTCCCCCCAGTAATTATAGTCCTATTTGCTTAGGCAAATGAAGAGCTGGCAGGCTGAAATGTAGGCTGAAAGATATATGGTATTAAGGAAATCCTTCCCTGTGCACATACATACTATTACATGCCTATAGCAATAATCATTCTGATTTGTCCGTGAGCTGCACTAAGGAGTACTTTCAAGATAAACATCTCTATTAAGCTCTTTGCAAAGTCTTTACAGGCAGTGTGTGTATGGAAAGAATTCAAAAGCTCTGGAGTGCAACACAGATACATTTGTTAAAGCAATGTGTGTATGGCTATTTTTGTTAACGGACTATAGAGTTATGAAAAACTTGGTCATATAACTTCAGCTGTATTATTTCCATTCTTATTAAAGCTACTACCATGTCTGTGATGCAGCAGAGTCACAGTAGTACAAGGGAGGATTAGCTTGATTCCTAGCTTTTTTAATGGTGCTGATATTTTATTAAGGAGCTAATTATTTTAGCATATCTTTGACTGCTCTGAGAGTACTGTATACAAGTAAAAAGAAGGGGCATTTACTCTGGGGTAAATCTACCAACTCTGTTCAATATTGACAGCTTTGTCTGGATTTAAGCGCCGTATATCATGTCCAAATCTGAGCTGACTTCTGACGGTGAGCACATAGGATTTCTTTTTGTGAATACTTTTCCAATGTGTGCAGTAGTCTTGTAAGTCTGGGTGGTGTAAGGTTCACTCACTGTGCGAGCTGACCATCTGCTCTCAGTAATTGCAAATTCACTTCCAGTATTAATAAACTGTTCCTGTGTTCTTGCATGTCTCTAAAATGCCTCAAGCAACTGTTCCTTCCTCACATGGAAAAGTCACAGCAGCTGTGGGATTCACAAGGACTTTGGTGCTTGTCTCTTGATACACTTCTGGCAGCAAATTGCCAAGTGCAAATAACTTTTCTAACAGCATAATAACTTCAAGCCCATTAAGCATAACTTCTGTGACACCAGAAAAAGACCTTGCTTCAAAGAGCCCTAATGGGATTAGAGAGTGTGTGAACACCTGGAGTTGCTCTCAGAACCACCTACTAACTGGAACATGTTAGAAATAAGGAACCAGCTTCTTGAGCATTGGTCTGAGGAGCTGCATGATGCCCAGGCAAGAGGAATAAATACACATTTTCGCTAAGGTCATTGTTTTTTATTGGGCTTCCCTGAAATTTCATTTTAGGAATCGTGTGACATAGTTAATGCTGTTCAGTGTCCTGCAGCAAAAGTGTGCAAACCATGACAGAGGTTGCAGAAGACATAAGAGTATTTAATTAATCCAGACAGCAGAAGATAAAGGAACTTAAACACGAGATAATTAAGCTAGGTGTATGAATAGCACAACAGCAGATGAAATTCAGCATTGTGGAAAGCCAGGCAATCGATAACTGCAAGGAATAATCTGATCTACATTGACCTTTTGCAGGTTTCTAGATAACCTGTCACATATTAAGCTTGCAAGCAGACATTTAGATCTGTTTTCCAGCTCTAGGCTCTGTAGGAGCCCGGTTCCTTCACCTCCGGTGGAAGCTGGGGTTTAATGTCTTCCCTTAGAGCACAGCTCTGTGCAGTTCTTGTCTCCAAATTTTTGCCCATTTCAGTGTCTCTTGCGCAGGGGTATGAGATGATCTCTGAATAACCCAGCAAACCCTGGGTTATTTGAGTGTTATTTGAGTGTTATTTGAGTGTTGGCTCAAACAGGAGGAACTGAGTTTCTGCCAGTATTGCTTCTTTTGCTTATACTATCCCTGTGTGTTTCTCAGTGTACCGGGTAACATCGTCAGGTGTCTTCCCTGCACACCAGCCTTCACCATGTTTTTTCTGTGCACTCATTTGTTGCTATAGTTCTCCATCAAACTCCACTCATTAAATCCTGCTCATACTTAGCCTCCCTTCTTCTGACTACTGGAGCTTGCCAGGCTCTGATGAGTGCTGTTCAAAAAGAAGAACTGATTTTAGAAATAGCGCATTATGTTTGGGTACTCATTGTTTACCTTGGACTTGTCACAGAAGGAGTAGTTTCCCTCCAACCAGCTGCACTGCATGCTCTTCTTCTTCCTCCTCCTCCTCCTCATCTTCCTCATACATCTTCTCCTCCAGGGCTTCCAGTTGTAGGTGAGTAAAGCTGGCTTCCCACAGCAGGTCCTGCTGCTCCTACCGGCCTGCCAGGGCTGGGGTGTCTTGCTTTGCAAACAAGTTTTTAATATTTTAATGACAGAAGAAAAAAATTCTCATTTTTGTTTTTTCCCATTCCTCATGTCCTTTTCACTGGGTTCAGAGAGCCAGGGCCAGGGCAGGCGTAAGAGCTTCACAGCCTCTAGTGGGCAAGGGCCAGAGCTGCAGGACTTCCCAAACTACATAAATCCATGGGAAATTATTTTTTTAAAATCGGTATATGTTTTCCCTGGTTCCCTATGGAAACAAGGCTTGTGCAAACACTCCCTCTGTGAGCGCTCTCTCCACATTCTCAGCAACTCTGGAGCATGATTTCAGATCAGTTTGACAGAGGTGCTGAGATTTCACAACCGGTGCCTCTAGGGTTTGTGTCAATAGAAGTGCCTGCGTCAAGGAGAAACCTTAAACACTCCTTCTAACAGCCAGACTGTTACTGTGCAACTTCACACAGTACAAGACACCAAAATATCACCATCAGAGAGAGGTTACGTGACGGGAGGAGCTGCTTGGAAATCTGTTGTGAATCAGGCTTACTTGTTCATGTGCTCACAGAACCTGACCCTTAATTTTGTGTGATAATTTGGTTAGTGTAGACTCAAAGAACATCATGTCACCTCCATGGCACTGTCAGGCAGTCTTGCTGGGAAGGGAGAGGGGAGGCACTCCAGGTTGCTGGTACTGCCCTGACCATCGTAGCACACTGCCTGCTTTGTCACTTCTAAATCTAAAAGGGCGCTTGAAAGACGCCTAGGTTCTTGTATTTTCTTTCTGGTTTTAGCTTCCATATTCAGAGTGGTTTATAACATCAGTCATTAAAATATAACAAATAAAAATGAAGCTCATAGATAGATTCTTCATCAGAGGTCAGACGAGTTGTCCCTGTATGTCAGTGAGAATAAAGGAATGAATATTCCTTTGACCATGAAGTAAACCCTTTAGATTATTTAAAATTAAGAAAACCTTTCCTGAAAAATGGTTGCACACATGATACTTTTTCTCCTGATTTTTTTTTTCCTTGGGTGTAGTAAAGAAGAGAGAAAAGATATGAGGGGACTGCAGGCTTACTTTGGGTTAATCCAACAGAATAGGCAGCTCTTCAAGTGAACAAGAAGCCTATCATCTCCTTCATCATGTCTCACTTCTTGAAGCATTTCATTTTTGTTTGAAAACCTCTTTCTCAAGCCAGATGTTGGATGCCTTGCTTTATTTAGAGCATCTGAAAGTATTTTTTAAACATAGTGAAACAGTTTTAGGTTGAAATTGTAGGAAAGTGATCCGTAAGTGTAACCTGAAGTGGTTAGGAACTGACTTCTCATTTTAAAAACACTTATTTCTCATGTGTTACAAACATTTGAAATGACAAAATTACTGGTAATGACTTTGCTAAGTTCATAACACAAATACCAACCCTGTGAAGATTGAAATTGACTCACATGGAACCATTCAGCTTTTTCCTTGGGTACAGAATATCTTGCAGAGGGTCCTTTTTTTCTCTCATTTTTCCTAGAAATGATGTTTGAAAACAAAACCACAGTGTGGCCTTTTTGTGTTAGGAATTCTTTGTTGCTTTTGCCAAGAGAGTTAGAGGAGGACAAGGCCGAGTGTGGCATCATATGCTTTTGGTACACAAATCAAATATCATTGTCTCTGACTCTTCTGAAAAATCTTTTCTCTCTGTTTGTAGTCAGGCATTTCATTTCTAAAACCCAGTAGTGGCCTCTGTCTTGGCTGCAAGTGATAGTCTCACATGTCCAAGTAGCTTCCCAGCACTGACATATGTAAAATCAAGGTCCTTACAACAGATCTCACTTTGCAGGAAATTACTTTGGAAGAATTAATCATTTTCTTTGCCCAAAGCTACCTAATGTACTGCCAGTTTTTGTTTTTCTTTCATTTTTACCCCTCTGTAAATCATGCTGAAAGATCTGGAGGACTGTGGTCATAGAAATAAGATTAGAAAAGATTTTTGTGCATGTGTATGATGAAAGAAAACGAAGATGTCAATAGCATAACTTACCAAAAAAGCAAACGTTATTTCTCTGGGTTTCTGAAAGGTCAAGGAGACATTTCATACCTCAAGAGTACTGAATTTTGCTCAAAAGGAGTCTTTCAGTATTTAAAAGAGAAATTTTATACTGTGAAATAGTCACAAGCAAGACTCCTTTGCTTTCTCTTCAGTCAACGTGAGGATGCGAGTATGACACTGACTGGCACCACTAACATCAAGAATTCATGCTGTTCCCCTAAGCATTTGTTCAAAATAAACCTCTGATGTCTTGATTACAGCCTGTTAAGCTCCAGAGCAGTTCCTCAGATGAACTGTCAGCATGTAAGCATTTTTTTCTGCTGATGTTTGAAGCAGGGCTGTGCAGAAAAACTTTGTCTTTTCCTGTTGCTTAGAGGCAATCTTCTCCTGTGTTAAGAAGCACCTTTCTTTAGTTTGATGAATCCCAGCCTAAAATCTTTTGGAAATGCATGATACTCTGCAAGAGGTAAGGTAAGCCTTCTAGCCTTGTTTGGAACTGGTTTTGTTGCAGGAGACAAGAGATCTTAGGTATATGGATGTGCTGTGAAAACTTCATATTTTTGGTAGAAATTAAAAGAGTTGGTGCTAGGACACTTCTTTCTTCCCAAGCTCCAGACTGCACTAGTACGGCTAGTAAAAAACTTTTACCAGGAGCTGCTCTGTGGAGAGCTCTGCTTGTCTATTTTCATAAGTATGGTTCTGAATTTCTGCATAAAAATGTAAAAGCTGAGTTGCCATAGGATATTCAAGGCCTGGCATACTTCACTCAACATGCTTTCTTTGAAGAGGCTTTCGGATGTTCTGGCCATAACTACAACTTTTCTGCATTTAGATGCTGCTGCTTATTTCTGATCTGGAAATGTGTTTTGGTCAGACCTTAGGAAAACTAATATCAGAAGCATGTCAACTTTGAGATGCCGTATATTCTACTGCATTTGCCTTGATATATTTTATGTAGTCTCAGATCCTACCTGCTGGTAACAGAGTGTTTGGGAATACAATCGTCTTGTTAGATAAAATTAACTGAAATAGTCACAGACCTGGCACTGAGATATGATAGTGGGAAATCTATACTTAGGGCTGAGGCACAGTCGGTGCATTAACCACAGCTCCTGTGAGAGATGGAAGAAATTTCACCCTGGGCAGTGGTTGTACCTGATCTCAGAAACTTCAGCAGTCCATCTAGAGCAGTACTTGGAAGGAGCCCCTTGAAGTTTCAGGCAGTACAGGATGTGTTCTCGGCCATTTACTGCTCCCCAAGCCAACAGTAAACTAGCACTTGGCTGGGTGTTTGGGGAACGCTCTGTTTCCATAGGTATTAGTGCTTGAAACCATTAAGTGTTCCACAGCTCTTTTATAAGAGGAGTAATTACATCCTGTCGGCAGAAATTACTCCCGCTGTTTAATTTGTAAACCATATTTATTCTTTGCTTCCAGTATTGTGCTGTTGCACAGCAAATAGCAACTGCATTTTCTGCCCAGGGTGGTGGCACTTCTCTCTGACACGTGCATGAGCGATGATAGTGATGGTGATGATATCCTCTAGGGATGACTTTGCAGGTTTGCTTGTGGCTGAGGTTGAGGTCATTTTAAATGGTGCAGGCATATAGCTTCAGAAATCCAACTTTTCTTTGTAGCAACAAAAATAACTTTCCTAGTTCTCATTTCCCTGCAGGAGGGATTCTGAGCCAGCCCCTGGGTGCACTGGGTCTTGAGGCATATGCTGATGCTGAACTTTTCTCTCTTATTCTGTCCTTTTTAAGCCTTTTATGTACAGAAGGAAATTAGCACTCCAGATGATTATTGTCTGTTAGTGGTGTTTTTAATTACTGATTTTCAGGACACCCAGTTAACTTTTTGCTGAAAACAAAACTTTTTTCCTCCCCTGAAGCAAACCAGTGATCCACATTTTAATGTAAACTTTGAAAAAGGTTTGACTCATGCAGCAATTCCAAAAATTTTTATTTCTGAGTTCTTTGAAGCGTTTGAACAAACTAATGAAATACTGTGCTTCTGCAGTGCACAAACTGAACCTCATGTTAAACAGGGCTCCTGTCATGGAAGTCCAGTGCCACTTTCAGGCCTCTGGAGGTGCTTTGTCCCACAGTATCACCTTATCAAGAGTGTGTGGCCACACTGTCCTGGGTCCCAGCTTGCGGGAGCAGAGGCAAGGAAGAGATGTTGCTGAACTGATCGTGGGACCTCTGGTCCCTGAAAAGGGAGAAATATGAAGGAACAGAGCTTGCTGAAGAGTGTTGGGAATCAGGATGAGATTTATCACCCAGTTTGATCAAACCAAGGTGAACTGGTTTGTGCTAGGCTCTGAGAGCCCCCAGTTTGCAGCGAGGCAAGCAGGTAGGTCAGCAGTCATTCAGTTGCGTGATGAGTAAAGCAGAGGGGCACTGCTTGACTTTCATAAGTGAGACTCAAGCTGTAAAGCTTAGAGTTGAAAAATTTTTATATTGGCTTTTAAAGGGAACACATGTGACACAGAGATATGCCATGTAAACTCCAGGGAGGAGAAAGACTCTAAAAAGCTAAATGAGTACCAAGTATAAATGAGAGAGGTTTTCCAGAAAAATAAGTTGAAGTAATACATATTTTTGATCCTTCAAAGAATGTGTTTTATATTAAAATGCAAAAGTGTATGGCTTTCTCATCAGGTGGAGATAGTACAACTGTCCTACTTCACATAACCACTGCAATAGTAAATGAATGGCACTGTTCAGGATCCCTTCAGGAAATGGCACTTTTAGGTAAGAGCATCAACTGCATGAAAACTGCCCAGGAAAAAATCCTCCACTCAACATAGCATTATTACAATTTTCTGCTTTATATGGGAAGTTTTCAAATAACTTTTTTCTTTTGATTTTGCCTTGAAATACCCATTTTGATGCAGAGTTTCAAATAGTAATAACGCAGATTTTTTTTTCCTTTCCCCTTGTCTTTTTTGCTAAAAACATACCTATGTTATGCAGCACTTTGCGTTCCCTCATCTCTGTAACTTTTCAAAATGTCATAATCTTTAGGAAAAAATGTAAGTGTGTTTGAGGGGGGAAACCTGAAGACAGGGTTTGCCTGTTGCTGGTAGCGCAAAATAAAACCTTTTCCTTGAGTTATCCTCCAGAATCTGCCAGGGTTAGCGCAGAAGATGTGATAATAAAATGGGATCAAAGGGAAGTGGCGGGCGGTGGCACGGTGGCTCTGTGTACCATTCCTCTGCAGGCAGCTCAGTTTGCAGCCACATGGTGGTTATCAGTGGTGTGGTAGCGTGATTCAATTTGGGGATAGCAGCAGGAAACACTGGCATAATCTGGGAGGCTGGCAGTTGGGAGTGACAGAAGAGATCAAAGGCTTGAATGTGTTTGCAGACTTGAGAATAACTGCAGATTTCTCCTGATACGTGGCCTGGCCAGGCAGCCCGGCCATCAGCTCTATCCAGCAACGTATTTCCACAGGAGAGGTGAGTACGTAGTGCTGTGGGACACCATCTGCAATGCTGCGCTTGGTTCTTGTTCCCCATGATCCAGCCCCCGTTGGATCCAGCTTGCATCGGTGGATTCAGAAAAGCTGTTCTTTTCTGAAAAAAGAGGGGAAACATCTGATTTTATCAAAGGACACTGAAACAGGGCTGTGTTTTAGTCTCTGGGACAAGGCTGCTCTCATTGCCTGCAACTGAAGGGTAAACAGCAATGAGGGGAAAAAAGCTTTTGAACTGGAGGACCGTGTAGCCCAGCTGTGAAGAAGTTTCAGCTGAAAGTGGAGGTCCTGATCATCAGAGGAGGAAGGCTGCAGAGCAGTGGTGAGAAGGAGATGTAGGGAAACATGAGTGCTCATCTTCATAGATGAGCATCTTCATCTTGCTTATCTTTTCAGCAGTGTCCTTGTACCTGTTGCTTCTTCTGAAGTGGCTCAAGGCATTTCCAAATCTCTCTAAAGGCTCATATGTGCTGTCTGAGCAAAGGAAAATATGAAAGTAAGAAAAAATAATGTGTTCTTGAGCATCTTAGAGTTTTAAGATGCAAAGTACAAGGTATTTAATAATTCTGTTTACCACATTAGAAGTAGACACTGCAGTCAGGGTGCCTTTAAACTATTAAAACTTTACCCCAGCAGCCTCATGGTAGAAGGCTCAACATACTAAATTTATTAAACTCCCAAAAGGAGTCCAGGGCCAAGCAGGCATAGCCACCGTGGTTGCACAGAGAAAGCTGAGCTTTTCTATTTACCAGTTGCTGGGGGGAAATGGCAAGTAATTTGTTCCTTCTTCTTTCCCCCACAGTGCAATTGTGGGGAGCTGGAACTGTGAACTTGATGTTTCAGCAGGGTCAGAAAAACAAAGGGACTGTTGGACTTGAGGCTTCCTGAGGTCCTTTCCAACCTGATTTACCCCAGGGCCCTGTGATTTTATGATCCAGCTTTTTTAAGGACAAGGCAGGGCAGACTTTCACCAGAGCTTTGACATGGAACTCTGTGGTTGCTCCCTCTGCCATACTTTCATCACAGGGTCTGTGAGCCTTGGAATGAAGGTCCTTGGATGAAGTCCTAGCTCCTTGCAAAGTAGCTCTTTAGATCAAGGTGAAAGGTCTTCCTCTGACAAAAGGTCACCTACCAAAATGTTTGCTCGTGTTTCTTCTGAAGATTCCCCAGGTGTCAGCAGAGGGAGAGGCTACAGGTCAGAAGGCACAAATGAAAGTCTGTGTGGCACCCCTAAATTCTTCCCCATCAGAGCATTCTTGCCTGTTGGACTTCTGGGCAAGGGGTCATCCTACCAACTGGGTAAATCAGTAGGTCTCCAAGTCTTTCACTTCATAGGATGGTTTCTGATCTCTTTTTAAATGATAATGAGACTAATTAGCAATCTGAGCTGTGGAGCCACAGTTTGGGAAGAAGGCTCTGATTTATTTTTGGTTTCCAGTCTCAGCAGATCTCACATGTCCAAGTGAGGGGGAAGTGACGGCTGCAGTATCTGCACAATAGTGGCAGGAGGAGTTATCCTACTGTTCTTCATCCCTGGGATGGCATCTGTACTACCAAACAAGGAAGGGTCAGGGATCCCACAGCAAGGGAGCATAGACTGACTCACGTTCACACTGCTTAGGAGAAGGTTGGTAGAAGTGGTCCAAAATAGAGCCAGAGAGAGAACCAGTAGTGCAGATGATCTGGCTCCCAGGACCTGAGATCATTCCGTGGCCATCTTGCATTCAGCCATACTGGGCTACATGTAGGGTTGTGTTCACAATTAGCAAATAGTGTGGCCCAACTGGAGAAGATTTGCAGAGAGAAACAGTCCTGATAAACCAGTATCTGTGCTACCACATTTTGCTGTTTTATTGTGGACTTACTCTAGTTTGAGCCTGTGAACTGAACACTCACTAGTGGTGGTAGCAGATCTTCCCATTCACCCCCGGAGAACTCAGTGCACTGCCTGGAGCCAAAGCACGTGGAGGATGATGTAGAGTAAATGTATTTCTTTTCACCTGCAGTGGGCTTTTTTTCTTGATATTCAGGTGATGGTCAACAGTCTCAGGGCAGAGAAAGAGCTAAATCTTGCCCTATGTGCCATAAACATTATTCCAGGCAGTAGACAAAATGCTCTGTAAAAGTCCTTGGAAGATCCCCATCCTGGGTTAATATCGTGCATGTCACACTCCGGTATCAAGCCTTTAATCTCCTCTTACAGCCTTTTCTAGAGATTCAAAATTCTGTTATTATTCACATGGGTATGTACTACTGATTGCTCTCATTTAAGGATTTTCAAGTACATTTTAAAGGTCAAGCAAGTAATTTTAATCAGTCATATGTTTTTTTGACAGCAGCACCTGGAAAGCACATTTATTATATTTGCCATTACATATTTAGATCGCGTGCAGGGGCTGTGCTTCACCCCTGCTTGTTTCACTCTCCGTCGTCAAGCTACCGGCACTGATCAACCAGTGCATCCACAGGGGAGCACTGTCGTTGCAGCACTTCAAATCTGAGTCACAGTTGCTTGGATGGGGGCCCAGGACCCATGACTTACAGCTGCTGGTTAAGATAGTAGTAGCTGCATTAAAGCGGTGCTGCTGTCAGCTTGGAGCATTCCTGGCTACTTAATCCATACCGCTCTCTCCTAGGCTGCCTGGCTAGTAACCGTTTGGATATTAATCTGGTGTAGTTGTTCTGAAATTCTTGTGTGCAGGCCACTCGTGCAGTGGTTGTGGAGAGCTGTCAAATTGCAAGATGACAACCTACTGTCCTCACTTAACGGTCTGCAGAACTGTAAGCAAAGAAAATGAGAATATTTTCCCATTTCCACAAATAGCAGTCACAGACTGGGAGCAAGGTTCGAGCTGCTGTAGCATCAGCTCCTACCATGTAAACTAAGGGGCTAACTGCATCGCTTAGGGAGCAGCAGCAGTACATACAGGGACAGGCAGCAAGGCTGACCAGCCATGGCACGAAACAGATGAGAGTCTTCAGCTTAGGAAAAAAAAGAGAGTTAAATGGGATCTGACAGAAGCCCATGAAGTCATCTATTGTGTGGAAAAACTGAACTTGGGAGAACTGCAGGGCATGTAGTGAAGTGGTTAGAGAGCCCATGTAAGTAGACAGAAGTGCTTTTTTTGGTGTTTTTCCACTATGTTTTTGGAACACGTTAGGGTTTCGTGGAAGGCACTCAAAAAGGGATGAGATCCACTCATACAAGGCTGGTGATGCAGTAGTCAGCTAGAGCAGCTGGCCAGGGAAGCCCCCAGGTCCCTGCTTGCTGGGGGTCAAGCAGCACACCTGGGGAAAAGCCTGGTGTGCGCTGCTCTTGCACCCTTCCCTGAGTTGCTGATGGAGCTGAAAATTGAGGGATCCTGCATGGAGCCTAGGGCAGCAGCAATGCTGCTCTTCAGGGTGCGCAGCTGTCAGGGAACCACGTGTGCCACCAGGACACCATCATCTGTTAGTGAGGAAGGAGTCAGTTTTAGCCCTGCTGACAATTTCAGCTGGGATGCGGCTCTCACCATAGGAAAACTCAAGAACCCCAGGATTTTGCAGCCCATTCAGACTGTATCCAGATCTGACCAGTCGTTTTTAATTTACACAGCACAGGGTGGAGAATTAAAACAATTTACAGTTTACAGCAACTCGGCTCTGTTTTCCTCTGTTCACGGGAACAAAGTTCGTAGCGCTGGTTTTATGGTACCACCTTGCTTTTATACTCCACGCTTTGTTAAACATGATAATGAGTTCGGCGCTGTATAGCGCACTTAGTGCTGTGCAGAAAATAAGTTATTTCCTGCCCACACTTCAAAAGAGCTGCTGTGATGGTAAAGGCTCTTTCAACCTTAGGGTTGCTAGCCGAAACAGTATGTGTGCTGGGTTAGTCTGTCAAAAAGCTCTATATTGCAAATGTAAATTTATCTTTGTAAGAATGACAAGCTCCCATTCAAAGCAAAGCACTATATAAAGCAGTTCACTGAGGCACTATGTTTTACCATATTCCCCCTCTGGAAGAGAGAGGAGTTTTGTATTACATTAATCAGCTTCTAAGCCCTGAAGGTCACAATTATCTGGCCACTATTTTTCAGTATTAGTGATTTTAGTACATGATTAACTTTCATGTGTGCATCATTAAGATGAGGGATTGTTTTTGAAGTTTCAAACAGAGCAGCAGGGCTTAGCTGTAGAATTTGCCATACTTGCTCAGCCACTGTTAAAAGGGATGATTTATAGAAAATCCAGCTGTGAGTTTTCGTTTCTTCAAGAGCAGGAGGCGGGACTAGAAACCAACCTAAAACCAAGCAGAGCATTGATCAGAGTAGAAATGATGTAGAGCACAGCTCCGCAGACAACAGCTAAACATCGTGGAAGTATTAGCTGGCAGCGATAAAGAGGCGGAAGCAGCGCTCAGTGACAGAGGAGCCATCTGTCAGGAACTGGGAATTCAATTCCGAGAGAGCAGAAAATGAAGTACAGAAGAAAGTGATTTTGGTTCAAAGGTGCAGTGAAGCCCAAGGATATCTGTGGACAGTAAGTTTCTATACTGTAGCAGGGATGGCTAATACAGCAGCTAGTACTGTTTGCAAGGGCTTTTCAGCTTTGAAAACAGGCATAAGTAGCTCCTTTATAAAAGAGCTTTTACTTAAAGGTTTTTATTTGTTTTTAAGATGTAAATAAGCTTATCTGTTTGAGGCGGCTTGTTTAAAAACTTGTAAATAAACTTTAAAACTGCTGGTGTCCATCACTTCAGAGGGTGGATTTGTTTAATAAGGTCATCTCCTTCCGAGGAAAGATTTGTTCGTAACCTTTCTGAAAAAAATCTTAGAAAAAAAGACTGCTTTGGCCCCAGTTGCGAGGTGAAAAAGGGTAGGCAAGATATTTTTTCTGGAAAGGGGAAAGGAGTTCCCACCCAAATAGATCTAAACTAACTGGAACTACAGTGCATAAACACCCCGGGGCTAAATCCTACCCTCAGTTACACTGATGTAAGTCAGGTTTAAGTCTGCTGCAGTTAATAAAATTACTCCTGATTTAATTAAGGATAGAATTTGGTTGCACATTTCTTAATAATGAAAAAGCCCCATTGTTCTTTCCAAAGTGCATTTTATGTTAACTGATTATTAAGGACTTGCTTTAAAATACGTTAAAATTAATTGTAAACTCACATTGCGATGCATCTTTTGTCATGTATTTGTCTCCTTCTTTGAAACTAGCACAAAAGCCAGCGTGAGATGTTGTAAGCAATCCTGTTATTTCTTGTTAGCAAGTTCTCAGATAAGGTTAGCACTGCTCATAATTTCAGTCATTTCAGTTCAGCGTCTCGTATTTGAGTTGATACGCTTTAATCCCAAAAAGGTTTGTGAAGCTCCAGCTGGGAGCAATAAGGTGATACTAGCTGTATTAGAAAAGTGTCAAAGTTCTGTACAAGACCCCAGACTGTATTATTGGGAAAGAAACCGTTCTATTACAAATTGTACAGAAAAATTACTCATTGCAGTGGTTTTAATGTACGAGTTAGAAGCAGAAGCATTGGCTGCTGACTGAGAAAAAAAAAACAACCAACCCAAACCCACTCACTATTATGGCCCAATATGGATGACGAAACACTGTAGCATGTGTGGGAAAATGGCTGCAGTCCAATGTCTGGAATCATTTATCTTCTGGTAGAGTCTGGAAGATGACTGTTTTATGTATTTTACAGAAATCCCTGCTGATTGATTTCATTTACTTAGGGGGAGGGGGCATGGTGACTGATGGCGGGGACAACTGGGGAAAAAAAAAAAAAAAATGGATTCTTTACATTATCCCAGCATCCTGTTCTGGTTAGGCTTGTTGGCACCTTTTGAGGGGACCAGACCGTGCTGGGCAGGCAGCCCAGTACATCCTGCTGCTTTTGCTACTACAAAGAGTCAGAAGTTTGCTTCTTTCTGGGTCTTCAGTGAGCTGAAAGTTGCAGGTTCTGCTTCCACTAGAGCCAGGCACATTTTGGAAATTATAATTTGCGGAAGTCTGAAGGGGCGGACAGAATTGGGTACAGGTCTCTGTAGCCTACTGGTAATTTGGCTGGTGGTGGGTGCTATTCTTGAAGAGGAAGGAAAGAATTTTTGAAAGGTCTGGGGGAAAAGTCTGTTTTCAGTGTGCAGGGCTTGCTGAAATAGCTCATCCCACTTTGGCACGAGGTCTGTACACCGGGATGATGATATAGTTTTCTTCTGATGTTTGTTGTTAAAATAGCTACAATTTCTGGCGTTTCTTTATTTGTAAAGAAAAAAAAGCACAGTACAGACAACAGGGATATGCTGTACATCAGTCTCTTTCCTTTACCTTACTGTTATTTTTGTGTGTGCTCTGCCTGCCTGTCTGTCAAGGTGTTTGCCTTCAAATCAATTAGTCTCACATCACAGCATGACAGTGGCTTGTTATATACCAGACATAACTACAGACTTTTGCTTTCATGTTGCAGGGAATCAGTGCCAACATTTTCATATGATGAAACAAGAGGGGGGGGATACATTTCCTAGTCAGCACCCTGCTACTGCTTTGAGGTTTAACAAAAATGAGGAGAAAATGGATTTTTCAATTGAGAATACTACTTCATTTTGTACCCTTCAGTCTCTTCACAGGGTCCTCCACTAATGGTTATAATGCCAGGTCCAGTGTGGGGTCTCATTACAAACCTGCAGAAAGGGAAAAGTATTGTGTCTCTCCCATCACATCCAGTTTCGCAGACATAACCACTTAATACAGTCAAGACATTCTTCATTGACAGAGTGGGAAAGAAAGATCTACTTTATCCCGACTGCCAAGGTAGCTTGACATATTTATCAAGTATTTTTGTCAGATCGGTAGGAGCTCTTAAGCACTGTGCTTAGACAGCATCCCAAGAATAAACCCAGCATCCCCTCCCTTCTGAACAGCATTCTGTACTATTGCCTTGCGGTGTCATTCAGCCCACTCAGGTTCTTTGGCTTCACTGTTCATCATGCTGTCTTGATGTGCACTCATTTTCTGTGTCTGTTGAGGATGTGCTTATCGCTGTCAGACATCTCTGTTACTCAAGGGTTGACCTCTGATTTGTAAGTTTACAGGAATTCAGATTATTTGTAACCTTTTCTGCTTTCTTAATTTTCTTAGCCTCCTTGTCAGCCACTGCATGTTTTGGTTATCTTCGCACAGAACAGTTTCTTGTTGGGACCCTCCCAGAAGAGTAGCCGATCTTGCACTTGAATAATTGAGTTGGAGCCTTTCCTGCTTTTTGGTAGATCTAACTGAGGAGAGCAGTTGGTAGTGCCATGGGTTTCGGGTGAAGGTACTGCTTCTTTTCCTTGGGAAATGACACAGAGCAAACCTAATGCTCCGGTGACTTATTTAGAAGATCTATTTTTATCATGGGGTCCTTGAGGGGAATGGTCTTCCTTGTTGAGAGGACTTTTAATGAGATAGTGCAGGTAAACAGATCCAGTGTAAGTCCAGTGCCTCCTTTTAATCTTGCAAAGGAGGGGGAAAAAAGTGGTGTGAGCTGATGCAAACTTGTTTTTTAATCCAATAGAACTGCATTCTCCTGGTAATTTGGAGCATGTCTGGGGACTGCCAGCCCCCAACCCTTCCTCTTCTGTAATGATTTGTAGGATATTGTGCTCAGGCTCCAGCCATTTCAGCTACTGCCCGCACAGTCCCTACATTTTTATTAGTCAGCTCTTAAGTCTTTTAATTACCTGGAAACATCCTTCATCTGGCCACCACAAAGGTGCCTTCCTGAGTGCGCTGCCTCTTACAGGTTAAGTGTCTCAGAACATAGTTTTCACACATTGCACGTTATCTGTTTTTTTAATAAATTTTGTCCTTTTGTACTTTGCACAGTACATGACAAGCATAGACTGGGTGGAAGAGCTACAGCTGCCTCTTATTTTCTTATCAGATATTGTTAAAAACAGAGAATTAGATTAACAAAAAGAAAAAAAAAAACAGAAGGGAACTCCGTAGGCTGTGGAACATTGTAAAACCTCCCACTGAATGTCTGCACAGGACATAGAGCAACAGCAAAGCTGTTATGTACTAAATGAGTTTGGAGTAGGAGCCAACCGAATGCAATGCGTAAGTGATTTACTTACTCATTTATAATCCTAACCTAGAATCATGAATTTTTGCAGTCCCATAAAAAAGATGACTTTATGTGACCCTTTAAAGCCTTCAGCATCAAGTGGCATTAAGTTGATGGCTACTTGTTTTGTACCTTCAGTGAAAAATTATGCATAAATCAAGTAGGCTTTGCCTGTAATGTACTCATAATCTTCATAAGCAAAACTCCCACCCAAATCTAGTGATCAAGCATGGTTCCTTGAACTCAGCAGAAAGGTCACCTCATAAAAAATATAGGGTTATTATATTCAGGCCACCCAGGCAATTTTTTTTTGGCTAGGACATTGCTTTAATTAAGTGATTGTAAAGTTAAAATAATAATGGGATTCTGATTTAAGCAGATAAAAGCCAGGGGAGCTACATTAAACTCAGTTTCCATTCATTGAACCCATCCAGATGAGCTGAGTTCACTCAGTGAAGAACATTTTTGCAGAGGGACAGACAGGATGGGCTAAGGTTGAGTCCTGAATGTTCTGGGGTTTGCATATTTGAAGCAAGCCCTTAGCATTGTTTTGTTCCTTATTTACCTCTGGTTTGTTGATTTATTGATGCTTTTGAAGGTAAATAGACTTAGTAAAACACAATCATCTTGTGTCACTTGAAAGCTCCCATTAAATCTGTGGACGTTTGAGGCAAAAGGAAAAGAATGATTGAGAGGACTTTTGTGGGGATGGTCTTCCACTTACAGGTAAAAATAGTGGTATCTGTCTTTTAAAGGCAGAATTGAGTTACTGAATTGCAAATGAAATGGAAGGTCTTGTGAAATCACTGTCTGGGACTGTCTCAGTTCTTGAATCAAATCTGACAACGCAGCCAACCATTTGGGCAGAAGGTGAATGGGAACCAATGGTCCTGCAGAAGGGGTTGGTGGCTGGAGCATCTCCATGGACCACTGCTGGGAGGAGTGAAGGCTGGACTTACCTATTCTGTATGAAATGGCCCTTCCATCTGGGGGTGACTTTGGGGGAAACAGGAATACTATTTGCTTTAGCACTTGTTACACAGGCTTTGAACAGGGATGAAAACTGCAAGTCCTTTGCCAGCTGTGAGCACTGATGTGCAGTTGTAAAGTCACAACATGGTCCCACCTGGTTTAGTTTTGGAGAAATATTTGGAGCTTGCACCTGCTATCTGCTGCCTGTGTCCCTGGGGCCCCCATACCTGCACCCTAAACCCCAACTCCAAAAAGCACCTCTGCATCTTCTTTTTCAGCGCAGTGGACCATAGTGTCCAGGCATTACTCCTTCCCTTTGTGTCTCTTCTGTGTCTGTGCATCCCAGCTGGCACACCTAGAGCAGCGCGGGGGCCCATGCTTGTCAGAGAAGAAGGATTTAGCAAACTGTTTGTTCAGGAGATGTTAATTTATCACATCCCTCCACCAGTGGATAATGACCTAACTTGGGCAGCTCTGTTGTATTAATTTGGTTTGCAGGAATATGCACACAGATGACCAGGAGCAGATGTGGTAGATACAGGTGCAATGATGTGTACCTCTTGTGCTTCTGAGCCACTGAATTCAAAGTGTAGATATATGTTAATATTTAGCACTTATATAGTGCATTAAATCTCCATAGGCCTGTAGGGACATGTCTAATTTATACGTCCAAATTAATAGAAGAGGTAATCACACATAACAGTCAGTCTTTTCATCACTCAACCCAATGAGGAATGAAGACACTATTTTGTTTGGACTGGGATTGCCTCTACATACCTGAAAACACCATCCCATATTCTCAGTTCTCTGTAAAAACACCACGAGTTTGATGTTGCAAGAACATTTCAGACAGCTGCATAATGAATCAACTTCACTTTTTAACTGAACTGAAAATTAGGAGGCTGACCCAGATCTCAGTGGGGTACCTCCACTGGAGTTTTTCAGTGAATTTAGGTGCTGAACAAGCTAAACCAGTTCATTTTAAAGAATTGTTTGAAAATCATCTTTTAGAAAATAGAGTCTTGAAAGCCTGGTATTGATAATGAGCATGCTGGCAGACCATTAAGGCAGCAGCTGAACACCCTCACGCTTCATATTATTTATTTATATTACATTTATATTGCCCACCCCAGCTTCCAAAGCAAATTCAATAGGCATCTATAGTTCTGCCTTAATTCCTCAGCCCTGGTTGCTATGGCATCCAAGTTAGGAAAATACCTGCCAGCTCCAGGTGGCTGAGCACGCAGATGGGTGAAATGTGAACAGTAATTTAGGGAACCATGAGGTGGTATCCTGTGACCACTAGGTATTGTCCATGTTTTTTGCAAAAAGGGGCAAGGAGTTGTCAATATTGCTGGGAAACCTGGGGGTTATTTAGCTGCAACAAAAGCAGCAACCCACATTTGTACTGAGAGGCTCTGGTAGGGAGCTATGAAATAATTTAATGAACTGTTCAAATTAAATATAAAGTTAGAGATTAGAAGGGGCTGGCTGGTATCATCTACAGTCATGCTCAATAGCATCCTGCTTTGTGATTCGTTCCGCTCAGCTCTGTCAGATTATAATAGTTGCTGAAGAAGGCAACAGAACTGAGCCTTCAGGTTAAAGACACATATAATGAGAATTGTAAGTACTGTGCAAAAAAATCCTTTATTATTTACACTCTTGGTACTGAGAATTTGTCCCATGAGACCTGCATAATGTCATAGAAATAGGATCTACAAATTCAAACTGTTTCAGCTTAACTATGTTCAGGGTAAGTATTCAAATGCTTCAGTAGATTTTTCCCCCCATCCAATTGTCACTGTTTTAAGTCAACTTAATAGCAAGAATTGATTTCCATTGAAAGCAGTTTTTTTCCCCGACATTTCTTTGTTTCCAGTAAGAAAAGAACAAGAACAAAGACTAGCAAACAAAATACAACTTGTCTAAAATCTCATAAAAGCACTTACATGAGAATCTATCAAGCCTGGGAAAATATGTGTTCTTTTGTAAAAACATATTTTTCCTTTAAGTCACTGCTAGATTGCAAAAGTTCACATAACATATTGGTATGTGTATGTGTTTATGTAAGGCGGACCTCTGTATTTCACTTTCTTATGTCAGTGTTGCCTCGGCAACTGTATTTTATTGATTAATAGAATAGATGTAATTTGTTTCAGAGCTGCATCATCTTACACGTTCATTTTTCTTTGTGGTTTAATTTTCTTATTGTCTGAGTAAAAATATTTTTCAGATATGAGAAATAGCATTCTTTTGGTCTTTTTGGAGGTGTTTCTGTGGCTGTACACAAAACCCAACAAAGTTTGACAAATGCAAGCTGATAAAGTCATCAAATACTTTATCTAGTGATACAGGCATTTGTTACTCAAGTTCTTTTGCTGTGTCTGTTAACCTGGTATCTTATCTGTAGCTTCAATAGCAACCAGCTGGAGACTGTCCATGCGGTTCCAGTTATTAGATACCTGCGTGGTGGTTTTCCTCCAGAGATTTCAAACTCCAATTAGTGATACTTTGCAGGATCTCTTTGAACTAAATATTATTATAGAATTTATTTTACACTTAAATAAGCTGAGATATGGAAAAATTACCCTCACATAAGAGTAAATCTGAAATAGTACTAGAGAGTAGCTCCTGAAATGCAAGAACCTTTTACTTTTCATTCTACCCATTGTGGGTTTGTCAGGACTAAGGGTTAGTTCCTGCTTTAGGACAGTAGCATTTAACCAACCCGTTGTCCCATCACCAGTCCTAGTTTTGTGAGTGCTGGTCACTTTTATGAGAAGTCGTGGTCCTGACCTGAAGACCTTTCATTTTCACACGTACCAAGCATGGCAGAGGATGGAAAGGGTAGGCAGGATACCATGTCTCAGTTCAGGTGGTGCCACTGCCTAATTACATGCACAGCTGGACAGATCCACATAGTTAGATTTACCAGGTATCTTCCTGCTTTTGAGTTTGTACTTTCCCCCTGTGTTTATTTGTTTCATGGTTTGTGAGTATCACAGGAGCCAAGAGCAGGCAGGGTGTGCATCTTCCTGGATCAGATCAGGCAGGGGAGCAACAAGATAAAAAACAGGGAGGCCAAGGAGGAGTAGGAGTAGAAGTAACGGATGGAAAAGTAATGGATGTTCAGCCAGATGTTGGTGTAAAAGCTGTCTTTTTTTATGTAGAACTGAAAGCATGGCCACCCCTACAGTCCTAATATTAACAATTTACAAATTATAGCAGTGATTGTATTTATATGTCATAGAGAGTTTAAATTATGGGAATGGGTTGTCAAGGCACATAAGAAAACAAGTCTGAAAATCTCTAGCACTTTCTTTAAATATGATAGTTTCTGACAATTAAATATCCCATTGGTCTTTATCTAAATATTTATCTTCAGTGAAATTACAAGAAGTCCACAGTCAGAGAAAACCCACACTCTTCTGTTCTCTGTCTTAAAGATTAAACGATGTTCTAGCCTTAAAAAAAGTGCTTGGTTCCTGATTTTACCCTTTTTTTTTTTCGTAGATAACTAGAAAAAAAGAGAGTCAGCCATTGATAGCAAGCAGGCACAAAAGACACTGTTACTAGATAGTGTTTTTGAAGACTGTTTACCATACTAAGTCACAGACCATGACATGAAATCATGTTTTTAATCTTTTGGATGAAAACATTCAGCAACAGGCCTTCCTAGCAACAACACTCCACATAACACAAAGCCTCATTTTCTTGCAAGGATCATAAAGTTTTACATGGATTTTCTGGGCCAGTCTTTGGCAGCAATAACACTAATTTATTCCAGGTGAAAGTCAGGCCCACTGTAATTAGCAATACCATGGTATTTGTCTGAAAATTCAAGAAACAACTGACATTTTTTTTAGAGAGGCCACGTGTCTTGTGGAGAACCCAGTCCATTTAATTCAAGCTTTTAGGAACCTGGGGTTAAGCAGATGGTCCAGTCCATTTGTCATAACTGCTTAAACTCCTTGTACAGTCTAAGGATAGCAGCAGTTTCTTACTAAAGACCTGCAGAGGGAGATCTGTTCCCCATCTCCATCCATCCACCCACCCAAAGATGATTCAGTCTGCCTCATTCAAGTAAATACCTCTTCCATTGGGAATATAGAGGAACAATGGGAAATAAATGCTGGCACCTCCATGCAATTGGGATCCATTTACTCATTTGAAGATGGATGTGACTTATCTTCCTGTTGCATAATAACTCAAGAATTAGAGCACTCACCTCAGAGAGAGGAGGTCCTGGGCTCTACTTGGTCTGAGTGGGCTGAGCTCACATCTTCTACACTTAACTCAGAGGAGCTAAATTCCTCCGTTCACAGGATGACCATCCGTAAGTCTCCACGCTTTTGTTTCTTATCCTTTCCTTTTCTGCCTGTCTGTGAGGACTGTAAACTGCAAGGCACCAGCTCATTTGTCATCAAATGTTTGAGCAGCACTGACTGTTAAAAGGTTCTGATTTTGGCTGAGGTTTGTAATGAAATGTAAATAAAAGTAAACTTGTGCAAATTTCTCCCTTCGCACCACAAAAAAAAATCTGCGTGAAAGCTTTGTTCTGGTAGATGCATTACATATTTTTGACTGGTATTGGTAGGAGGTGGCTTTGTACAGCCTTTGCTTGTGACATGGTTTGTGGAACAGAGGATGCGTCTTCAGTGATGTTGGACTTGACATGTATTTAGGGAATTGCTGGATGCTTATTTGTGTTCTATGGGCATGATTATTTCCTTATTTTTGGTTATCTCTTCTAGGGACATTCGTGCCACAGCTTAGTAGTTCTGTAGCACTGGGAAATAGGCAGGTCCAGGGTTTTCTTGCAAGTGACTCTTTTAGGAACTTTTTTGGACCTAGGTCAGTACATAGCTCTGACCAGAGGTAGGTTGCAGAGCTCCTACTCTGTGCCACAGCCCTCAGTATCATCTTCTCTTGGAGTTTCTAAAGAAGGAAGCGGTGAGAGGAACAGGGCTGCGAGGACAATGTGAGGGCATTTTGCTGTGAGGACATTGTGCAGTCACTCCTGCAGCACTGGTGAAGAATGCAGCAGTGATGTGTTCCTCATATGAGTCATTCTGGAGCTGCCAGAAGTTGAAGCAGCCCATTGCCCCGGGATGAGTAATGGATGACCTTTATTCCCAACTTAGAGAATAACGTAAAATTGAGCTAAATGAATTGCTTTCTGAGCACTGGCATCAGTGCTGCCTAGTTTCCAACGAATTTGGATTCCTTCCCCCCATCTCACTGAAGACAGGTCCTTACTGTCCCTTTTCCATGCCACTCCCCATCTCTCCCCCATCCCTTAAACATAAACCGAGGAAGAGGTGCATCAGCTGTGGCTGATGCAGAGTGCTGTGTATTCTTTAGCCAACTGTCTGCTGCTTCTCAGCATAGATGGTGGGTCACCCTACAAATGCCTTTCCCTTACTGGAATATTAATTTATGTGCTTTTCTCTACCCAACACCATCTTTTCTAAATGTAGTGTCTTTGAGACCTGGGTCCCCAGTCAGATTTGACTGAAGCTGGCCAATACATTCTGAAATTATATTGGGTTACAGGGAGGTGTCCCAGAGAGACAGATGGTATGGATATTATTTCCTTAAGAAGCAATAGTACAAATACACTGTAACACAAACAGAAATTAAAAGCATTATGATGAAATTGGTAGATGAATTTCTATAGTTGTGCTGTGGAGACAGATATAAAAAGAACACATTTTTAGGTTTGCCATAAAAACTTTAAATTATTACAGTGAAAAATTATTTAGCAACTCATAAGGAAAATGTGGGATCCACCCTGCCAGTGCATCTCTAATGTATTTCAGCCCAGCAGATGGATAGCCAGTGATGAATTTGGTCTGACCTTATATGACCTTATCAAGCATAGTAAACAACTATACAGATTACAGATGGCCAAAGTTGTATCAGTACATTGCACCTACAAAGTGACAGTTATTTTGGTCATATCCTACTTTGTCCCCTTTAAAAGTATTATTAACTCTGTGTAGTTCCTATTAAATAACATTTAAAAGATAAACAAACTTTCATAGAACACATCAAACTGTATTGAAATGTATGTACAGTCAAGAATAGTTTTAGAAGTTCATGAATACTGTGTTCAGCCTTCCATCTCCTTCTGTGTCTCCCCCCCCCTTCAGTTATAAAAATGTCATGGCTCACCATATGTTTTATTCTTCAGAATATTAAGAAAACCCACTTATATTTAAAAAACTATACTAAAAATATAATAAAAAAACCCTTATATTTAAAACTTTAATATAAAAAAACCCAAACAACTATGAAGGGACAGGAGTTTTTTCCATTGATTTGGAGCTTGTCTTGAGCTATCCAAGGACAATTCAGCTACCGGCAGTTCAAGAAAGGCGTTCAGAGTTGCTACTGGCTATGCCTGAAAACTAATTTTCCTCTTGAAAATCAGATTAACACAAATTGTTCAGTAAAAGTCACAGAAACTGAATGTATTACAGTGCCAAAAATATTTAGCAGTGGAATCCACCAAAGTGTTTATAATTTAGGAATTAGCCTTTGCTTTCAGACCTCAGGCAACTTGCTCATAAAGCTCTTCTAGTAGTTTTTTATCGATCTGATTCTGCATAATCATGTTTCAGTCTGTGGTGATCCACCATAACACACTTGGCTAGACCTTCAGAGTGTTCATGTGGCTTAGGATCTTCTTGTGCTGTCACGAGTGGTAGTTAGGAGAGTCATGGCCAGAGACTGGCTTCAGCCTGGCAAGGTGGGTTTCCCCAGTTCCCCCAGTACTCAGTGGGGAGAAGCTGTTCAGGGTGGGAACCTAACATCACATTGCTTTAGTTTCCTAATATGCACCATCACTTTGTTTTTAACTCCAGTGTATGATGTCTCTGGTCTACAAAGACTGCTCTGAATTAGACTGTACCGAGGAGGGGAACTCTGTCTTACTCTGTGTACAAAATGATTCTTAGTTTTCAGTTCATGCCATTTTATATGCACCAGCACCTGGTCCGAGGAGGACTTGTGTACATGTACACTTCAGGAGAGAAATCTCTGCCTGAAAAGTTTGACCTAAAATGTTATTCTCAGTCAGAGTGTACTCTGCTATTTGCACAGCAGGACATACATATAGTTTCTGCATGAGAACAGTAATAAAAATGTACTCATATTTATTATTTATCAAATGAGACTTCTAGTGTGTTTTCATACAGTTGGTTATCCCTGCAGAGTCCATCTGGGGTGATACTGTGTCTCCTCAGGGAGAGAATGCAAAGCCCCATCTTGGGCTTTCAGACCAGTATCCTTATCTCACAGGACAGCCCCAGGGAGCAGAGAATTCCTGGAAAAACATCTCACCTGAAGGCCCTCATCATTAATCTGAAAGCCCTTCAGGGCTCATCTTCTAGACTGGCAGAAGAATAACCCTCCTGAATAAAGGAGTATTAAAAAAGCAATGATAATGTTATTCCTTCAGAAACTTGGGAGAAGTTAAATTCTGCTTTTGAAAATGTAACTCTTCTGGGCATGGGGAGGGATGCAAGGGGTTTCCAACAGCAGAGTGCTCATCCAGAAAGAAACACAGATGAGTGGGGAATTCAACAGGTAAAGCACGGAGTACATTTTCACCTGCAGTCACGAAACATTTCAGGGAGACACTAAGGACAGAAGGAGATTTTAAAAAGGGATGGCATGAACCAGTGCTTACCTTGGGTCAAAATTTCTTCAGATCAGGGGGATATTCAATATGAGCTCAAATGTGAATATTTCCGATGTGTCTTGCCCTTAGCCCTCTTGTCTTTATAGTGGGCCAGTCCATTCTTTCAGGACATCTTTTATATTTGATTGCAGGTATACATTTTCCTATTTGAATCATTATTAAAGAGAGGAAGAGACTTGGTAGTCTCAACGTAGCACATGCTCATTGCAGATGAATTATTTACTCTCCCTGCTTCCGTGTTTTAGTGCAAATGTCCAAAATAGACAAAGGAAGAGATGACTGTAAGGTTACATTAGTGAGCTCCTAGAAGCGTTTGTACTGTAGATGGTCAAATTCACATACCTGAGAAAACAGCGGCAGAGACAGGAGGCAGCAATATTATAAAAATAATTATTGGAAGTAAGTATTTGGCAGTCTGGAGACTGCTTTTTAGAAAAAGATTCTGACTATGGTTAAGATGTAGGATTTTAGAACAAACATAAGATCAGAAACTAAAATTGTTTCTAAATGTACCCAGTTGTGCTTCTTATTAAAGAAAATTGTCCCTAACTAGAAGTCCCTGTGAATACTGTGAAAGTGTGCAGCTCTGACGTGCACAACAGCAAGCCAGCCCTATTTTGCAGCCTGGCATCGAAGTAGATGCCCAGTACTATGCAATTCTAATTCTTGGTGGCTGTTACTGGTATTTCCAGTATAAAATTATTTTTTGGTGGGCTGGCAAAAGGTTCTAAATATCTTACAAATTTTATATAGCTATGGATGAAATAATTATGAAATAAATGCCTAGGTAATTCCACAGTAAAAACGCACAGTAAAACAATGTATTACATTTAAGTTATAAGATATTCTTCCATCTTAACATTCCTGGGGACTCATTTGTGATGCTGTCCTTTCTCATTTTTTCATCTCCTGAAAGCCATATTTGCCGTAGGGGTATGGTATCATCGTGGTAAAGATGGGCTGGTGCTGCTGGTCTATATTATAATTTGATTATACTAGTCAAGCTATAGAGGTAATTTACGTGGTTTTACATGGTTATATGTACCTCAGTTG
>JAVJGJ010000014.1:24692049-24716651 GCA_035590215.1 Microhierax caerulescens | reverse complement strand
CGATTCACTGCCGTGCTTTGAGCAGCTCCATTAGCGCCCAGCTCTTAAAGTCTGCTTTGGAAGGGTCTTTGCACTTACTACAGATGCTAATGCCCTGATGTCTTCCAAAATGATGGAGAAGAACATTTTGCCCTTTTCATTTCAGGGCATTTCAGGCATTTTGAGGCCAGTTGCCAGATGTGATTAAAAATTAATGAAGCAGAACAATTGTACCTGATCACCCTGACAGACAGTTGAGTAACAGCTCTCCCTGAGACTAACTTTCTGAGTCGTTCTTTTTCCATCTGGTGTTTCACTCCTTGCTGACCACAATGACAACTCCCTTATCATAAAAAATGGAAAACAATAGTAGAGAGCAGTTGGGGATATGGTTTTTTTTTTCATGCAGTTCTAGTTGGATTCTGTTAATTGCCCATAGGGTGAGCTACCAGGACAGACTGTAAACTGAAGCATAAAACTGAATCAACAGGTATTAAGTGGGGGAGCAGATAAGCTGCTGTTTAGTCGTACAGGAGTTGCCTTCAGTAACATTCATACCCAGTGTGTGCCAATTGAAATGTAGCAAACACTATTTTTTTCAGATGGGCCTACTGCATTGCTTCAAAGCCTGTCTGCATTGGAAGAGAGAGCAAATATAATCTTTTCTCTGTGTGTTACCTCAGCCTTGAAATATTTTAAAGGAAAAGAAATAGAAAAAAGTAGGTGGTGAGGAGGCGTGCGGCTCTGTATTGATGCTTTAGGAGGTCGTTGGGGCGTGTTGCTGCTCAGGCTGTGAGACTGAAGAACAATAATAATATGACAGCAAAGTGATACTAATTAATGCTTCTTCGCTGCTTTACATATGCTGAGCATTGCAGAGACACCAGCTAAATGTAAAGACTTGGTTATACATAGAGAGGTTTGGTTCTTCAAATGCTGTCAATCTTTTTGACCATATATATATAAGTATATATTTGAGCATTTTTCTTTGCAGAAGCAGAGAAAACACAGTTATTGTTATCTGTGAACTATTCATAAGGCTTTGTATACAAAAGCTTTTAAGGCTAAATTCTGATATTTTCTCTCTTACTAAATAGGAATGTACTCTTCAGGTTATTTATTAGTAGTGAGAGTGCCTGGTGTTTGGCAGAAATGTTCACCATGAAATATTGTTTTGGAGAGCTATTTATCACTAAAATTATAATTTGGGGATTTTCTTTATTTGTAAGAACGTCCTCCTGGCTAGTCAGACACACTTTTTGTTCATTGTGCCCTGTACAGGATAACCATGGGCTATTTAGAAGAGCAGTATTTGCCTGACACAAATACTGTTCTCTTAAGAGTAGACTTTCATGATCATCCATCACATTGTCGTGACAAGAGTATGCACAGTTACTCGTAGTCACTGCAGCTACGTAGTTCCCCCCAGCAGGATACCGTTAAATAAACAATGTTATTTGAGGAACTGGCAATCCTGTCTTCCATGCTTCATCCAAAGTATATTCTTAGCTTTTCACTCACTGGTATTTTTGCTCTCCTGAAACTTGCTCTTCCTCACAGTTGCGCAGACTTCTCATCCAAACAAATAGGTGATAGATAGTTTGGAGAGACCTGTTCTTTCGTATTCATCAGAAGAGGGAGGGTTAACTAATTCGGGCACTGCAGCTGAGGATGTCATCCAGCACTCCGGACAAATTGTGGAAAGCAGCATTGTATGAAATGGCACTATTTCTGTCAGCAGGGCACAAACAACGCAGAGATGCCAGCACAGCAGGAATCTAGGGTACTCTTTGGGGGAAAAGAAGAGAAGTGTACTGAGTTTCTGCTGAATAGCTACAGGTGTGGTAATCCAGAGGCAGTTAAATGCAAGGACTGGAAAAGTAAGCAGTGCATTCCAGCTGCAGCAGCTGAACACTGCTTCAGTTAATGTCTCCATCTGAGAACAGAGCTGGAACTGTATCATCAAAATATCTACTCCAGCAAAGAGCAGTAAATTTGCCACCTAGCTGATTTAAGACCAAAACAACCTGTTTGGTCAGGTGTAACTCAGATTACATATTTTTTGGAGTTGTCCTGAATCCAGGATTCCTCTAAGGAAGAGTAAATATTAGTCCTGCAGGTTTTGACAGAGAGGGGATTAGATGAACTTTCACTCTCCACTTTGGCCTTACTTTCTATGGTTAATTTCAACCTCCTTGATGAAGTCTGTTTTAAGATAAAAATGAGTATGGTCATTCCTGTGAGGAGAAAAAGCCAAGTCATTTTGTTTTTTTAAAGTGGTCATTTTCCAGGATGTGGCTACAGTTATTACCAGTCCCAAGTACATGAGTCGGATGGTATTATCAAGTTATTCCTTACTATATGTTTGTATAAGATCTGCTGAAGGAAATGTGACTGCCTTCACAGGCAGTGGAGTTCAACATTTTCCTAAACTCAGTGACCAGAGCATGTGGAAGAACGAAATTTGACAGAGATTCACTGAAGTATCCTGAGCATTAGTGGGATAGGTGTGGAAACCAAGACAGTAAAAAAACCAAACAGTTGGAGAGTCAGAAGAAGAGGTATACTTATGAAAATGAAAGAAAAAGAAAAGGAGGCAGCAGTAAGGAATTGTCTGTTTTGTTGAAAATGCAGGAGAGATCAAGGGCATGTGGTTCTTTTTCAAATCTATTTCTTATGTAAATAGTACAATGCATGCCTGATGGCACAATCCAGCAAAGCAAGCAAGGAAATAAATGTTAGACATGCTTAGGTGCAGTGATTTCAATGACACAAATTGGTTGAAAATCCTGATCAGAAAAGCAATCTTATTCAAGACAGCATGAAATGGCACAGTTGGACCACTTACAGCAGGAGTTTAATCTTTTCTTCAGAAGAAAACAACTTTAAATGTATCACTTGTTTTCAATCTAGGTTACAGGAACATACTACTAAAAAAATATAGCATTACTGGAATTTTCCAAATCCAAAAGTAATGTGGTGTCCAAGTACTTATTTTATCTGATTTATGGCTTCACAGCCATGGCTAAACCAGTACTGCCAAATAAAATTTTCTTTACTGTGACATGGATGCAGTTCTTCTTCAGGTATTTGGTATGATGTCTACATATAAATTAAGCAAAGGTTTCATTCTAGAAATATCCACCTATATTTATATTTTTGAAGTGCAATTTCATTTTTGTACAGTTCAAAGGTGTGACTTCATTTTTTGCAGTATCAATGCCTAAACATATATGCTTAATGAAATCAAGGACCCAATTATATACAAAACCTGTGAAATCATATCATACAAAGGTGTTTTTTTTCTTAATGTCATTGTGAAAGTACTTTTCTGTACTACAATAATTTACCAATTGCATTCAATTAATATCTCTCAGGAAACAAATCAGACAACAGAATAACACTGAATTTGCCCTTCTGTTCCCCATAGATGGGTGTGTTCCTGACACCTATGTAGAAACATGTAATTGAAATAACATTTGCATAAATTCCATTCAGTAAGGATGCATTGGCGGATGTCAGTGAATGTTAGGGCACTTAATCAAACAGTAAATAGCAATACGTGCCTGAGCACTGATCATTTAATGCAGACATTGTCAGAAGAATTAAATAGATCATGATGTCCTTTTGTTCTTTCTTTTTACTTAGTATAATAAACTGTTGCTTTCTAAATCTCCTCAGGCTCTTTAATAAAGATTTCTTCTTTTAATTTGGACAGCTGCATAATTGGGGTGCTAAATCATCCTCAGGGATGTAATCTAAATGATCCTACTATGTAACAGTTTTCTGGTTTTCCTTCTTAGTTTAGAGGAGAGGGAACAGATTTAGGTGATTGCATTGTGTTGCATTGCCTTAAAAATCAAGCATTGATCATTATAATATAATAGTTTTGAAATACAAGATCTCCAGGTCCCTTGTAAATAGATTAAATTCAGAGTTCAAAATGTCTGTTGAGGTAGGTATGGTTATAGCCCTTTTAACATAGGAGAATCTGATGCACAAAGGTAATTTAATGGCATTAGAGGATTTGATTTGCCCAATTCAAATGGTAAACCAGCAGCAGAACCTAGAAAAAGGATGATCACTAAGTCTGACTTCTAGTCTTGACTGTTATCTACACAAAATGCACCAAACAAATAATTGCCTAGCTCTAGACCCTATATATAAAAAGTCATGGGATACATGCACCAGCGTTTTCCATACTCGGTGGGAAGGTAACAGCAGTGACTGTGAAGCTGAGGCTTTTTTCATGAGGTGCCCAGTGCAGAGAAGGGGTTCAAGAGGAAAACCCCAAATTGGGATGTCACCACGTACTGCCCTTCTGTGCCTGTGGGTCAGGCTCTTGGCATTAACCCTGCAATCATCAGTGGTATGTTTGTTCTGGTTCCAGGTATTTCTGCTTGAAGCCAGTCAGGTGGAGGGCAACCTTCATCCTAGAAAACTCAGAGTAAGTGTAACAATCCTAACAGCTGTACAGATTCACCCTTCAGTCAAACGCTATGGTCACCAGCGTACACATCAGTCGAATCAGATTTCCTATTTTTATTCTAAAGAGAGGCAGTAGCAGGGCAGGACTCCGACCTGAAAACATACGCTATCTCTACTCAGCAGAAGGGACTTCAGCTAATGTCATCCCTTGGAGTTATGCGGAGCTGCTAATTTAAGTACTCAGTGCATGATACAGTTCCTGTAGTGACACTCTGCAAAAGAGTGACTTAGCTTAGAAACTGTGCAGAGAGTGACATGGAAGTTCGGGCAAGCTGGGTGGTTTGTGAGCACTGCAACATCCTCCTGGAAATGACCTGCCCGTGCTCACTGAGAGCGTTTCTTCTGCAAACAGACAATATGTTAATTTCTTGATATGCCCTTAATTTCCATTGTATAATAGCATTAATGACCTTGACAGAAAGCATTTCCTGGGGATTAATAACTATTTGAGATTTAATGACCTGCGGCTATGCCTCAGGCCATCAACTCCTCCAAGCTGCTCATTAAATCTTTAGGGTACACAGTATACTTCAATCACTCCTGCTTAAGCATTTGCTCAGTGTCACCTAATAATAATATTCTCCCTGAGGTATTTCCTCTTCATAAGCCCTGATACTGGAAATGTGTTTGCCCTTAAGTCTTTTGGGAAAAGGACTCATCGTTAATTGTTTAGGTGACTGTGTATTACAAGTCAAATTTACTTAGGCTGTTGCTGAGCTTCTGCTGTGATTAACACAGTAAAAAAGAGACAGTTAAATACATAAATTGCACCTTGGAATATAAACTATTTGTTTTGGTTGCTTACAATCTCATAATCTAAATCAAGAGCCAGTAGCCTCCCCTGCATCCTAACAGCGCCGGTTCAGCCAGAGGTAATTTATTTGAGAAGTGATGTGGGACAGGTTACCGCTTCCTAGCAAACGATGGCTTCATACTATCACTAGAGGATACCCCAAATTCCGATCTGTGCAGAAGGAACAATACAACAGAGGTGTATCTGCCTGTTGGAGAGAAATGCCATTGCTTGGCCAGTTTCTTACCAATAAGTCAAAGACGACATATTGTCATGTGTTATGGTACTTACTTGTGAAGGGTGAGCTTGCTTTTCCGTTGAAGATTTTTCATTTAAGGGAACATTCTTCCCACATCCAGATGGCATCAAGTACAATTGGATCTTTAGTTAAATCTGCTGCTGTGGTGTTACATTGCGTTCCCTGTTTATTTGTGTAGTAGTGCAGCACAGTGTGCCAAATAAGCATGGCACAAACAAATTGCTGTTAGGAGTTTCTTCCCAAAGTTTCTAAACTGAAAGAGAAGAAAAGCACAGGAAAGAAGGCAATCTACAACAGCTGTAGGAAACCAATACAGTGAACGTGATGCAGAGTTCTGCATCTACAAATCAGTTAGATCGTCTTCACATCAATTACAAGAACTGTCTGGTGAGGTGTTGCCAGCATCACATTCTCCTGTTAGTTTTCATCGTGCACTGAGCAACCAGTTAACTTGATAGGTCTAAGGAGAGCTAGGAACAGTGCTCTTAGGGCTCTGGAAAGTGGAGATGCTTACCTCCCTGAGAGGTCTGGAAAGACCACCCTCAACCTGACTTTTACTTAAAACTAGCTATGCGGTCCCTGTGCTTTGAGCTAACATCTTTGTCCAGAGGCAAATGACATTTTTAGAAAAAGAAAAGCGTTTTTCTGGTGAATTCTAAAGATTAGAAGTAGTTGGAAGTGTTTATAAGCTTAAGATACTTACAAGAATACCTGAATGCCAAGATTATATAGCATCAGCTGCAGGGGAAATCTTGATAATGTAGCTTAGTTCTGGTGAGATATACATATATCCTGCGGAAACCAGCAGGTGAATTGATAAGTAAGACGCAGATGGGGTGAACAACTCAGATTATTGGATTCTGAGGTCAAGTAACTAATTCAATGATGTGCTTTGTGTGGGAAATATATGCTGTTTGTGGTAAGCCCCGAGCACCTACACAGGAATGTTCCAACATAAATTTCAAATCCTTTTGCAAACATGGGTACAGATCATTTACGCCATCCCTGCAAATGGAGAAAATCAGGTGCAAATAGGTGAAATTACGGACCATAAGTCACACAGTACATTAACAGGAGATGCCTCAGAGAAGAATGTATTTCATCTCACCGGAAATGTCTCTAGCTTTATATGCCTGTTCCTCCCAAATTCTCTGTACAGTCCCTAGAGAAGAATGAGCACTTTCTGGGTACAAGCCGTTTTACCTCTTTTAGACAGTAACTTTAAGGTAAGAGAATTATTTTCACGGAAGTACCTCTTTCTCTTCATACCCTTCAAAAGCACCAGGGCAGATACTTCCAATACACTTGCAGATAGGTGATATGGTTCCCACCTTCATATCCAGAAATCCCCATGTATGTAAATAAATGTTCTACATGGATGACAAAAAGGCTGCTGTGAAGACGGGTGAACTATATATGTAAGCATATGCTTAATGCTAAGATTCTGATATGTCTTGTGGAAGCCTGGTTTATATATAAAACCAGCCCCTCTGCTGAGACCCTTACCGTTGTGTGGGACAAGCAGGTCTGCTGCTGACCCAGCCTTAGCTCCGATTCTCCTGGCTGTTGGTTTGAGACAAGCATACAGCACCGTTCCCACATAGATTTTAGGTGCAGGAATACACTTCTGGTTGGAATTTCCTTTCTAAAGTCTATTGAGAATTCAAATGAGAGCCAGATGAGTTTTTCCCTGTTCATTTAGGAAAAAAATGCAAAACATCATGAGAAACTTTAAAACTCCAGCACTCCCTGAAGGTCCTCACCACAATAACATTTTCCTGAAAAAGTTCTTTTCAAGGGGATTCAAGCTTGCAGGTGATAGGCATTCATTATGCTTTTCTACTTCTGATGAGGAAAGGCCAGATCAGTAAACAATGAATGAAGGAAATTCTTTGAAATACATTCAATTAATATTACCTTTGTAGACTCAGATTTGAGGCTACTTTTAGCAGCTGGCTTTGGCTTGGAGTTGCAGAAATATCAATGAAGGCCCCAGCTCTGTTCCCAAAACCAGTCAGCCAATGAAGCATCACAGCTATAATTTTCACCTTCTGGCAGTGTTGCCTTCCCTGCACATCCTCCAGTGCAGGTAAAGCAACGGGGTTCAGGCTGGCTTGTTTGCATTAACATTTGTCTTTAAAGATGAAGCTCTACCAGAAAATAAGGAACTGTAACTTTCAGTACACCAGTGCGATTCCTTAGTAGTAAGTGAGCTTTCAGAGCATAATGCAGTGGCTGTAGGATAACATGGGTCCTGGGCTTGTAAGTACCATGACAGTGTAAAAAAACCACTGCAAAATACAACCCATCTCCTAAATCAAAATACCTTTATTATCTGTTCAGTTTTAACCAGTGGTTTCAGAGCAGCTCTTAAGATGGTTATTTTTATTGGGCTCTTAAGATGGTTATTTAAAATCTTCAACTCTCATTTTGGTGAGACTTCGTTGTCAGGTTTAGGCTTCTCCTTTTGGAAATGAAGTCAGGCATTTTTACAATGAAATCCATAGGAGAGACCCATCTTTTGTAGGCAACTGCCTGCTTTCTGCTTCTGTATCTGTCTGGAGAATAATTTATCTCCTCATACTTCTGGCATATCTGAAATATTTTGACCCTGCCAAAATCTGAAAGTGAAATAAACCATCAAAAAATGTCATATTCTTAAAAGTGCAGACCAAGGTCAAACCTAGAAAAAGGCTAGACTTGGAAAATAAAGTACTTTGCCTTTTCCTTCAAAGCATGCACTCTAATTTTCAATCTTTGTGTTTATCTGTAGATCCCATTACTGTAGAACCAGAGAGCCAAAAATGGCTCATGTCCTCTGTACATACATTCTCCTGGCCTTGAGGGAACATAAAGCCAGAGCAGCCCCTGGATCCTGCTCTTCTTGGAGCACATCTGGAGGTGGGGAAGGGCCCTGAGCTGATCCCAGAGGCAGCACAGCAGCCAGCTGGGAGTCTCCAGCTGGAAGGGGTCTGAATGGCCCTGTGCCCCTGGGGATGGCTCCCGCCTTGTGCTGGAGGTAACATCCAAGGGAGGGAGGTGTCCTCACACACTCCTTCTGGGCAAGGGCAACTGCTGTTGTTCAGGGACTTATTTTCCAAAAACCAAATGGAAATTTTGCCCAACAAATTGAACCCCAGCCACCGATATTTTGAATAGCAGCCACCTCTCATCTCTTCTTTAAACAGGGTATTTTAATGCTCTGTGGAATTACAGTGCAAGGCACACTGCCTTCCATCTCCTTAATCCTCTGTAGATTTACTTCTAACAGCTACTGCCAAAATACAGTATGGCACTCGCACAGCACATGCTCCTTCAGCAGTGAGCACAAAGCAGCTTCTGTTCAGAGGGAAAATGTTGCAAGCCCATGAGCAACTCACATTGTCACTGCTGAAGATTATGAAACATATTCTGAAACTGAGAAAGCCATAAACACTTCATTTTTCAGAAGCAGTCACATTGCTTCTGTCATTCTGCTTGGCAAACGTGTGTACACAGACCTTGGTGCATCCACGTAGCACACACTGAACAAGCACCAAGTGCTAAACCTGTGGTGTGCCAGCAGCACTGTGGAGTTCAGAGGAAATATTTCAGGTATGCACTTCACCACTCTTCTTGGTTTTTATAAAAAAACATGATCTTTATTTGTTTATTTTTACTTCACTAGCCTCTCTCTTGGACTAAACTGACCTCAAACTATAGCATGGAGTTATATTCATCAGTCTCCTAGCGAATGCTCTCCAAATGATCAGGAATTAGGTCATGGTTTAGGACAGCTTGTAACTCCAAGTAGCAAACATTTGCTAGAAGGGCAAGTGTCTTGTGTCGGTCTATAGCCAGGTGCTCCTGTGAAATAAGTCTAGAGATCAGGCGAGGACTCGACCAAATCCTTAATAGCACCATAAAACCTCTCGTTTGATAGCAAGGCCACCTGATCATTGGAAGTCGTAAAGGATGGAAGACCATCTTGTGCGAGGTAGCTATGTGTTCCACATGTAGTTGGAGCATATTTTTGAGCATAGCATACACATTAGCATATTGAGTCTTGCAAATTGCCTTTCTAAGGAAGGAAGAACATTTTTTCCCTTTTTAAACTGAAGTGTGTTAGGTGATGTGTCTCATTTCCCACCAAAAGTCTAGCTGAGCAAGGAATTAGTAATTTACTTTCCAAGTATCTAGCTGGTTACACCGTCTAGTGACCAAACCGTCTTTGCCCACAGTCAAACAAATAATGATTCAGATGAGTGGGAATGTGCTCTCCAGCAATCAGATCAAAGAGACTCCGTCCATGAGATGGCAACTGAAACTGTCCGACTGATTTCCCATCAACTGTTAGAAGATTAAGAAATAGCTGAAATTCAGCCAGTGAGTTAAAAAGTGCCAGGGACTTTTATTTCACTGACATTTGCAGAGGCAACCATTCTGTATTCCCTTCTGTTACCCAGCTAGAGACACTGACATGAAAATAACAGGTTTGTGCTTCGGTAGCTTTGGCGTCTCCCACTGTCTACCCCCCAGAGTCGCTCTCCTGTACTGGCAGAGAGCAGGCAGTGGTAGGTCTCCAGCCTTCCTCTTGTCTTCTTCCAGGGTAATGCCACATAGCTGAAGGGCAGACTCCAGCTTTATAGAGTGATAACTGCAAACATGTAACTTACCTAAGCTCTTTCATGCTATTTGATAAAAGAGCAATTTATGTCTTTCCTGCTTGTAGCTAAAAATAACAGTAAAAAAGTGTAGAGTGTTGTTAGTCTTGGGTGGTGCACTAATTAGTTCTTTGCTAACTCTGCTTTATTGCTGGCAATGATTATTGTCAAGTAATTACAGGGTTGCTATGATCTGGCTTCCATTCGCTCTGTGGTCTAACAAGGGTAAGGAAATGAGAAGTGTCAGTACTATGGATACCCAGTGTTTTTTCTGCCATAGCAGAATTTTGTATTACAGGGAACAGTTACTTTGTACAATGGTTTTAATAGCTGGAAACAGACCTAGGTGAGATGCAGAATGGAAAACCAGTATTTTCACTACATTAAAAGTCTGTTCTCTACTTGAAAGAGCACATAAAACCCCCACAGCCTTCTATAAAAAATGTATGGAAAGGAAACTAGAGACTTCAGCCAAAATGCTAAAAATAATAACTATACCAACACAGCCAAGTTGTCTGTTCCTTCCTCCCTCCAGTATGAACGAATAAATGTTTATGCACAGCTATCATGTAGGAATTGCTTTAACCTTATTTCTGTGTGTTGCTCTGTAGCTGTACGGACTGCAGCTTACATTGCAGAGAGGACTGAAAAGAAAAAAAAAAATCCAGTGATTTGTCTGCAGAAAAATCCTGGAATTATTTTAGTTCAGATATCATTTCGGTTCATTAGTAAAACTGTTTGCTCTGTAATCTTCCCATTGCACTTTCAAAGTGAATTTAGATGTGTATATGCCAAAGTGTATAGAAAATGTCTGCAGCTGCCTAGTAGTAGAAGGCAGGATCAGGTGAATCAGAATCAAAGGTGCTTGAGGAAGCAAATGAGTGTTAAATACTTCAAACATCTTCAAAGATCTACACCCTACCTACCAGTTAGGAAATTTAAATATCCTTAGAATTTTGGCCTTTCAGTTCATCACTTTGATATTGAAAGTTACCTGTTTCAATTCAGTAAAATTAAGAAAAATTTCCATCATGTGTTGTATAATAGAAACTGTCTGAACAGCTGTATGAACTGTAGCTCCACTGCTGTTGTGAAAAAGAACCTTTAATTTGACTTTCCCACATTTAGTGCTGGTTTTGTGTTGGAGAGAAGTGTTTGGAAGGCACTTTCGTAAAAACGGGTGTCTTTGTGAAGACAGAGTGAAGAAATAGGTTTCTTTTTTTTTAGCAACTGAATAATTGTTTCCCTTAATCTCTTTGTTTTTCTCATGACTTTATAAAGATCAGCATACAGCCATGTAATTAGTGGCTCTGGACTAGATCACACTGAAACACACACTAGTGTGACTCAGTTGTTTTTACATCACTGCACAGTCAAAGCAAAGGGTAAAATTTAATTCACAATAACATCTTTATGTAAGCACATGCTATTTATTCAATCACTGAAATAATTTTTAAAAGTAGTAGAACCATTGAACAATGAAGGTCATCTGGTCCAACCCTTGTTCATGGCTGACCTAGCTTATCACATCACATCTGGCACTGCCACTGGACCAATCCAGCTTGAAAAAGGATGATGGACCAAGTTCAGAATATCTAAAGAAAGTAATATTTGTGCTTACTATTAATTTACTAATTTTTCATTTCTTCATACGGTCACAAGAAGACATCCTGGCAGCTCTTAGCAATATTCTTCTAGTAAATAGCAGCTTGAAAAAAACATTCAACATATATGGGTGTTTGAAGTTTAATCTTCTAAGAAATACTACTACTACTAAAGTAGATATCCACAAATTATGTTAAGCTTCATTTTATTTTTTACTACAGTCTTGAGGCATGATGAAATATGTTTATAATGTTGATATACTTCAATGATAATAATTATGATATGGTTGTGAATCAGAAAAAGTTATCTGGGTTTGTAGGTATGGCTCTTGCCTGTACTGTCAGGATGATGCCAGCCCTCCTGTTACTGGATTGTACGTAGATGACAAATTCTTCCAGACTGTGGGAACAAGTGACATTCTGCTGTTTGGGGCGTCGTTTTTTTCAGAAGAAATACACAGGACATCTTTCTCAATAGGCCCTTTCATGGGAAGAGCTAATGAGGAAAGAGTGGGATCTAAGGGCAGATCTGCTTGTAGCATTCACCAGCCGACAACAGCAGATAATACAGATAATACACCAGGTGGGAGCTCAGCACTGTGCATTGCATTTACTGTGCACGAGCCGTGCATTCGGACCTCTGCCTTGAATATTTGGGCACCTCTGTATGTGCTGTATCTTATTGATGTTTCTTGCACTACAAATTACTCATCTCACACAGAACTCCAAAAGAAAGTGCTTTAATCTTATTTTATGATAAACAAGCACTGAGAAGTCTTTTTTTATTAATACATCAAAGTATTATCTCCAAGGGGAGTTAGTTTCATATTAAAGTTCCGTGTTTAATATAAATTCACAGCATGAAGACCACCTCGGATGGGTAGAGATTCTCTGATGTGTATCTGATTGCCCACATGTAATTTGAACATCTACAGCACATGAAGGGTATAATCAAGGAATAATTAGTATGTTGATAAGGCATTACGTTTTGTTCTACTTATCTGCATAATTCAGAGAGAAAGTTTACGATGACAACATCTATCTTTTGGGGTCTTGTTTACATTTTTCACTCAAATTATAGCATGAAGCATTCTCCTGCATTCCATAGTGCCTTTCATCTGACGAGCTCCAATTACTGTCTGACCAATTAACTTCTGTACCGCACACATGCAAGCCACGCTAGGTATTGTGGAAAAACCAAGCAAAGCATTTAAGTCTGAAACTTGACCTCTGGTTTAGGGCACTGAGCTTGAAAACCCTGACTTCCAGAGTCATTAAATCTCTGTCTTGAATTGGAGTTACGAGTACCCATAAGAGCTGAAACTAATGCTCAGACCAGCACCACATCCTCTTGGGAGCCCTCTGAATGTCAGGCCACTCCAGAGACCTTGTGCATCCTGTATGCTGCTTGAATTCAAGCTGTCCACAAATCTTCCCTAACCTTGCAAGAGACGACGTTTTTCAAAACCTTGCAATGACAGAGGGTAGCTGCAAGCTGCATGTAGTGAGGTCCATCTGCTGCACGCAAATTCAAACCAGATCTCAAGGGCACAGTATGAACCAAAACACCTTGTGCGGTTTACGTGCACTGAAGAGACACAAAACTGAAGTATCTAGTGCTCCTGTAATTAAAGTATTAGCAATCTAATCAAAGAGTAAGTCCAGGTACAAAGATAATAACACTTTTAATTCCAGGCATAAAGCTTCCAGTAGTGGTACAGGTGGAATTGATACATATATACTTTCTATCAGCTACATCTCTCCCTGGTGTTATGCTTACCCTTCCTATGATTCTCTGGGTCCTAAAACCTAAAATCAATGGTTTCTAGTCTTCCTCAAGAAAAAAAGGGGTGCAGAGGAGCTTACAGCAATTCTTCATCCAAAATACTCCACTAGGAGAAGTATGATGTTGCTAGTGGAGGTATTTTCCTCCTCACTGTTGAGCTAGTTTGGAGTTATTTTTATGCATTTCCTGAAATAGTCACAGAATAACAGAATGGTTGAGGTAGGAGGGAACATCTGGAGGTCTTCTTGTCCAACCCACCTGCTCAAGCAAGGCCACCTACAGCTGGCTGCCTAGGACCATGTTCAGATGGCTTTTGAATATCTCCAAGGGTGAAGCCGTCACCACCTACCTGAACAACGTGTACCAGTGCTGGGTCACCCTCACCCTAAAAAAGTGTTTCCTGATGTTCAGACAGAGCCTCCTGTGTTTCACTGTGTGCCCATCACCTGTTACAGGGCACCACTGAGAAGACCCTGGCTCTTCCTTCCTTGCACCCTCCCTTCAGTTTTTTAATACACATAGATGTACTGATACTCCAGAGGCTTCTTTTCCCCAGGCTGACCAGTTCCAGCTCTTTCATCCTCTCCTCATCTGTCAGATGCTCCCATCCCTCAGTCATCTTTGTAGCCCTGTGCTGGACTCACACCCGTAAATCTGTATCTTCCTTTTACTGGGGAGCCCAGGACTGGACCCAGCACACCAGATGTGGCCACACCAGTGCTGACAAGAGGGGAAGGATCATCTCTCCTGACAACACTCCTCCTAATGCAGCACAGCATGCTGTCTGCCTTCCTTGCCGGTTTTGTTTGTTGCTGCCTCCAGTTCAAGCTGGTGTTCAACAGACCCCCAGGTCCTTTTCTGCAAAGCTGCTTTGCAGCCTGTGGGCCACTCATTCGCTTATTCACTCTTCAAAAATAGAGGCCCAATACAAGCTATTTAAGATGAATATGTTATGTAAATATATAATAAGAACATATATGAATAGGTATATCAAACTGTGATGTTTCAATGACTGATTATTAACAATATCTATTAGATATGGAACTGCCAATGGTACAACATAAAAATCACTATATAGCGCATCTGGGTGGCAATAGAGCATACAGTGGAAAATTTTCTAAACACCAGCTGGGCTCAACATTTCCCTTTTCAGTATGAACTTGGCAGCTATTTTGGTCTTCAGGCCACTCTTTGGTCCGTAATACATAGAAGTTTAGATGCTGCCTAGATCTCTTAATTTGGGAACTCAAAGGCAGAAACTCATAAAATGAGTCTGTTTTCAAAATTTGGCCCATAATGACTCTATGAGTCACCAGAAGTTTCAGAATAGATCCCAAGGGATGGGATTGTTATCCCTTTCTCTACCTATTTGATAATGTTCCTTCCACATTAAAAATACAATATAATTTATATTAGAGCCCTTAAAGACTCACGTTTTCCAGACTTTTACCCGAACACATTTTTCAGTGGACATGCAGTGCTCACAGATCAGAGCTCTGTTAATTCTCAAGTCAGTGGTGCTCAGCTTTTGAGTGGCAGGCCAAATAGGTGGGAAGGGCAGCATGGTACTGAGGAACGGGTGTGTGGTACTCTATCCTCAGAGCCTGTGCTGAGCCGAGACTTCATGGGGGCTGTCAGAAGGCAAGAAAAGGGATGTAAATCATAATGGAGAAGCGGGAGGGTGTGGAGGAAACCAAGCTTTTAATCACTTCTGCCCATTAGCAATGCCAGAGTATTTTTCCTAAGACTAAAGGGAGGGGAGCCTGGTGTCCTTGTCAGATCCCTCTCTCTATATATATTATTTGAATTTTATCTATCTCATAAATCCCGTTAGTAGTTTCAGCTGGATAAAGTATTCTTCTTGTTTCTTGTCATAAACTGCTGCAGCGTTCTTTTATGCAGCTGCCACATTTCATCCTAATGCAGCTGCATTTCACCCAGGGATGAAGTGATCCCTATATATAACTTTCGCATCAGTTTTTATAACCATTTAAAGTGCTTCAAGATGAGATGTGGGATGCAAGCTATTGTTTTATTAGTGTCATCACAAAGTGCTGCATTGTACAAATCAATTGTAAGCTAAAAAGAAAAGTGGTTTCGAAGTGATACTTGAAGATAGAGAATTTTGGGGTTAGGAGGGATTCAAAATCCTGTTTCAGGAACTTAAAAGGAAGATGGCAAAAAAAAAAAAAAAAAAAGGAAACTAATGTGGAATAAGGTTGTATAAACTGAGCGGACATGTGGGACAGTGGGTAGGAGAGGTGTCCGAGAAATGAGTGGCCGAGAGTGAGTTTTAAGTGACTTCAGAGTGGAAGACATGGAAAGAAAAGGAGACAGGAAAACCAGTAGTAAATACAAAGGATTATGATGACAAACAGCAACCAAAGACCTTGAGAGGACACTCAAAGGAAGACCCGAATCTCTTGGGTTTATCACATACCTAAGCCATATAACAAGATGTGACTTCTCAGCATCAGTTGGCACTATTAAACGTCATTGCTGTGCTATTAAGGTTATGGCTGAGGCTGTCGAATGTTAAGACAACCTGGTGTCCAGATCTCATTGCATTCTCATGTTTAGGTGTCTGATTGTGCTGAACGCCCTGTACCTCAGCAGAGGGAGTTACTTAGACATCTGCATAATGCGATAATTCCCTGGGGAGCTGATTTTATGCTAAAGACTCTCGGGGACAGTAAAGGCTGTCTGGAAGGGTTGCCAGTTACTCTGAATGAGGAGTCCCTCAGGTTATTTCTTGCTGCTGATGATCGCTTTAGGTGTCCCTGCGTCCCTGCTGACTTGTGCTGGCTGCTTCAGTGGCCCCCGTGAGTCACCTCTCAGCTTAAGGAGCTTTGGGAGTGTAGCACGTTGTACAAAGGTCTCTCCTACACTGCAGACTGTTGGTGTTTTCCCCGCTGTTGTGATGCTATTTGCATAGAGGCCTTCCTGTTATTAGCATGAGGGAAATCACTGTGTTGTATACCTGGCTCTGATGAGACACAGATGTAAAAAATATTAATACAGACACTGATCCCAGACCTGTAAAGTTTCATGCCTGATGAACCTGCTACGAATCTCAGGCCTACCAGTTTTACCAGTATCCCGTTAATTTTGGAAAGGAATTCAGCATAATGCTTTCAGCCAACAGGGACTTAGGTTCCTAACTTCCTGCAGAAATAACGCACCTTTCTTCTTGGGACATGCAGCCTTATTTAAGATAAAAGTCTGATGAGAACTCTCCGAGCTGGGCTGTGCAGAGTTTGGTTCTAGCTGGGAACAAAACAATTGTCATAGTGGTTGAAAGAAACATTTTATATAATTCCAGGCTGTGTCTGAGCAACAGAAATGTCAGTATCTCAGGAGGAAAAGCTATATAAGGGATCATCTAACCAGGAAAAAACAATCTCATAACACTGTCTTTGATTTCATTTATTCCATTGTGGAGAATCCTTTTCCAAATTTGTGGTGGCAACAGTGAGTAGTCAAGACAAGACTCCAGCTCAGTTTTGAGCCCACTCATCTCCTGACCCTGGTGTCCTTTGACTATGAATTTTATAGATTGTATTTAAAAAAAGTACTTTATCAGTTCAGATCGCCTTCTTTCTTTTTCATTCCTCCCTTTTCATTAATCTTCCTGTCCTTGTGCTACAAGGTAGAGTGAATAGAAGTTCCCAATTTCCTATTTTTGTATTAGCCCTGATTTTGTACCCTTTTATCATAACCCTTCCTTATTCATCTGCTCTCCAAAGTAAACAGTGCAAATCTTTTAATCTCTCATCATATGAGATTTTTTTTTCATGTCCATAAATACTCATGCTTCTCACTTTCAGCCTTTCTAAGAAGTCAGAGCATGAATGGACATCATCTGGCTATTATTCACCAAGTGTAAAGAATTACACATAAAGAAACTACTCATGAGCTTGAAAGGATATTTTGCTATTGACATTTGAATTATATTTAGCCACAGTAGTTCAAAAGGTCCATATTTTATTGTATTATTACTAGTACTACAGTATTCTGCAAAAACTTAAGGTCTATTAAAATAACACTTTGACAGCTTTTTTTGTTGCTTGCTTGCAAAACACAACCTTGCCTCTAATAGTAATTATATGGCATGATATAAAATAATTCCAAATGAAATTCCACTTTTGAAAACTTATTATCAGAATTTATTGAAGAGTATGTATCATAGTGTAGTAAAATCATATAAATTCATTGTATGCTTATGTTTTATTTTGTGATATATTTGTACTATAAATGGTAATTTTATGGGTGCATGGTGCAATTACCTTTGTGCTATTATTGGAATTCTTCTGGAAAAGTCCTACAGAGTGGAAGGGAATGGGATAAACCATTAGACCTCTACCCAAAAGCATTCCCTCAAATGGATTTCTCAGGAAATCATGCTAAAAGCCTATATAATTTCAGAGACACCAACATCCTTTGCACAAAAGTTTATGCCATCCTACAAATAAAACTTTAGAATTTTCCCTTTTAATGAATTCTGGTGGGTGCAATACAACATGAAAGGCTACAGTAAATTGTATCTGTCTTTATTAAATTTCATGGGACTTCTTCCTTAGGGAATATGAAAGGCTTTGTATTTTTCCATGATCAACACCAACCTGCCAGCATCAGGTAAGCAAGATGATAATCTAGTAGTTAAGGTATTAACCTACTCCTTGCAAGCTATAGATGTGAGCCTGTTTTACTGTGGGTTTCCTTTATGACCTTGGAAAGTCATCTTTTCTCATATTTACAAGTATTTTCCTGTTCTTTAGAATGTAGCACCTTTACCCTACTGTAATCTAATTTCTTAGTTCAGAAGTAACTCTGCAGATGCCACTCAATGGAATCCTATCAGCCTTTAGTGTTACGTGGTAGCTGCGTGACAATGGAGTGGTGGGGTTAGGTATGAAACATTTGGGATTTGGTCTGTCCAGACCAGATTTCCAGGGGTATTTGTAACTGATGGGTGACACAGTTATATTTTTATGGGCATTTAAGGAGTCAGACACCTAATTCCCACCAACCTTACGTATAAACTGCTTATGTACTTCTGAAGTGCTTTAAATCCCCATCTGTAAAATAAGAATAAAAGTTACACAGGGAAGTATCCTAAAGACTGAGATATAGGGGCATGAGAGTTACTTCTGAAGTGCTTTAAATCCCCATCTGTAAAATAAGAATAAAAGTTACACAGGGAAGTATCCTAAAGACTGTGAGATATAGGGGTATGAGAGTAATAGTGGACATTTAAGTAACTTGCAACTTGGGCTGCAAGAAGAGGCAGAAACACACTAGATCTGTTCTCATACAGCTTCAGCCTGAACTGAACTTTCCTATAGATCCCATCTGCCCTCATGAGCACTCTTCTGGGAAGGCATCAGGGTGATGACATGGCTTGCTGGTGACATGACACGTATATGGGGCACAAGTGATGCATCAAGACCAGCAAGGCAAGGCTGGAGCTCTCCAACACAGTGTCTATAGCTGCCCTGACCCTGCCTCAGGTATAAGATATAATCAATCTTTCCTCCCCAGGAGTATTCTCTGGTTTACCTTTCAGACAGGTCCACAGCAGCTCCTGAGAGTAAAAGGGTTATTAAACCCAGGGCTGACCTGAGCCTCCAAAATGACCCTAAAATACCATGTTGATGTGGTCCTGGAAGATGCAGTAGGAACTCTGACATCCGAACAGTTTTACTACTCTTGATGGAGGACCTCCTCTTGAAGGCAAGGACCAAAAGTTAATGTAAAGCATAGCACCAGCTTAACTACCTGCAAACCCTCTGAGCTGTAATGACATTCTGCTCCCAAACAACACTCACAAGAGTGAGACCTCTTCTACTTAACGTACCTGCTCGGGATGGCCACTGGAGCTCACTGGCTGCACAGTAAAATGCACTCCTTTCCAATGACTTGATTAATCATTTTCTCTAACACTCCCATATATTTTATCTTAAGTCCAGTAAATTAGATTTAAGCAGTGAGGAATTTAGGGGGAATACAAAAGTGAGCATAAACAGTTACAGACAGATGAATAATAGCGTTTATCACATAAAGTTGACATGAACATAATAGATGAGATAATTATGTACCTTATTTATTCTGGTTGCTGTTTCTTTCACTGTGTTGTGCAAAGGGATATCTGAATCTTAAATAAAAAATCTAGTTTTAAAAAAAAAAGGGAGAAACACCAAAATAGAAGATAGAAGAGACAGAGGAAGAGTGGCAGAAAGGCAGAAACAAATGAAATGCTGATGTCTAGGCAGGAAAACGGAAAGAACTGCAGTATCTAGGTTTTAGCACTAGTATTCATGGACAGTGGTAAGGTCCCAAACTAGAAAATTACTCACATGATTTTGTCTTGACAGGTTAATTTTCTCCAAACAACTTTTTAGACAGTTCTCCTGTGTTCTTTCATGTGAGAAAGGACGGTCCCAGTGATGTAGTTTTCTTGAGCTTGTTAAAATACAGCTAACGTGGACTAACCAGGACCCTTAGAGGATCTGGGTCAGCTTGCTAACTCAACAACAGACTGTTCCTTGTTTTGGGGGGTTAGTGTTCTGCCAGTTTAGAGGTTTGAGCTAGAGCTTTGAAGGGTTGGCCAGGAACTGGAGTGGCACAAAGGGAAGCAGTAGAAGGAGCCAGCTGGCGTTGGGTAGATGGGGTGAGCAGACTTTGGGTCATGCCAAGGGAGATGCTGCTTGTGAGTTGGTGGTGGCTCACAAGCTTCTGGGAGGAGCTGTGGCTCCAGCCAGCCTCAAGCAGAAAACTATGAGCTGTGTCCTCTCCAAAATCATTCTTCTTGGTGTGACGGCCCTCCTCTGTGCTGTTGACAAGCTGCCTTGGAGCCACTTGTGAATACATGTAGTTTTCCAGGTCCTTCAGGGTTTCACCAAGACCATGCAGGTGCTGCAGGCTGGTTCAGACCTCTGGACATGGGAGCAGAACTGGACTGACACTGCCAAAAGTAATCTCTGCAACGCTTCATTGACAGCTTCAGTGTGGTCTTTTTAATGCTGTACTCACCCCTTCTCAAAAAGTCTTCACTGATGTTTAACCAGCAAGTAAAAAAAAGCAAATATTAGGGTATGTGCACAGAAAGAGAAGGATGAACTGAGTGTCTCAAATTATGTTTTAAGCATTACAATATTCAGAAATGAAAGCATCTTTATTGCATTCTGAACTACAACTTGGATAGCATGCCCAGAGCAAAATAATAGAAATCGCCTTTGGTGTCTGATAAGGAGTAAATCCTTGGTTGTGCCTTTTCACCTAAACTGTAGGAGCGGCCAAGAGGGGAACAGGTGCCTTTAGCCAGTGGAAATACACTTGTATGAGCAAAGTCATATATTTGGCTGGGCCAGCAGCACGTTGCACTTCTCCCCTTCTGCTGTCCTCTGAATAAGACCAGAAAGGAAAGAGAGATATGGGATATGCCCTGGGCACTGATACGTGTCCAAGATCCAGTATCCTGGAAGCTGACTTAGCAAATCTTGTTCAAGGCTGAATCTGTTTGTTTGAGGTGATCATCCAGAAAATGAGAACACCGCCCAGACATGCTTCCATGGAAGACATAGAGTCAAAGTTTTGAAGGCAGATGTTAATCAGTTGATCATTTTTGACTGGTTGCGGTGTGTTACAAACAGCCTCATACAAGAAAAAATTCAACCCCCCACCCCCACCCACCCCCCAAAAGGGTGAGATTTACTTCCTTGGGTACTCCCTGCAATTATTCACCCATTGCAACCTGAGATTTTTTAGATCTCACTTTGGCTGCAGGAAGATTCCTCAGCAAACTTATGTGTGTAGCCAACTGCAAAAAACATTGAAATATGATAAGCGTGTCAGAGCATTAAATGGTAGCATTCTCCATCACCCACAGCCTCTGTTAGTTGTGCTTCCAGGCCAGATGAATCTAGAGTGTACGTACAGCTGTTCTGAGTTGTAAAATACATATTGAAATGGGATTGATTCATCTGTGTTTCATGAGATTGAATTAAGCAAAATAAAAAAGTATAAAGACTTGTATTTTTTCCAAGCATTTAATAAAAATAGACAGTCTCACTGGAACATAATAGAGATGTGCTTTCAGCACACAGATGTGCAATAGTGAGAGCCACATTTTATATAAGCTGCTCATTCTTTTGTGCAGTGTTAAGAACTGAATGTACTTTCATACTCCTTTTTTTTGGCCTCGACATGCACTAATGTCAAAGCAAATGAAGACCTGTTGGTAAATTCTTTTCAGCACTGTTAATGATCACGGCCATTGCAGAGCTGTTACTGGCTGTCTAATTGTCTTTGGAAATCCAGCTTTTGATACACAGACCTTGTGTTCTCAGTTTTGATTTCTGCAACATAATTTGCTGGCATTTAGAGATCAGAAAGGTGTGTGGGTCACATACTGCAGAGTATATTCAAAGCAAGTTTTATGGTGAGCTTCAGTGGGTGAAGTCATTAAGGGTATGAGTGACTTGAGCAGAATTACACGGGGAAAAAAATCATGCCAGCATCTCTTATCTATAAAAACGTATTTTAGTAGAAAACAGATTTACAACTGGATTTTTTTTTGCATGCAAGTCAGAACAAGCAGAAGAGGAACAGAGTCTGATTTTCTTTTTCCAGTTCCATTCCTTGCATTTTATTTAGGGGTTTGTGTTATTGCTGCCTAGATTTTACAACCACAAATGTGCCAAAACGCCTGACTTATTATTCAGGTTGAATAATAAGCAACATAAAATGTCTACTTTCTTCAACACCTGCACAGTCTATTCCTTTCTGTATTGCAAATGTAAGAGGTGTGGGTATGTACTTTGACTTTGATCTTGTAAACTGGAACTGTTCATGTGGTAGATCCTGATCTGGATCTGGGCAGCAAGGACACATTGCCCAGGTTTCCCCAGAAGCCCACATTTATCTGGGCGAGCGTCTATTTTCAGTTGTTCCTCCAACTGCTGTGGGAGCAGCTGCACACGCAGCAGTGCGCGTGCTGGGCAGAGCCGGACCTGGCACACTGTTTTCCCTAAAATGAACCCACGGAGCTTGGTAAAAATGGAGGTACCCCACTGTCAGCATGCATGGGTCATCTCAGAGGTTGGGTGCATAACCACGTGTGACTGCTGGAGTGCACAAAGTCTGTTTCACTGGAGACGCTTCAGAATTTATCCTCTGCTTTTGTGTAACTGACTTGTATTTACTGCTGCTTTAGTAACTGCACTGTATGGATCTGCTTCTCCTGTGCAAAAAGCTTTTAGGTCTTAGGTAGTCCCCCTCTCAAATATGATTTTCTTCCATTCTCTCGTGCTCACCTATCCCTGCTGTCACCTCCAGAATCAGGAGTGTCTATTGTCTTGTCCAGCTGATGGTTCCCTCACCTCTTCTGTAGGGGTAGGATACATCTTACCCAGTGAAAGTTGTCTGAAAGGGAAAACCTAGTCCAGCATCAACTGTGTCTGTACTTCTAAATAGCAGAGAGTCAGGGACAAGATGACACAGACTGATACCTCTCCTCACTACTTAGTACTAGCCTTCTCAAGAAAATATTTCTCTTGATAGATAACTGAAACAGTCCAAAACAGGCCTGGAAGTGGATTAAAATTTAAGAGTGAGAGGTCTGGCGTCCACTGCTCGAAGCTACTGCCTGTATCTATTTTATTTAGCTGCACAGACATACCTGTAGCTGTTTATTCTGCCTTTGTTAGCAGCCACAAGAGAAAAGCATTGTCAGTAGCTGATTTATCCCACCCATTTTAGACACTACTCTTAAGGTGAAATGAATCACCCTTTAGAAGTAACTGGTAACTGTCTTGACTGTGGAGGGAGGGTATTTTAATGGGATTCCAATGGCTAAAGGTAGGAAGACACATCCTACCTGTGCAGTTGTCCTTTCCATTACATGAGACCTGCACTGAGGTTTTTCTGGCAGAGGTTTCCGTGGCTTTCATGTGGGATTTTTCTCCACAAGAAGAGTTGGAGCTGGAGAAAACACAGTGTATGCTCCCTGTCACTCCATCTCCACCCCACTTCAAGTTCACCTCTTCCCAACAGCGTACCCTTGGGGGAGGATAGGACACAGGACCACAGACCTGGCTGAGAAACTTCTCCTGCTGTGGGGAGATGATAAACACTTCATCCTGGTCACCAGGCAGCTATGCAAACCCCAGGGCCCTGTGGAAGCAGGTGGATTTCTTTGCGGGTCTCTTATTTTATTTTCTGGTGCTATAAAGAAATACTTCAGAGTGATGACAGTACTTTTAAGCAACAAACAGCTATTACCAAGGCTCTTTGTTATTTCCTTGTAATTAAAAGAACTTCTAATGCGAAATAACAAAGTGAACTTTTTTCTCTTTTCTTTCTTCTCAGAAATCGAAGCAAAGGAGGCGTGTGACTGGTTACGTGCAGCTGGATTTCCCCAATATGCTCAGTTCTATGAGGGTAAAGTAGGTTTTTCTTCTCTTTGTGCAGTACTGAAAGTGCACTGGGCCCTTGCCAGGAGAGCTTGCAGACGGCCAGCTCCACATTTGACTGAGTTATGGCCATGGCTGGCTGCCTCACAAAGCCTCAGCTGCTGGAGTCATACCAGTGCCTAAAGAAAAGTAAGATTCTTGCCCTCATAGCCATGGGAATTAAAAAAAATGAGGGACATAGTTTGTGTAAACCTCAAAGGTTAAAAAAAAAATAAAAGTAAAAAAAAAATCCAAATACATAGATAGGTCTCTCTTTATTTTAAACTTCCTGAACTGCATCTAAAATAAGATGAAAGTTAATGAAAATTTTAATCTTACTGAAAATGTCAGTCTTACTGGAAATAAGACTTAAAACTCTGCAAAGTTACCAAAAAGGGAATAATCAGAGCTGCATTTCGCATTTGCAAAGCAAGAAAAGCTTTGGTGCTAACTCAAAGCAAGTGACTGTCCTCCCTTCCTAGCTGTTCAGTTTGTCCCCAGGGAAGCGGTGTCCCCGAGGCAGGGCGAGTGGTTGCATTGCTGCTGCCTCCAGGAGCAGTTTGGCGACTGGGGTTGGGTTTTTCCTGCTCTCCCTAACA
>JAVJGJ010000014.1:24652340-24691949 GCA_035590215.1 Microhierax caerulescens | reverse complement strand
GGGCTGAGAAGGAAACTGAAGCTGATGCAGCTGATCCTCATTTTCCCCAAACTGCTTATTCTCTCTGCCAAAGACACAGAGCCAGCTCAAGCCCACTCGGGCTTATTAGCCGAAGTGCAGCTCTGCCAAATGCCGCTGGACACCTTCCAGGGTCAGCTTGGGTCTGGAGGCAGCACGGCTCCATGCATGGAATGATGGCCAAGAAACCTCACGGGTCAGAGCCAGCTCTGCAGAGAGCTAGGTGGACAGTGTCCATCCCCTCATGTGGGGCTGGGGGCAGTGGGAACATGGTGCTGAGGACATCTCCATGGCTTCTGATGGCCAGCTGAGGTATCTTAAAGCTGAGGTGCTAGGCCTTGGGTCCTGATGGTGCTCGGTGACTAGGAGCACCATAAAGAGATGCTCAGGTGGCTCTGCGGGAGCCAGTCAGGCTCTGTTAAACCCAGCAAGGAACTAATAAGCATGGCACACCAAAGCTGACATAGATGCGTGTCTGTGACAGTCCCTGGGTGCTCAGTAATACTTTCGTGTCTGCCTTGTAATCAAAGTAACTCAGAGAAAGGAGAGCCCGCTGCCTGATGAACTCAGAGGAATGTTCCCTCCAAAAAACAACCTGTGCTGGGCTCCCACAGTTCCCATGAAGTCAATACATGCTCTAGATAGTCTGTGTCTCTGAAAAAAGGTCCTATTTACAGGCATCCATTATGTCAGTGTTAAGCACTAGTGTCTGAAAATGCTGGCTGCAGTTCCTGTATCACAGCATCCTGCTGTGGTACCTAAGCATGGCAGAGCAATCTGGAGAGCAGCCACAGCGCTGGAACCCATCCCACTGTTACAGAGCCCACTGATGTGTTGCAGCCATGTCACTTTTCGTTACAAATGTCAGCTTCCAGCACACTAGTCTGGCTTTTTAGTTAATAATGGGGGTTATAATTCAGCTCATTTTTTGTTTCTTTTACTTGAGTAACCCTTTGTCTGAAATTGTTATTGGGAGCTGTATTAAAAGCAAAAAACACAGAACGTTTCTGTTCCCTGGGAAAAGTCTGATGTGGTATAATAATAACGAACAAATAATTGTGATGGGAATGGAGAATTTTGTTGCTCATGTGAATGAAGAAAGTGTGTTGGTAATTCCCTGATCTTATTTGTTTGTGCTAGGCACTAAAATAAAAAAATAAAAAATGCAGCTAAACAATTAAGTATCTTATCTTGCTGTCTCTTTGGTGCACAGGACATCCAACTGGACCTTTAACAGGGGAAAAAATAATAAAGTGACTGAAGGGGTCACAGATACAGCTGGAAGGGAACCAGAGCTCAGTGAAATTGGCCATACTAGGTTTCAGTAAGCAAGGACATGCAAAGCATTTTAGATGTGGACAATGTATTTTCATTTGACTAGCAAGCGGTCGTCTTAATATTGTGTCTTCTTTTAGACTCCCAGTTTCCCATTGACATTGCTGCAGTAAAGAAAGATCATGATTTTCTTGACAAGGACCTTGTAGAACCTCTTTGCAGGTAAATAACACCTAAAGTTTATTTTCTGATAATTTAAAAACTTGAGATGATTTATTATTGTTAGCATAGCAGCAGAAGCAGCAGCAGAGGTGTTTGCTTGTCCACACGAATTAAGCAATGGTATCTATAACACTAGCATTCTGAATTCATTTCTCTTAAGGAAAATCCTGAAGTAGGATCCCCACTACACTGATATGATTTGAGAAGACCCAAATCCAATGGATTTGAAGCACCTGCCTTTTAAGAAAGGTCTAACATTAGTAAAAGCAAAACCTGAGTAAATGAGAGTCACATTTGAGTTGCACACAAATAACCCTTATATCCAAGCACAACAGAAGAGGTGAAACTCCATTGCACAGAATTCAGCAAATACTTTCTCTGGCAGCAGTGTTCATGTTGCTGCGATTCCCTTGGTACTCTGCTTTTGGCACCAGTAACAGAAGTGGGACCAGAACCCCACAGTACTACCGTTGCTACAACTAATCACTGTTTTGCCCCTCCCAGAGGGCTTGTGTTTGCTGTTTATCTAGCTTTTTATACTCTGCCTGTGATGAATATATCGTATTGCATTGCTCAAGTACTGTCCCCCAGGACTCAAGAAGCAGCAATTCTGTGGCAGTTTTGCAAAACCACATTGCAGAGGCATTGTTCCCCTCTTCCTTCTCCTGTGCTCAGCTCAAGCTGGGTTCTGCTTCTCTCCTCTTCAGTAAGGACAAAAGAGCATCTGGCCCCGAACCGAGCAGGCTTTATTATGGAAACTGCACATTATGGACATTATGGAAACTTTCACAATATCAGCATCAAGAGAACTGGACAAAACTCTGTTTCCCCTTCTGCAACTGTGGCTAATGTCATCAGAGAGCGTACGCTCTTCCACTGCACATATTACTGTGCATTGCAGGGATTAATGAGTCTGTGATGGGGGACTGCAGAGAGGGTTTCTGAGAATCATAGAAAATAGGGGTGGAAGAGAGTTCATCTAGTCCATTTCTCCATCCTGGGCTATGCCCTCCTTCCTGGAGGATCCAGGCAATTCCTGGACATAGCTGTCAGAATGCTTTCCCTGGCTGCAGCTGAGACCTGCTGCTTCTCATTTCACCTGTCATGGTTATGGAGAACAGAATCTTCTCTTTCTCTGTGTAACAGCCTTTGTGTCTAAAGATAAATTAGTAGGAAAGGCTTGGATCCTTCAGTAATCGCTCTCAAGGATGTCAGGGAGCAGAGTAACTGTAGAGACTTGATCCACTGCTGTTTCTACAGCTTGGTGGGAGGGATTGCCCTGCCCATTCCTCCCACATATACGTGCATCCCCCTGCTTCAGTCTGGCAAAGTCATAGTTTGCTGTGGTTTAAGAACTGGAAAGTAGTAGTGGTAGGAAGTTGGTATCTCTTCCCGTCTGCCCTTTCCAAAAAAGTTAGGAGGACCATCCTAAAGTGGCAAGTATGATGCCTGTCCCTGTCCCTTTCTTGTGAGAGCAGACACTGAGGTGCAGTTGTTGCATAGCTCTGTGGCTCTCCCCAGTCTTCTCTGAAGTAATTGGCAATGGTAGTGCTTTAATCATGGTCACCGGGCATTCAACACCTACACAGCTACATGGGAACAGCTCATCTCTTGCTCCCCTGACCTCTCTGTAAACTCACAGATACACCTACAATTACACTCAGTTGATACATTTATAAGGATTTCTTTGTGAGCTGAACAGCTAGAGGCTGGAGGGATTTTCTTTTATTGAAAAATGAGATTTTGGAAATTAAACTAGCAGCTGGATAGATGTACTCATTTGACAAAATGCTTTGTATCAGTCTAGATCAAGTGATACTGCTGAGACCTGTAGTATATAAGGACAGACAGAGATCTTTCCAAACTATTTTATTCAAAGAATAATAAAAATATTAAAAAGGGGGGTTATGACTATCTAGTAACTTTTTCTGTAATGATTTTATTCAGAAGACAACACCTGTTAACTTCAGTTTTTGTGGGAGTTCTTAAACAGTTTAGATCTAAAAAAGGAATAACACTTTATATATTAGTTAGGTGGAAATACAAGTATTACGTACAGATTATCTTTTCAGATTGCAGACATCTAATTTGCTGTAACTCAGCAGCTCCAAACATTTAGCTGAATCGACCAGTAAAAAGCAGTTGTGCAAAATGTCAAGGTTCAGGTTCATCAGAAGCAGCAGAGTGTCAGCCAGTGCCCCCAGTAGCACCTTTGTTACTGTGTAAGCTATCAAACCAGAGTCTTCCAAGTTTTCCAGTGTACTGGAAATCCTCGTAGCTTAGCTGTCCACTGTGGTTTTCTACCCTTGCTTTGCTCTGTTGCAGCATTACTACAAGGTGTATCCCAGTGTATCATACAAGTGTCACAGACTATGGTGCACCTCCATGAAACGGAAAGCTAAAAAAAAGGTTGGTTATTACTTCTGTATGCACTGGTTCCCAGGCTGGGAGCCAAAATTCCATTCTTCAAACACCCAAAATGGCCCTCAAAGCTCTGCATGACCAGCCCTTCACACTGATTAACAGTGCATTCTGCCTGTAGTACTGAACAAAATGGGTTTCTCATTTTTATTTGGAGGATAATTTTAAAGCTGGAATGCTGGAGTGGATAATCGTCTTGAACAGAGTTTTAGCTTTGAACGGTAATGGTTCTAGCATAAACACTGATTTTCTCTGCTCTTCTGGGTTGAAATCAGACTCTCAATCTCATTTTACAATCAGTTTTCTTATGGCATTGCAGTATACGAGACAACATGAGGCACAAATGTAGAGGAACCTTTTCTTATTTTAAGGTAGCTGGTCGTATTTTAGTCAGAAAGCCTAAGACTCCCTGATGCAAAAGATTTCAGTGACCTTTTTCAGATATTCTAACACCCCTGCTGTTTACAATATCATTTAAAATTTGGCAGAGTAAAGACCAAATTTGAGGCCTTTGGGTTAGAGACGTATCTATCAAGAGACTCCACTCAGATTTTATTGAGTAATGAACAATAGAAAATTGCCATGCAATCTGCAGGCGAGCACTGTCAGCCTGCCAAAATAATAATTGGGCATGAAAATTTTATAGCTGTATCTCTGTGTTGTTTCCAAAATAGCAGCAACCAACTCTGCTCTGGGAACTTTTGTGGCTGCTGTGATAAGAGGGTGAAAAGGAAAAGGCAAGCCATGTTGTACTTTCTGTATTCACGTAAATACACTGACTAAGAATATGAAGAACAAGTACGTAATGGTCTGATACATAGGCCTCTAAACCAAGCTCTTAACATTTGACCTGTGCCCAGAAGCCAGCAGCCTGGCTTTTTTTTGCATAGCTACTGTCTCTTGGATAGCTTGTAAACGACCCAAACCTGGCTGTATGTGGGACATCCTACCATTAGCATTTTGAAATGATGGTTGTATAGTCAATATGGTCTGCTGAGTTACATTGTGCTAGGTGCTGTTAGGGGATAAGCCCAGCTCTCCACATGCAGTATGGAAACCCCTCTTCTGAAGTCAGTAGAATGGCTCCCATTGACCTCAAGGAGGATTGACTCACCTCCTGTGAGCATGTCACCTATGAGGTGGTTCAGTTTTAGCCATGATAAAAAGTGGTAGGACTGGAAAACAGTGTATTCTTTTCATGCACAAAACTGGTGGAGCAAGGACATGCCAGTGAAGGGTTCACACACCAGCCCTGATGGTACTGGGAGGACCCTTTTTCAGTGTTCAGACCTCATCATGAGGAGCTGGATGTCCTCTTCCCACAGCACCAGAAGCAGCCAGCTAGGGGCATGTATATGCAGCACCTAAACTTGATTAGAATAATGGTAAAACAAAGGAGTAGTGTCACGTTTCCCTCAGAGAGGAGTTTACAGAACTATATAGTGTGTTTGCCTGGTCACATTCCATGAGAGAGGACATGTGCAGATCTGCTGATCTGTAGGAGACACAGTGCTGTCCATGCTAGCCCTCCCCATGGTGCCTCCTCCTGCATGACCGGTTGGTACTTCTGGCAGCATTCCCCACCAGCTGCTTGGAAGCAGCTGCAGAACAGGTCCAGGGGAATGCATGGCGTTCCACATCACTTCAAAGTGGTCTTCCTATTGTCTGGATGGCTCTTCAAGCAGGACAACAGGTGCCATACAAAGTTTTCCAGCTAGTCGGATCCTGCATTGCTACAAGCTTGTATTTATTTGTAAACACTGCATAGGGCTGTACAGGATGCGAAAGTCAGAGATTTCTTGCTTCTGAAGAACTTAATGGTTAGTAATTACAGCACTGTGGTTGGGATTCAGAGCCCTAAATACCTGTGTCTATTGCCATCTTAGATCTTCTAAGATATCCCAGACTTCTCCATGGGCTGGCTGGACCAAGAGGACCTGCAGCAGCTACGGCCAGGCTTGATACTCTTGGGAATCTAAAATAGCACCAGATGCCTCTGTTTGGGCACCTGAATCACTCTGGTGATGTATTGTTTCAAGGGATGCTTTTCAACATAGAGATGATGTTTCTCCATAGAGAGAAGTGTTAAACCATAAAGATTTACCTGTGATGGCCTGGAGAAGAAATAGAATTAACATCAGTTAAGCACTTGCTATAGTAAATATTTTGCAGGCTTCCCATGAACGCTGCAGAGCTTTCAAGACAAGCATTCAAATGCATCCTAGATGATGTGGTTTTTATATAGTCACCTCTCTTGTTTTCATTTAATGGGTTTTTTTCCTGCCTTTTCTCAATTCCAGATTTTGTGTTCTGTTAACATTACAATCAGGCAGTCTTTTCCCATGTTTTTAAGCAGTGTCGTCGAAGTGTAACGCTTTTCTCACTTCGACTGGGACATTGGTGACAGTCTTTTGTAGCCAGAGACTTGCATTTTCTGGTTTTGTGAAAGATGTGCTGAGGATTTGGCTGTCAGTCATCTAGCGACTTTAAGCAGACGAGAAAAGCTTTCTGCCACTGCTGGAACATCAACAAGGCAAAAGAAGTTGAAACAGACTGGCTTTGATTGGAGTTGTTAGTACCAGGGAAGCTCACAAATGCAATCATTAGTTCTCTGTTTCACTGACAAATCTTTCCACAGCACTGGCAAAGACCCAGAAAGCATGCCAATGTTTTGTAGATGGGTGAGTTTAAGACCTGAGGTTGAGCCCTTGGCACCCAGTAAAAAGTAATTTTGTGTTTGTCAGAGCAAGTTCTTCAAAGCAAAGCCAGGTTAGAAAGCAGCTGGGGCAATGGTGTGGCTTCCCAAGCCTCCAGTTTAAGTAACGGTACTCACTTTTATAGAGATGACCTCTCAGTCCCTGCTGAAACGATCTCCCTTTTGGATGCCGTCAGTGGGAAAGCGATGGCTTTGGACGCCCTTGTTGGTTTGAACACATGCTTTCTGTGCCTTTCTGTGCTGAAGAAGCAGCCCTCCTTAATAGAAGTGCTGTCACACTTTCTGCTGTTGGCTGGACATGTACAGGGGGGGTACCTGGGTGTAAACAGGGCAAAGGGTATGTCAGGGGCTGTTGCTTCCCTGTCATCCTGCTCCTGAAGTGCCTGGCGTGCTCCTTGGTTTTTAGAAGGCAAGCAACACCATCGCGAATGGAAGGAGCACCGGTCCCTGTATTTAAAATGTTTTCCTCTACACCTTTTCCTTAACAACTGCAAATAGGCAATAAGTGTAGCAGTTTTTTATAAACTATTGAGGAGGCAGTTGTAGAGATTAGCTGCCAGGGAGTGTTGTGGAGACAGCCCTCTTTCTCAGGAATTTCTTCAGTTCCTGCTCTCATGGAGGCGAGGGAGGTGGAGTCGATGGCTTGGATTTCAGAGTTGATGAGCATCTTGCAAGGAGGCATGGCTTCTCAGGATGTCTGAGCCTCTGGGTGTGAATTTAGGTGACACCTGGCTCTTGGTCATCCCTGCAGGACACATTTAGGTCAAGGAAGCAGGGAACACCTTCCCATCCCTGGTCTAGCTCCTCACCATGTCAAGATGTGAAGACACAGTGGCAGCTTGACGCAGGTATGCAGCTATGAGCGCTCAGGTGGCACACAGCTGCACATCGGTGTGGAAATGTGGCTACAGGCTTGGCCCTTCAGCACAGGCCAGCTGATGCAGAGGTGTAGGAACTCCGATCTGAGCCTCCAGTTCGCCTCTTGGAGGAAGCTGTCTCCAAGGATGGAAAGTTGGGCTGGAGTCCTTTGAAAATGTGTCTGTGCCTCTGTATATTTGGAGTTCATGTAAATACGCAAATTTAAACATTTTGCACTCCAAAGAAGCGCTGAACATCATTCAGCCCCAGGGCCCCAAGAAAATGCAACTTTGGGTTGTGAAATTCCATGTTTGGGCAAAAGATGAGCTTTGCAATAATAGATGTAATCCCAGAGGAGGATTTGTGGGCAGAAGGCTGAAGATATAGCTACAGAGACACTAAGCCTGAAATTTATTTCAATAAATTTATTTCAAGAAATTTACTATCATGCATGCAGGGTGTGCTTGTGCATGTGGTGAGCACAGGACATTTCTGATATGGCATAATGGGTTTATTGGCCTGAGCTACGGAGGAGTATTTTATCTACAAATGAGTAGGTGATATTTTGTGAGGGATTTTTTTTTAAGGAAAATCCACATTTGGTGGGCTGGTTCTTTGTTAATGGTGGCAGTTTGAAAGAATTTCTAATATTAGAACTTCCAGGGAGGAATATGTTAATGCCATAAAGGGAGGAATATGTTAATGCCATAATATTCCATAATGCCAAAATGCCATAATGCCATTATATGAGAGATTGTATTATCAATGTGATACTTTGTTCTGTGTCCTTGTAACTTATCACATACATTTTAAATTCTATCAGTTCTGGAGATCTGCAGCCTCTCCTTGAGACCCAGAAGCAACAGGGGCAGCTCTTGCTGCAAAGGCACAGGAGACCCAGGCAGCCTACAGCAGAGTGTTGTGGGCACATGGCTCTCTCACTCTGCCTCTATTTTGAAATTCAGCCCAAAATCAAACATACCTAACTCTGAGCCTCTTCTTTTTGAATATGGATGGTTTCATGAACCAGGATCTTTAAGTATAAAAACCGCCTAATCAAGTGTGATCAGCGTGGCAGGTTCTCTATTGAAAGAGCGTGTTCTCTTGTGCTCTGCCTCTGCACATGGGCGCGCAAAACCATCTTTGTCAGGTTGTCCTTTAAACCCACTGTCATCATGGAATATCCTTGTATCTAGGGAGCAGAAGCCTTATAGAGTCCCTGGTAACATAATTATGAACATAGTGAAAAATGACTAAAAATACTTATTCGAATATGTTAGATTTGTTACAGGTTGGGTGTGTTAACCTGTCTGTAAGATCCACAGGTATGGGAAAGGAACTATTGGCTGTGGAGAAGCAGTTATCTAACTGCTAACAGTTCTTCTTTATGTCAGCATTCTGAAGGAGGTGCTAACTGCATAAAGTGAGCAGCTGCATCTTTTTCTTTTGTTTTTCACCAGTGTTTTGAAATCCCTGTTTAGACCAATTATCTTCTCTTGTCATTTCCCCAGCCATCAGAGGTTTATAACTGTTTATGTTTCTTTGCTTATACCTGTTTACTTTGCTAAGTACTTAAATGTCTATGAATTAAAAAAACAACGGATAAAACCAGGCTGTCAAGTAATGCAAGCTGAGGTTCCCTTTTAAAGAGTGGTCTGATAGTCTGGAATAACATGACCAGTACTGTTTCTGAAGCCTGTTGTATGCAGTTGGCACCCTAGAGGCAGATAAGAGAAAAACTTTTGAACTTAGGCAAAGTCATGCCCTTTAATCAGAGGCTGCTAATCTTTTGAATTTGCTTTGCCTTGTAGACGACTGAACACACTGAACAAGTGCGCCTCAATGAAACTCGATGTGAACTTCCAAAGAAAAAAGGTAAGGAAACTTCATGAAAGGTGCTGGCTTTGCCCTGGCTTTTGTGATAAGCTCCCCTCACACCCCCCACCCCCCACCCCCACCCAATTTAGCCTTTAAGTCAGTAATGCTCTTGAAAATAAGTGTATTTGACTTTGAACACGTGTGTCAGCATTATCTGGATGCATGATAACGTGAATTGCTGAATCTTGAAATTATAAATAAACTAGAAAAAAGACGGTGACTAATACAGCAGGAACAACACTATGTGTGTTAAAAGGGGACACACAGTACTTAAAAATGTATGTATGTGCAATTCAAGTTAGCGGGTGAAAAGACAGTGCGGTTTCATTAGGCTGGCTTGTTTGCCAATGCCATGTGAGTACACAATGGAAAATCCTGCTCAGAAAAAAATGGAAGCTGCTCGGATGAAAACAATAGCTTGCTTTATTTCTTGTACTGACTTATTCCCAGTTAAGAACATGAAAATAAACTCTGTCATCCTTACAAGTTCCTGCGTAACATGGGTATTATTTGAGCTTGAAGGGTTTCAGTGAGGACTGCAGAAACTGCCTGTCAATTTTGAGAGTTTTGTAACATGTCTGACATTAACTGTTGAACGTTTAGTTTTCGGGTCACAAATTCCCCCAAGCTCTTCAGTAGTGTACAACGGTAGTTGTTGACTCTGAGAAATCTTGGTGTCTGTTTTTCCCTCCTTGGAATGTTTGTCTAATGTTTTTTAAAAACTACCGCTGAGAGTTGCATTTTTGGCTTCTTTGCAGGTTCTGTCTATTCATACTCTATTCACTGTTTGAGGAAACTTGAACAAAGAATGGTTTTAATGTCCAGATATTCTGCCTTTGGCACATGCCCATTTGTTCCTCTGTGTAGGTAGCCTCTTTAGCTTGCATTTTTCCACTTTCTGGAGCCACGGGGACCTCTCCTCTTCACTGCTTCAGACCTGATGGGTTTTTCTTTTCTTTGATAAGTGCCAACACTTTCACATCAAACATCCACATTATACTTGAGAGAGGGAATTGTAAAATCCCCTGACTACACAATAACTTTATGATTTGGACAGGTAGGCACTATAGGACGAGGTTGAGGTCCTTCAGCAAAAACTAACTCAATTGATTGTGTTGTTGAATGGCTTGGAGTGGTGCCTGGTTTGCATCCATGAGCTTGTGCGCCTCTGTTCCAGCAGAGATACTGGAGCTGCACAAGAGGCAGAGTTAGGAAAAGCAACATACAGTGAACACTGATTGTCCTCTGGAAATTTTGTTTAGCTCCTCTCCTTCTCTTCAACAAATATTTTGAGTTCACTGTGAGGTTTGTATGCTTGCCTGCTTACTTCTTTAAGTGTCTGATTATGCTGGGTTAAAGAAAGGAGAATTTTCTTGTCATCTTTGTTTTTTATTAATTTTTTGCTACCACTCCTCCCTGTTCTGAACGGATTGGAGCCCTCAGCTGCTCTCCTTACCAATGACTATTAATTTGCTATGGAAATGGGACTGCCCTGCTTGGTACTCTTTCAGAGGGACAGAAGCTACTTGGGTCCATACCCGCACAAGGCCAAGGAGAAGCAGAACACAGAAACACGTAGAGAAAAAGGGCATAAAGGAGGTTTGAGATAGACAGATACAGAGCACCTGAAAGCAGAAGAAAATGTGGGGGAGACAAGAAGAGGGAGGAGAGACTGCTGGCAGGAGGAAATGTAAATGCAAGTGTAAAAGCTGGAAATTGGGTCTGGAATTGAACACTGAACCAAGTAAACTTTTTTTTACTGTAGATACTGCCTTTCCTAATAGTCTGTATGGGTGATCTGAACAATAAAATGCAAAATCAGCTTGCTATGGAGGTTCAGCATAGCAGGTTTGCACAAGACTAGCACAGCTGCTTGGGTGATTCATCAAAGTATGGCCAAGCAAGCTGCTGGGCAAGGTTACTGTGAAACACAGCGTAAGTGTTCCCCACCGCCCGCTCTCCCACCCAAACTGTCTACACTGTGGGCTGCTCTCTTCCCCTTGGCTTCATCGAGATGCATACAGAAATCCTCATGTATGTGTTGCAAATACGTCCGTAAGCGATTTGGACAGACAGAGATTAGCCTTTGGATTAACTGCCTTCTGCAGCTGTCGATTTATGAGAATTCCTGCCCCCAGCTGGAAAAATGTGGCAGAATTCCACCGCAAATAAAACCGATTTTTGCCTTTTGTTAGCATCCCTCTGTATCTCAGGCAAGTACACCCTCAGTCAAAAAGCTGTGCTATTTTAAATCCACTGTGACGAATCTGTGAATCAAAACCTCTTTCTCTTTGGCATATGCTATCAGTCACTCCTCAAGAAACTTGCCCCTTCTCGTCTTCCCAAACAAAATGGTATTAAATGGACTTTTGAATACACTCCAAAGCCTTGCACTTGATTTCACCCTAGGTCAGTAGAAGTACACAGTCACTGCTCCAAGGTGTCTGCTCTGCCCGTGTAAGATGAATCATTGCTTTCAGACCTACTCTTGGTCCACTGTCCCCATAGCTGGTGACATGTCAGTTGGCAAAATGCTCTCTGCATTTTTTTCAGGACAGTCTTATTTGTCAGGGCACACTGATATCTAACAAGAACAGTGGGTCATTCAGGATGTTCATGGTTTGCAGAATTTCTACTGATTCCATCAAAAGAAAAGCACATTATGTCACAGGACTCACAGTGCAGCTGAATTTGGAGTGAGTCACCATGGCGGCATTTCAATATCTAGCTATTTCATTTGTCTGATATTGCTTCTGATGAAACACAAGCATGTTTCGTTACCAATTAAAAAAACCACAAAACTACACCATTTTTTATTGAGCTGCAAATTTTGACACTGAACCCCCCCTGCATTTTCTGAATGGTTCTTGGGCAGAATGTAATCCTATCTTTGTTGTGGTTAGGGGCAGAACTTGTTTACTACCAATATCCATTTCCGTTCATCTCTCTCAACTTTCTCAAAAAAAAAAAAAAATCTCAAAACTTACTTTCCTCTAAAAATTATTTAAAATGTATTTACCACTGAATTTATGTTTATTTCTGTCTCCTGCTCCATGCTCTCCTCTTGGGTGTTTTTCACAATGTCTCTACCACATTGGCTAGTTTAATCAATTCCAGCTTGTAGAAAATACAGGCTGAATCCTGGCAGTTCATCCAGTAATGTCATTGCAACTACAGGGATTTCTGTCAGCCAGGAGTCTTCTTTAAGGTTCCTTTGGCATATTGGGATGTACAATAAATAAATTAAAAAAAAATTTTTAGCCTGTTGGCTGGTGCCATCAGAACTTCAGCAGTGGTTTGCTTTGTAGGTATAATTACCGCTGCTAAATATTTAAAAGCACATACCCTTGCGGTTGTTAAAATACCCACTTTGTGGCACTACTCAGACCACAATAGATGGATTTTTAAGTGCCTGAGTCTGGGCAGTCCTTCACTCCGTATATGCACACAGCAAACTGTGGAGCTAAAACGAGGGTAGAGCCATCTGATACACCCTTTCTTCCTTGCAGACAAAGTGGCTAAAGCAGTTTTAGCCTTTTCTAGCCCCTTTCCTGACACTTCACTAGCTGCTTAATTTTTCTCTCTAGCTAGCCACAGAACTAAGATCTCCATTCATTCCTGTGAACTGCCATCAGCTGCAGGACCACTGCACACCTCAATGTTAACAGATAAAAGAGGAATGATTAAACCCAAAATTTCATAGGTGTATTTTACTTTATGGTTTGGACGTGATCTAAAACATCTGGCTGACATGAATAAACTGGCACAAGCTTATGGCTATAGTGAGACCTGGCATGCCACTGATCCCAATCTCCATCTTTTGAGGTTTCATATTATTTAAGGTTTTGGGTGTTCTTGGAAAATTTATTTTACATTTTTCAATTCGAGAGGCTGGCAGAGATCTAGTCAGAGATGGGAGATAACTTTACCATCAAAACTTCATCAAAAAAATACTTCTAATAATAGACTTTTTAAATGAGAATTTTTCCAGTCCCAAAATAGTCTTTCTGGTTTAGCACCTCATTTTAGTCTGACAGCTTGTCATACTTTATTGCCTTCATACTGCTTCCGAGAATGTGAAGAGCTGTTTGGATGTCATATAGGTGAAGTTAGTTTGTTCTGCTTTAAAACAAATGGACAAGCAGTATAAACCCAGCTCAAAGTCACGGGAAGGATACCCATTAGCAACTGTGGGCATCACATCCTCAGAGAACAGTGAGTCCGACACTGACTGCGCACTTCATGCTGAAGATGTATCTTTTTTGTCTGAGCAAACAGATGAGAAAAATGTCGTAGGGGGAGCTTTTTTGTCCATGTTTTTTTCAAGGCGTGTGTTGTCTGCATTGCAGAGTAGCTCCTGGAGCTGCCTAAACATAAGCACAACTCTGTGTACCCCAGGCTGAGGGATGAGGGTGGGAAAGGCTGTGGGGCTGCTGCTGCCTCAGGAGAGGTTGGGGCAAGCCAGAGATGGTGGGACAAGCTGCAGGTCACCAACTTTGGGGTGCCCTTGATGGCAAAGGCAATGAAGATAGTGGTTGCCACTGTAGAAAAGCTCACCTCAACTGCAGGTGCTGCCTCATCCAGGACTGAGCCTGGCTGCTTTTCCTCCCCACACCTCCACAGCTGCCTTCACTGCCTGCTGTGGCCTCACTCAGACCCACCCTAAGAGACCTCCAAATATTATTTTTTTATTGCTATTTTTAGCACTATGGCTATTCACCTGTAGTTATGTTCCTGAAACATAAATCTTGTTAGATGTACCTGGTCTGTGAAGTTTACAGACATTTGCTTAGTTTTGACTGCAAAACTAAGTGTAGCGCTGGGTATTTGCTGTCTTGGTTTCTTAAATGGTTCACATTGCTGTAGTACCCAGCTACTTCCCAGTGTTTATCATGTGTATTTTAACACCGTCTTTGCAAGTCAGGATCCCTCTACTTGAACCTTTCAAAACCTTTTTTTTTTTTTTTAAATAGTCACCATGGGCATCAGTCCTGCACAGCTGAGTGCACAGGCAATCTGCCCCACAGCAGCCGAGGCACTGATGGGACTCATGAGCTCACTAACAGAGAGCAGGCTTATATTTCTGACTTGTTAAGATGCTTGCTGCGGTCTTTACAATTAAGTTATAGAGGCTGTTATGAAAGGACTGATGACCAATCTTTCATAAACTAGGTTCAGAGAGATTTTACTACCTGTTGTTCACATGGAGGAGCAGCACAACCACATTAATTCAAATAATGAGTAAAAGCACCTGCTTTTAACATGTGCCACTTGCTGTTTTCCAGAGTGAAGATTCAGATGAAGAAGACCTCTGTGCTATTAGTAATAAATGGACTTTCCAAAGAACGAGCAGACAGTGGTCTCGGGTGGACGACATTGATGCTTTGCTTCACCAATCAGACAGACATGGATCTGCTGGGGACATTAAAATGAAAAATACAACAAGCAGCGAGAGTGTCCTTACAGATCTGAGTGAACCTGAGGTCTCATCTATTCACAGTGAGAGCAGTGGGGGAAGTGACAACAGGAGTCAATCTGGCATCAGCAGCGCTGCCCGGGAGACCTGTGACTGCTCTGGCCAGCACGATGTAGAAAGCACGCTGCTGCAAGACTCTACTGCGATAAACACCGCCCTGCCCCTCAAGGACAACCTGAAGAATGAGAAACCAACACGAACCAAAGCAAAAACCTTTCTGAAACGCATGGAGACACTAAAAGCAAAAGGTGTGCATGGAAAACTAAAAGGCTCGGGAAGAACTGGTCCTTTAGAGATAAGTGGACCTGTTCTCCAGTATGAGCCGAAATCCTTGAAAGACATGCACTGTGTACAGATAGTCAATGGTGATCTCCAAAACTTGGGACAAGATTCAGTTAAAAGAGGACTTTCCTTTTCTGCCAAATCCAGCAGTGACAGCAGTCAGTCTGAAAACAGCAGCAGTGGGGTGAGCACACCGTGTTTGAAGGAACGCAAATGTCATGAAGCAAACAAGAGAGGTGGGATGTACCTGGAGGACCTAGATGTTTTGGCAGGAACAGCCTTACGGCAAGTGGTGGATCAAAACCGCAAAAATGAATTTCATTCCCAAGAGAACTTGGTTGTGCATATTCCCAAGGATCACAAACCGGGGACCTTCCCAAAGGCACTTTCTATTGAAAGCCTCTCACCTACAGACAGCAGTAACAGTGTAAACTGGAGGACAGGCAGCATCTCATTGGGAAAGCAGAACTGCTCTACTCCAAAAGAGTCTGGATTGATGGCTTGCTGTCCTAAAGAGAGCAGAATTAGTATTTATGACAATGTGCCAGGTTCACACTTGTATGCTAGTACTGGGGACCTCCTGGACTTAGAGAAAGATGTCCTTTTTCCTCATTTAGATGACATTTTGCAACATGTCAATGGCCTCCAGGAGGTGGTAGATGGCTGGTCAAAGAATGTGTTGCCCGGTCTGCCAGCTGATGATGTGTCAGCCAGGGAATCTCCATCATTGCCTTTCCAGTCACCTACACGGATCACTCTTGATTTTGAAGGAAACTCTGTCTCTGATGGCCGGACCACACCAAGTGACATGGACAGAGATGGAACGTCCCTGAATGAATCTGAAGCCACTGGTGTTAGGGACAGGAGAGACTCTGGGGTGGGAGCATCGCTCACAAGGCCAAGCAGGTAGGTAGCAAAATTTTGTACACCAGTCCACAGGCTGTACACACATCCATAATGGAGCAGAAGCTCTCAGCCTGGGAGTGCAGGTGCAGGGTGTCATCACAGTTGTACTTATCCTGTACGGGCATGGGGACTTCCCAGAGAAGGGTGGGACTTTGGGAGAAGGGATGCCCTGCTATGGAAATTCTTATGAGGAATCAATTGAGAATTGGCTTGATTGACTGATTACATAGTAGGACCCTGTATATGTTGTGGGATGTGTTTTCATTTTGTCTTTGAAGTTACGCACCCCAGTATTTATGTATCAGTGGCCTTGTGCACTGTTTTTATGCACTGGTCTGCTTTAAAAATGTGTCCCCTTGTGCCTTACCCTGCCTCAGTCCCTTACGTGATGGGATGAAATGATGGTATGCAATTAGCTTCTTAATAAAAGTGAAAAGTGGGATTTTGTTAATAGTTTGCAGACCTGTTTTAAGTCAGAGGGATAAGTTCCTGTTGAGCCAAGGGAGCATGGTGCTGGGTAAAGGCCTTTGTGGATCCATACTGCTGCGTGTATGGTAGCTTTGGTTGTGCAAAAGCAGTGAGAAAATTCCTGCTGTTTTCTGATCTGCCACCCGTCTTGCCACATCCTCACAGAGGATTCTGCCGTGCCATGGTTTTCTGCTGCCCACACTTGCTCACCACCATCACAAGCAAGTGAACTCAAGGAAAATACTGAGTGAAAGAGCATTGCCAAAGCTTTTAGGATTCGAGCCAGAACTCATGTTTAGCAAAACAAGAAACTGAAATGATGGTTTTTTTCTGATGTATCCAGTATATAGAGAAAGTGCATTGGAGTAAAGAGAAGATGCAAGTGGGTCAATAGCTTGGTGGTTACGGCTTTTGCCAAGGAGACACAGGGTTCAATCCCTTCTCGAAAAAATCCTTCAGTATTTTATAATAGAGATATTTGGAGAACCTCATCTCCAAATACCTTGGTGGTCAGGCCAGTCCCCTGGGAGGTGAGGGACCAGGCATCAAATCCCAGTTCTGAGTCAAGGAGAGAACATTTGAGTCTGGATCTCCCACATCCTGACGGAAGTGTGTGGGCTGAAGGGCACAGCAGGCAGCACTGCTTCCCCAAGTACACGGACAGGACCCACACTCGCTTGTTAATGTTAAAAAATCAAAACTGGGGCATTTCCAAAACTAAAGAGATTGAGCAAATTGTTTTATTTGCCTCCAAGCTACATTTTCTTTTATTTGACACACTATGAGCGGTAACGTGTGTGTGTATGTTTACGTATGTTTTGTATATTGCCCAGCCCTATCTCACAGTCTCTTTTTCTGCCCAGTTAAAGCAGTTGTCTGATTTTTCTATTGTTTCCTTTGCTAAAGACGATTACGATGGCATAGTTTCCAAATCTCTCATCACCTGAGCCACTCCGTTGCATCACTTCACATCAGCAATCAGTCAGCAGCCCAACTGAATCTACTGCAAAAATTCTCGCTGCTTCGTCTTACTGCCATCATGGAAAAGTACTCCATGTCAAACAAACATGGCTGGACCTGGTAAGTGCCATCAATAACTGGAAAAGAGATATTTTAAGAAGAAGATAGTTTCTCCTAATGCTGTTATTTTGATAGTAAATCCAGTAAATGCAATCGGGAGGAACAACTGACCTCAGCTGTAGAATCTGAAACTGTCCCTTTTAATCCACTGCTGCCTCAGTGACTCAGTGGCAAAGTCAGAAATAGATCCTGGACATCTGACTTCATTCCTGTGCTCTAACAAGAGAGACAACCTCAGCCTCTCTAACAACACTCCAGTTCCAGAAAAATAAACAGGAGTAGGACAGAGTGATTAAAAGTAGGAAGTGTTTACAGTAAGTCTTCCCCAGAATTCATTTTGTGATTGGAAAAGAAACAGCTGCTGCTGATACTTCATGTATTTGATATTGTTTGTGCTTTAGAAGAAGTGTTAGAACAGTTACAGGGCTTTTCTCTACAGATCAAAAGATGCAAGCTTTAGCCTAGGCCTGGACCCATATAAGAGGGTAACAGCTACCTGGTCACCCAGGGACAGAAGGGCAGGTGGACATGAATGCTGGCAGTGTGGCTCCTTTGGTAGCAACCTGCTAAAGAAACCTGCATGTTTAATAGTGTACGAACCCTGTTGGGCCACACAGACTGAGGTATACCAGAATGGAAGTGGGCACAGATAAGAGATTGTAAGTATACAAGAAATAATCAAAAGGATAACAGAAACCTTCAGAGGCACTGAGTCCAGAAATAATGACTTGACATTTACATTGTGATTTCCATGTTCAAAGCGCTTCACCAGAATCCCACTAAATTCAGCTGTGAGCTAGATAAGACAAGTTTTCTTTTAGAAATGGAAAAACAGATACATCTGAGATTTACCTCACTGAAATCAGCCACACCAAAAAGTTCCAAGTCTAATCTGAGCAAGTTGGTCAGCTGTTGTGGTCAGTGGAAAAAGATGGGCAACTCCAAAGAACAGCCAATTCTATCCAGGGCTGAGGTTTGGGTCACCCTCCAGAGGTGCCTCACTGCACGGTGGGTATGGGGGCAGTCTGGACTGCTAACTCCTCTCAAATCTCTGTTAGAGAGCTAGAATTCACTTAGAAAGATGAACTCCCAGGTTGCTGTTCTCCTTCGGTGCAGCTCCCTGTGGCTAGCTGATAACATCCAAGCTGAAACGAATCTCACCTTAACCAAGTCCAAATAAGCAGACTAGACTACAACGAATTCTGGATCCTGCTGTTTGTACAGAGGTTTTCTCTCCTGGCAGATACTTCAGTTTGTATAATCAGTCTCTAAGGATTTATAAGAGTGGGACGCTAAATAGCTCTGAAGTTATACGCTGTACTCCTTCAGTAGGTCATTTAATCCAAGTTTTGTCTCCTTCCCACACAGATGAGAAAAGTCTTTGTCACATTCAGGTCATATTCATCTTCTTCTTTTTTTTTTTTTTTTTTTCTTAATTCCACTGCAGTCATGACTCCCACAAAGGGAATCCAGTTTGTTCTCATTTTCACCATCATTTTTGGAAGAAAGCAAGCTCACCAGCTTCTCTTTGGTTACTCAACTACAATAAATCGTATAACACCAGGGATGAATCTGGCACGCAGGGATTTTCCACCGTCATTTATTACTGTAAATTCTTAGTTAATAGAGATACTAAATCATGTAACTGGTAATATAAAAATTGTTCAGCGCGTCAGAGAAGTGAACCTCCTTTTCTCTCAAATACCCTGTCCACTGTGCTTTGCTGTGCCATTCCTTTGAGTCCCTAATGCATGCTTTAAACCATGTTGGCTTCAGCTGGATGACAACTGTATAGTAAAAGTTTTTTGTTAGAACAAATAGTTACGCTACATCTTAGAGCCAGGGGCCATCTACTTGTAAAAGTTGTTAAGATATCCATCAATTATACAGACTGTAAAGTGTCCATGTATTGTGTGTGAAATGTTTTTTTACCATCTTGATAAAAAAGGCCCTGGTTAACCATTTCTGCCAGAAGTGTTACACAGGGAGACTATGTAAATACTCTGATATTTTCATGCAGCATATTCATGTTAATCTTCAGGTCTGTGCCAAAGTTCATGAAACGGATGAAAGTCCCTGACTATAAGGACAAGAACGTCTTTGGTGTGCCCCTGATTGTCCATGTCCAGAGAACAGGACAGCCTCTTCCCCAGAGCATACAACAAGCGCTACGCTACTTACGGAGCAACTGTCTAGATCAGGTATGGACTTTGCTTCAGGGACTCCACTGATCTTTTTTTCTGAAAAGCCACCCTAAGTAAGCAATAGTGAATCTTTTTGTACTTAATACCAGAATTATTTGAAGTCTGTTGTATCTCATGTTGGGCTGGATCTCCTCTGATGATTTGATATTTGGTGCCAATTCCAATAGTTTGCCATTTTGAGATTTGTATCCAGCTAATCTGTTGAATTCTTGTAGCTATAACAGTCCTTCTGATTTGTACGCCATAGCCTACCTCAAAGAAGTACATGAGATCTTGATATCTATTGAATCAGGCCTGGGAAGAGATCAGGACTCCCAGCTGCTACCTGTATCTGCGCTGCTTATGCTTGCCTGTTGCCACATAGGGTTAACTGCATTCACCATTTCACAAGATGCGGTACAAAAGGTTTTATTTACTTAGCAAAGAAAGAAAAGTCCAAGAACAGAAAGCAAACTCAGCACAATATTCCAAGTATTCTGTTGACAAAGTCAGATATATCCAGATAGAGTTAGGTCAGCAGGGGTTCAATGCCAAAGCCATTACGGTACCTTTCCTTTTATAGTGTTCTTAGCTGCAAGAAGCCAGCTGGGAGACCCTCATGCTCAAAGTATTTCAGATTTTTTAATTCCCTTTAGCTACAGAGCAGGGACATACCAAGCATATTTTTACTGTTCTCCCCCTAAGGATGAGGATATGTATCTTTATGAACATAGGACTGGGAGAGACCCCCTAGCTGATTGCATTCAGTCCTCTGCGATTACTGACCTCATGTCATATGAACTCCTCTGAAACTGCTTTTAGACAGTTGTAAGTTCAAAAGGAGCAACTAGCATGTTACTCCGCAGGCTTTGCTACTTTCCTAGCCCTAAGTGTACAGAAAGAGTGGAAGTGGCCAGTTCTGAATCTTTCCATTTTCTCATCACTGTTCGGGTTGCTGTTCAGGTTGGTTTATTGGGTGACAGTCATCTTACCCAAAGTGGAAGTCTAAAACTTAAATGCCTTGCTGTGGATCACAACCATATCCCTTTACAGCCGGTGGGGATGCACAGGTCCCTCCTGTCATTCCTCTCTGTGAAGAGATCATGTAGTGGTCAAACCTTGACGTCTAACCCCAGGGTGTTGAAAGTGAGGTGGTACAAGTTGTGCCTGTCCTATGTAGTGTGGGAGCTGAAGGGTGGAATGAATAGCCTGTTGGAAATCTGTTAATGGGGGATGGAAAGAGAAGATGCATAGAGACAACTGGAAGAAATATATTCAACAGGCAACATGCTCTGGTTATCACTGGTAATCTGAGTTTGTGTACTGGGCTGGGAAACCCAGAGTAGGAAGAAAAGTGATGCAGCAAGCCTGGAGCCTGTGATGGGATTCGAGGAGGAGACACTTGACCAAGTATGAGGAACAGCAGATGTGGGGATAGGGTTGGGCTTGTCAGCTAAGCAGAGCAATAGGAAGAAAGAGAAGGGGGAGGGGGGGGTGATAAATGAGGGAGAAAGTAACAGGGAGGGTAAAACCAAAGATAAAGAAAAAGCTTTTGAGAGGTTTGAGGCAGTCACAAGGCATGTCCATGGGCACTCTCAGACAAGTATCTGCTCTAAGAGGGATGGTTTGCTTCCCAGGAAACATTAGAGCTATGTGGAGGGCCATCTCAGCCCAGCTTGAATTTCCACTCAGAATGGAATTGGGAAAATATTCAGTATAAAATGAAAGAGAAGTATAGATTGGGACTGTTTAAAATATTTTCCCACCCAAACCCTTTCCAGGCCAAAACCCTCCAGGCAATTCATCCTCTGCTTTACTGTCACTCCCTTTGTTCCCATTTAATTCAAAGTCTACTGCCTCGCCAGAGGTCTGAGCAGCCTACAGTCTCCCCCAGCATCTTGCTTATGTGTCTCTCGTGTGCACTGCAGAAGGCAGTCTGGGGTCCTGAACAGGCATCAGAGCTTCTGCACGCACCTGGTAAAGCTGAGGTTGCCCCAAGTCATTGTAAGGTCTGACTCCTGGCACTGAAATGTCTGAGATGGTATGAGGAGCCTCACCATTATTTGTAGGATTCAGTTTCAGCTTGTGAAATAGAAATTGCTTTGCTTTTTTCAACTGTATCTTTATTTCTGTCATGCATCATATGGGTACTTGCAGGGCAGAGGGTCCACAGTATGAGGATAATAAAGAGACTGGGCCAGACTAACCTCTGATAAATTACCGGATTTATAGTCCCATTTTATTTACAGAATAAGTCTGTAATATTGAAGAACAGAGACTAAAACATCTTGTTCTATCAAGTGAAGAACTGTCCTCTTTTGATTAATTATGATTTTTTCCAAGAAGAAGGGAAATAGGAGTCTGGATAAATACCATTACACAGAAACAGAGATCAAGAGTAGCAAAATGATGTGCAGCGGGAGACTGCACAGGTGAGATCTGATGTCTGACGTCTGGAATCAGACTTAGCTGGAAGTTTTTAAAGATTCTTTATACCAGCAAGGACGCTTTCCATCAAAAGCAGAGAACTGAGCCTCTGCTCTCACATTTATCTACCACATGCCACAACTGTATTTTTTTGATAGAATTAGCACATATCCTTCTGCATCTTCAGTACACATTTCTAAGAGGAAAAGGGATATACAAAGAAGAGAAAGGGAAAGGGAAAACCAGATGAAAAGAGCTGGATGCTCCTTCTTGTATTCTCTCGTTAGAAACAAAGAACAGAGCTTCACTTGTGAACAGAAATACAGTTCACCAGCATGTACACAGGGCACACTCCAGTCCTCTGCTTCCTACCCATAAATCCAGTTCACAAGTGATGCTAGATTAGTCAATAAGAAAACATAGCAGAAGAGCTGCCTCACAGCCAATCCAGTGTAGCAGTTCATAGAAATAAATGCATTCTCCAACAGAGCTGCACGGTACGTGATTTATGTAATTAATGTCATTAATGTGCAAGTTAACAAAAGTCCTAAATACCATAAAGTTGAGCATAGGAGGTGTTCGAGGGAGAGAAGGGTCCTGCGTAAGCTCTGTGCTGACAGAAGTAAGGGGAAGGTGGCCCGAAGGCACTGTTTCCTTGCCTTTATACATTTTTGTTGGTGGACTATGCCACACAGAAAGCTGAACTGACCACCAGCAAGACAGCAGGCATGGAGGAACAGAAGTCTGTAATTCCAAACCTGAAATACGCCTTTTTCATAGGTCTTTCTCAATATTTCACCTTTTTCCCTGCAAAACTGAAGGAAAACAATGCTAACATTTCCCAAATGAAATGCTGTAAACTCGTTTGGGAATAAATAATGTGGCTGAGGCTCAGGAATTCGCCCCAGGGGAATTCCACTGACAGAGAAGGACGGGAAAGGGCAGCACTGCCATGAAGGCATCATTTGAAGAATTACCGCTTCCTTTAGAATAGAAAGCAAACAGGATAAAAATGTATCTTAGTGACACTGCACAAGTAATCCCTCTGTCACCCCTGCTTTCAAACTGGGGTTTTCAGTAGGATTTGGGGGAACTGTTGGAAGAGGAGAGCAGGAAGGGGAAAAAATAGATTTGCTCTCAATTTTAAAGCTCTACCAGGATGTACTAATCTTTTGCCACAGCATTTATCACTTAGCTGAGCATAATATTTTCTTGTTAGTCTTCAAAATATATACCCAAATAAACATGAGGAACCAGACTCTCAGCTGGAGTAAATCAACAGACAGTCACCCAAGCCAAGCAAGCCACACTGATTTATATCAGCTGAGCATCTTGCTTAAACTCTTCAGGCAGCAGGGAAACTACATGCACTCTGAATTCTCCCTCCAGGATGGGGTATGGAGCAGCAGCATTATTAACTCTCACAGTCCTGCCGCGAGAGCATGCACTTGCCTACAGGATATGTGGGCAAGTCGTGACCATCGCATTTGCACGTTTTCCCTGTTCCTGCCTAGAATAAAATAAGCAACCCAAGCTTTGGTCATGATGAAAGTCCCCTGTAATACATTATTTTTTTATTATTATTATTACTTTGGTTTTTTTAAGTAACATTTTCTTTTTACCCAATTCAACATGGTGCTTTCTTAGGTGGGTCTGTTTCGAAAATCTGGAGTGAAGTCTCGAATCCAGGCCCTACGTCAGATGAATGAGAGCTCCCCAGAAAATGTCAGCTATGAAGACCAGTCAGCATATGATGTAGCAGACATGGTAAAGCAATTTTTCAGGGATTTGCCGGAACCTCTGCTCACAAGTAAGCTGGGAGAGACTTTTCTACACATCTACCAATGTAAGTTGCAATAATTTTATAATTATAAACTATTAGAAAATATAATGTATTATATAATAATATATTTAAAATAATTTTGGTATGTTGTCTGGGTGGGGTTCTTTCTCCTCACCTTTGAGATGTGTAAAAGAACCTCTCTTCCCTCTGAATCTTTCACTAAGAGATTTTTAGAACCACCTAAAGGTTTTGGTGTCAAAATACTAGCAATTTTAATGGGAAAACAGTTTTCAAATGTTAAGAGGCTTTGAAAATATCAGCCTCACATTGGAAAGAAGCCAGAAGGACAGGCTGCCACGAACATAAAAAGTGTGAAGACTGACACATTTTTGTCAGATTTCTTTAAACTGTGGGCCCATTTCATGCAGATGTCTCAATACAAGTGAGTTCTGGGCATGAAGAAGTGGTACTTGACCATGAGAACATGTGCCTGTGCAGCCCCTTTCTGTGCTGTGACTTTTGGTTACAGTCTTTTCATAGACATTATAGCCTTTTCATTATAGTCAATAAAATGCACATGCAAGAAACAAGCTTCCTTAATTTAGATCCTCAGCTTTTATGTAATGATCTTACAGAGAAAGAGAAAAAAACAGAGGATTTTCTTTTCATTTTGGCATAAGCAGTCTTCAGCAAAATTTGAGACTCAAATGCATTAGAATGATGAAAATCTCTGTAAATCAGGAAATGACTGTACATCTGCTCTCCAGACTGAGGGAGAAATAAACAATGAGGAAAACACTGAAAAGCCAGAGGAATTAAGAGTTTTTTCCTGACAACGTCCATTATGAAGGCCAGCCAGCCAGTGCTCTGGCAGATACAGAAGAAGCATACCCAGCCGGCCTCAGCCAAATAATTGGAAGCACTAGAGATGTGTGTCTCGTCTTTTCACTTGCAGATGTTTCAGCTGCCAAAACAATAGAAAGCCATTTTTAAACACTTTATAATCCCAGTGCTAAAGAATCTAAGTTACTTCCGTAGCCTCCCTTTACTGTAAAAATATGTCTGCGGCGCATAGTCACTAATGTATTTAACATCGTAGTGTCTGTAACTGGCAGAGAAATGCTGTGATCCTACATGTAAGAGACAGCATTAGAGATAGATCTGGTGGATTTGGTCGTACATATGTCTTGAGACACAAGTGAACTGAAACAGCTGGCACCTAGCCCTGGACCATCATTTCCCCTTCTTCTTTCCTGCTTACAAGTTGCAGGTCTGGTCTGCCTGCGCACACGTCAATGAGCTTGTTCAGAAACACAACAGAAACGCTTGGCACTAATAAAATGGCCATCACAATCAATTTCATAGTGGAGTGGGCAAGGAGAAGATTATCCACTGGAAGGACATGTTCTGCGTGTCCTTGGAAACAGAACACCTTTAAACTATTGCTCAGTGAAAACTGGGAATATCCTATCTTGGCACAGGAGAGACTGCAAGTAAACTACCCCCTTGCCAAAGGAAGAGAGACGTGGCAGATCTCAATGTCATTGGCATATTAGGGCTGTAGCCGGAAAGACCCCCCATTTCCAAGTTGGGAGCCTGGCGTTAGGATTCGCCACAGCCACAAGGCTGGAAGGTGAAATGTTGCTACCAGCTAACAAACGTGTAAGAAGGGGCACGGGCTGACTCTGTAGCCCTACGTGCAATGATAAGTCTGAAGAACTCTTTGTTTCGCTGATTGAAGGGGGAAAATAAGGCGCTAGGAAGGATTTTCTTGAACTGCACCCCTAGTTTAAAGGATTTCAGAAAGACTTGAGGATGGGTCTGTTTGAACCAAGGTGGAAACAGGAAAAGATGGGCTCTGTAGATGCTGGAGACCAATGTTTGGATTAAGAATGAGTAGCAGTGGGTTTTCTTCTGTGTTTCCAACAACAAATACATTTTTCTGTTTTAGACAGTACTGTCAAAACTCCTTTCACAGAAAGAAAAATGTTGAAAATTTCTGGGATACCAATCGTCTTTCATAATGTCTGCAATTAAATAAATCTGTAGCTGGGAGTTTTTCTCCCCTTCATCCTGTTTAACAAATTATTAATGTGAAGTTAGAAAGGATTTTTCCTCTCAGTCTATTGGCAAGGGATTTCTGATTTTCTGGGTCTCACTGAAGATCTTTTTCATATATCCAGAATGGATTGATTTGCTGTAACACTGGGGATGAGATGATTACTGTAGTAGTCTATATGGCATAGCATTTATGAAACTTGCTCCATTTCCCTAAAACTCTCAATTGCCTAATGTTTACCTATGACTTGGAGGGCTGGCTGGTCTTCTCTGTCCATCACACCCACCAGTGCAACAGCAGTACAGGTGAGGGAGTAGCAGGAGGCTATGGGAGGAAAAAAGGCACATTGTGTGGATTTAGCAAAGGTTCCTCCGACTTCTCAGAAAGACCTGTCCTTGCCACTTCTAGAAAGTCAGAAGCAGCAGCATTGGGCTGTGTCCAGTTTGTCATTTGTGTCTGAAAGCTTTTAAAATAAAGTGCTCATACGAGGCTAGCAGGCAGAGTTTAAAAGCTGACTGTTCCCTCTACTGTGAATCTGCTTTAGTTCTTCTTTCATTCATTATATAGAGCATATGTAATACCCAGAGGAGGGCTCCAAATCCAAAATGAGAAAACTTTTATGGTAGTTTTAGAAATTAATCTGTCTGAGGCACTATTTAAGCATATCCATTACCGCTTTCATTAAACTCTTTTTACGGTTTAGGACACAAGTATAAGTATTTTCCCGATGCTTCCCTAACACTTCTCAACCGTCTTCCCAGGGGACAAAAGAAACCTGAAAAATACCCTTTGAAGATACGAGTGCAGAGTACTGCTCTCTCTTCATAAACTTTAAATGAAGTTCAGTCTCTTTCTTGAGGAAGAGCCTTTTAAATGAACAGAGAGATGTCATCCCTGGCTAGGAGAGCTGTGCTTGATGGAGGAGCAAATGCCACGGCCTTCCAACAACCGGCTGGTCCTTGCTCCTTTGTCCCCTGTCACCTGCCTCTTCAGAAAGCCATTCCCAGGGTGTGAATGTCTGAAACTCTTATCTTGTTTCTGGCTCCTTACCTGATCTTAACAACTGACCCCCCTGAATGTCACTTGCCTTTCCTCAGATGTCCCCAAGGAGCAGCGGCTACAGGCGGTGCAGGCAGCCATCATGCTGATGTCTGACGAGAACCGGGAGGTTCTGCAGACCCTGCTGTGCTTCTTGAGCGATGTCACCTCTGTGGAGGAGAATCAGATGACTCCTATGAACATAGCTGTCTGCCTGGCTCCTTCCCTGTTCCATCTCAATATAGTGAAGAAAGAAAGCTCGCCGAGGTATGTTTCTTCTCAACACTATAAATAGTAGTGTCCTTAATACAAAGTTATGCTTTCAGTGTTTCTAAAGGTATGCAGAGTAAAATTTTCCAAAGCATGTTTTCCAGCACATGTTACACAGGGTGAAGCTTTACTGAGAGGGAGAAGCCCATGCTGCAGAGCTAGACGCGCACTTGCACATGCGCAGAAGGTGTTTTCGCAAGCCCAGCGCATTTCTGGCTGGCTGTTGTGAATACGCAGTGCCTGCTTTCTGTGCAAAATTTCAGTGGGGCACTAATGAGTTTTGCATAAGTAATGTTGGCCTCTCTGAAGGGAAAGGGCCCGATTTTGCTCTGGTTGAAGTCAAAGACTGACCATGTTTTAAAGGATTTTAATACATAGATTTTCAGTGAGTGTTTTTTTACTCTCTGTTTTCAGGCTACTTTCTGCCACTTGGGAAACCAAGTTTATTTCAGGCCACATTAAGGTGGTATGACCATGGTAAATGTAAACTGAACAGGGCATAGACCCTGCTAAATGTTAGTGGTCCCAGCTTGATGTCCATCCTGACTTTGAACCCATCTGGTTCAGAGTACACTGAGATTCTTAGTCATGTACGTGTATAACGAGTGACTGAGCAAGCGCTTTAAGCAGTAACAACATAAACCACTGTACATGATGTCTGTCACAAATCCATTTCAAAATGTACAACACCTAATGCAGGACGTGCTTAACCTTTTCGGCTTTTACGTTTGGCTCAAATATATTTTAGGTAACTACTTTTCCTTTAAAAAAGGCTCAACAGTTTGAATAATCTTTGTGATAAATAAAAACTAAAGATAGGCTTTTCTCTCTGGTGTTCTGAACATCCTGCTGCTGTTTGCTTTCATATTAAAAAGATTCAGCTCTTTTTACCTGAGACACTGAATTCAATTACAGAGTAATACAGAAAAAATATGCGACAGGGAAGCCTGATCAGAAGGACCTCAGTGAAAACCTGGCAGCTACTCAGGGACTTGCTCACATGATAATGGAATGCAACAAACTTTTTGAGGTGAGTGAGAGACTCAAACAGCATTATTCATGGCCACATAATGCAGCAACCTTTGAAGTATTTATGTTTATGCTTACATTTTCTGTATTGTATTAGCTCAGAGATTGATGGTGCCTCACTTATTTGTAAACTTACTCCATCTAAAGTTTATTTATCTCATTTCTTTATCACTGTTCCCTTCTAGGGTTCAAAGTTGCAACTATTAAAAATGCAGAGTAATTATTCTGTCGCAGTCTTCAACCCAAGTTACTGGATTAGGAAATTTTAGTCTAATTAAAATCAAAATCTGCTGGTTTAACATTTCATTTTATTATGAATATATATTTATTATTAGTGCTTTTAACACCTCAATTAAAATTTATTCATCTCCAAAAGAATAGCTGATACACTTTATTTCTGTGTCATGCAACAAAGTTAAAATCACATAGGGAGATAGTGTCATTCCCGCAACTACTTTCACTGCAGGTGGAGAGAGATTATGCTCCTATCTCCCTTCCCCAGATGCACGAGGCAACATTTCTGGGGGCTAGAGGAGTATTGACATACAGTTGATCAGTGCTATTCCGAGCCACAGACTGTTTCATTGAACTACTTTGATTTCCCATCTGGCATAAGAAGCAAAGACAGGACTAGGTATCTGTTTTACAGTCGTAGGCTCATTGCAATTGGATGCTGAATGATCAAGCAACCTAGAAATATATTGCCTTAAGGAACAGTTTTCAGCAGGAGGTTTTTCCTGTGTGTTTTCCCTCCCTCCTGTGGCACAGGTCCCCCATGAGATGGTCACCCAGTCTCGAAACTCCTATGTTGACGCAGAAGTGCATTCTCCCACACTGGACGAGCTTGGGAAACAAGTGGATGAGGAAGGAGGGAACTATCAGATGTACCTGGAAAGTCTCATGCATAATCTCCAAAAAGAAGCAAAAGAGAAATTCAAAGGATGGGTCACGTGTTCCAGTATAGAAAACACAGAACTTGCCTACAAAAAGGTAATCTGGGGAGACATGGAAGAAGCAGTAAAGAAGCCAAAGCAAAATACAGCCTAGCTATGGGACACCCTGACTTTTTGCATGGCTAAATACTTACCCTTCTGTCTGGTGAGGCACATTTTTTTTTTTTTTTAAAAAAAAGACTACTAAAAGCAATTAAAAATAATATAATATAATATAATATAATATAATATAATATAATATAATAGTGATTCAAGTATGAGATACCAGGAAAAAGCACACAAAGCAAGCTAAGGTCTCCAAAATGGGTAAAGGAGGTGATGCAGCAAACAGTGCAACCGGCAAGCGAGCTGAGACTTTAAACAACAGCTAACATTATCTGGGCAAGCTCTTTGACTGTGGGACAGGCAAAATTTCTGACCATCTCCTGTTGTTTGCCAGCAGTTTGGACAACATAGCCAGAACATAGGTATTAAAAAACCCCTTCAGTCTGCCCATGGCTTTACTTAGCCAAGCCAGCCGTGTGGCCAGTTTTATCCCTGATCCTCTTGTCTTTGTTTCCAGTGGATTTTTGATATCTGCAACTTGTATCAAAATTTCTGAAGTTGCTCCAGGCTCCGTCACTCCTACAGGGAAAGCCAGGCAGCTGCAGCCAGGAGAAGGGTGCTGCAGGGTCCCTGCAGACAGTGGAGTTCAGGGCTCCTGCAAAGTGCAATGGCAAAACAGAGGTCTGCAAACCAGCAGCAGCTGGCAAGAGGAGGGTATGGATTAGGGGTGGGTACACTGGTTAGGTAGGGGAAGAGCACTGGGAGTAGTGTGGCATCTGGATGGTGAGGGCGCAGGAGGCAGCATGACCCCTATTTGGGAAAGCACAAGCCCTCTCTCTTCAGGCAAAGAAATCCCAGTTACTGTGGTTTGCAGCCAGCTTCTGTGAGTGACCTCTCCAGGGGAGGGACTGCAGGAGGCTGGGCAGGGACTAACCTGGCTCAGGTGGGGTTGGATGTGGGAGAGGGGAGAGAGTGGGTAAGGGCATGCACAGGTGAAAGTTGTGTGAGATGGCAGAGGGGACTGGGAGTCACTGGGGCTCCAGGGCAGGGGGCCTGGGGAGCTCTGGGGAGAAGGTTATAACGATGTAAAATAAGATAAGGTGGGGAGGGGTGGAAGGTGGGTTTCTGGGAACACAGTCCTGGGTCTGTGGGAGGTGCTGGAGGTTTCTGGAGCACTGCCATTGGTATGTGAGGATGCTAGGAGTAGGGAGGGTTTAGAAAAGCAGGGCATGCAAGATCCAGTGCTTACAGTTAATTTGTTTGCTGCCTGAAATATGACCCCTAAAACCATGCAGAGAAGCTGTATGTGTGGAATTCAGGACATTTGTCTTGTGCGTGGCCAAGCGCTTTCCGCTCCCCTTATCACATGCTGCGGAGGTGTAACAAGTAACAGGAGCTGTGAGCTAGGAGGGTTTAGCAAGCAGTTTGTGTGTTCCTGCTTTGAAAGGCTTTTTCCCAGTACCTCCCTTGCAGCTATTTTGAGGAGCAAACGTCTGTGTACCTGATACATAACTGAATCGATATATATTCTGCTCTTCTCCCAGTTAACCAGGAGGGTTAATGGACCCTCGGTCCCAGGTAGTGCATCAGATTGCCCAAGGTGGTAGCTTTATTTCAGCCTAGGGTTTCAGTCTTAACATTTGTTTTTACTTCTGCATGCACGTATTCTTCATTACACTTAGGATGCTTGGGGTTAAAAAAGTATCTGTCACACCAGAAATAATACAGCAGCTCCACTGGCTACATGGGAACTGGTCCAGATATACACTGGTGTGAGAGCAGAAGTAATGGATCACTTCAGTTTTCCATCCAGGACTAGTACACCTGTGTTTTCACATACAGTAGAGCAGCACCACTTGCAATAATAGTCATGCTTTTAAGAAATATGCATGCTTTTAAGCCGAAGTCAAGATGTTGTGCATGGTTATCCTCTGCATAGGCATATAAATCGCGGGGGGCTCTGTTCCTTGTTGCTTTGTTCCAGGTTGGGGATGGGAACCCGCTAAGGCTTTGGAAAGCCTCGGTGGAAGTTGAAGCCCCCCCGTCGGTTGTCCTGAACAGAGTGCTGAGAGAACGTCACCTCTGGGATGAGGACTTCTTGCAGTGGAAGGTGGTTGAGAGCCTGGACAAGCAGACAGAAGTTTACCAGTATGTTCTGAACAGCATGGCTCCTCATCCCGTCCGAGACTTTGTCATTCTAAGGTAAGCAAAGGGCAGTTCTCCAGAACCTTTGCTGCTTGCAGTGCACACAAGGAAGGTCTGGTCTTATCTCAGCCTTCACATCGGTATAATTGTGCTTTGAGAACTCTGCTTCTGGGCAGCAGCGTTGATCTCTCAAACTGAGCTAAAATCGTACACCTAGAGTACGCTGACCTTTTCTCTGATGTAATTTGAGCCACACATACTCCTGAAGCCGTAAATATAATTTCTTCCTTAGAACAGATGTCTGATAATAGCTGCTGTTCTCTCCTAGCTTTGTTTGTTATCAAAACAGTGCAAATAGAACCCAGTTGGTTTATACACTGCTTTTGTTGTTCTCTGGGGAACGTTTGATGTTTAAGAGCCAAATGTTTAGCAGAGAAGATAGCGATGCTTTTAAGCTAAGGTTGTTATACGATGTCTATATAAGTTGTTATCTTAGATTTGCAGTTGCAGTCTTTGTAGACCAAGAAATGCTGACCCATAAAACTCCTAGTGTGGAAATGAACAGAAAGAGGCAGTAGATATGTATTCTGACTGCCTTCTAGGGGATGACATCTGTCAAATAAATATATAGCTGTGTATCAAATATTTCAAACTCAATCCCAGTTCTGACATTGTCTATCTGCCTGTACAGAGCAGACAAAAAAAATTCCCCTTATGCACCTTCTGCCTTTGAAATCCTGGCCCTTTGCTTGCTAGGAGCTATTGTGGAGCTGCTGACACTTACAGAATCAGTCCTACAGTTATTTATTTCAGGATGATTCTGTGCATTCCCATTCTTGGTCTCTGCTTTCTTTGATTGGAATGATGCGCCAAAGAAATGCCAAAGAAATTTTGACAAAGGAGATAGCCCAGTGAGTTAGAACTGTATAAGAGGGCACAAAGACTGAAGGAAAAAGATGAGCCAAATAAAAGGGATAATTATATTTTATGAACTTCAGTATTCTCTTGAAGAATGATGACATTCAGGTATTATCATTATAAGGGAAGAATTGTTGGAACTCTTAGGGGAAAATGTAAAAACTGTTTTCTGTAAGTTCTTTATAATGTTAAAACACCAGTCCTCCCATTACTCTATTTCCTATGCCTTCCCACAGTACACTGGGCTAAATGAATTATTTTATTTTAATTATTTATATTATTTTGTAACTGATTTTCTTATATAATTGACTTAAACCAGTGATAAATTTGGCCTTCTGCATAGCACAAAGAAGGTTGTCTGGGAGCAGCAGGGAGGTATTGATGACCGAAATTCTGTCCTTTAATTTGCCACTATTTACTATTAGATTTCATGGTTGTTTATGTTCTTTAAAGACCTGCTATGCAGTCACATCCATTAAAAAAAGCTTGCCATCAAGTTCTCATTCTTTTCACTAACCCAGGCAGAATGACCCCCAAGGACTGAAATACATATCATAAAACTGAATTCTGGTGGGTATTTAAGGGGTAAAAGCAGCCGTCAGACAGATCTGTCAGATTCTGTTGTTTATCTCTTTTGATTTATATAATTAAGTGTAGAGCAAGGTTAGCCAGTAATATCGCAGCCAATTTGATACCTTGTGATTGGTGGGAAGTGAACAGTGAAATTATAAATCCCCTCTGGGGACATGAATAAATGTATTTTAACAGACTGCGATTTTCTCCTTCCCCATCAAAGTTTTGGCTGTGAAAGGATAAACTTAGTTGGTCTTTTTTTTTTTTTTCTTTCCTTTTTTTTTTTTTTAATTTAAAGTTAACAGTCATAACAAGGGGATTAGGCTGCCTTGGGAAGACTCTTAATAGTAAGGAGATAGGGGCGATGTTACATATGCCTGGGATCTGACGCAGGTCTCAGCTGTCCTCCCCAGGCATTGCTTTTCGTTAAAAATTCCTGAAATGTTTAACGTTCAGTAAGTATCACAGCATCTCTGTGGGTTAGGTGCCATACCCATTTTTGCTACTGTAAGATATTTAACGAAGTACGAAAACTGGCCTAAATCTGTATAACTGGGAACAGGAATCATAAAACTTCTGCAGTCTCTGGGATTTTCCATTTACAAATGGCCCAAGTAAGTGCTGCATAGTTACTAAAATGATATGGTCATATCTAAGCACTGTGCAGACATTCATAGTAGATGGTTCAGCATTTCACAGTAGATCTGAAGTGTGATTTCCTACTCTCCATGTTTCATCTGCCAAGATAGCTCATCGTTTTTATTAATGCACAGACACATGTGAAACCTTCTGAAGTCGCTATCTTTCTGCAGTGTCTTGAATAACAGCTCAATTTCATATAAGAAAATTGCAGAATGTTAAAATTATCTGCTGAAGTCCAAACTTCAACAGCCTTTGAAAGCAGCTTACCTGCTAAAACATGATACTTCCCAGGGCAGCATAATCCCTGTCTCAGACAGTCCATGGCAAGATGATGCACATCACACAGCACAGTGGGAATTTCTCATTTCTTTCTGCAGCATAGGAAAGAGCACAGACCTATCCTGTGAGATTCAAGGCAGATGAGAAAGATGTGAGACACTAGAATATGTAGAGAATGCTTACAGCACAAGTGAAAATTTTTAAGTATTAAAGTCTAGGTCTCCTGAACTTGGAAAATTTCTGCAGCATTTAAGAGAGGCTAGAAACTTGGGAGAGAGAAAAAATGAAAGGACATTTTGTTTTTAATTCGGATACCCTTGAAACATGTTCTGGGAGTTTCAGAAGTCAGTGTGGGTAGTAGAGAGGATTTCTGCTGTGCTAAACTGTATTTGTCGTTCTGTAAATCGGTGTGGGTGCAATGCAACATTTCATCTTTTGCTGGGTGGCTTATGCTCACTTTATTTCCTTTTCAAAACTTCTGTCTGTCTGCAAAAGGCTGTATCGTGCCCTGTGATTTATAATGGTTACAAAATGCTCATGTGGAGAAGAAGCAAAACTTCTCCACCTGGAGCCTGCAGCAACATAGATGGGTGGCCATTCCACATCATGGTCTGACTCCCAGCTGGGGAACATGAAGCATCTCCAGGACCTCCTGGGACAATCCAGTGGCCTTGCAGGCAACAACAAGGACAGGCAGACAAGAAAACTTTAATTTTAATCCCGGTTCTTGCTCATGTGCCTAAAAACTTTGTTACTAAAGTAATTCCATCTTCAATGTGTTGCTGCAGGACGTGGAGGACAGATTTGCCAAAGGGGATGTGCATGCTGGTTGCCATCTCTGTGGAGCACGAAGAGGCTCCTCTTATGGGAGCTGTGCGAGCCATCGTGATGGACTCTCAGTACCTGATAGAGCCGTGTGGCTCAGGGAAAGCCAGGCTGACCCACATCTGCAGGACTGACCTGAAGTAAGTATCCCCAAAAAGCAGATGTCCATTCAGCAGGGCAAAAACCTCCAGCTCGGGGACAGCAGGTGTTGGGAACAGAGGACACAGTCAAAGTAGTTTTGCTGCTTTGGAGTCTTCCTGCAGTCTTTTCTATCAATCAAGCTCATTTCTCCACTCAGCATCTACCACTGCTATGATGTGATCATAGAAATAAAATCTGCTTATTTGATTACTGCAAGGGAGAACTTCAGAGTACACTTACAATGAGAAGTATTTGAAGGCTCCACCACCGTGGGCAGCAGGGAGTAGGAAGCATGGCAAGCCCATTTCTGCGGGGCATGCTTCTTAAGTATCTGAGTTTCTCAATAATTCTCTTTCCATTTCTTCAGAGGACGTTCCCCAGAGTGGTACAACAAAGGCTTTGGACATCTGTGTGCAGCAGAAGTTGCCAGGATCAGAAACTCATTTCAGCCTCTGATTGCTGAGGGACCAGAAACAAAAATCTGAGGAGGTGCTCCTGGGAGCGTATGAGCGTAAATCCGGGTCTGGCAGGGACCAGGAAAGCTGAAAGCAGGAATCTGACCAGACCTGGGTCTGTACAAAGTGAAACAGGAATTTTATAGGAAAGTTCTTTTATTCTGGAGGCTTCACCTCCCCCTGCCACATCCCTTCTGTATTCATTTCAGTTATTGAAGTAAACATTTCTTCAGAGAGCTTTTATCATTATTACTTTAAAATCAGACTATTGCCATTACTTGTGTGTTACATAACTCTGGTATTTAAAGGCTTCTAAGAAGCATATTTTAATTGTAAATAAATTATGTACAGTATGTATATATTATATCTATATATATGTATATTATAAATTAATTATTTTGTATATAACTCAGTGCAAATCACTTGCATCAGTTGGACCTGAAGTGAATCTGTCACTTGTTTCTTAGTGTGTTACTGCTACATAAGCTGTGTTTGCTCTTGTCACAGGGCTACCAGGCATCATCCATGTGATGAGAGAAACACCTGTTCTCAACTATGTTTCATGTTCGTGTATGCTGTGAGAAGGTACCTAGAAATAGATGTAGGAAGAATTAAAAGAAATGAGGAAGAAGGAGGTTACTGTATGTTTAAAAATAATGAGGAGCGAATCAGTTTCACCAAATCAAATACATGAAAATGTAACTGAGATAGGCCATTTACATTCAGCTGCAGAATTGTGACTGTTAGTACAAGGTGTTGGAAACTTACGTATTGCCTTAATTAATGGTATATCTGCCGTTAGAGGAGACCCTCACTACGTGCAGCATTCAAAGTAACTGCTCGGTCTTGGAGAGTGCAAGATAATGCTGTACGTACCAAGGCCTCTGAAATCAGTTATGAAGTTGTAAACCCTTTTTTTTTTTTTTTTTTTTTTTTTTTTTTTTTTAGCATTTTGTCTATGTTCTGAGTGTTTCTGTTCTTTCCTTCTCCCATAGAGATGGCTAATTGTTAAGAATTTCCAAAGCAGATTTTCCATATCCCATGGACACAAAAACATGCAGATGAATACCATGCCTTGTAATATTCTTACTATACAAATAACTAAACTTTTTTAAGCTCTGAGATATAACACATCTTTGAGATATAAAAGATTAAATGCAGACTATGCTTGGAAAAATTGCTTTTATAGTAACAGCATTTTCATATTACATTGCACTGATCTCCATGGTCCTGCCTCTGTAGGCATGGGTGAGAGCAAAATTAGCCCCTGACTATGAGGAGTAGGAGCCATTTAAGCCTATTATATAATTTCATTTTCAGGGTCCTATTATTTTGCTAATTGAAGAATGCTTTAAAAGTAATAATAATTTGTCAACGTTACCTTTGAGGCAGAGTTCTGTTTTGTTTTTAACTAACCTAAGACCAAAAATGATATTACATCTATGACTCAATACAAATGTACAAGCCGGTTAATACTGTTCTTCATTAATCGCATTTGTTCACTTTGACTTTATTTATTGCTGCATAAATCAGCTGTGTCATTCATGGCCAGTGTTTTAGCTCAGTCCTTCCAACAAAATCCATTAAGATTAGTATGAGGTCAATTAAGCAGGATACATTTCCTACACGAAGCTACGGCTTTGTGCCCTGATTCACTAAACGGGGAAGTCTCTTCAAAGCCAGCACATTGAGCCTGCCCCAGGTACAGGGGCTGTGGGGTGGACCGTGTGTGGTCCTTGATAGCTGCTAGAGCACAGTGCCATCGTGCACGTGTGAGGGCTGTGCTGGTGGGGGACAGCCCTGCAATCCGAGGAAGCAAGCCAGGGGGAGCTCAGGGTGGTCAGGGGCAGGGTGACCCAGCACAGTGTCCCCTTGGAACAGCAGGACCCTTACAGAGTCGCTCTTGTCTTCCCCCGCGAGCTCTCACCTGAGGTTTATTGTGTAACTCATAGGATGAGGGAGGCTGGCTGCCCGTGAGCTCCTCCTGCCTTGAGCCAGCAACAGCAGCAATATGCAAGGATTGCCTGCCTTCAAGTCTAAAAGACAAGGGAGGGCTCACACCCTTGCATGACTGTGCTGAGGTCTGGCAGTCACCAGCCAGCTGCTGGTCCAGACTAACCGGGAGCTGCAGGGCAAGGCCAGCCCCTGGTTCCAGCAGGATTGCCGTCCCAGAAAGTGGCATCTTGTCCCTAAACGCCTGTAGCCAAGGCAGCAGGTTTTGTGCCAGCTGTTTTCCAAAACACCACCCATTGGAGCACTTCTGCTACATTAGTTTGCATAAACAAATACAATAGTGCCTCAGTATTAATGGGCGCAAAGTTTCTGGCCCTTGGAATGGCAATTGTCTGACAGTAAAAAATTCTTATTAAAATGAAGGGAAAACCTGGACAGTGGTTTTATCCTGTCTGACAAGTCATCACTCAGCTGGAAGGGGCCCTGTGCCACCCATTAGCATGGTAGGGCTGTCCTACCCTTGAGAAGCTCAGTCATGTGCTTGTGGCATCTTTAAGCCTTGTATTAATGAAATAAAATTTCTTTAAAATGCACATTATGCCATGTCTACCATTCAGCTACCACAGTATTTTTATTGTTGCATTGCCATTGACAATACATTATGATAATTGCATTTTTAAATGTTATACTCATATCAATACCTCATATTTTTACCTCATCTGTTGGTATCAGTCATTAGTTGTAAATAAACAATTCCAGAGTTGAATAAATTTGCATACACTAAAGAATCACTTTTCCTTTGTGTGCTCATTTTGTCCATTGGCACAAGAAACATGGTGCATTTAAGCCCTTGCTTTCATTATTGCAACCTGCAGCACACTGAACTGTTCTGTTACGGGACTTCAATAATGATTTTAGGCTCAAAATGATACTGTGGTTCATTATATTTATCCTATGATGTCCTTAAGTATACGTGAGCTTCATGGCAAAGATTATGTTTTCCAAAGAAGCCATTACGCTAGGGCAGCTGGCATGAGAAAGGTAAACTCACGTCCTCAGCAGTATTTGGCCCCTGACTCCCACTGAATTCAACCGTGTTTCTGCAGCAAAGTTCATGTCAGTAGTCCAAGGCCAGGTTCGTAAGAGCCGCTGTGGAGCTGGGATGCTGAATGTTGGATCCATATTATCAGACTTCAGCCATCTCGCATCCATCAAGCCACTGAAAAAGAGAATAAGATGCAATGCAGGACAGTGACTCCTGTGGTTTGTCTTATACATATCTAGAGATGGAATAAACGTCCCTGTGGATGGGCCTTACATCTCTCCAACTCTCCCTTGAATTATCAAAAGCAGCACAGTCTCACAAATGGGATGCTGAACATGGGGTCAGGTATGAGAGGCCATCTAGGAGGGGATAAGCCTTTATGTCCCACCACCATTCAGGGAAAGCTCAGTGTTAAACTTTGGACTGAAAGGAAGCACCTTTCTCCAATTAACTGCCATGGCAGAGATCATCAGCTGTGTAAGTCTGTCCTTTGTTGCAAAAAAATACAGTATGTTACACATTCTGATTCCCATCTCTCGTTCCCACCCACCTTCAGTCATGTCAGGGCAAACAGACTGTCTTAACCTTACCAGCACCGATGTTTCGGCTCCTGGTATGCGCAGTCCTTACACTGTTGAGTCCTTGGGCATCCATCCTCTTTACAACACCTTGCAGGAGTCATCAGCAAGGCATCTAAGTTGCCCGTGAGCCAGCAGTGTGCTCTGGTGGCCAAGGAGGCCAGTGGGGTCCTGGGGTGCATTAGGGGGAGCGTGGCCAGCAGGTCCAGGGAGGTTCTCCTGCCCCTCTGCTCTGCCCTGGTGAGGTCACATCTGGAGCGCTGTGTCCAGTGCTGGGCTCCCCAGTTCAAGAGAGACAGGGAACCACTGGAGAGGGCCCAGCGGAAGGATGCAAAGATGATGAGGGGACTGGAGCATCTCCCTGATGAGGAAAGGCTGAGACACCTGGGCCTGTGTAGCCTGGAGAAGAGAAGACTGAGGGGACCTTATCAGTGTATACAAATACCTTGAGGGCGAATGTCAGGAGGATGGGGCCAGGCTCCTTTCAGTGGTGCCCAGTGACAGGACAAGGGGCAACAGGCACAAACTGCAACACAAGAAGTTCCATCTGAATATAAGGAAGAACTACTTTGCTTTAAAGGTGACAGCGCTGGAAGAGGCTGCCCAGAGAGGTTGTGGAGTCTCCTTCTCTGGAGATACTCAAAACCTGCCTGGACGCAACTGTGCAA
>JAVJGJ010000014.1:24626970-24652240 GCA_035590215.1 Microhierax caerulescens | reverse complement strand
CACCTGGATGTGACTCTGTGCAAGCTGCTCTAGGAGAACCTGCTTTAGCAGGGGGTTGGACTAGATGATCTCCAGAGATCCCTTCCAACCCTGAGCATTCTGTGATTCTGTATCCCTCTGTCTGAAGCACTTGCTCTGCAGAATTGATATCAGACTTGGAGGATCTTGGCATGCCTAACAAATATTGCTCTTCACAATGGCAGGTAGCTGTTAGATGAGAGCACAGGCTGAGCATACTGACATGACTGTGAAATGAAAATATTGGAAGAAATATCCAGAAGGCTGCTGCAGTCTTCAAGTCAAAGGAGAGGATGAAAACTGATACTGCTGCTCCAGCTCAATAGCGACCTGGAAGAGATGGGGAGCAGATATGTTGCCTGAGAGGCAGCAGCACTTGAATGGCAGGACCCACTCATGAACCCTTGGGGATTCAGCATGGCCATGCCATGCTCTCCTTGCCAGATGTATGACAGCTATACCGTGCAGGAAGCAAACATTTTCCCCCAAAGCAGCAATGGATGCAGAGCTGATCCCACCCAGCACTGTGTGACAGCAGACTGCCCCGCTTCAGTGTGCCAGAAACCAAGCTCAGCAAACACACAGGTCCATGGAGCCAAAGGGCTGGCACAGAGTAGAGCTCTGGGTCTGGGTTAATGAATAACAACAGGGAAAGCATTGCAACACTGCAGATACCTAAGTATTTGCCTGTCTTTCATAGGCTGATGTTGGGGAGGTCTCACACTCCCAGAAACCCTCCCTAATCCACAAGACCCAGACACCAAGAGCCTCTGTGCCTCTCTTGAAGAAAGCCTCTCATGCCATCTCTTGCAGAAAAAGTAACCTGGATATTTATCTCCTTCCACCCCTTTGATTCTGAAACTAGGATCTCTATCCTGCTGCCTTACCACTGACCACTTACCATGAACAGGCAGCCATTTTCCACTGCTCTCTTCCACTGTCTCAGCCCAGCTCTTCAGCCCAACGTGCCCTCTTCCCTGCTTCATCCCTGCATGCCTGTCTGCAGGCTCCTGAGCCCTCCTCACCCAGCCCAGGCTGCACAGGAGGCTGCAGTGATCAGCCTTCAGGGAGGGTGACCCTGGCCGAGTGGTCAATGGTCCCCTCCCCAGCTGCAACTGCCAGGCAGTGCCAGCTCTGTCTGCAAATTGAGTCTGGAAATGTCCCCACACCAGGGACAAATCCCTGGGGTGAGAAGAGACGGTTTCTGCTTCTCTTCTCCAAGGAGGCAGAAAGGCAAGAGCAGGAAAACAACCAAAAGCTTGTACCACTGCACAGGTGCTCCTCAGTCCCACTGCTATGACAAGTTGGGGCTTTCCATCCTCTCCCAGCAGGTGTGTGTCCAACAAGATGGGGAGGCTGAAGGCAGCCACGGTTTGAAGGCAGTGAACTGCTCTTTACCTTGAGCAGGGACTTGAACCTCGGTTCATTGGCAGCAGCTTGCAATGAGACAGGATGGGGTCCCAGCTGCGAGTGCTTTAACAAGAAAATACCTCATTCTGCAGCAAGAGCTTCTGCTCCAGCAGGAGGCTGCCCTGCTCGGCCAGAGCAGCTGCATGGAGCTCGGCTGGCAGCCAGCTAGAGGATTACAGCTTATTTCTTAATCAAAATACTCAATTCTGCAAAAGGCACTAAGGAAACTCAGCCTAAAACTGCAGACTCTGCTCTTTCTCTTTCACCTGCTTGTAGCCGCTCTGGGACAGACACAGAGCTGAAACAAGGAGCCAGCACTTGCTACAGGGAGGATTTGCAACAGATTGAGATTTATGGGAGCAAATTAGCCACAGGGCCATCTGTCCCTCCCCAGGCCACGCCTGGCCTGCTCCTTGCTGGAATGATTCCTTTTCCTTGAGAGAACATATATCAAATTACTTACTTTGTTTGGGTTTTTTTAATTAAATAAATGTGGGAACCACAGGTGGTGGAGCAGAGGACAGTAACCCTCAAAGCAGCATCTGCTGGCCAGTGCCCTGCCACGTGTGGGGGACAGATGCTCACTTGGGTGCCCCCACGCATCCTGACCCCAGACCCATGTGGGGACAGCAGCCTGGGGTCTGCCAGCTTGCTCAGCCACCCCGCCGCATGTCACCCACCTTGCCAGGCTTGGTCTGCACGGCAGCAGGACCAGAGGCACCACAGCTGGTCTGCCTTGACCACAGGGGTAGCTGAAAGCAGGGAGCTTCTTTATCAACACCAGCTGCCCATCCCTGTGACATGCTGATAGCTAAACTGCATCAGCAAAGAGCCCACCACAGCTGCAAGTGCGGATCGCCTGGTTTTACAGCTGCTCCGGTGTTTTGCCCCGTCTCAGCTGGCTCCTGATGGGACAGTGAGTCAGAACTGGGCCTATGAAGTGAAAATGCAGGATTTAATTTACCCTGGATTCCTCTTTCCCTGAAGAGTCACGTCCTTGTCTTGCTGGTGCAGGGAGGAGGGATCACACCAGTCTGTCCCCCTTACCCAGGCTCGCAGCGCTGGGCTCACCACATCTGCTGCTTTGCGAAAGAGGTAAAAAAACCTGATGTAGAGAAAACTTCCCATTCTTCAGTGGATGTATTTGGGGCTCCCTGGAGAGCAATAGGGCTACTAGTGAAGAAGTATGAGCCCTGCTGCTGCAGCTGCCTGATGTCTTTGTGAGCTGCGGTTGTCATCCAGCGGTCTCGTGTAATTCTCTGCACAGTCAAGGAGGTGCCAGGACACTTGTAAATTGCTGAGCAGTGACATTTGTCACACTGCAAATAAAAATAATGGTTGCAAATAATTAAAAATTAAATGAGTATCGCTGGGCTAAGGCAAAATGTTACAATATGGCCTCCTCGGCCTCCCAGTATTTCTTGCCTTGGGCGACGTTTTCCAGCAATCACTGGTATTTATCAGAAAAGAGATACAGTTATTGCATTTGGGTTTTTCAAATAATTGAGTAATTTAATCTTTTAAGTGCCTCTGAGATCACTTGCTGTAATTAAAGACAGAAGATGAATGACTGAAGTACAAGAGCATTGGAGGACTTTAAAAATGAATGTGTCCTTGACTGCATCTCCTGTGCATTTATATAATGATTATCCCACATTAATATGACCAAACAGATAAAAGGACAAAATAATAAGAGCTTGGTTGCATTATTTTTCTTCCAGCCCAAAAATAATAAATCACCAGCTGGAGGAATGTGCCTGTGAATACCAAGCAGGAGCAACCCCGTGCTGCTGAGAGCAGGATCCCACTGCCTCCCGCTGTGAGGTGCAAGGAAAGGCAATATCCGCTCACGGATCCTGCAGCAATGTGGCAGATAAATGAGTTACAAATGTGTATAAAATTCAAAATCTTCCATCAGAAGCAGACTTAAAGGCTCAGCTAGTGCTGGGAAAGATGACTGCAACACTGGCAGCTTACTTTATGGGCACTTACTTTCTTAGCTTTTGGAAATAAGACCCATTTGATCCTAGTGGAGAGAGGGAGGCAGACGGGTTGCTGCAAAGTAATAACTATCAACAAAAAAAAATCTGTAAGGCCTATAAACAGTATTTGTCTTCTAAATAAACAATATGCTCCGACATACCCGTGTCATACTTTGGTGGTTAGCTCCCCGTTTCACAGCCCAAACGTAAAGAAGCGCGTGCCCAAAGAGGGAAGAGGAGGCAGTGAGAGAGCTGGAGCTGGCCCTGCTCCATCCGTCACACAGCACTACACCCCCGGATCACGCCTGTCCCGGGCTGGAGGAGCAGCACCCTTGCACCCCTCCGGGCACCCTCTGGTCCGACCGGAGAGGCTGCAGCCTGCCGGGAAGCCCTCCGCGCCAGCTTGCTCCCCTCACTTTCCTGGCAGGGCATCTGATGGCCTCCAGCTCGCCTGTGCTATTGCCAGACTACAAAAATTTGTCACCTCGTAAAACTTTACAGCACAGGTAGTTTATACCATTACACCTCTTGAACTAAACACTTGGCCAATTCGCGGTTCCTCTGGCGGGAGGAAACCCAGATTTCTTGGGTCAGGTGTTGTGTTTGCACAGCCCAGCTGGCTCAGAGCGCTGCAGAAAGGCTCCGACAGAGCCCTGGGCACAGAAGGTGGCAACACAACAGCCAGCTCACCACTGAGAGCCAAGCCACCACCACAGCCAGCATCTCACCGGGACACGCCATCCACTCTGGTCTTCCTCTGGGCCCCGCTGGGTGTCCCTCTTGGGAGGTGCCTGGGGCTCAGCCCTGCTCTGGCTTGGAAGCGCATCCCAGCAAGGAACAGCCCTGGGTGGGAAGATCCAGCTTGGAAGCTTCTCTGGCTCCTGAGAGCCTAACAGGTTGGGACTGAGATGGTGCTGCCCAGGTCCTCGCCTTCCCTGCAAGAACTGACACCATAAAAAAAAAATCAGTAAGAAGTACATTACACATCCCAGGTTAGAGGGGAAGAGTTAAAACTCATCCCTCCCTGCCAAAAAAAAAAAACAACTGAAGTCTAGTGTGTTACTCTCTTAGTAAGGATGAAACTCTTTCTACTAATAGAAAGTAGAAATTAAGTAGACATTCTTTAATTGTAATTTATTTAAGTAGAAATTAATCAAACCTGATGTGAATTTGCAGCAGTATTTAGAATCCATCATTGCTGTCATTCCCACTGCTTTGCTCAGTGCTGGTGACAGTGACCACCTCTCCTGCACTTCAGCCCCCAAAAGGCCTCCTGGGACTTGGGCCAGAAACCTACCTGGATGAGCTCAGGAGAGCTGGGACTCCATAACGATGGTTGGTGAGTTGTGCTGTGAGTAGCTCTTGTGATAAGGAAAAGGTTTTTGACAGTAAAATTCATCAAGTAGGAGGTATATTGTTAAGGGACAAATATGGGAGATAGGGAGCTTTCAAAGTAGATTTTTTTAAAAAAAATTATTTTTAACTAAGAATATTTGATTTTTAACAAAGAATATTCCCATGGTCCATCTGACTGTTCCCTCAGCTCCCAGGGTGAGGACCTCGCGTAGCTGCTTGTGCCTGTGACTTTTCTGCTCTGTTCATTAGTATTTTCCCTGACTTCTCTCTGCCTCACTGGCCTTTCTGCCACTCCTTCACAAACACACAAAGCATCACGAAATAATAGCCAGCAAAATGTCAGCACCCACAAGTATCTTGGCTGCAGGCTGCTGTTATTTCAACTTTCTGGTTTCTTAACGATCTTAATTTTCTCAGAACCATCTGACAGTGATGTTTCTGTTCAACTCATGAAGCAAAATAAAAGCCTCTGATACGTTGGACCCTGCCACTTTCGTCTCACCTCATTATTCCTTCTTTTTCCAACCTTTTAAAAAGGGTGGGCTTAACCAGCCAGCACCAGCCATAGCCTTGTGACAGCTGGGGAAGAGTGATTTGGCAATCCACGAGTGGCACATCAAAGACTGGAAGAGCTTTCCCCTTTCTTTTCTTTGCCTCCTCTTCTTGGCTTTGCATGAGTGGAGAAGGAACAAGACTGAGCTTCCTCAGCTGAAGCTGATGCCTAGCTAAAACTGTCTCTTTCACTCTGAGTAAGGGCATTTTCACCTAAGGGTTTGTTTGTTTGTTTGTTTGTTTGTTTTGCAAGCAGAAGGAACAGATCAAGATTTCTAAGTGACTCAAAAGCAAACAAACACAATGCAAGGAGAAAAGTGAAGGGCAGGCTGTGTGTTTAAACATGCTGACACTTATATGGCCACTGTCCTATTAATTAGTCTTGTCCCTTTCTGTTCCCACTTCCTTTTAACCTTGACATTTACTTTCCTTCGGATGTTTGACAAGGATGCCACAAACCTACTGCTTAGTGCCACAACTATGCTGACAAAAACCCTCAAGCCTGTGAGTAACTCTACTGGAATAGAAGAACTGTCACATCTACTGCAGTGTTACTATGGAATAAGCTACTCCAATGAAACACTCTTGTACTGGTATGGTAACTTCCACAGGCTTTTTAAATAACAGCCACTAAAAAAAACCCACACAAAAGCAACAAAAATTCAAAGAACCAAAACCCCTCCAAAGGACTACATTTGTTGGAAAAACCTCTCATAGACACACGCCCCAGCAACCTCCAACAAAAGTTACTTATGTGACATTGGAAAAACAAACAGGAACACTTAACTCCTTGCAGAATTGCCGTAACAGACTCTCTTAAGGTACCCATACTCCATGTTGCAAACAGAGAAATTGGACAGATTAAACAATAAGATCATGATATGGTTTGTAACGTGCTGTATCTTTATTTAATTTCTGAGATTGTTATAAAAACAATGTAACACTCCTTCTTTCATTTAGCAAAGATGCCCTTCTCACAGTCACTTCTGCACAGTCTTTTCAAGAAATAAAACAGAAGTTCTGCATTCACGTCACAAAAATATTTGGAATAAAAACATGATTTTGTATTTAACAGCATGTTTAATCTGGAGCACTGAGCAAACAGGCAACAGCATTTCATTCTAGAAACACTGTTGAAATCAAGAAACTAGTTCTACACAAGATACTGTGTGTTAACATCCATCACATGCAGACTCCAGTTGCTCTTCAGAAAATAAAACACTGCCTTCCCCTGAGCTGCCTTTGTGGTCAGACTGTGGAGTCCCCTCTGCTCGGAGCCCTTGCCACTGTCACCGTTTCTGCCCTGGATGCACAGGTGGTGATGGGGAAGTGCCAGATCATTGCTCACATGTGGGTGTTGCACACAAGTGCCCCACAGCCCAGTTGCAGGAGGTGATTATCGCATCGATCTGCATGAGCACACAACAGTTCTCCTGACTGGTACCTAACCTTTGCCTGCTCAAGGGCCTTTTTGTTGTTAGTGGAGGGTGATTTTTTTCCCAGATGACTGACAGGAAACTCACGCTGGCCCCTGATGACATAAAATGAAGCAGATTCCTGAGGTGAAACCGTACCATTACCTCCCTCAGGCCAGCCTGCATTTTCCCGGGGCCATCACCGTGCAATTTGTTTGCCAAGAGCTGCACGTCACAGTGCACGGAGCACCACAGGCAGGCTGCTTAGGAGAAGACTTCGGCAACTGTCATGCCCAGCTTGAGCTGGCCGTGGCTCTGCAGTGCTATTTAAAAACTCTTGAGAAGGGAACTGCGCCAAAGGCTGCGTGAGTTCTATGGGCCCCGGCACCATGAGTGGATGCAATCCTACCGCTTCGTAGCAACAAATCCCAATTTACCTACAAATTAGATATCCAGCTGGTGCCATCTGCCTGTCGGTGGTTACATATCACCCAGCCTCTATGGGAAGAGCCTGCAGTGTCTCCCCTGCGCTTGGGCTGCTGCTGCACACACTGCGCTGTGGCTGGGCCATTAGGAAGCGCACAGCAGCTCCTCCCTGGACGGTTAATTCCCAGCAAAGTCTCAGGATGGGTCGATGCCCACCAGCACGGCACCCATGCTCTTCTGCACTTGCTGTGCCCAGACCCCCTGAACCCCCTAAACCCTGAGACACATACACTGGGCTTCTCACAAAGATCTGGCCCAGACTTTTTGTTTTACCAAAAGCAAAATAATTATAACATACATACATGCACACATATAACATACAAGTTAGGCATGACCTGGCTACAGGTTGTATTAAATGAACATCACTTTTTGTTACGTACTGTGAAGGCATCTGACTACTGGGGCAACGTACTGCAAGGTGGTTCATGGCCATGCCATAGAGAAAGCCATTTGCCATTTCATACATTTAGAGAGAGCTATTTCTTTGTAACCCACATTGCATCAGGCACCAATGCATAAATATGCAGTAGTTTTAAAATTTTCTCTTTTTCAGCAAGTCCTATTGGGCCATAAATAATTTATATATATATATTTAATACTTCATTGACTACCCTGAATTTTTCACCTTAATCTTAATACCAAAATATATATTAGTGCAAAGAGAGACCATTTTAGGATTGGTACTAGAGGACAAATATATTAACCATTATGATGTTAATTATTTTCAATTTCTACAGATTATTTTTTAAAAATACAATCTTAAATTAGAAATGGAAATTGTATTCCATATATAAGTTTTAATTTACAGTACAGAATCACATAGCCATAGAGCATTCAGGTTGAAAGGAACCCTGGGAGGTCATTTAGTCATCTGCTAGTTATCTAGTAGATAAACATCACATTTAATGCAGCATAATCACCTTTAGTAGATAAATAATTCTTAATTAACACGGAGCACATTTCCTTTAAAATATTCTTTCCAGTGAGTGACATTATTCACATAGGAATAAAACCACAATTACAGCTGAAGGTGACGCAGGCCTAGAGTTAGAGAGCAGAGAAAAACTACCTCACCGCTTTATACCGAGGACACTCCTCATGTAGTGATTCACCAGGCAGGCAAAACAACGTAGGGTTTTTTCCACTCCCTTTCAATTTCTACTAATAAACACTGTTGCTAATATTTTCCTGATTTATTTTGCTGAGAGAAAAATAAGACAGCCTCAGATGTCCAGTAATACTTTGGGACGAAACGCTGCCAGGGCCAGATCCAGTTGCTCAAAGGAGACCCTCCAGCCAACCTGGAAGAGGCTTAGAGTAATAGCTCCAACATCTCAGACCCTGGCAAAAGCAGCAATAAAATGCTGGACTATTACACCAAAATGCTGGGATTTAAAGTCTCCACACTCAACACATATGGCATGCAGAGACCACCTTACTAAATCACCCACAAGTTTCCAGCAGGTAGGTAGCACAGCAGCAGCAGAGTGACAGTTGTGTGCAACTTGCTGCAGGGAGTGCAGGAACGGGGAGCTCCAGCCCTGCCACATCCATGGCTGCAGGACAACAGGGCATAGGGTCAGGCACACAGCTTTCTGACAAACGAGACAGTGAAGACATTCCAGTTCCTGCTCTCTGCTTTTTTTTTTTTTTCTGAGTAAATCCTTCCTCTCTCCTCCCATCAGACGGCATGACAGGACACCATCACTGGACATACCCCTGCTGCTCTCCCCATAGAGAAAGACATAGTTCCTTTAGCTGAAGTTCCTCAGTGACATCCTGAAGTCAGATGCAGCCATCAGCAACCTGAGGAGCAGGTAGCTGATTTACCAAGAGCTCCCAGCAGCACAGATTTGTGTCCCCCTGTTCTTCCCCCTGCATCTGCTTTAGGGAAGGGGGTGTCCTTCCTTCTGGAACTGCTTTGTGCAATTCTCTTCCATCTCTGCTCAGTCACGTTCCCTGCTCTGATCAGGTTCTGGCTCTGATCAGGCAACATCAGCTAAGCCCTCATTTAGAAAAGCAAACCATTTTGTTTCTCCCCAGTCTTCACCTGGAGAATCTGACATTCAGGCTCTTCCATCACCCCATGTCTTCAAAAAATACTTTCACCTGTCCAACTCAGTGAGGCAAAACCAAGGAGGGGAATGCATCTGCCCAACAAAAGGTCCCAGGGAAAGTTGTGAGATAACTCCAACCACAGGAATTAAGGACTGGCTGGTCATAAACCAAATGTACTAAAACAGAGAAAATTATTTCTGGAAGCCATATGCTAGCAATCTCTTCTCAGTGTCAATGTCCTGCAGTATCAGGCAATGTAAATGCCTTCCTCGTGCTGAAGCAATCACAACATGGTGTGCTCTTATTTGAGATTTCCCAAGGGGATGCAAGAGAAAGGATGGTGAGTGATGCATTCGAAGTGGCAGCTCTACTTATACCTTCTTTCAACCCTCTTGGAGTAGTAAGTAATGAAGAATATAGTAACAATAAAAGCAACAAATATGAAAGAGATACACGCTAATAATGATTTTCTGGTTTGGAAGAAGTGGCATTCGGGACACGAGGCAACTCTGGGCTGTTCTGGGCACAGCAACTCAGGAGTTTCAGGACCAGGAAAACCGTTATTGTCAATTATTTCTCTGTAATGTTTCAAAGAAGGCTTTGGTTCATATCGATTTGCAACGTAACTGTAGAGACCATATTTAGGAGCAGTCTTGTCATTAAAAGAATAGACAAAATATCCTTGCAGGTTAACATTATCCAAGGTGTAAGCTGGAAAAAAAATTAAAAAAAAAAGGTTGAAGAAATGAATAAATGTCACTTTGGCATTCAAGAGCAGTACCATATGCCAGTACATAAAACAGAGGCAGGAGGACGTTAAGCCCACATCTGCACTTCTCTTCCCCAAAATAAGGTAAGGAACACATACATCTGTGAAGTGTTTCTCATAAAAAGTAAGAATCTGTCAGCCGTTGCCAGACTGTGTGATCTGCAAGTATCCTGCAATTTACTTCCTTGTGCTTGGTAAACACAGCTGTGCGTGCACGGCTGCATTTAACGTTCAGCATGGAGCGGACCGTGCAAAGATGGCTCTCTCTCCTTTTTATACATGAAAGAATACAGGATTGGGTTTTCCTGCAACTGGATTTCTGCAGGCCTGTTTCTCTGATTGCTCCTTCTCCCTTGCAGAACACCTCCTGATGGGGACAGCCAAGGAACAGAGGACGTCAGGCTGCACTTCTCACCACCAAAGGCACGGTGACACCAGAAAAAGATGTACCCATGCTAAGGTCACGTACAGGGGTATCACCAGCGCAAGGGGAAAGCCTGTGCGAATCACAGTCCTCTCTAGTTACTGACCCAAGTTTTGATCCAAGAAGACCTGTATCAGTCTTTACTGAGAACGTGTCCACAATCCATACTGCTAACTGCGCCACTGGAAGAGGTCCAGCAGCTGGAGCATTAACCTTGGGCCATCAGTCCTGCTTGACAAACCCAATCAATCCACAGTAGTAAATGCAAACTGTAATACTTTATTTCTCAAAATCACTATTTTAAACAAATTAAAGCAACACCTTCTAACAGATGAACACAGGACTGAAAGCTAACAATCGCTGAATTTTCATATGCCTCTGGAAATCGTTCTTTTTGCAGCCACATACAAGACATTTAGTACCTCTAACCTACTTCTCATGTGTAAAATGAAATAATATTTACCTACCCTTTTACAGAGCTGCTACCCAGGATAATTAGTTTGTGTTTGTAAAACTGTATGTGGATTTAATAGCGTTACATAAATGGTTACCGCTGTTCTTTGTTTTCAATTGGCAAAGATGTATTTAAACAGGGTACAAAGCACTTCAAAATACTGCCTCAGTCCAAAAGGTCCCATACCGTATTCTGGAATTATTTATCTGCACAGACCTGTTGGCTCCCCTGGAACAATGCAGGTGAACAACATTACATGAATAAATGCTGCTACATGTGGTCCCTGAAACCAGCTGAAGGAAGGCGGCAGAATGGGAACTTTAAGGCGTGAGCATGCAGGTACGAAATCCCCTCTCATTCCTCTCCAGCATGACACTGAGGTACGGCCACAAGATGTGTAATTCATCTCAGTTACTGTACAGGGTCTTGCAACAAAATGCAAGTTTTGGAGAAACCTGAATCATCCATGATGCCTAGGTTAAGAGCTTGCTCCCTGTGTAAGGACAAGATGGACAACAGCACACAATACCAGTGTGGGAGAAGAAAAGAGAATGAAAAAGCTGCTATTACTGACGGACCGAACACTGAAGGAGTGTGTGATGTCAGAAGTGAGAGAGTGAGCTTTAAGGCAAGTATTATAGCAAGTTAGCAAGGACATACTCATCCATAACAAAGAAGGTGTCAAGACAAGAAAACACAGCTTACAGGTGATGGTTAGACTGAGAAAACGTAAGAGCTATTTCTAGGCTGAAGAGAAGAGAGAAGGAAGTGATTGGGAAATACTGGTAAGAGACCAGTACAAATTACAAAGTTTTGTAAAAAGCAGGGGGCTGTGAAGGTGTTCTGGCTAATGGGAAATGGAAGAAAAGCCCATACCTATACACACTTTGAAAACAGAAGTGCCAAGAACTCGTATGGTCTGAAGTGTAGGAAGGAGAAAAGCAATACAGAAAAAACCCACAGACTGAAACCGTAAGTCCAAGTACAGCCAAGGTATGTTTTTTAACTACGGATGCAGAAGACATGCAGCCAATGCTTCAAAATGCTGGAGGAGGAAGTCTTGGGCACTTAATATTAATGTTCAGTAATTCATGAGAGGTGGAAATTACAGAGGAGGGACTTTAAGCAAATGGCAGAGTAGACAGGATGACCTAGAAAATTATGGAACTGCCAGCCATCCTTCACTGCCTAGCAAAAGAGTGGAATAGATTATATAAGGCTTGATAAATAAGAATTACAGGAGAAATATGATTAATGCCAATCAGCTTAGCTATATGAAAAATAAATCTTGTCAAACTAACTTGACATCTTCTTTATGGTATCAGCAGATCAATAAAAGTAATGATGTTTGATGTAATATACTTAGAACTTCACAAGGCAAGTGACCTGGTATTATATGGCATTTGGATTGAGAAAACAGAATGTTACGAGGTCAGGGGGCACCCATAATAAACAGATTTCAACTGGTCTCAAACAGAACCGGTAAGCCTAGAAATGTAATTGCAGGTAAGTGTCACGGTAGGTGTATTTCTACTGTGATCATGGAGATTGGCTCTCAGTACTAAGGTATTTAATGATCTTAAACATTTGCAAATAACACAGAGATTAGAGGCGTAATTTAGCTAGTGTAGCAAGCTTCGTACAAGCAAATAACTGGCGTTTGAATGTGACCAAATGTGAGGATGTCAAAGAACAAGCGGATCGTATTCCAGCAGAGGGATTTCTGCCTGGGGTGCACGACTCAGTTAACCAAGTTTGAAATCTCAGTAGATAACCACAGAGTGCGTGTAACCAACCTGCTGCCGTGGCCAAAAGAGCTAACGGGCTGCTCAGATGTTACGTTATACCTGCCTGAGATATAGGTGTGGCTGTGGTAGGAACAGTGTGACCAGGGTCTGGCTCTACCCCTCTCAAGAAGAATGCTGGCAAATGGGAAAAAGTTTAATAATTGAAAGGTTCTAAATGATGTTTTATAGTAAGGGACACAAAGAGCTTTGTCTGTGTTATTTATCCAAGAGATAAATGAGAGAGAGCTTGTTTTCTGTCTGTGAATACCTACAGAGGAAAAATACATGGAAATATATATAAAAAAAAAAGCTTAAAGCTGAAGCTGAAGAAATTAATACTAGAAGTAAAATTTAAATATATCTATACACACACTTACATATAAAAGCAGTAAATAATCTCCCACTGCAGCAACTTACAGCGAGGTGTAGAAGATTCTTCATCAGTAAAAATTATCTCATTCGAGTCTTGTGCTTCTCTCAAAAACTAGTGTGTGTTGTGTGACAGGATGACTCAAAATGCCTCCTTTTTGCCTTGTAATTTATGAATCTTTGAGACACAGAAAAAGATTGGTTTGGGTTCCGAATAGCATGAAGAGTCCAGGAAACGGCATAATGAGGTAGATAGCTGAATTACTATGAAGATCACTGTTGGATAAGATCACTGTTGGATAAGCTACAGAGACAGCTGAGGAACAGAACTCATAACCAGCCCTGAGGCACATCAGTGGAGAGAGGCAACAAAGCAAAACAACAGTAAAAGTGCAATAAGAAGAAAACCTGGCTAAATGCATGTGGAGCCACTCACATAACATCTGCTCAAATTTCTAGAATCCACAAACAAGTTTTTCTGCTGTCTCATGCAGAATATGTGCAAGGTCAGTCTTCCTGATGTAACGCAAATCAATCATACATCAAAGAAAAAAGCTATCTGTTATACTGCAACAGCATCTCATTTATGGAGTATTCTAAATAGGATTGATTATTATTTTTTTTTAACTTAAACATACTCTGTCACAGGGCGTATACTAATACTGGGATTTGTGACACATAAACCATCTATGGTTCCTTACCTTTTAAAGCTTCATTGATGTAATTTTGGATGTAATACACTCTGAGCTTATCATGCACCATATTCCGGCCATCATCAATTCCATTAGCCGTAACATAAACTGGGACATCACCATACTTTGATTTAACCCACTTGAGTAATTTCCGCAGTCCCCAGGGCACTACTGCAGCTCTGCTGGGGGAGTGCAGCCATGTGATGTCATTGATCATTTGAACTTCAAGGTAGTGGTCATATTTTACTGCATCTTCTTTCTCCCAGCCCACAAGGGTAGTAGTGTAGTGACTCAAGGCAAAAAAATCAAATGAGCCCTGGATTAACTTCTTTTCATCTTCAGAGAAGTAAGGTAAGTGGAAATTATACAGGTCAACACTGTTTCTTCGGTGAAGCCATGCTCTCATCACTTGTGGGTAGTCACCATTCCCAAAGATGGGCTCTGCAAGCCAGCCAATGTCAAACTCTAAAATTCTGTCAGCAACTTCTTGGTCATTCCTGGAAAAGGGACAAGCTGGTTCTACCCAGTCGGCTTGTAGAGCTATAGAAATTTTACCCTTCTGAGATCTCCTGAATTCTTTGTCATAAAGATGCCATGCTTTTGCATGGGCTTTCAACATGTTGTACCCTGCGGTGTATGTCAAGTTTTTCACTGACGGTTCATTCATTGTGATCCAAAACTTGACATGGTCCCCAAGACTTGTAAAGCAGAATTTGGCATACTCAACAAAAGCCTGAACAATTTCTGCATTTTCCCAGGCTCCATATTTGGCAAGGGAAACTGGAAGCTCTTGATTCTCAGCCATAGGTTGCCATAAAGCAACAACAGGAGTTATGTTAACTCTGAGAAGTTCACTAGCAAAACACTGATAATAGTGTACAAGTGTGTGGTTGATTAGAGAAAGGTTACCTAAAGGAAGGATTAAAGACCATTTCAATGAAAAATGGAAGTGTGTGACATGCATTTCCTGCAGAAGAGAGATCTGGAGCCTGATAGCAGCAAAGTCAACACACTGACGCTTGCGTTTTGAGGTGAAAACTCCATCCACTTTAATAAGCTGCTTCGTCTGGTGAACATCCCACACATAAACATTAGAGTCAAGAAACTGGGAGGGTGTCGTGTCTACCTAGGTAGAATAAGAAACATACGAGATTCAAGCTGTTTGTTCTAGGTAGGTGGGAACATCACAACCATCAGGTACAAGGTAGTGAAAGAGTACCATCAGTCAAAATATGGCATTTACCACCTCTCTTGCATCTCTGAAGCAGTAACACCTCTGGCTCACACGAATGAATTAATTTTCTGTTAACATGTGACATCAGAAAAGTACCAAATCTCTACATCATTTTCATCCTACTTTCCAAACAAGCATATGCTAATAGTCAGCATGTTTACATCTTCTCCAGATTGCTCCAGTCTGCATGGGAAAAAAGGGATTGCTCAGGGATAAGGCACTAAGTCTGCAACAGATCTCCAGAGAAGCAGATCTTAAGCAAAGACTACAGTAATTTTATCATGTTTTTCTTTCAAGATTAAGAAGGGCTTACAGAGAGACTATGTGTTCTAAATCACTCAGTAGATTCACTTTCAAGACCACTCCCTGAATGCAGTAAAAGAAATAATGAATGCAACATCATTCCCGTGTTCAGTTCTTTTCCTGACTGCGATAAAAGATGAGTAATGGTCTGCATTGGATTTTTAGCACAAATTCAGTTGACAAGCAGGATTTTTCCTTCTTGCTAAAGGCGCCCTTTTTTATTTAACTCATACGGAACTCATTTTCAAGTTATTTTAGCAGGCTGTTCATGTCTGAACCACTTTTTTTCAGGCCTCCAAGTAAACCCACTATATGTCACTCCAACAATAATGCATTTCTCCTAAGTCTGTAGGGCCTCAGATGTCAGAATTGCCTGTACGACATACGGTCACAGTAGAAGATGAGCTTCACAGGGTCCCACAGAACTATACTTCCACTTTTAATGAGTAACACAAACGTGCTAAGGACTAGAAAATGGAAAAGTTAATTACTTAAAGTAATACACAATATAAAATCTCCTCATTCATACTCTAGCGTAACTCTTACAAGAAGTATCCAAACTACAAGATACTAGTACCACAGGTGTTTATTTGTCCTTTTTTCCTTTTTGTTTCCCTTTAGTGCACAGTTTCCCCCTGAGTTCACATTTCCTTGTCCTGCCCTCTGTTTGAAAAGCAGGTGTCAGCCTACAACCAGTGTTCAACTTGTAACCGAGGCCCTGCAGACTGCATAAAGAAGCTGCTGAAAATCAGTTGCTATTTTCTCCGGAGAGGTCAGTACTGTGCTTATAGAAGAAAGTAATAAAAAACAGCATGTCTGAGGGAAATTGCTTTTCTGGAGAATTGTCCCTTGTAGATTACTAAAGCATGTATTGCCACTAATACTGTGGGAATGCTGTCAAAAGAGTTTTTCCACTGTGATGCATCTACAAATCAAACTACCTAAGCCTTAGAGCACAAAATGTTTGAATGGCCTTTTGAAATGAAAATATTCAGCTTTGAAGGTTTTAGGGACAGGGGGGATTTTTTAACTGTCTTAGGCTGACTGACTCTGCAACGTCATAGCTGCTATTGATCTCAAAGGCAGCAATTCCATTTCCAGTCCCTAAACTGTCTGGGAGCTAGGAGGATAATGACTGTTTAATTTTCTTGGAAATCAGTGTATCAGCTAAGGAGGCTGCAGTATTTTTCAAGAGAACAAACTGAGATCTTACTTTTGGAGTGAGAAAAAACAAACAAGCCCCCTATACTCCAGCCTTAAGAAAGTTCTGTCTTTGTGGAAAATCTAAATTAAAAATTCTGTTCTTGGATCAAGCCTCAGTGTTGAATTTAACTACACCTCTTTACTGTGGTTAGAGAAGCCTTGCAAGCCAAAACAGCATCTGAGAATTTCAGAGCCAAACTGTTAGAGACCATAACCAAGCCAGAACTTCTACTCATGCAATGAAGTCTCAAAATTTGAAAGATTCTCCCAAAGCATCAGATTTAGCTGAGATAAAGAGTAAGATCTATGAACTGGACCCATGATATAGCTGGGTGCTATCCAGGGGCACTGCAGGTCTCTGTCAGACACCGTACTACACAAAATTACAAAGAAGGGATAGAGAAATTTCATCTAAATCTAATATTGTGGGGTTTGTTTGTTTTTTTACCCCAAAGCCCTCTAGGGTACTACAACAATACTAGGATATATATGCATAAGATGTAGAAACATGACACTGGAGTTTTTAGAGCTTTCAGGAAGTTTTCTGAAACATAATCTTATCACAGCAGACAAATATATTACCATTAAAATTATGGACATGAAAAAGAAGTAGTATTTTACATTTCACAGGCTAGGACATTTGGAAATACACTTTAGCAGATCTCATCAACTTCCATTTGAACAGGACTGACTTCCAGTAACTGATCACATAACGTGTCCAGGGAAGATAAGCATCAGACCCCTTTCAATTTCAGTATGTTTTACTAAAACGTTATTTATCGTATGTCAATCTGACTGGATCTCTTCAGTCACACGGAGAAAGTCTAGTGAAGAATGAAAGACACAGTGTTTGGCACAAAAGTGTTGTACACATCTCCTTGCAGCCCTCTGGTAATATATATTGGCAAAGATACCCTATCCAGCAAATTTATCAATATGAACTTGTGCACTGATCTGGCTGGACAGCCTCTCAGCTTTATCATCAGACTCACCTGAATATAGTTGTCAACAATTCCCCAAGCAAAGCCGCAGGGAAAAATACCTTCTGCAGGGTGGTTTTCAGGCAAAGGTGGGAAGCCATTTTTTTCTATCAGCTTTTGATAAAACAAAACAGAAGATTTGGGCATCAGCTTCTTGTCGTGGCTTTGAAAATCAACGTAAAACAATCCACGTCGAATACTGTATCCCCTGTGCCATTCAAAGCCATCCAGGAGGGACCAGACTGTGTAGCCAAACACATTAATTCCATCGTACCGGATGGCTGAGGAAAGAACAAAACCAAACTTATCGCAGCGCTCATTTTTCCTCTGTAGATTACACCGTATCAGCAATGTCTGCAGTATTTATGTGTAAGAACAATACAATAGGTCAGATAAGTATCTCAGGACTTGCCTCAAAGCCCACTCAGGGAAGACATTTCAGCTGCACTCGGGGGGAGCTGCCAGGTTATGGATGCACTGTGCAAGACAGTAGAGGTACCTTTAAACAAGCCAGATTTAGAAAAAGAAGCAGTGCAGCAGCAATTGTATGAGCAGTGCTGTTAATTAGGCATGCCAAAGCTCAGCCTCAGAGCAGAGCATGCTACACTTGAACCATCTGCAACAACTGAGCCAGTCATCGCACTGCCCTGCACGCTGCTAAGCAAGCTCTGCAGCTTGGTCTGGCATCGCTTCAGTGCCTGCCATTACTGCAGCACTAGCCTGTATGCCAATAAAAGTTATACTCTTTTTTTATTTTCTCCTTCCCCTCCACTAGAAATACATATTGAGAAAAACCTGGCAACACTTTTGGTGTGCTGAGGAATTTTTATTACCACAGATTTTAGGTAGAGGTGATAATGCAGGCAGGACCTCTTTATTTGATAATTCTGTCTCTTTACATCTTTTACAGCACAGTGCTTTCCAGCTTAAATACTTAAGGGTTTCCAAAAAGATGTATATGTTCTAGGTCAACTGTTTGACTTCTAAGAATCACCACACACCTTCAAGGTTAATATCAGGGTCTACTGTTAGCACTGCCAGAATTACGGATTTATTTTAAGATTCCAAGTGGCACTCACTTCTAGTTGTATTAAACACTGAGATTCAGCAAAATATTCCTGGGCAAGGCTCAGCTTCAGGAAAGCACAAAGGAGCGTGCTTATTTTAATTACATAATTAGACCCACCCTAATTCAGCAATGCATTTAAACACATTCTTAAATGTTCTTTTGAACTCAAGTTTGGCTCTGTAGTCAGCAGAGTTTATCTTTATTACTCACCATCTTCCGTCAACCTAAACTGGGTACTAACCGAACGTAATATTTTCAAGCCTAGTAACAATGAAAGCAGTATTTCAGGCAACCAGAATATCAAGATCCTAACTTCCCAGTTTTATTAATGTACCTCATTGCAGTCAATTATGAAGGACCACATGGATTCTTGATTGTAACCCTGTCTGAATCAATTACGTGAACCGCAGTTAAATAAGCAATGAATTTGGCCCAGTGTCTATCTGAGGTCATGAGAAAACGTCTAAGAAAAAGGAATATTTCTCCTCCTAAAGGCATAATTCTTTTGTGTTTGGCAAACACCAGTATTTTTCTAACCTCTGCATGCATCCGTGATGATATCTGCCATACCACACCAGCAGAGTAAAAGCCAATATAGGTCCACTTTGTGAACCAGCCTTGGTAAAAATTTCTCTTTGAACAGCACCTCTCCCCTTCCGTAAGTAATCACACAGGCACTCCCAGGCTTCCTGAGCACCTCATAAATATTCTCCTCCAACCCTTCTTTAAAAATGTATTAACTTTTAAGTGTCACCTATGAAAGAAGCAACTTGAAAAATCTTGGAATTTCCAAAACATTTGGAAGTCTCAAACACAGTATCCCACAAGGGTTGTACAGTACTGAAACACCACAATGAAAATTACTGTCTTTTTTCCCCTTTGTCTCCCCTCTTTCGTAGGCTGGTGCGCAAGCCAGGCTGACTGAAAACTAAACTGTCCTTGCTTCTGAAACTGAGTGGCCCACCGGAAGTAACTCCTGTCCTGAGCAATCCCCCCAGCACGCCTAGAAGTGCGCTACTGTGCCAGCCAGAACTCTGCCCGGGTTAAAAGATAAACAGCAGTTCAACTCACTAATACAGAAATGGTCCAAGGAAACACAGCAGACCCATGAGCATCAAATACAGATCCTTGAAACCCTCTGCTCAGCTGCTGTCCAACCCCAGGGTGCAGAGGTGAGGTGTATGAAGCCTGCAGCTCCTGCTTCCAGGTGGAATGTGCCCAGGGATCTGTATTTTGCCTCTGGATGTACCTGATAGCTCCATTCTGACCTGTCCAGGGCCTGGCTCTTCCCATCCTCCTTAAGACTCTTTGAATTCAGAGCTGCTGACTCCCCAGACAATGACTTCACCCCTCGGCTAGTCAAGACAGCACAGAGGAGCCCACATGGCCTCCTGGTCAACACGCTCTACTTTGCGAGGCTCAATCAATTTATCTGTTGCACCAGAGGCAGAGGAGGGAAGTGAATATGACCCTAGAGTGAGTGGTTAGACACCCGCCCATGTGAGAAGATATCTCCAACCAATTAGCAGCTCTAATTAATATTTAACTACTTTATATTACAGCTCTATTTACTCTATTGAGCCCTAAATGGTATTTGGAAAAGGAAAGATCTGTAATAGTAAACAGTAAAAGGACTGCAGGCCCTCAATCCCAAATAGAGAGACCCTTTCCCAGAGCCAAAAAAAACCCCAAACAAACCCCAAAACCAACCAACCAAACACCACCAAAATGCACAGAGCTTATCTACAGCATGCGGGTCAGAATGGACACCTACATCAGCACTTCAGCCAAACTCGGCAGCACACTTTAGAGCAAGTCTCCCTCATCACTAAGCATGACCTGGGTTCCTCTGCACTGAAATTAATCCAGAAATAGGCTTCAGCAGTGCACACTGTGTGGACACCAGGCCCTCAACACCAACTCTTTTTACTCCACAGGCTTGCTCCGATAGGGCTGCACTTACTTCTTAACGGTGATACAGAAAGAAGCAGTTTTGTCTGAACCAGTGCATATATGCAACCAGACAAAAGATACCAGCCAGATCAAGGAAGCAGCAAAACCACACTTATGTGGTCCTGGGTCTAAATTAATTATCCTTGCTTCTCCTTCCTGTAGCTCCAATGCTATTTTACTGCCCCGCGACTGCTAGAGTGAATCTTGTGGTAAATAGCTCACCAGTCTCTACACCTCAGTGCTTTACTGCACTGGATAGATAGTGTTCTAAAACTCAGAGAGACAACACATGCCTTTGTCTTTGGTCTTTAATGTCGTCCAACCAGACTGCTCACAGCCAACATGATGCCTTCTGTGGATCTTTCTCAACTAAATTCCCCTAGGTGTTGCATAGAGGACTTTGTATTGACATTGGATTTTGCATTTTCCAATGGCAGAAGATTTTGGTGCAATAATTTTCATTATAATGACACCCAAGTCCCTTCTGCAGATCCAGTCTGCCTCTATTTATTTATTTATTCTGTAAAACGTTTAGTCAAGTGCTAGTATTCTTAAGTTAATATGACAAGACTGACATGCTGTTGTTGCTATTAGTATTATTTACTTAGTGGCACATTAAAAAAGAAAGAAACTCGGAACTGAGATTGTTTTCAGCCAGCTGTGATTAAAAGGCAGATCCATCCATATATGTATGTCCAGCAACTTATAAACTAAGGAGAAATACAGGTAACAGGAATATGACCCCTTCATGAAGATGAGCTCTTCATCTGACTTCATGCAAACTAGTAATACTTGTTACTTACCAGTTGGTAAATGTTTTACTTCCAGTCTTCCAATTTTGTATGCACTAGCTCATGTATTTATTCACCTTTTCATTTATTTGTAATAACTAGGTTTCTGGAATAGCAGATGAAACAAATGCAGGAATCCTCTGTCTCTTCATGAATGTTGAGAATAAAATCAAAGCCATTTTTGCTTATCCTCTGCATGAAAATGGCAATGTAACACAATGGCTATCTCATCTGAAATAATAACTATGATAACACTGTTTTTAAAACTAGAACAGTAAACTGTAGACAAGTAAATAAATTATAACATTGAAAATTTAGAAATTAAAAGATAATGAAAGTGGAAATGGGAGTCTCAACTTATTGGTAACTACTAGGTTCGAAAAATTTGCCACACAGAAATGGGAAAATAGAAAATAACTCATACAAGTCAGTGTATTTTTCTTACTGTCTGGAATAGATTAATGGGTTAACAATTTCAGTAATTTAGATTATATAACCTCAAACATTCAGTTCTTAAACTGACATAAATTCAGGTTATTGTGATTATTTCCAGAGCTGCACCAATGTAAAATTTGTGCAAGAGGAGCATTGAGATGCAGAACGAAAAGGTTCCAATCTTTCATTTAAAAATGTCCTCTTTCAGCCTTATGTTTTCTTCAGAGGAATTCCTATTGCATAGCATTTACCTTCCCACATATATATTTTCTTACATTTTGAACATATGCATTCATACTTCTAAGATACGGAAAACAACCATTAATAAATAACACAGTTCTTTCCCTAAGTCCATTGAGAGTACAGTTCACATGTATTTTGCACTTCCTCCTACCAAAGACAGCAGAAATTTTCCTGACGACTTCAAAGACAGCAGCATCAAGCTCACCAAATGCTATCTGCAGATATTAATGGTCTTCAAGAGCTGAAAATAACAAACCTGGGAAAGGGATTTGGAATCACATTTCACAAGTGCCGAGATGAATGCTAAAGACTAAAATTAGTTTTCAGACTGGTTCTTTAACATGTCTCTGTAGGCAATTTTGCATTATGATTTTGTCAAGCACATATTAATACAACCTCAGTCCTACCTTTTAAAGTTTCCATAATGAACTTTTTTAGATAGTAAATATATTTGGCATCATCTCTCTTGGTGCTACCAGAAACAAACCAGCTGTTCTCCACAATGAATATCTGGGGGTTATTATATTCACTGCTTATCCAGTAAAGGAGCTGCCTCAGGCTTATTGATTCCAACTGCTGGAATTTCATGTGGGAGTCCAAGAGCTGGAAACTCAGGGTAGCTCCAAAAGACAGAGCAAAAAAGTCTGCTGTTCCCTTGATGTACTTCTTCTCAGCTTCACTGAATTCAGGCAACAGAGATGAGAGGTTGCTCCTCATGCTCTCTGGATAGTCACCATCAATAAATATGGGCTTAGCAAACCAGCCAAGCACAAAATCAAGGGATTTTTGACATTCTTTTATGTTTTTTTCAGTCATATGTTGAGGTTTTATCCAGTGGGAGCTAAGGGCAATGGACACTTTTCCTCTTTGAGTTGGACGAAAATGGTCATTGTAGAGATGCCAGACTTTAGCATGGGCCTGTTGAAAAGACAGACTGTAATTAATGCAGCTGAAATTCCATTTAGTCTCAAGTACTGACATCCAGTGTCTCATAGTAACCACATAAACACAGTATTTGAGGGCTCAGCCTTATTCATTCAACAGCAGTTTACAACTCCTAAATTAACTTTTCTTTAATACCAAATTAATACCATATATCAACTAGAAATTGCTAGCTGGCCAGGGAGAACAGCTATTCCAGGCACTGAACACACTTTTAGCTAGATACCTGTATTAACTTTTACTATTAAGTTCAGATATACTTCCAGTACTTACAAAATGAAAATGCATTTAACTAAACATGTTTCAAAGTGTGTTTTCATTATAGGAATATCATTTTATATATATCTGTGAATCTATGGATAAAGAAGGAAAGTCTATTCTTAAGCACTGCCCAGATCTCTCAAACAATACAAGACAAAGAAACGTCCTTGAACTTACTCCTCTTTGAACACATAATAAATCAAAAAAATACCAATCTAGATTTTAAGAAGTGTGGTGGAAAACAATTTGCTGCAGCTCCTGAAAAAATATTGCAGTAATTCACTTTAATTTGTTTTATTAAAATTTTCTATTTACCTCTAGCATTAGATATTAACCACTTCTCTTGGTGCAATTTTATCAGCTACTGTGAGGAGATCCTTTCTACCAGCTTTCTTTCCCATGATCTTACAGAGTCAGTTGAAACAGTCTCTTGATGTTCCCTTTGAAAAATAATAGGCTATGTTCCTGGAGCTGGGCATTATCTTCAAGCTCTCTAACCACTCTCACTGCTCTCCTCTGATTCTCTTCCAATTTGTCATCATCTGTCTTAAACTGCAGAAGCATAATTGGGCATAATATGCCAGTAGTAGTCTCGCCAGCAGTAAAACCAAAGACAATTTAATACACTATTTCTGCTTATGTGGCCATAGCATTGCACTGTGAGCATATGTTCATCTAAACTACCGTACCTCCAGAGACCTTCACCATCTAAACCATATTTTTTTTCTTTGCACCTAGCTTATCAAAGAATTTTGACTACTTGATGAATCAACATCCCATCTTTTTGTCATCTACACATTAGTAGAAACTTTAATGCTTTTTCCTAGGTCCTTGATAAAAAGGAAAAAAAAAATGAGCTCTATCCATTAGAATAAAGCCTACCTAATAATTATTCCCAGTTTACATTTGCATTTTGAGGCTTATCACTTAACATTTGTTCGTATGTGCTGTGTTGTCATGAACCTCCAATCTTGCCATACAAAGTCACAGGTGTGATGAATATATATGATAGATTATTAATAAGTCACACACATTTTTAGCCCTCCCTGCAATATAAGCCATATAGAAAGCTTATATTCCAAAATATAAAAAAAGCAAAAATTCCACTCCATGCAGTTGGTATGTTGGCAAATTTTATCATTAATTTACTGATACTGCTGTTCACAGTTCCTTTCCATGCACTCTTACCGTTCAAGTTTTGAACCACAACAATTTCCAGTTGCCAGCATTATTAGGAAAATTAAGCAATTAAGAATATTAAACATGTTTTGACATAGACACTGTTAATTACCCAGGAAAAATAATGACTTCTATCATTCTATTGTTCTTGCAGAATTTTAATTCTCACTTCTGGGAAAAAAACAATCGGAATTGAAGGACAACTAAAGGTAAGATCAATAATCAAGGCTCAGTTCAGCTGCCCCTATATGGAAACCTGCTGCTTTTGAGTCATCGTGGAGTATAGAAAGCATCTGTGCAGATCTGACACTGGCTTTAGAGGAGAACAGACCTGTGCCCTTTTAGAGTGGTCACCAAAACCCAAAGAGAGCAATCGTGGAAACTGTGAATCACAGTGCACACCCAGGTGCATGTACCTGAATCAAGCTCTCAGCTGCAAACTTCAATATACATGCTCGTATTTATACTACATCAATAGCTCAAATGAACATGATGTAGTCCTACCACCTGTTATATTAGTAAAACAGATTTTGATGCTAGTGAGAAACTAAATATAGTAACGACTTCAAAGTCTTATATCAAGAATGAGAGCTGACCTAAGCACAGAATTAATTTTACTTCACACTGAAGCTCCATTATGCCAATGAAAGAACAAAAGACATTACACATCATGACCAAAATGCTACAACGCCCAACAAATCAAATAGGATTTCTAAAAACATTGGGAACAAATGCGCCACCACTTGCAACTCAAATTTGCACACCCAAATTTTCCCCTCATAAATGTGCAATATATTCTTCCTCTGTTGGACTTGACTCATCTTCAGATGTCCTGTCTCAAACGTTAAGATATCGCCATGCACACCCTCAAATACACAATTTAATCTCTGTCATCTGCACTTGCA
>JAVJGJ010000014.1:24594932-24619392 GCA_035590215.1 Microhierax caerulescens | reverse complement strand
ATGGTTGACTTTTGAGAAATTAATTCTGTTATACCAAAAACAACACCTGTCACAGCAAAAATGCCAGACTCTGGAATTACATATGCTGGTTTTGTGATCTTGTTGTCAGAGCAAGACTGGGAAGAATTTCCCCCTACATTTACAGGGCAGCAATACCGCTTTACATGCACCCACTACCCAAGGACTTCACTGTACTTCAGCTTTATGCAATATTCATAATATCCAAACACGGGAAAAATTATCAGAGGCTGATCAAATCCATGTAATTTCATGAACAGGTGATGTATTAACCTACAGCCAGACTCAAACAGAGCTGAAAGAGTTAATTAAACAAGCATAAGCCATAACTTCAGGAGCACAATTCCAAGTGAACTGATGAACAGGTCAAGTGGTACAGGAAAAAGAAAAATATTTAGGAGTAGAGAAATCACCTTATTAACAGAGAGCAAAATTAATAGGAAGATCCTTGCTCTACATGTTTACATGAGCTCAGATCTTCTGAGTTTGTTTATTTTTCCCCAGCATTTTATATCGATGTTTGCAGATATGACTAAGCCTTTAACGAAGTTGCTAAAGAAGGTGCAGCGAGCAATGGGAGTGGAGATCAGTACAAAACCTGACCTCTCCAACATTCAAAAAAGGCGAGCATTGGTAACCACACTGGGGATGCTGTTCCAGCATGGCTACTTTATTTGCACCTTGTTACACACACACACAAAACAGTAGAGGCCATGCTATCACAAAAGCAAGGAAAGCCAGTCAGGTTACTGTACAAAAAGGAGCATGTGGCACTCCTGGGAGCATTATTAACACAGCGACTCAGAAATTAAGAGTGGCTGAAAGGCATTAACTACTGAGCTCAGCACATTTAACAGTATCAGTAGAGTATCAACAAAGAATGAACCATGACAATAGGTGATCCCCAGTGCATACCATTGGGCTCTCACCCGCTTGGTTCACAAGTCACTTTGAAGAGGCTAGAACAACACAAAGGCCCCCTCTGGGAGATGTCATTAAGCAGTAGGTACAGAGTTATTTAATATGCATGACAGTAAGCATTTCTACTACATAAACTAGACCCTCTCCCTTTTTTGCACCCAAAGATACCACCTCCAAGTTTGCAAATATAAACTGACAGGTCCTTTATCAATCTCACAACAGAACAGTAACTGCTGCAGTGCCCCGATACATCACTACAAGATACTGACAATCAGAGGTACGAGAACAGCACGGTAGTGGTAGTTTGACTGGGTGCTACCCCCAAGTAGCTTCAGAAGGTATATCTGGAGGAATGAGCTGGTGGATAGCTTTTCCCATGCTGAGTTCCTCTGTGAGAAACAACAGCCACTCAACAGCAAAGGAACTGGAAGAAGTCTCCACCAGCGGAGTGTACCAGTGAGTAGTAATGGAGGCTTTTGGTCCCAAATAGCTGGCATAGGAATTACAAACTTAGTGTATATGCAACCAATATATTACAAACTGTCACAGATTATATACCACAGCAGACCCAATTGAATGAGGATCAAACAAAAATGACAGCCATGAGGTTAGCAACATGGTTTAATGACTGCAAAAACTTCAGGTTGTCAGACAATAGCAAGTAACACAACTCTGGTGTTTGTATACAGGGCAAAGCTGACCATTGTTAAGCAAGTTAAAACAAACCTACTGTCTCAGAGCTCTTATAACATAGGTAAATGCAACCCAGAATGAAGGCAACTTACTTGAGGTGATCTGTACAAAGATTCTATTTTAAATGAAACATCTGGATTATTCATGCCCAAATCTAGCTCAGTTACTCAAACGATAATCTCAGTTTACTCTGCTATAAGATTGGCTATTAAATTTAATCATTCTGAGATTAGAGCTGTGCATCAATGACAATGGGCTACAGAATAAGAGAGTAAAGTTCCAGCCAGCCCTCTAGATGGATGCAAAAAGCAGTTTATCAGGATAAGCAATATAAATGTGAAGGTACCAGTTTTCAATCTTCAGACAACTGTTTAGATTACAATTTGACAGATGTGAATATGGAATTCTTCCTTCCTTTTCTAATCAGTCTGCAACTGTTTATGTGAGATCCAGCTGTGTTTGCATGCATACCCAAATACCAAGCGATCACTACAAACTATCTCATTGTGTATAATCTGCCTGGAATATTCTGGTTTGTGGCATGTAACAGAACTGACTAAAGGGTGTGATTTCAATTATACACCTTTACAAGTAATGCTCAAGTTGCAAAGATCACTGAAACTGTATACTAAATTAACTAGAATCCAGAAACTTTTAGAGCAGCTTTTGCATGAATGTTGCACATAATAAAGCATTCAACTGTAACATCTGAAGTCTAGTCGGTTGCAAAACAAGCCACAAAAGCTTTGATTACAGTGCACTGCAATAGCTAACAAATAGCCAACGACTGCAGTAGAGAAGGCAGGGTGTCATTCTTGATGGGAATCCCTCTTGTGTGGTCCCCTTCAGCTGCAGGAATTTTGAACTTGGTTCCTCATCCTGAAGCTGTAATCATACTTACACTTTTATACTTCATAATTCGCACAAAACAGAAGAGTCCTAAGTGCTGAGCAAGTTAAGGAATAGCTATACCCTAGAAGAAAAAACTGTGGACTACCTGCAGACCTATATATGTTCTCATGAGGCCACGCCAGGCAAGAAAGAGGTACAGTTCCAGAAGAACCACTACTTGGTCCTGATCCATAGAAACCACAGGAGGATTCACAATGTCACTGCTAGATTCAGGAGTGATAGCTCAGTTTGCAGACTACTGAAACAGGAAATCACAGCCCGGTAACTCCAATATTGCTATTGCTAGTACTGAGCTACAGGATACATATGAATTTTATCTTGACTCAGCAGTCATGAGTTACTGGATCTGCTTTGGGTGATCAAAAGTCTGTTTTAGCTGCAAAACTGCTCAGTGATCAGGGGAGGAGGGAGCTATTGCCTGACATGTTGTGGTTCCCCCCCCTCTTTTGCTTAAAGCTGGCTCTGTAGTGGTATGGTTCTATCCAAATAGTATTACAGGACTACTTCTAGGCAAGCAAATCCCAATGCTAATGCCAGCTTCAGTCTGGGACAGACCCTGCCTAACCTAGACCTGCTACTACAAAAGAGTAGGGGTCATCTGTGAATCCTGTGTCAGACCTGTGAGCCAGTGTAAATGTCATGGGCATTCCACAACATGAATGACAACAAATACCTATGCTCAAGCAACTGAATCCCACCCCTAGGGAGCAGAAAGCAGTTCCAGACCCTGACACCTAGCATTAGATGTCAGCAGCATTAATGTCCACACATGACCTAAGATTCAGTTGCTTAAATGGAGGCATCCAGTACCTTTTGGGATGTTCTGGACGATCAAGACATCTGCATGGGCAGATAAAACACAAGACCTGTGGGAAACCTGTGTCTTTTGGGCTGGCAGCTGGAGGCAAAGCAGGATACTCTAGGCTTCTCCAATGGCACACTTTGTCTACGTGTGCAACGCTTTTAGCCCTAATGGCCTCTAAAAGAAGTAGCCTTGCAACTGCATGAAGTTACAACTGTGAGGAGAATATATACTGTGAAAGACTGTATCAAAATCCTGCAAAGATTCAGGGAAACTAAGAGCACCTAAGCTAGACTTTTTCAATTCCGAAGTCTTACACCAGCAACAACCCCTGAGAGGCTGACACGGTGCATCACAGGGCCATGTAGATGGACAAGGCAAGTAGAACTGAATGACTCATAACCCAGAAGTCTTGATGCACAGGGAACCATAGGGCTCACCGACAAGTTTTAATTAATACAATGGTTATTACTAGCCATAATTCTTCCTCATTGTTATTGCTTCCATGACATTAGGCTATGAAAGGAAGATCTCAGAAAGTACAGAAGAAATTAAAACCAGCTACTCAGCAAAGGCGCATCTCATCAGTCACTGGAGGAGGCAGACTTTGGTCTACCTTTATTTTGAGGAATCACCACATCCCTCAGCGGCCACCAAGAGGAAAGTGCAGCTGTTCAAATCAGAACCCAGAAGAGGAGAGAGAAATTCCAGTGCAGAGAAAGATGGGGGGAAACAAGATTCACTGGGGGAAGAGAAACTTTTGGGGTACCACATTTGTAAAGACTCCAATCACAGAGCAATGACTTCAGTCAAGAGATGGAGGGACAAAATGGGGCACTCAATTTTGTGCTAGAAAAAAGTTAAGAATATTTGGATTTCTTCAGGGACAAGGATGATTTATGTGTATTTATGCACTTTTCTACAAGCTTTTGGCTATACTGCAGTCACAGATTAAACTGGATTCAATTTATATCTCCTTTGATTTGGGAAATACATTTAGAACCTCATCCAAAGCATGCTGAAAACATGAAAATACACTTTTGAGGTATAACTAAGTCCCTTTATGTCTGTTTCTAAATGCATGTTTAATGGTAGATATAAAATTGCTCTACTACAGAAATGAATGTTAACTCAAAAGCTTACAAATAAGTTTTCCTGCTTTATTCTTGTAGTCTGCAAACATAATTAAAAGCACCATTTGAGCTAAAAGTTGGAATCTCGTAGAACAGAAAACGGCAACAAACAAAAAGCATTTAAAATTAAGTATCTAACCCCTACGCTATAAACACAATCTTCATATTGTTGATTACCTGTAGAAATTAAGCTGGGTTTCACCTGTTTGTGTACAAGGAATCCAACTAGTTTGGCTGACATAATATTGAAAAAATGTTTTAACATAGTTTCTAAGAAGCTAAATGTTAATAAAGTTGATATAAAAATACCAGCTACAGTTGTTTTCTTTTGGAAAGTATATTTTGAATTTTTATACAATGTGCTATAGAATAGGGGGGTTTAACAAATCAATGAACTGCAATCTCAGCCTTATCAGCCAAGAAAAGAAATCACAGTAAAAGACCTAAAGCAGCTTTTATCCAGTCCTTAGAGAAATAAAAATTTAAAAAAATAGAACACAGCAAAAAGAAAATGAAAAGTGTTGTCAGGGTAATTATCTAGTCTAAACCACACAGAAAAGGGCATGTGTTGGCTCATACATAGCGTTGCACATGCTAATTAACTACTTCTCTTTCAGCAATACTTGTTTCAGCTTCTGTGCTCTCACCACCATAGTACTAGACACTTTCTGACCAGAATTAACATCATATTAACACACTGAGGCATTCATAAATATTGTGTCAATTGGACAAATGTTAAACACACTTAGCACAGTTAGGTTTAGACTTTACTCTGGCAGTGTAATGAGCACTTCTGGAGGCCTAGCATGTGATTTTTTCAAACAACTTAGCATGTTTCAGATGTCCTTAAGCAGCTCTTTGCCAGTTCTCGGTTCATATTCTCTTTTGGAGGCAAAATAGTTGTCACTTAAAGAAGAGACAGCAGCTTTGATATTGGGCTTTCTTTATCTAAGAAACTTACACAAGGTAATTTTTACTTTGGCTAACACTGCTGCAGAACGAAGTTGTTAAAAAATACTGCATGAGTTGAAGGAACTGACACAAGGGGAAACTGATAGAATTTCTCTTCTGTCTAGTACTTCAAAGTGCAATGCTAAACTTCAAATTGCTCTAGAACAAAATATAAAGCCAGTGATGTAATTTGTATACATGAATGACAGTCATCACTGGACTATGAACATAAAAAATAAAATACCTGTATATACCTCTTTTTTTTCCTACTGACTCCAGATGTGGCTAAAAACGTTTTTTTTTTCCTTGGCCATTTTAAATATAGATACAGAAACATAAGGACAAATTAAAACCTTAAAAAAGCCGTTAACTCATAGCTTCAGGTACACTCTTTAAGCAATTTGTCTCAGATTGGCATTTGTTTCTGCATAACCATGCCTTTGGAAATTCTGCCTGTACACTGTAACTTGTAAATATCCAATATCAAAGTACAGTAATGTTTTCAATAATTTAAAGAAAACCTGTTCTGGGAGAACCCCCAGTTTTAAGATCAAAATGTACTAGAACAACAGAAATGCAACTTCATACATTTCCTGTATCAGCATCACTTCATCTTCCCATGTCCACCTATATATATGCCAGAAAGTAACACTGCTCTGCTGCACCGTTACCACAAGGGTAGGCACGTCAGCATTTGTCAAAAGGCCACATACAATTGTGGTAATTAGGTCAATATCCAACAGTGAGACAGATGCCTACCATTTAAATATTGCCAGTTTTAAAGGAGGGCAGTTTGAAATAATGAGTCTGGAGAGATGCCTCATTTCTAAGTAATTGACCAAAGAGCTATACAGATAGAGCAAAAACTTTGAGCTGCTTCCCATGAAGACATCGATCAAAATGCTCTCAGAGCATTTGTAAACTAGCTCAGTGTCTGTTATAGCCCTGCTCCCAGACAACACACTGATCAGAGACATCTCAAGCTTAAATACAGGAGGACAGGAAGAGCAATAAATTCAGTGACTGATTTTTTTTTAAATACCACTTTTGATTTTTAGACCAGTACAGGCTCATGCAAGCAGCCAGATGGCTTACATATATTCTGGGCTTCTTAGATGAAAAAGGAGATGAAGTGTACCCCTGTGCCTAATATAACACGTAGCTGGTTAATTTCCAGCCACAGTACCTGCACCTACGTTAGCAAACAGCAGAGCTGAGGACCCAGTATCTACATGAACCCATGGACCAGAAGCCAGTGAGCAGCTGGATTACACTAGGTGTGCCTCTACAGAGCAGCTTCCAGCTTACTTTCACCCAAAACCAATCCAACTAGGTACTCCAAACCCACTCCAGGCTATGAACTGTAGCACAGCAAATGGATGCAATTATGAGATTCACGTTGCACATGCACTCCTGGTTTGTAATGTAATGCTACTGCAGATGAATGATTAAACAGCCTAATGCTACAAAAGCATGAAAAGCTTTGTATTTTTTATCAAAATCAAACAGGAAAACAACCTTTCATTTTGAAAGATCCCACATGGTGCATAAGGCAGTGAGAGAGCTGTCCAACCGCCCTGTCCTAGAGAAAAAGTCTTTCATTAGCCACAGCTACACAACACAACCTTCAATGAGTATGTAGCACAAAGCATACTGAAAAAATGGATTTACGACAAGATACATTAAATCAGGATGATGCTTTAGATATTAAGAAATTAATAGATTGCAGAGCTTACATGGAATCATAGTTCAATCAATGATGCTACCTACAGGAAGCAGAGCAGCTGGCAGTTCAGTAATTAACGAGCTGCCCAAACACCAATGAAAAGCAAATTGTTGGCTGAATCTGTGTGAAGGCCTTAAAGAGCCAGGCATTTTGCTGAGACAAAGGGAGGAAGGCAGGGAGGGCAGAAGAAAGGCAGGAAGGCAGGAGGGAAGGAGGTAGGACACATTGCATCCCATTAATTGAACTTTTTCACTGGAAGCTCTTTTATACATGAAAGCTCTTACAGAAGAGCTAAGATAACCTGCATGAGACACATGCACACGTTCTTACTGTCTTACTGGGAACAAAAAAAAAATATCTGTAGAAATAAGCACTTGGGAAAAAAGTAAGGCTCCATCTATAGGAATCAAAATCCACTTTCCTCATACTAGTGAGATGCAAAAAAAGCAGAGACGTTGGAAGGAAATACTGAAGAAACAGTAAAGATTTCGTATACATGTTTTCAAACGTAAAATAATTCAAGAGTATTAGGATATGTTTTATAGCCAAGTGCATTAGATGCATTGGATGTTTATTACCAAATGAACTACTGGGCACATCTGGTAATACAGAGACAGAACATAAGGACAAAAGAGATGCTCTGCTGGGTCAGATGAAGTTCATCAAGCCCTGTACCATCTTGGATAGCAAGGTGCTGTTTTAGGAGAGCAAGTGAGCCCAGTCACTTTCTGAGATCCAGCCTCCTACTTCCCAGACATTCACACTGTTCTGCTGGGGATGTTAGGGGGTGCATTCCTGCCTATTTTGTTTAGTATCTGCTTACGGACCCACTGGTCACGTATTTGCCCACTCCCTTTTTGAGCCTGCTGGTACAACTTGCTTCCAGAACCTGTTATGGCAATAAATTCCCAAAGTTCATGACCCACTGTGTAAAAAGGACTGAACTGTTTGCTCTGGGTTTCTTTTATAGTCCATGGAGAGCAACAGGAAATTTTAAATTGCAGTTTATCTTACCCCAATGTAGATGGGTAAAAGTGGTCAGAATTATCATGCCTTGAAAGTCTCTCCACTGACCACCCAGGGAGCATAACCTAACTTGTTCACTTGTGTGTACAATGCAAACATCTCAAGTGAGATGAACCACACCCTTTAAGTCTTTAATTGGTCCTTTCCAATTTTAAGAATATTGTTTAGCACAGTTTAATTAAATACAATTAACATATATATATATAAAGTCAGAGAAGTTTATTGCTACTCTGAGAGTACTGCCTCCAGAATTTCTTCTTTCAGGGATGACTCTGTGCTGCAGGATTAAAATGGGAATGAAAGCAGAGGCCTTCCACACGTCTGATCTGCTGTAGACCAGGAGTCAGTCCTGCCAGTTGTGAATCTCCCTAAGTTCCTGCATGATGATGACTAATCAACTGCTATGTTTTCATTGTGGACCCAACAAAGGATTTCACATAAACGTATGAAATATTCTGAGCAAGGCACTGGAAATGGTTTGTTAAATGACACAATATTCCAGAAGATGGTGATAAATCATATAACTGTGTAAAAAGAATTCTGACTTCAGAGAATTTTCACAGAAATACAAAAAATACCTTACAGAAAAAGGTCACTGCCATCTTTATGATCCTGTGTCTACCATCTGCCAGGGATTAGGAAAACTGGATTACAAAATCAAGAAGAGCCTCGAGGGCATCAGGTTCAAACCCCTGCTGCTATAGCCATATATACAACACAATCCTATTTATAACCTGATCCAGATTCACTTTAACATTGGCGAGGTATTTTGTTCATACTGTTCTCTCTGGAAGACTACTATAGAATCACACATCATGAACCGTTTCCTTTTTTTCCTGATTTTCAGGTTAAATTTATTCATGTTAAGTCTAAACACTGTGGTGCTTGCATCAAAACCTTCCCTTGACTTAGTTTCCATCACTTGTTTCTACCATTGATCTATTTATAGACATCAAGTATATCCTCTCCCAGTGTTCTTGCTCAGGTAAATAAGCCATGTTCTGGTAAGGTAATTCCTCATCTCTGCTGGAAACATCACCTGACACAGACTAGAAACAAACGTGCCTTTGTCACAGCTGGATTATATTGGCATCTGATGGTCACGCTGTGATCAGCAAGTTTTCACCTTATGGAAAAAAATGGTCTGAGCCTCGATTCATCTATTTATTATCCTGATTATTGCTTGCACTGGCACTGCTTCCTCAAGTTTAGCTCCTGCTCTAATTAGTGTAATCCTAGTCTGTGCCAAAGCGTGAGAGTTAATAATACATTAAACAGTCCAGCTGGGAACTGCCCTTGAGCCTAATGCTTCTACTTTCAGTGCAACTTACAGTGATACTTGCTTTAGCAATTCCCTACCTTGTCCTTCTGAAAATTCCCTTCCTCCTGAACTGAAACAGTAATTCTCCATGTGCCACCATTTCAAGTGTCCTACTGAAAATACAGACTGGTTAGGTTTATCACATTTTCTTTTTCTAGATAATCACTTATCATAGAAAGCTATCAGATGGGTGTAGCTTGACTTTGATACCATAAATTCATAGTAGTTTGTGTCCATTGCACCTGTAGTTATTTGCATTCATCTGTCATCCTCATTAGCCTTTCCTGTCTGTATATCCCAGTGCTCAACATGATCACCCTTCTTGATATATCAGACAAAAAGCATTAATTGGTTTTGGAAGCACATTTTTTTTAATAATTCTATCTTCTTCCCCATTACCTGATGGCTGTATTTCTTTCCTTATGCTACTCTTCCTTGGGCGATAGAAGGATATCTTGTGATTGGTTTTAAAATAATGAGTTTTTTTTACTTTTAAGACTTAATGCACATTTTAAATTTTCTGCTTATCTTAGTCAGTAAATACCCACTGTATTACTTAAATTGAAATGAGTTTCAATAACTTCCTTGGAGAAAATAATGGAGCCCTAAAGGAAAGAGACATCTTTTGTTTCCAGACAGAGGGAGACTGTGACTACTAGTACATGGTCTGCATTTGCGTATCAGTTCCAACTAGGAGTGGGAAGACTGTTAATTTTAAAGTTTAAAACTTTTTTTTTTGATACTTTAAATGACATTTTCCAAGGACTGCTCTCTTTACGTTTTTGGGACAGGCATGAAACGCTTTCAGCATACTTCAACAGTCACAGTGGGTCAGCAGCTACCGGCTGGCAAAACGGAGTGAGGAGCCACAGGACAGGGCTACTCAATGCCCATGAGATCTTACATGGGACACCATGGCCATTTGCTTGCTCTGGCTTTACAGGACCAAGCAGGTGCTGCTGACCACCCCTGCAGGGGGGAACTGCACTGATGTGCCTCAGCAGCTTCCTTGCATCAGAAGACTCAGCTCAGGGCTCAGGAAAACCAGGGGAGAGCATGAGATATAGGATTTCCCTAAAGATACACCGAAGATATCACATGCCTGAAATACGTGGGACTGGCAAAACTTGCATATGATGCAGACCCTATGTCAGAGTCCACCACCTGAGAATTCACAGGAACACTAAGCACCTCAAGCCAATTTTTGAACTACCCCTTCCGTACTCCCCTCCTCTGTCATCTACCCCACCTCTCTCCAACCTCATTATAGTAAGTGCAAATGTCTATCTACAAAAAGCCTGGGTTTGAGTTTGTCACCACAGGATTTGTCTGTATCCCACATGGAGAAATGGGACAATTGTGGGTTTTCTGGTCACAGCATGAGAGACATCATGCTCACTTCTCTCCATTACCTGTGTAAGGATCCTAGGATGGCAAGCTCAGATGTAGACATCTCTGCTGAACATGTCTAAAATTAGCTCAAGTGTGATTGCTCTTCCCGTGTTTACTTCCACGGCCTGCAAGGGAGGTGGCTCTACTGCGATGATGCACCTATGCAGCAAAGCGCATGCAGTGTGTTCCTGCAGCTCCACCCAGCCCTCACACAGCACTGCTGTATGACTCTTGAGCTCCTGGCCCACCACTTCACGTTACGCAGCTCTACGCTGAAGGCTTGCAGGCGGCCAAGGATAGCTGAGCTCACGTCTTCACTCGCTAGTTGTGGTGCAGAGCCTAAGTACACACAGCCACAGCCCTGGTCAGCCCAGTGGACAGATGGCTTGGAGCTGGAGAAAAAGTCCTAGCTGCTCTTCCCCCTGGGATCACTGGGAATCCTGCCAAACCACTTTAAGATAAATATCTTTACACTAAACCACATTTTATAATGGTTATTGAAAAGCCAGCTATTGAAAGGCCAAGCAGATGCCAAACTGAGTCTCAGAGCTGATGCAAACGGTGCCTGGAAGACAGCACGACGATGTTGCTAAAACGTGGGGCAGGAGTGATTTTCTGTGCTACAACCTCACTCAAACAAGCAAAATGCCCTGCTACTGACAGCTGTAACGTGGGGTGGACATGAACACTGGGTAGTTTAACATTGTTGCTCCAGCTTTTGCATAAATATAATTTGCTGTTGATAATCTTTGCAGGTTGAAGACTGCCCCAGTTATACCCAGTGCCAATACCAACAAATTGCTTTCATGCTATACACAAAGGTGAATGGGGGGGGCTTTGCAGGCTCGATGCCCATCCAGCTCTCCTACTAGCACCATGAAGCGGAGCTCAAGATCTGTTGGCCAACTGACACCAAAACAGACCATTTCTGTATTGGCCATGTCCAGCCTTGACTAGACATAGTGGTTTTCCTTGCAAGCTCTCCTGCATCCTCCATACGGAGCCACCACCCTGATAAAAAAAATCACTTGCATATCTCACAGACTACTCTTCAGTTAACCCATCCATTTCAGTCAGAAAAACAAAGACCATTTTTTTCAGCTAGAAAAGGAATTTATCTGTATCCAAATTACCACATTTTGCTACAGTTCCAATAATCTACATTGTTTTTCAGCATTTACAGCAGCAGTGCCATTCCACCAGTGCAAAACTGCAGCGGTTTCACTGGACATGCTCCAGAAAGACACCTACTGCCTATCTGTCTTCTGGACATACTTCTAGCCTTTAAAGATTTTGAGACACAAAACTGAGGCTCTGGGCTGGCTCTTCCCAAATGTATGCCTAGTTACTGCACAAAATGATAGTGAATTAGTCAGTGGTGGGGTCGATAATTAGTTTTACCAGAAACATAATGTGGGGACTGAAAAAAATAATCTTTTCTTACACTTGTAGAAGAATAATAGTAGAATCTAAAAATCACTGCAAAGGGTCAGGCTGCCCAATCCATCTCATTACCACTGAAGCAGTTCCAGAATAAGGTGCTTCAGAGAAAAATCTTCAGATGCTTGCACCAGCTGCTCAAAAATCTGGAATTGCTTTGTTACACAACCAGTGATGTAACAAAAATGCTGAGTCTGCCTGGCAGATTTTTTGGCAGTTGTCATTGCTGGTGTTTCTATCCTATGTCCAGTGTCAATGTTTGTGTCACAGGAAGCCTCACTCTCTTGACAGTTACCGGTTTATTTTGGTAAATTACTGGGCATATCAATTTACTCCCTTGTGTCTGTATACCTGCCAGTGTAGCATTTTCCTCTAGATGTTTAAATAGCTCAGTCAGGCATTTCTACGTGGTGTTAGGTCTATGAAATGCTAGTGCCCACAAGTCTGTTTCCAGATCCTCCAGGTCCCTTCCCACATTGGGCACATGCTGCTCCAGTGCACATTTGTCCCTTTCTATTTCCTCTCTCTCTTTGTAGAAGACTCACTTGACTCCTAAAACACATTCCCAGAAGCACTCCCACAAAATGAACAGCCCCTCAGCAAAAAAAAAAAAATGGAAAGGAGATATACAGATCATCAAGTTTAGTTGCCTGCAATAGTGTAGCAAGCTTTTAGCCCCAAATACTACACCATAATGTGCACTATATGCCCCTCTCTCCCATGTTCATGGCATTACAAGCTACAAAACAAATCCAGAGACCTTTAACACAGGAAAAATCACCAAATGCTCCAAATATTACAATGAGCCACAGGAATAAAATAGGAAAGCACAAAGATACCATCACAATCAACCCTTGCAGCAGAAGGCAAATTAGTTAGATAAAATGCTTTAATGATCCTGGGAACCTGGCCACCTTCCATGGCACAGGGGGGGGGGAAGTGTCCCAACAAGAAACATCACTGTTCCTTAACAATATAAATTCCTCCCTGACCAGCAGTCCAGAACCACCAAACCCAGATCCCACAGGCCAGCATCACTATCTCATCCCTGCCTACACTCACTTGCTCTGGTTTCTACAAATCTATTTCAAATTACCCATTACACAGGTAAAATTTCTCTCCAGAAGAGTCCAACTTGGGTAAAGTGCAATCTGACTGGTGTCGTTTAGGGTTCCTGCCTTTCATGCTTAGCATTACAATGCTGCTTCTATATTCTATATTCTTTTTATTTATTATTTTTATTTTACCACCAACCAATTTTGACCTGGTCTCTACTTCATTACCCTAAGCAGGGCTATGGAAAAAGCCTGTTTTCTGAGCTGCCCTCTGCTACAGTTTGCTGATTCTAACATCCAGACTCAGAATAACTGTGCCAATTTGATGCTGCTTTTATTAGACTTTTCCTTCTTTTTAAGCAACTGCATCCTTCAAGTACCACTTCTTAGCAGAAATAGGAAAGAGGAGTAGGATAAATGACTGAATAATTACAGTTTCACACAAAAGTGGCACAAGCAGCCCAACTACAAATACCAGACACTGAGTAACAGTGCAAGAATTCTGTCCTGACAGCTCTAAGGCTGTTTTATTTCTTTCATCAAAGAATAAAAGGCATCAACCTGCAGCTCAAGAAGCCAGTCATATTGCAGCAGGTTATACAGCAATTTCATACGGGTAAACTGACCCAGTTTGCGGCAGTGGGCATTCATCCAACGAAAGAATACAGAAGGCAGCGTGTGAAATGACTGACTGACTCAATGTGTCAAAACGGTATCTTTTTTCAATATCACATCAAAATGGAAAACCAAGAATTTCCATGGCAAAGTAAAAATAACATGACTGATTTTTATTTCCCCTAGTTCTCAATTCTTTCCGGGACACTGAAGTCTCCCTCTCAAGTATTTTAATTTCAATGACTCAGCCAATTCCAGTTTCACAGGTTTTATATCTTTCTGACTTGCTCTAATTACATTATATTACTTTGTGAAAACAGAAGGTATTAGGAATATGAGAAAATGCTAGCTGATATGACAGTAGGGTAGTAATCACAGCTCACTATGAAGAAGAGGGGATTCTTTATACTATCAAGCATTTTATTAAGATGCAAAACTGCAGCTGAATCATATTTCTGCAGCTCTGTTCCTTGCCCTGTCTGGTATACCCCAATATTCTCTTCTCATTCAAAACAAGAGGCATGTTCATGGCTGGGAAGGGATGTAGGATGATAAACTGAGTTCAAGAGCTCCTTCAGTGCATTTCCAAGGTCTTACACTTCACACAGCAGAGGTGCTACTTGAATATGGGAATGCACATTTCATTCAAGTTAAGAGGAATGCATCTGTTCAACATGCTAATTTACTTAACTGCTTGAAAGCAGCAGGATTCTCAAAAAATATTAAGGAAAATCCAGTTCTCACTTATTTTCCTTCAGCTCCTTTGAGAAACCCAGACTTAATATAAGCATCCCTCCTTTCTTTTGCAGGCTGGTCACTGTGTCCCCCAGTGCTAGTTGCAATGCGGACAGCAAGTGGACACCATAAGCCAAGACAGACTCTTTGAATTAGGCTCCATCACTGTGAAGCCTGGTTTGTGATTTCATTAAATCACCAGTCAGCTTCCTCAAAAAAAATCATATGACATTTAAAAATAAAAATGAACCAGAGAAGGAGTTGTCCTTGGGGGCCACCAGGCTATCTCTCACTTCACATCAAGTTTATTTTTCAACACTAAATATATATACAAAACTGCAGTATTGTCTGATAAACCCAGATCCTGCATTCCCACCCACAGCCAGTCGCCCCCACATTTCACATTGCCCATTTTCATATTATTCCTCTTTCATGTCACCCCGTGCTTTGTTACAACTCTTTCTGGATTTTGCTTCCTGATGGAATACGTAACTGGTGATGGCCTTTCTGTTGTGGTGGCCCTTCTCGCTGCAAACATCACTTGTACCCAAGTGAACGCTGTACTATGACAGGAGAAGAAATGAAGAATGAACTACGTGTATTACAAAAAGTATGTCATCAGTGTACAGTCAGCAGCCAGTTGAACTTTCATTTCAAACCTGAGGTCGAAATTATTGATTTTGAAGCAAAATGTTATTACTTAAAAAATACAAAACAAAAAATAATCATTCAGCCTGACAATGCAATATATTGCCAACTTACTTGCTCGAAATGTTGCATAACTCTACCATTTCCATATACACTTGAGTTAAAGAACCATAATTAGAATAATTAATCAATAGTTCCATGCCTGCAGCAAAAAATGAGATTATTTCTTAAAATGTCAAAAAATTAAACAAATTGAGTAAGCTTTGCCCTCAGCTCTGAAAAACAACTGATCCACTGGAGCTACTACATATTCAAGAGAACAAGAGAAAAGCTGACTGAGAAAAGGCATTGGAAGATCAGTGAACTCTTACCAGAACATGTGACCAACAGCTACAAGCCTGTCCCCCCTCCCCACCCAAACATTTGACACCTTTTCTAGAAACAGGATCAAAACAGATGCTACCACCTTCCCACCTGTAAAGCAAATAGCTTGTAAAATATAATCCCAGCGGTGCTAACATTTTGTAGCCTTTAGTAAGGGCATTAAACTGATTAACTTACAAAAGAATTCCTGGATGACTTTTGGACTCACAAAATAACAAGGCTTTTCCATAGTATAATCTCCCCTGGCCAATTTTAAACCATCCAGCTGCCTTCAGAGGTGTGCTAAGCTGACGAAAACAGAAGTCAGAGTTCAACCATTAACACAAGACCTAAAGTGCAAGTAACAAAACGATCACATGCAGACACGCAGTGACAGTCCACTGGAAGTGTGCGTGGCCCCGTCAGCTCACCCTCCTGCTGAAGAGCATGTCACGGGTCTCTCACAGCACTCCCCACCGTTCCAGCCTCCCAGGCTGGCCCGATCCTGAGGTGTGCAGAAGCCCCTGTGCCTCACATCATGCAGAAGTCACAGAGCCCTGGCTGCCCAGTGGCACCGGAACCACCTCTGGTCCCAGTCCCTTGGTTCCTACACCAGCTGTTGTAAGCAGCAAATATTTCAGTAACTGAATTTAGAACACAGGGTGGGTGGATGTGTTGTGTTCAGAATCAAAACAAAGCAAAACTTTAAACTTTTGCAGTTCTCCGTAACACAGAATGCTATCTCTTCTCAGACTAAACATAATAATGAAGCAACACAAACGTGCTTCAATGTGGCCAAATCCAGAGATTCTTGAATTGTTTTGCCTTAATCCAGTGTGCATCAAAAAGGACCCTCCCTGCCAAATCTTCAGGGAGACATACCACAAACTTAACAGGCTAGGCTTCTTACGAGTGTGTTGTGCCCTGAGAGTGGAGTTGAAGCTCCCACACCAAGACAGAAGCTGCCATCACTGATACGCTGAACTGTTTATCGTTATACAGATTACATTTAACTTTTTCCACTAAGAACTACATTTTCAGAGTTTAAATCATGCCATATATCATTCTGTTATGAATTTGCAAGCAAAGAGGAAGAACACACATCTACAAGTACTGTCACCTCCACTGCACCCAAGCATCAAGAGTCTCTTTTCTCAAACTGCGCTAGCTGTCTTGAATGAAAAGCCATTCCAGAAGCTCTTTCTTCCAAGGGCCATCCATGACTTCTAAGTGTCAATCTAATTGTACTGATACTGAACTTTTATTCTTTTTTTGTGTGCATGCATATGGCCCTTTAACTCTAAATTTTCTCCCTGTCATTTTTGTCCAGGAGTATTTACTGAGAGCATCGGTGTGAAACTACTTTCTTCCCATCCTTGGTACCATTTGCCTCCTACTCATCCCATTTTACCGAAGTCTCCAGTCCCTTGCTATGGCAAATATCTCTTTCTCCTCTTACGTTTAGTTAGACACTCTTCCTTCTTGACAACTCACCTTCTCTGTCTGCTGGCACAGTTTCTCTGAAGTGAAGTAATTCAGTTCTTCCTCCTGAAGCCAGTCTCTCATGTTTTATTCATGGTCACATCCCATGAGTCACCTTCTCCCTCAGAGATCTGTCCAGTCATCATTTCAGTCATTTCCTAAACATCCTGAGATGATGTCTACAACCTTACTCTTCTGTTCCATTCTTCTGATTTAATCTAAAATCAGCATTCACAGTTTTACCTGTGACATTCTTCTATATACTTTGGCAGGCAAATATTCAAACTTTTTTTTAAAAAATAAACTGTTTTAAGTATTAATAAAACCATAGTTTTTATTTAGTACTTAAAACAGGTAACACATCCTTTAATTTCTAAAACCTGTCATCGTTTTATATAGAGGTCACCTTCCCTACTTCTCCAGCAGCACTTCTTCATCATTTCCTCTTTATTTTTACCATCATGGAAAGGATGAAGAAAATCTCCTTGTGTACATTTCTTTACCAACAAGCCTATGCAAGCAGGCTGCTTTGATTGCTGGCTTCTTGGCTTTTTTAAAACTTTGCCAAGATCAGCCTTGCACCTTCAGATTAAGTTCAACAGTTCAGCTGTTCATCAGCAACAACCAAGCACACAAATCACATGCTCAGTTGCAAGGATTAGTAAACAGCTCTCAAACTCTGCCAATTGCTAACTGAAAATCACAAGACTCTACAAACTGGAGGTAAGCAAACTACAGAGCATCTACACATACGTGTCTGTCTGTCCTTTCTCATTTCTCCCAGTGTAAGAAGGATATGCATCAGAGCCACCAAAAATAATAAAAATTAAATGTCTCCAAATGCCCACACCTTGCACTGCTTTCTGTTCGCTGTCCTTAACAGTCACTGCTTGCCAACAGTAGTACCAGCTGTGTAGACATATTCACTGATACCGTCTAGTTGAAGAAATACTGAAAGATAAGGGAATAAAATCCTTTGCTCCCCAGAGTAGACTAGGAAAGAGACGCTGTTACTCAAAGAAAGGGTTAATAAATGTGAGGAACAAAGCTAAGGTGATTGCCCAAGAAATTGCTGGCATCCTATTCTGATTTAATTTCTACTGAAGCAAGAGATATCAGAATTTGACCTTCTAGAAGGTGGGCATGTGATGAGTGAAGCAACTTTCTCTTACGTCACGAGCATTTCTTCCTCACAGAAGACGATGCTTTCAATAGAAAGAAACTACTATCTCTGCACTTTCAACCTGCTGACGGTTGCAGAATTTTCAGGTTTCTACCTGACCTACTATGGGAAAAGCTCTCAGAGCTCCTTGCTTTCAGTCAAAAGGGAAAGGCTGGCACTAAGAAATTATGAATTATCTTGAAGTAAAATATACATTTCCCTCTGCAAAAATTGAAGGTAGGCTTTATTTTCTAGGTCCCAACAATATCCTAAAGTATGGGTAGGAATTATGTCCATCAACTACCTTAAGTACTGGAAATCTTCCACAGACACAAGATGAAAAGGAAACGAAAAAAAATCCGCCCTATGAAGAAATGCTCAGTAATATGAGTCCTTCCACACACATCACTTTGGATCCCACAAAGCTACAACAAATACAGGATCTCTTCTGCTTGAGGAAAGAGGTTGAAGGGGAGACCCAAAAATGTCTCATACTTTATAAGGTTTTATTAATGCAAAATGAAAGAGTACCAAGGAGCAGACAGCTTTAAACTCATGTACCCAGTGAGATGTGAATTTTACATTGCCGATCTAAATGCCCTTACCTGTATCAATCTGCTGTTAATCAGTTGTCATTATCTTTCTGGCACTGAGTAGAGCCTTGGCCCGATATGCTAAACAAAAACTTTGACCTTAATTGAAAATCACGTTATTGAAAAAGGAACCATACTAGAATAGTAATCGGAAACATCACCTAGGTACGTACCTCCAGCAACAGATACTGCAACAATTAAGTCAGGCACACGGTACTCAAAATGAGATAGGAAGAGGCAGATTTGGTGCTGCCTATAGAATTAAACACAGAGATTCGCAGTTGTAACAACCACAACTACTAAGCACTAAAATCCTCGTAACGAACAGGGGCCCTTAAGAAATGCTCAACCTCATAATGAACAGCAAAAGAGTTGAGGTGACACAACATACCTACAGGCTTGACCTAGTGCTCCTTCACAAAGAGAACACACAAATTCTGCTTCCATCCCACTTTAGTCACCAGTTTCTGCAGGTCCTGCCTGTTGAGTTTTAATAAGATTTCCTACAATTTCTAAAAAGTTTTTCAGGCTATAGAATCCCTACACCTGAGAGAAGTTCACTTTTCCGTGGTAACACCTTATTCTCCCCATGGTCCTGATATTTCTGTAATTAAAGATCAAAGTATGCAGTAAAGATAAGAAATCACTTTTTTTGTTTACAGCAGAATATTTGAAAATATTGTTTTTGCAAATGTCTATGCAATCAGGCAGAAATGGCAAGGGGGAATTAATTTTAATAAAATGAGCATCCTTGAAAACCAAATTCCTGTTTATCACACTGAAAAATGAAACTCGATTATTTTTTTTCTGATGATGATTGAAGCTTGAGTAAGGTGCACTATAGCTTTTAATATAATTTGTGAACATAGTATAACCATCTGTAGCTACTGGCACAGAAAACCGCAGCATGAGATCTGAATTTGCTCTATGGTCTTTGTCATCCCTGACATTTGAAAGATACCTGACACAAATGATTAGTGGTTAGAATAATCACCACTGCAAAAAATTCTTCGCCAATGTACGCTACCCAACTGATATTCAAAACCAGAAACAGAACCAATTTCTTCTTTGTTCTTCTTTGAATTAAGCCTTGAGAAAGCAAGAATAGCAAAAAAACCTAAAACTATTTCTAAGAATTATTCATTCTTTTTATACAAATTCTGCAGTGTTTTCACAGCTACGATGAGCTGTGTTACATTCAGGAAAATCCAAAATCACTTCATTTCCACTGAGTGAAAGTTTGAAGGCTGTCTGAATTTTGAAAGAAGCAAGATGCACCAAGAAAAGACCATTCTCCTATGCTGCAATTACTGACACTTCTTTAGGTTTAGCGCTGAAGGTCAACAGACGAGTACTTACCTTTTGTTTTGGAATGAGTTTTGGAATAGAAATCAGTCTGTTGCTACGTGACTGGTTTCCAAGCAGCAATTCCACTCACTTCTTCAGGGAAACAACGTGTTCTTATGTTTCTGCAAATGCCGTTTATATTGAGTAAATCCAAGTATGTTCAACTCAACAATATACTGTGAACCAGTAATGAAATAATGCATTTGCAAAAACCAGAACATAACATGTTGACCTCTCTCAGCTCCTATCTGGAGAAAGCAATGCGTTATACACACGACAGATTGTTGGCATTACATTTTCTGGCTGCTGACTTGAGAGAATGCCAACTTTTATGAACTATACTTGATCCATTCAATTTATTTTGTAAATAAACACATACAGCTTCCTGTATGTCTTACCATGTTCAAACGGCTTAGATGTACCCAAAACGACAAGTGTCAGTGGAAATAATATAAAAGGGTGAAGTTTTCACTGAATACTGATCAACATCCCTCAATAACAAACCAAGGATGCATTCATAAAATGTTTTTTCTTACACATTTTTCACATTATTTTTATTTGCTTTCTTCAATAAGAAGTTTCTTTTACTCCATCCAGTTAGCATCAGTTATGATTCACTTGTGGAAATTCAGGAAAATGAAAGGTAATAAAAAAATTCAGTAAAATAGGATGAAATCCATTCAATCTAAATTTAAACATCACTATTCAGATCAAACTTCATTGCTCTGTTTTCACCAGCCCTGAATTGAACAACTTGAATTGAATCAAACTCTTATTTGATTATTTATTCAGGTAATAAACAACTCAGAAAAACAGAGCCCAAAATCCACATTCATAACTGTTGAATTTTAAAGAACTTAAAGGAAATCATTACATTTCTTAATGTAATTAGCATCCAGTAAAATAAATCAGTAGACATCAGCTTTCATTAGCTATTCAGCTTTCCACTTATGAGGGCCTTTGGTTTGGATAAATGCAGAAAGACACTTAAAACTGTATATTGTAAATAAAGGAAAAAAAGTCAGAAAACATGCGTATTAAGTGTTAGACTGCTCATTTGCTAAGAACCAAACTTTTATGACAACACATTTTATCTTTTAAAAAACAAACATGTTCTGCAAGCATAATTTCCCTGAGGAAAAAAAAAAAAAAAAAAAAAAAAGGACAAGAATGACACAAAGAAGGAGAAAGGATTAGGGAGAAATCTGGGATCAGACCTTTTGGGTAATATAAGACATAACCAGCAAAAGGTTAGGCTTTTTCTGTGTGAGATGACAGAACTGCATCTTTTCTTGTGGGGCTGTGAGGACTGTATCTCCCAGCAGCACTGTCTGGTGCTGCACACATCCTCCGGGTTATGTGATGAAGTGGTACCACTGTACAGCCTTCTGGTCCAAATCAAGGCTGCTGCTGAGAAAAACTGACCAAACTCATCTACAAAGTTATATGCAACCAACAGTCACACGTTAATGAACAATATTCAAGTTGCAAAGTCAATCACTCAAGAATTATGCAAGACAAGAATGTAATTTGCACATGGAAATGTAATTCACTCCTTACCATATGCGGTGCAACTTAATCTTTCACTACACACATCCACGTTCTCCATGGGTATCAGGCATGTATTCAGAGAAGCCATACTCTGTAGCTTCCTACTTCATTGCCTGCAGAAGTGGAAAGGTCTAATACCAATACACTATGGAGATGTAAGAAGGAAAAGGAGGATCTCCATGTTAAAGCTGTTCACTGCTCTGTCCTGGAGAGTTAGGCTCTACCTCTGCCTCTGCTGAAGAGTCCTACCTGGAGGAGGCGGGGAGGGAAGCTCTTCTGCATAAACTGCACATCCCTTATTTTCTGTGTAGGTGATTTGAGATTTTGGGATTTAACTTGTAGAAGAGCTGAAAGTGTAATATAAGTGATCAATATTCCAAAAAGATTACATGCCGGGAATAGGACACTACTAACAATCAGTGGACACGCTGGGTCTTAATTGCATCTTTGTTTCAGTTCTCCTTCATGAAAGGCAGAAAAAAATGACACTTTGCTACCTTACACTGTTGCATAAAAAGAAATGTCCACTAATTGTGAAAACCCTGACTGACAGTCACTACAACAAAACTAATCCTGAGGTTCTGTCACCAAACCAAGTATTAGCAGACTCTCCTGGAGTTTTCATTATACTTTTCAAATGGCACAGGCAAGCCTTGTGCCTTCGTTTCTCATTTGTTAGAAAAGCACCTTCCCTCTCCACAGCGCTTTTATGAGAACAAGCATATGCTTGAGATTATGAGGGACTGGGACAGATACGATGGTGATGGACTATACTCAAGTGTGAAACATGGTCAAGTACATCCCATGGTACTAGTTAAAGAGTTTAAAGGTTTCAGGACCAGGAATTTAAACTGAAATTTTACCCTCATTTTCCCCACCTATCTTCTCTCTTACTTGTAGCACTAAACAAATGCAAAAATCATGCAGGAAAGTGGCAAAAAGTTGAATAAGGCATGTGTTGGATGTTTTCTTGATGTTCACGTCTAACATACGATACTCATTAGGATATAACTCCAGCTGGTAAGTGTATGTGGAGTAGACGGACATTAGCAGAGTTCATGAATGTATGTTAAGGTGCAACAGAACATGCCTTCATGTCCACACCGTTACAGTCAGGCTGAATCCTTTCTCCTTTGCTTAATTCTCACTGAGAATCTACAATGTTTGCTTCCAGCAAACGTTACAGTTATACACTGCATAAAAATTATGTATAGCAAATTACTTATGCCATTTACTAGACCAGCTGGGGAACAGAGGGCCTCTTTTCCTAAAAAGTGTTCACACTCACACACACACACGCACGCACACCCATACTGTCAGGAAAATCACTCAGTATGGTATTTTGGCCACCCCTACCACCCCATCAGCTCAGTAAGATTTTTTTATCAAATGCACCAATTCTTTTTAGTCATATTAAGCATTTCCACAGTAACCTTAGTAAGCCACTTACTAAGCAACTGGCACAAACGTATCCACTCACCCACCCAGAGCGGCATTCGCAAGCGCTGGGGGCAGGACTGAAGCCTTCTGCAGGACCCAGACCGTGCTTTACCTCGGCACGTTACCACTAACTTGAAACGAGAGCAGCCACCGAGTTCCTGCCTCCCGCCTACCAGCTCAGCCGCCTTTAGCCTGTAAATCGGCTGCCCACACTCTGCTGGGCAGGTCGCCTCAGCTTCCACCGTGGCGGCTGCCCAGGGAGCCAGTGTGCAGCAGGGCAGGCTGAGAGCAGCCTCCATACCCTTCCCCTTGGCACGAGCCGGGGGCCGAGGAGCCGTGGGGGCCCCTTCCAGCCGCCCGCCATTTACCTGGAGCAGGTGGTGTGCCGCCCGGTAGCCGAGGCGTGGGCCACCCTGCACGCCAGGCGGCAGTCGGCCCGTGCCGTAGCCATGCCAGGCCACCACATAGGGGTTGTCTATGGTCAGCCAGTAGCGCACCTGCCCGCCGAAATGCCGGAAGCAGAGCTCAGCGTAGTCTTGGAAGAGCTGGGGCAGGACGGGGCTGACCCAGCCGCCGAAGGCGTCCTGCAGAGCCTGCGGCAGGTCCCAGTGGTACAGAGTGACGACGGGCTCGACGCCCAGCTCCCGCAGGTGGCCCAGCAGCCGCCCGTAGTGGGCCAGCCCGGCAGGGTTGGGGGGTGCCGTGCCGTTGGGCAGCAGCCGGGCCCAGGACAGCGAGAAGCGGTAGTGTGAGACCCCCAGGCGCCGCAGCCCCTCGACGTCGCGGAAGAGGTTGTTGTAGCTGTCGCTGGCCACGTCGCCGCCCGCCGGCCCCGGCGGGGCGGACCCCGGCGGCGTGGCGGGGCGGTGGGCGAAGGTGTCCCAGACGGAGGCGCCTTTGCCGCCCTGGCGCCAGCCGCCCTCCGTCTGGTACGCGGCGCTGCCCGCCCCCCAGAGGAAGCCGTCGGGGAAGGTGTCGTGGAGGAAGAGCTGGTCCTGCGGGTAGGGCAGCCGGGCGAAGCGGGCCCCGGTACCTGCGCCCGGCCCCGGCGCCCCCAGCAGCGGCCGCCCCAGCAGCAGCAGCAGCAGCAGCAGCAGCAGCGGCGACAACAGCGGCAGCAGCGGCGGCGCCGTG
>JAVJGJ010000014.1:24562962-24594832 GCA_035590215.1 Microhierax caerulescens | reverse complement strand
GCAGCAGCGGCGGCGCCGTGCGGGCCATGCTCCCGGCGGGGCTCCGCGACGGCGTATTCCTCCGCCCAGCCCCCCGCCGCCCCATTTTATCTCACCTCGCCGCTCCCCCCACCCCCCGCCCCGGTGGGCACGGCCATTAATAATTACCTCGGAGCTGCCGTCCGCATCCTTCCCGCCCGGCTCCCTCGGGGAGAGCTGCCTGTGGGGGCGGGGCCCGGGGGTGAGACGGGCCGCGATGGGATGGGAGGGAAGGAAGGCAGAGGAGCGGGGGTCCGCGGGGGAGAGCCGGACCCTGGCTGCCCTTCGGGGTCGCCTCTGTCGCCGTCCGCCTCTACGGCCCCGTGGGGCGGAGTTCCCCGGCAGGGGCCGCCCCCGCACCCCTGCGCCTGCTCCGCCGGGGACCCGCACCTCACGGCGGCGGCGGTCCCCCCCTCGGAGCCGGGGTCCTCGCCTCTGCCCTGCACCCTTTCCCCGAAACGGCTTTTCTGAGGAACCCACGGGGAGACTCGACGGCCGGACCTGTCCCCTCCGAGGAGCTGCGTGTGGCCCCACGGCCGTCGGGGCGCCCGTGGTCCGGCGGGCAGCGGCCGCGGCCGAGGGGAGGGAGAGGTCCGCGGCGGGAAGGGCAGCAAATAAACCGATTTTTCCCTCACCCGGTATTTCCTTCGTGCTACCTTGGCAAGAGCCATCGCATCGGCAGACTCTCATGGAACAGTAATTAAAGAGAAGCTCGTCCGAGGACATCGTCCTCCCCCACTTCCAGCAATTCACGGACTATCACCTCCCAGTAATAACACTGTTCTGGAGGCTGGTGTAGTTGTCTGTTTACCACATGCAAAGCAAGTTGCAGTTACAAATGCCTCACAGATCTTTACGGGGAGGAACAAATCGAGCTAAATTTGATTATCGAGTTACACCTTATAACCGACTTGAGTGGGTGCAATGCAGGGGCTGCTCCTCTCCTCTGCTTCAGACAAACCAATTTGACCCAGGGCTGCAAAGCAAGAAATAGCTCACCGCTGCAAAAACCTGGTGTTCAGTTGTGTGGACATCTAAGTATAAAACACACCTACTAGACAGGCTGTTAAGGACAAGGAGATGTTCCAGGAGATTAAGTTGTTGTTTAACTACAGCGTGAAGGCAGTTAGATAATTTCATGTTAGTTTTAGAAAATACATACCCTCAGGAGAAATTTACACATAATGGTTAATAATGAGTGGATGGATTTAAATGCCAGTTGTCACCTGCTGAAGGCTTCCTCTCCTGCGCAGGGTGGGCTCTCACACCTTCCGAGTGCAGGCAGGGCATCTGCTGCCCGTTTCTAGAACTTCCACCTTTTCTACACTGATGCAGTTCAGTTTGGGAGATTGTTTTGTGCTGTTTTTAAAGGAGATACCAAAGCTATAGTGGACAGGATTCTAGTTAGACTTCCATCAGATGTAATTAATTAACTCCCATGTTTGAGGGATGAAGCTCTGAACAGCCCAGGGGACAACTGACATCCCTTCCCTAAGGGAGGAGGTTTGTGGGGTGGCAGCAGGGGGGCGGCAGGCCCAGAACTGGGGCTGCTCATCAGCTGCCGGGAGCGAGTTTGCTATACAGTCTGTTGAAATTTTATTACAGTCTAAGTAAATGAAAACTTGAGCTTCAGCAACAGAGCTGCAGCAACAGAAAAAGTTTGCATCAGCTGGTAGTTACTTGCAGAAGTTGGAGATTAGTTGTTAAGTGCATAGTCACGTTGCTGCAGTTGTTCCTGTGCAAGCAGTGAAGAGCGAGGCTCCCATTCAGCTACTGACCTGATTTCAATGGAAGCATAATGCCTTCATTGGAGCTTGCTGCCAAGGTATTTTGAAAATCGGGATGTAGAGACATGCCTCAGAAATACCTCAGCCTAAAATAGGGTATTAGTGATGCTAACTTAGTTTCTGACATTTAAAGAAAAAAACACTTCACCGGGTATTGGGGATGCAAGAGATATAAAAATATATCTTGATACATTCTCTTTTAATTTGCAAATTATTAACCAAAACCTAGATCAATCCTATTTATACTTGGGCAGCACCAGTAAGTAGGCACTTAACTGAAGCGCCTTCATTAGGAACTCATTTCTTCCTGAGCCTCTCAACAGTCAAGGGAAAGAAACAGCCTTATGTTGTTACGTCAGCCTAGCTCGATCTTTGGCAATTTCTGGAGGTGTCCAGGAAGCCTACAGTGGCTGTGCTCCTCAAGCAAGCAACCCATTTTTGTGGGATGAAATCTGGCCATAAGGTGCTGGCACAAAGCTGTCACTTCACCTGTGTGTCTGTCAGATGAAAACTTTTTGTTTACTGCAGAAGTCAGAAAATGTGCACTGTGGCCTCTAGTTAACTGGGGTTTTTTTCTTACAGAGAAAGCTTGTTTTCGTGTTTTAGGATAACACAATCACCCACTGCTCTAAGCCTTTTTTTTTTTTTTTTTTCCTGACGAACAGTCTAACAAACTGTGCAATATTAACCATGCAGAAAGGTCAGCCAAACACTTGCAGACACCCAGGTCTCCTCCCTCACTGCTCCTTGACTTAAAAGTGTGGCTCCATTGTGTCTGTGTTGCTGAGCATGCACACTTCGAAGTCAGCCCCAGATTGGCAGATCAGGATTTACCTTTCAGCCTCTTTGCATCAGTGATTACTGAATGTTCAACTTTTGGTATTATGCATAATGGATATTGTAAGTGTCAGTATAATTTTCATTTAGGCTGTGCTGGTATTTTCTTTTCTGGCTATGCAGTCAGTGCATGCAATCAAATTTGACAGTGTTCTGACTGAGCATTTCTATTTCTACCCCAAAGAGGCTGAATCTTCTGGGATACCTAATTCTAGGTAAAGTAACCCTATTAATGCTTTAGATTCATTTAACAGCTTTCCCTGAGACCACATCATGCACTGGCTTCAATGCAGCAAATCCCTTCCACATTTTTAAAATCTCCACAGAAAAGCTAGCAGCCTTACACTAGTAGCATCTGTGCTCCTCACTGCAGTAGAACTACTGGCCTCAGTGCCTAAAACCACCATCTCCACTTTTCATGCCCCTTCTCTGTTCACAAGCATATTTCTAAATATATACAAGCATACAGTCAGTTGGAAATAGCTTTGCACTCTCAGCATTTTATCTCAAGATATGAAAGTACTTGCTACTAAAAAAAAATCACCACCTGAATTAGACTTGAGTGTTTCTCTACAGCTTCCATCACTGAGTAACATGTCTACTTTATTCTGTCTGTTACGTGCAACTATTAAAGTGTCAAATTTTACTTCCACTTGCTGATGAGCAGCTGTTGCCAGTGGAAAGCTGTGCAATAGTGATCTAGATTTACCTTCTTCATCCCTGCCAGAACATCACAGCCTACCAGGCAAGTAAGCTTTTCCTCAATTTTCTCAGAAAAGAAGTTGCAAATCTGGTTTTCTTGGAAAAAAAAAAGCAGCCTTCCATACCTATTCCTCCTTTCTTTCTTGATCAGTCTAGTTATATGCATTCACTGTACATTCAGAAATTACTTTAAAGACAGATAGTAACTGACTACTGAAACATGATGTTGCCAGGTCCAAAATATGCCTGCTGGTGTAATGCATTAGTGTAATGCTGAAGAATGATTGGGAAGATGTCAAATCCTCCTCTGTTCTAGCCATAAGTACCAAATCATTCTCATCTCCACTTTTTTGTAGTTGGAAAGGATGGTAGAGAACCTAAAATGCCTTGTTTTGAGTCCTGGGAACTCTAGTCATCTCCTGTTTCAAGAATGACAAACTCTTTTTATCCCATAAAGGACTCAGAATTGTTCTCCTTTATTTTGTGGTAGGATCTAGTGTGAGGTGGGAAATTAGAAACTTAAACCCCCATCACTTCTCTTTACCCTTTTGTAACTGTGTCTCCAAGAAGTGGGAAAATCCTGAACAACCCTTTGTAGGAAAAGAGGAATTCCAAATCCTTTGTCCCTTCTTACTTTGGAAGGTGATGGGGAGTAACTTCAGGCAAGGCCAGAAATTTGTATTTTATTCACACGGGCCAGGCATGACAATCCCATTTTAACTTAGAAGGGGGCACATGGTCTCTGGATGCTTCCTGGTACCTGGATGGCAGGGGCTGCAAGCCTTCCCAGTCTTGCAAACCCTCCTTCAGGGGAACCAGTAAACCCATTTCAAACCCTGAATCACCAAAGATGATGGGGACAGGAAGAGAGGTGGAACATCCTCTTGAAATGCCATTTCATTGGAAGTGACATCTTGAAAATGCTGTCTCTTACTTCTGGCAGGCCACAAACACATCCCCATTATCTGGATGGTGAGATAAAAGTTTGTAGATGATCTCCCTGTCTTCAAAAGTGCCTTCTGATTTGGTGGAAGAAGGGGTGGGCAAAGACAGAAAGGAAAATAAGTTTCCTCTCCTGAGAATGGAGACAGTGAGGAGGTGGACACAGCCTCACTCAGCCTGTCCTGGGAAGGGGACATGGGCTTGGCTGGCAAGAAGAGTCCAGAGCTGAGGGAGAAGAGCCACGGGTGTTGGAGAAAGGACAGAAGAGTGCTTCTTGCCAGCTCCAGCCATGCAGCTCATGAGCCACAGGCTTCAATCCTGCTTTAGGCAGGAACCGAACGCTGGTTGCAGCAGTTGAAGAAATAGGCCTGTCTCCCCAGAGCCTGCTGAACCTGCGTGAGCAAGTCAGGGTGGGTGTCCAGGAAAGTTAAAGACCAAATGGGAAGTTGCCTAATGAGTTTTGGCACGTTAAGGGTAGAAAATCCTGGAAAACAGAGGGACTGGATCACCCAGAGGGGTGAAACATTTAACAGTTTAGATGGGATATGGATAGACTGGATCTCAATGCCAAGAGGTGTATACCTGTGAAAAACCCAGTTTGTGGTCTCTGGTGAAGTATAAAAAGGAGCAGAAACATAATTTCACTGTTCTCACTTCTATTTTAATTTCTATTTGTGATACACTGTTATCATTTTGAAACCAATTTGATTCAGTCTCCACAGGATAACTCAAAAGCTTGAATCCTGTGGCTTAGTCTAGAGCTGACAGCACTCTAGAGACACATATGGTGACTTTTCATATACAGTCATCCTATCTCTTCAGTTCAGGCACAGCTGAAGCATTTCCCTTCACTCTTCAAATTCCTACTATTTTAAAACCTCTGGCAAAATGCCACATCTTCTGTGAAAAGAAAGATCCACAGGGGTTTAAACGGAGAAATAAAAAGCACTACTATTAAAAACTGAAAACGCAGTATTGAGTTTTATGTACATGAAAGTTGAATTTTTTATGCATTAAATTCAGTCAGGGAAGAATATCCTGCAAAATTACTTATATCTTTAGATCACTTTTCATAGGTAGATTGATAAAAATTTCTCCTGCTAAAATCATACAGCAGGACAAGTTAGTACTTGCTAAATCTGTATTTCAATAAGCAGTTGAATGACACCTCAGTTTGGATACTTATTTCTTGTTGGTTTCAGCTCATGCCAATATTAGTCTCTTTCACTTCAAGGCAAGGACTGGCTCACCAAGAAATAGGAATGAATTTAAGAAATATTGTAGTGTGTTAATTCTCTTTAAGATTTTCTGCCTAAATGACCCTTCTGCCATTAAAAGTTATATCATTTTAAACTGAACTGAGCAGAAACTTTGTAAACCAGTCATTTAAGCTACATTGCACTGTGCTGCTGCATTACTAAATTACAGGCTACAGTGGCTGCAAACACATTTTTCAGGGCTGCAGGCATATGATGCTCTTTAATAAACACAACTATTATATTAGACAAAATCAATTTTGACTGAGTAACAAAAACTCAGTTTCTGTATGGTGTGAAGCATGTAGTACTGAAACATGATTTATAGTCAACTGGGAAGCCATTTAGTCTTTTAGTGCTGCTGCATACTCACATAAATGTACTTGGGAGCTATTCCCAGGTAGTCTAGAAAGGCTTTACTCCTGTGTTTCCAAGATTGGCTCAAAACCATTATTACCAAAACAGTAAGTATGCACAGTTTAGGGTCTACCTCTTCAAATGTGATTGAGGAGTTGAACCAGATGAGGCCAATGTAGAGTAAACTGCAACAGTCTTGAGGAGTGGACCTTTCTAATAAAAGAAAAAAACCCTTGAGAACTATTGCAATGAATTTCACCTCTGAGACTTGCATGGCCAGTAGCCAAAGAATTTTGCATTAAGCATTTCTTCACAGCTGCTATCCAGAAGAATCAGTGCACTACTTCAAAAACTAGAAGTCAATTTCTGTAGTACATTTTGGATTCTTTTCTGGTGGGTTTGGTTTGTTAGTTTTTTTTTTTTCTTGCATTTTTCCTGCAATTTTTGAACACTGTTTGAAGAAAGAGCTTTTTACCTATCACACTGCTAAGTGGCAGTCACCAGCGTGTAGATTTCTAAAAGCAACAGCTACCCAAATGATCTGGCTCCATGGAACAACTGGAGGATACCTGCAGGTTCTTGCTAGATCCTGCATGTGGGCCAGCAGCAGAGATGAAAGCAGTTCTATGAAGGCTTGCAGTTAGGAAATTCAAAGCTTGTAGCTGGGCAGCTAAGTAATGAGAAGCTTGAGACTCTCTGATAGGTGGTCAGATACTAGATTAACACGAGATGCCTATCAAAGAACTAACCAGAGAACTACACAGGATACATGTCACATAGGGAGGATGATATGCAGACCAGAAAACATCCAAATACGGCACGTAAAGATATGTAGCCTAAAGTAAACATGCATTGCTGTTAATGACTGGATTTTGCCTGGATTTTTACCTTATAAAAAGAATAATTATCCAATTAGATAACGCATAACAGAGGCAGAGTGGCTAATAAAAGGATGCTTGATAATGAAGTCCTATGAAGGACTCATTAAATGTGTGTAAAAAGGAGCTGGATTCTATGGATTCAGATTGCTGAAATCACTGCTGTGTTTTCACAGTGCCGTGTTGTGCTGTGCCTACCATACACACCTACCATTTCTGAGCAAGGAAACCTCTGTGAGAATTCCCATGCTCCGATGAGCTGTGGGGCTGGGCAAGGCTAAGCAAGCTGGGCCATCAAAACTGGCTCTGGAACTGGGCTGAGAGATGTCAGGAACACTTTTGGGGGAGCAGTAGTTGGTTCCTGCAGTGCTTGGAGTCAGTAATCCTCACATATCAAGAGTTATGACAGGAAGAGGCAAAAATTATCTGGCTTGTAGCCTTCCACAATTAAAAAAAATAATGAACTAAAAGTGGGACATAACTTTGGATTAAGGCACTTGAATGAAGTTCCCTGCTTATAGGTTTTCTGTACATAAGCTGAGAAACTAATTCTGTATCTTAAACTTAGGCATCTTTTGTTGCTGCAGACACTGTGCTGTACCCTGTCAGACCTCAGCTCCCACTTCAGAAGTTAGTGGTCTTGCGCCCTACCTGGTGATTCCACATCAATACCTTAAGGGCCTCAGGACATCTCGGTAGGTGCCTATGTTTAAGTAACTGAATTGAGCCCATGGCAGTTCAAGGAGTTCTAACCAATGTAATACATGCAGCCTAAAGAGTAATTCAGCTCACTCTAAGGTAAGCATCAGGGAGACATTCACCTGCCCAAACATGTGTGTCTGGTTCCATCTCCAGCAGCCCATGGTGTCTAGCACATCTGCATGGGAGTTCCCAGTATTGCACAGAGGGCTCATTTCAGCTGCCCACATACAGTTGACATGACTTGTGGCTAGGTACCCATCTGCCTTCCATTTAATATTCTAAACAACACAGGTCTTCTGTAGATACTGTGTTAGTTACATCTATCAGCTTTGGGTAGATGACATGGTGACTCTATGGTGTGACACAACAGTGGTCAAATGACACCATCTACTTTCCTGTGGGCAACCGAATGTGGGAAATCTACATCCTCCTGTAATGGCAGTTAGAAGTCGAACAGGATACCCTCATACATTCAGAATAGTACCCAATGCCATGTGTAAGGATGGGAGTCCTGACTGTAGTGGCTATTCAGATCTCCAGTTACACAGTCTATGATGGTCAGACCTCTGTGGGTTCTGCATGATTCAACTCTTGTTGAAGACATTTAGGTGCCTGAATCTCAAACTGAATCTCACTCTACTAATACCATTAATAACATTCCTATACATCATACATCTACTACTGTAATTAATACAAAGCCTTGCTTTACCCATATCTGAAATCACAGGAGGCTTAATCTTTTGAGCAATAAGATGCCCATCTCTTAGAGTGAAATTAGAAACATGATAATATTTGTTAACAGTGTCAGGATCTTAATACTTCTTTCTGAGCAGGAGCCAGACTGTTATATGTTTTAGATTTATTTCCCTCTTTAAGTGACAGACTTAAAACCTCTTCTTTAGACTAGAACAGCAGGGCCAAATCAGGAAGCCCTATGTCCTACCACTGACTAAAGTTCCATGAGATTAAGTGTTTATGAAACTATTTTTAATTTTCTCAAGGTCAGTGATTAGATTTCCATCAGCCACTCTGATTCACTCCTACAGTGTCATATCTGTTGCAAATCAAAGAAGGATGAGCAATATACTAAGGAAGGAGGAGCTATGTAGCAATTATAATGCAGGCAGCTGAATGTAGGAGTAACAAAAATACCGCAGTGATTAAGCAACACTTGTTGGCACATCAATGTTTTAGTTCTCTTCATCCAGCAGGTAACTTCAGAAAATATTAATATTAATATTTGTGGAATTCTAAGAAAAAAAAGTGTTTGGTATGTGCTAGGGTTTCACCCCAGCCAGAAACTAAGTCCCACACAGTTGCTCACTCACTCCCCTGTTCCCCCAATGGGACGGGGAGGAGGGCCAGGAAAAATAAGGTAAAAACTGTGGGTTGAGATAAGAACAGTTTAATGATTAAAATAAAGTAAACTTTAAATAATAATAATATTAATAATAATGAAAAGGGAGACAGCAAAGAATTCTCTTGAACGAATCAAAAGATTCTCTTGAAAGGAATAAAACTCAAGAAAAACAAGTGATGCACAACACAACTGCTCACTACCTGCTGACCGATGCCCAGCCAGTCCCCAAGCAGTGGTCAGTTGGTATGGACTATCCTTTTGGCTAGTTCGGGTCACCTGTCCTGGTTCTGCTCCCTCACAGCTCCTTGTGCACCTCCTCGCTGGCAGAGCATGGGAAACTGAAAAGTCCTTGCCATGGTAGGGTAAGTGCTCCTTAGCAACAACTAGAACATCAGTGTATTATCAACATTATTCTCATACTAAACCCAAAACACAGCACTGTACCAGCTACTAAGAGAAAAATTAACTCTATCCCAGCTGAAAGCAGAGCAGGATGTCTGTCTAATGGCTGTGAGGACAGTATCAAGTGGTGGCTGAAGGAGGTATTGATTAAGCTTTGATGTATGTGCATCTGAGTGATATGTAAGAAAGTTAAGCAGACTAATTCTCTCAAATTGTCAGGCCTGTAGGAAGGTTATCTACTGTTTGGTGCAAGCATCTAAAGTGAGTATTTTCCAATTTGATTTACAGTGCTCTTTTATATGTGCCCAGAACGTAACCCATGCAAAAATTCAGCTTGAAAAAGTGCTTTAGCGTCCGCGTAACTGCTTTGAAATGCATTCATTGCTGGAAGAATGTGCCTCCTTCCCAGCATGGTGCATGTATATCTAAACCTAATTTTTTTTTTATTGCAAAAAACTTTCTTTGTAGCAAAATATCTTTCATATATACACAGTGAGGCAGTCCCACCCGCAGAGAGAAAAGCAGACCCCTGGCTTTATTAAAAATGCTTCATATTACACAGCAGTGAGTTTTAAATCCATTACATAAAAAAAAAAAAAAAAAAAAAAAAAAAAAAGTACTACAGTTAGGCATCATCAAGCAATTCCTTATTTTGGCTGAAACACAGGAAGGACTTTTTGCAAGGAAAGTCACAGAGAAACAATATTTCCCGGACCAATTTCTCTGTTAGGTACAAAGGGTGAGCTACACATTTTGGGTCATGCTGTCAGAGCAGGTGGTTATTTGGGCAACTTATGGTCACAAAGGCTGATATGTCACTTTTCTGCCTGAGTTTTGTAGCTTAGTCACAGATACGAAGGAAAGTTAATTATGTCTTTTTTTTTTTTTTAATTAACTTAGCATTCAAATTCCTGTAGGCCCAACTTTCAGCTGACAGATTGTTCATTCATTGAAAGGAATGCATCTATGTCCATTTCTCTTTATTGTTTCTATCTTCAGTCCAAATCAGTTTTTAACTTAAAAAGCTGAGAATTTTGAGGAGATGACCTACTAAATACATCCACTTATTATTTGTGCCTTTTTTTCATTGCCTTCTGAGAGTCTCATTTTTGTATGCAATGGCTTTTCTGGATGTTCCCTTACTGCAAATGTGCTGTAAGGGCAGAGTATTGACGCCTGCAGAGTGTGAGACTTGTCTTGGCATGTTTGCTGTTATTATTTCAGCAGGCCAGCAGCAGTTTCCAGCGTATCACAAAGAAAGCAGGAAAATGGTGATTTTTCAAAGCGTGGCAGGTATCTGCAAAAAAACTGCAGCAAAACATCACACTGAGGGGAAAGCATGCTTCCCAAGGCTAAGGGCATCCTACGGACCCATCTCACAGCTGTTGCTGCAGTCAGCACTGTAAGACCTCGAGGTCAATGGACCTGGTCTCCAGAGACTGCTGCACTGCACTTGTCTCTTAAAAATGCTGACAGGCTTGGCTTGGTGGTAAAGGCTCTGTCTGGTTTACTGTCTTCAAGCCATGCCCCTTACATACTCATGACCTAACTGGTGAGGCATTTCATGTTTGCCTGTAACAAGGTGTTGACACAACCCTCTGTAGCCTCCCCAGGACTAACACAAAATGTTTTGATTTCTAACTCCTCTTTTACAGTGATCAAAACAGATCAGCTATCTCGTTTCACACACATCATTGCTCAGCTGCGTCCTGCCTTGCTCCTCTTCCTCACGTAAGTGACAGGCCATGCCATATTTAACACAACCACTTTTTCTACCTGTGTAATGAAAGGACATCAAACTCCACGGCAGCATCTTGCACATGCTTCTACATTAGTGCTTTAGCTTATGTTGAGGATTTCCATTTTTATTCTCAATTCACTGCCCAGACTTCCTTTGGCCAGTGTTTTACTGGAGCTGTATGTGAGCGGTACTGGGTGGTGCTGCAGAGTAGCCTCTCTAAACAGAAAATGTCAGCTAAATAGCTCTGGGGAGATGGCCATTCCTTAAAGAAAAGGTAGGAAGGCTCTTTACTGTGAAACGTATGTAACCTGGAAGGAGTGTCTTTTCTCAGCTTCACCTACACCATGATATAATAAAGTTGTGTAAAAAGAATGAAGACCTTTAGTAAAGTCTCTTTAACGTACTATGGAAGAGTAACACTGGTGAAAGGTCTACTGAGTGTGTAGGTATAAAACTACGTTAATTGTGGCTTAGCTTATGCCTCTTCCAAAATGGGACTCATCTTCACCAACAGAAACACTTCTATGCTCCTTTAACTGGGGGCTTGGATCCATGAGGAGGTCTCTGGATGACACCAAGTGCAAGCTGATCTGCAGTAACAGTCTGGTACATGGCAACTGTGAAGTTGTGAACCCTTAAATGAAAGGCCTCTCCACCTCACCTACTACTGTCTCTCAGGACAGCTGCTTGACCCCAGTAGTGTCTCAGTACTGGAGCTAGTCCAGTGACCAGGGAGCCTGGTCACTTAAGGGCCTGTGGAGCAAAGTCCTAGCCCCAGATTCTGCAGCTAACACTGGACAGGGAGGAGGCGAGGGAGAAGCTGTTCCATTGTACATCCACAGCAAAACCTTCACTCTCAACACCCAACTCTTCTACTTCAGCCGTGCAACCTGCTTCTTTCAGTCACAAGCAATAAAAATCATGTGACTCATATTCTAAAAAAGTCTCTCTTTTCTCACATGCACCCTCATTTTCCAGTGACCCCTGCCCAGATGCTTACAAATAGGGAGTGTGGGGGGTGAACAAAACGCATAAGACAAACTGTGGACAGGAAAAATAGAAATTAGAATAAATGTGATTTACAAATTTGGTAAAAGAGAAAGAATTCTCTTTTCTGAGACTGAAACATCTTACCTTTTTTTGCAAAGGATTTTAGTTGCTTTTCCTGTCTGGAATGGGGAAATGCTTTGGTCACGTGCTTTGGACCACTGAGTAAAGTAATCCAAGAGCTTTATAGCGAATGAAAGAATGATGCTCTGGCCAGAGCTACTCTGTCCTAAACTTACCTACAGGTCCAATTGTACTGGTAAATAGAAGATACCTGTGGCGTGCTTGAGCACTCATCCCCTAATTACCCCACTGTTTATTTGTCATCCTCTGGCTCTGCTTTTGGACAACTCTCTGCAAGACAAATCTGCTACAAAGGGGAGCGGCCATAACTACTGTGGACCTGAGCCAAATGATGCTACTTAGCCTTAGGCACAGGAATCAGTCTTTTATTCTCTTTTCTCCAGCAGCATGGAAATGGCTAAAAGTCCAATTAGTCCTTTCTGTTTGGTACCAAGATTATTTTTTTAAAACTTACACATATTTTAAATCTACCAATAACCAGTAAAATATCTCCATAACTCATCTAGCCTTTCCAGCTGGTGTTTGATAAAGTGTTACTCCACCGGTTCCTATTCAAAGGATGTATCTGCCCATGCTCAAAATGCTGGGCAGATTTCTGAAAATTAGTACAAATCTGTGTAAGTCATTACAAATTTTTCCACTTTTAACCTGCTGTTGTACTTCATATTATCAGGTAAATCAGCCACAAGCTGCACCAAGGGAGGTTTAGATTGGATATTAGGAAAAATTCCTTCAGCAAAAGGGTTATCGAGCATTGGAACAGGCTGCCCAGGGAAGTGATTGAGTCACCATCCCTGGAGGTGTTTAGAAGATGTGTAGATGTGGCACTTAAGGGCATGGTTTAGTGGTGGACTTGGCAGTGTTAGGTATATGGTTGGACTCAATGACCTTAAAGATCTTTTCCAACCTACATGATCATGCTGCCTCTTAACGGGTAACACACAGGCCTATCACAGTTACTCCTGTGTTGTGAACCCCTTTACCCTTCTGTGCTCCCCTCCAAGACACTTTGCATGATGCCAACCTGCACACAGTGGCTGAACTTCCCAACTCCCTATTCCTCAGCATCAAAAACACCAGGAATGAAAATCCCAGGTGCTTGTTGATGGTAGGGATAGAACTGTACCATCTGAGGCCCAGGAGGATTCATGGTCCCTGGAACTACAAGGGAAGGAAGGTGGAAGAAAAGTTCTTGTCAGGCCAGCTGGGCAATTGCACATTGATGAGGCAGTTAAAATGTTTGCTAGTGGGCTCATGAGTATAAATAAAGCCACAATTCACATATGTTAAGAGAAGGGGGGAAAAAATTATGGTAGTCGATGTATATTATATGTATGATCTAAAGGAACAGTGTAGTTACCATGTCTCAGACAAGTTTACAAACATTACCAATCCTCTCAATTCTGAGAAAGTTACATGATCATCAAAAAGATAGAGAAGAAGTTCAGTGTGTACACACATGCATGACATATTTCTAAACATTGGTGATAAAACTGGTGCTAAGTGGTGATAACTTGAGATTACCATTGTACAGCAGAGCAGTGCTGTTTTTTTCTCTCTTGCTTAGATTTGCGGTTTACCTACAGATTCTCTCACACAAGAGTGAATTTGTTTTTAAGCCCACAAAAGTTAACAATACTTTGGTTGCTAGCATACTGTCTGCCATACTAGTACTATTTAATTGCTTCTTTAAAATCCCCAATCTATAGCCATCTTGACTTTTACTTAGAAAGTTTTTCTTGGTGCTCTGGAGGAGGAGGGGAAGGTGAAGGCATCACAATGTGAATGTGAAGCTTTGGAAAGGGATTAAAGGCACTACAACAATACAAGTTATTGTGGTAGTTATCAGAAGCTTCCAACAGAGGTTTGTCTCCAGAGCTCAAGACCATAATGACGCTACAAAAAGGCTCTCATTAAATATCCAAGTTCAGAAGATTACTTTAAAAACAAGTTCAGATGGATAAGGCACTACTTTGTTTAAATGACTGCTGAACATTTTTGGAGATTAGCTTTTCTTGCTGGTAAATATATATTAAACCTCAAGGTATTATTAAGGTGATTTTATCTAAGCAAGTGTGTCATCCAAATGGTATTTTATGATAGGTTGGGAATTTTCCAGCAGAAAGTATTTTAGTCAGAAAACGCAGCTTTATCAAAACCACAGCTTTTTTATGGAAATGTACATACCAGCTTTGATACAGATGGAATTTCCATATCAAAAAATCAAAGACCTAGACAAGCCTAAGTCTTAACATCCTTCTGGCTTGGCTCACTTTTCTGGCTGTGAGAAATGAAGACTGAGATTTCTGAATGTGCATAACCGCCTGAAGACTTGAAGATCCGTTTCTTACCTGCAAGAAAAATACTCCTTTCACCCAGCTGTGTTGGGATGAGGGATGAGTTGGTTTTAATCTATAAACAAGAGAGAGAGAAAATGAGGCTTGCTCTGAAGCCCAATGGTCATAACTCACATGTGCAGTGCTGTTGCCAAAGAGATGCAATGTGATGAGAAGATGCAAGAGAAGAAACCAAAGTTCACGTATCTGGTCAGAACATGGCAAAGAAGATTCACACACTGATCTGCCTTGTCCCACCTGATAGCTGATTGCATCTTGTTACTGCAGACAACCACAGGACAGATGGAAAAAACATTTGACAGCAGACACCTTCAGAACACATTATTCCAAAGATATAAAGGACTATGAATGGAAAAGGGCCTCAAGAAGGAAAAAGTATTTCATCTTTCCAAGGGACTGCCTGACCATGAAAGCACAGACACATTCTGGAGAAACATAGTGTGAACTGTAAGACTATGAGGCTTTTGCCTCCATGTATTTTATCTTTTAACAGGAATGCAGCCATTTCAGATTTTCACAGGTATTCAAAATTGTTAAGTAAGCATGCCATTGCAAGAAAAGAACATGCTGTAGCAAGATAATGAATGTGACTTGCTTAACAACTGTGTTATCTTGTATGACTAGGCACATGACTAGACAGTGTAATCTAAAGTATCAATGTGCCTTATGCAAAGGATATAACAAGCTGTAAGTTGCACTCCAAATTATCATATATCCATTTGCAATGCTAAAACCCCCATTGAAAAATACATACAGCCAGTCAGAAATTAAATATTACATTTGTCACAGAAAATTTATTGCAAAAAATGAAGCCTCATACCTGATGGAAAAGGGTCACCCATGCTTTCCTTCAGTGCTGAAAAAAATACCTTTTGTAATTGTACTGCTATAAATGAACATTTGCTAAGTTTACGTTTTGTTCCCCATTACAGGCTATCATGACAGATGTGATTTTTGTACCTTGTATTGCGGGAATACTTGACCTTTACATTAATGCTTCATACTGATGCTAGTGAAAAGCCCTTCCCTATTGCAATACTTAGAATTTTTTTGTCTGTCTGGTTTCTGTCTGATTAAGGTAGAAAATCCAAGGTTCATTCTGAAGCAAAGCAAGAACACTTTTCAAATATTTCCTATCCAGCTTTCATTTTCATACACATGAAAGTTGTTCTTGAACATACTGTGTTGTTTGTACCAAATATAGTCATAGATAATGCTGTTCATCTTTTTCATAATTTTTTTTTCTGGTTGTATTTTATATTAAAGTTATGAATGTATTAAAATTACTGCTTACCATGGGGTCTGATACGTTGCTTTGAAAACATTTCTTGCTGTCTTCCAAAGTGCAATATACTGATTTTCTGTACCCATATAATATTCATTAATCATTACCTAGCTTCTTATAAGTCTATTTTTATTCTTTATACTAAGCCCCTTAGACTCGGTGTAAAGAACAATATTTTTCTATTCTTTACCACCCCCCTTCATCAACAAGACATCAGTCTTTTTGATTGTTTTTTAACTTGTGTATCTTCTTTATTAATTCTGAATTTTCACTGAATGAAATGCACTCCTCCATCTAAGTAAAACACAGATTATGGATTCTTTAATTCTCACTTATATACTATTTAAAGGAAGGAGCTAAATTTTACACAGATCTTGTCCTGATCCTTGGCCCAGGAATGTAGTTCATCCCAGGGTTTTCCACACTAATTACAGAAAGAGTGGGAGGAGATGATGTTAGGTGAAGCCAGTTGTTTTTTAGCTACTGGGCCTGGAGTGTGGGGAGCTGTTTGGGTTTTTTTTCAAAACCACTTGTGCTTTGCCTCATCTTATGTTTGTACTATGTGTGCAGGCTCTTAGGTAGCAGCCAATTCAAATCGGGATTTCATCTCCAGTGTCATTTACTAGATGGGATGAACTGGAACCAAACCTCAAGTTCAGCTCACCCACTGGTCCTGTACAGGTGGCCCACAATGTCCTGCTCAGTGTAATGGTGTGGGATGTGTCCAGCAGCAGCTTACTCCAAGATGCTCTGGTCCACGACTGAGCAGCAATTGCAACAGTAGTATAAGCATATATGAACTGCTTTAATTAGTGGAATGTGGGTATCAATTTCATTTCTATCTGGCCATTAATCACTGCTCATTAAAGTCCCTGTTTTAAAAGGAAAATAAGATTTTGTCTGCTTAGAGGGCATCTCTCTGCACTTTATATTCTGAAAGAGCTCCAAAGTATTATTCAACAAATTGGAAGAGTTGGGTTTATATATGATCTCATTTGCATGCACAGTGTGTCCTGCCTTGTAAGAATATATTTGACTTGCTTCTTTCTTCTGCTAATATGTTTTACTCATGTGATATTAGAAATGATGGCTAAAAAAAAAAAAAAAAGATTGGGTTTTTGTACTGCAATATTCAATGTGTACATCTTGAGAAATATATTCCTGAAATTTCTCTTTTCATCCTTCAAAAATTGTTGGGTTTTTTTATGTCAGCATGTCTAGAAGAGTCATGTAACTACCACTGAATGGCACAGTTGGGGAAACTATATTCTGCAGATGCAATAAAAGTTACTGTATTTTATTTCCTATTTTTTTGTGGAGGAGGTGACTTCTAAAAGTCTCCTATGATTTTGCAAGAAATAAAAAAGAGAAGATAAATTAGTTCCTGCAAATTGTACATTTATACTGCATTCATTTTAATGAAATCTGCCAGTTTCAAAAGAAGTGACAGAGGGTTTTTTTAATCGTAGTGTTCTCCTTTAATTAAATTTAATCAGGTATTTTATAGCATACTGAATGTGTACATATGGGTGTTGAATAAAATTCTTATTACTGTCCTTTCTTTTAAAGGTACATATAAACACAGAAACATATATTATATTTCACCAAATCTACTGTAATATTTTTAAAGTAGAGGCAGATTTTAGTTCAGTTACAATAAAGAGCTCGGTTTTGCTTCTACGTAACTACATGGAAAACTGATACAGCTGTAAGAATTTAGGGGAATTCTTAAACTTTTAGTTTGGTTAATTCTACAACCCATACTGTTGATAACAGCAATTAAAAATTCTTTTGTGCTGGAACTAGCCCTAATGAAATAATATAGTTATTAAATAGCCCCAAATACATTGAAAAGCATTTTAATTATTTGATGAAATATTCTGGTACTTTCTAGAGATGTGCCTTGTAATCCGTGGCTATCGGTATTCTTTCAAAATTCTACTAAATCATAGTTTAGTATATATGTTATCTGCACTGTTGTCTAACCGCTTGCCTCCAATAATTATTTGGACTGTATGAAAAGGAAGAGATTGTTTAGTTTAGATCCATAGTAACTTCTCAAAGTCTAGACTCTGTCTGTGTAGTACATAGCACCTTTATGAGAATCTATAAAGCTTTTCTCTTACATTTCATGAACTGTACAGATAAAGTCATCCTGTAATACAATATAGGTATTATATCCCTTGAAAAGAGCTGTTTGAAAACCTTGTAAACGAAAGCCCTCCCCCCACCCTATGCATTCATTTTTTATACTTGTAAGGCGTAGATTTTCAAGGTATTGCTCTCCATCTGTATTTGAAGAATTAATCAACGGCTTTAGATGGATTCCATTTTCTTTGAATCATCAAGGAGAAAGTGTTTAAGGCCAGCTGTCAAATTCATTTTTCTTTCGCTCAGGCTGGATAAAGAGAGCTTGTGATTTTCTTGCTGGCCTTGCACAAAAGTGAATATACATATGAAAACACTGAGGTTTTGGAAGAGTTAGACTGTTTCCTGCATACTATGAAATGCAAGTGGCATTTGGAGAGTTGCTGAATTTTTATCTTGCCAATCTGTTGATGTGTGAGTTTTAAAGCTATTTAAGGTCAAGTGCCAGAAGGAAGAAGAAAATGTCTCACTGTTAGCATGTGATCATCTTGTACAGCACAACCAATGCAGTATAGAAGACAATTTATGTCATGTAATTTATTTTCAAGTGGCATGTTATTATTTTTCTTATTTTGTAAGAAAATAAGGCCACATGTGGCATGGATGTGCAATTGTTTTCATGTTTTGCACATCTCCTTGTCACCTTCTGGCCTTTATGGAGTTGCTGACACTGTTCCTGTTCTCCTTTCAACAACCCAGGTCTCTGGCTGCTGTTTCCCAGCCACATGTCTCAGTTCTCAGCATCATGTCGCTCATCCAGTGCCAAATCTGAGAAAGGTTGAGGTAGAGCTGGGAAGGCTCTTAAAGGTATGCGTACTCCCTAACATCCATCCTCTGACCAAAAAGGTAGGATCACATTTTCCACAAACTAGATTCCTAACATCAGTTTGTCTAACCTATTTTTAAGAATATCCAGCAATAGAGATTTCACAACCTCCTGGCCAACACTACCTACCAGTGCTCACTATCCTTATATTAAGACATGTATCAAGAACTAATACTTTGAACTCCTTTGATTCTGGTTAATTCCATCAATTTTGTATTATCCTTTCAGTTTTCTGCTCTCTCGATGAAAAGCAAAGTATCCTTGATTTTTTTTTTTTTAATTGCAAAGTGAAGAACTGCTTTATGGCAGTTAAGTCCTCTAAAGTGCCATGTGGAGCAGGGGGACTATTTTAACTGGCCTATATTTAAGACTCCTATCTATGCGTCTCTGTATGATGTTTGCCTTTTTTGCACAATGCTGATTCATGGTCACCTTCTTATCCCCTGTGATTATCAGATCACTTTCTGCAGAGCTGCTGGCAGATTAGTCATCTCCCCTCCTGCAGTTGTTCCCAGTCAGATGTGCCTGCCTCTGTTGAACTGAGTTGGCAGAGATGGGAAAGGTCAGATGGTTTCACACATTTGTCAGGATCACTCTGAAGCCTGAGCCAGTTCACTGGTAGCCTTGCAGCCCTTTCAAGCTTGATATCATCAGCAAAATGAAAAATATGGTCTCTGCTCAGTTATCCATTGATTAGCATGTCAGTTGCTGGGCAGGCCTTCCACAGCGCAGCAGTCAATATCTCCTTTTCTTTTGGCAGGGAACAACTGATAATGACTTTGTGAATAAAATTTTCCAAACGCTTTTGCACTCACTTCACAGACATTTCATCTAGACCATGTTTCTCTTCTTTGCTTGAAGGAATGTAAGGCTGAGTCAAATATTCACTGCCCACAAGATACAATGGTCACTGCTTCTCCTCTAGTTGTAAGGGTTGTTGCACTATCTTCAAATGGGACTTGGTTTCTCTGTTTCTTCCAGTGTTGAAAAGCAAGGAGATCACTAGGCTGAGAAAGGCAGATGAAGGTAAACAGGGGAAACCTTTGTTTCAATCAGTATATTGCCCCCAACATCTAAATAAAGACTATGCTGACTATCTGCTACCCTTATTCAAAGGTAAGCAGTCATTCCAGCTTGCTTACCATAGAGAATTTTGGGGAAACACTGTGCATAAACTGCTGAGGATCTGACACTTACCAGCAAGGCTGAGCTGGTGGGGTGTACTACACAGACAAAAATAACAACCTGAATCACTTCCCAGCTGACAGGTGATAGCTGCTGCAGGTGATAACAACAGGTCATGGTACAGCATTAGGAGACCTGAGAACACCTAAGGAGGTAAAAGTCCAGTGGGCTGAGCTCCAACAGTGTCCAGAAAACTTTCCAGCTTGCGGGACCTCTCTGTTGTCTTTGGCATTGCCACAACTGTTCCTGGAATATCCAGCTCTGGACTGGTGTGTGCAGTCCAAGAAGGAAGCTGACAAACTATGAAAGGTTTGAGAAAATTAAAATGGATGAGACAAGAAAATTGAGTGAAAAACTCAAGCTTCCTAAACTACATAGCTGAAAGAAAAGAATGGTTGTAAGGTGGTTGGATCACAGTCTTAATATCTGCACAGACAAGAGCAATGCAGCAGAGGAAATATTGCAAAGAAAAGGTTTATTGGTGCTGGAAGCTGAATCTAGACAAGTTCACCTATTAAATAATGGCATTTTTATCCATTGAAAACTTGTTTGTTCTGGGTTTTCCGTCAATAGCAATTGTGAAATCTAGACTATCTTGGTTTTCTGCAAGTTGAGCTGTAGCTCAGAAGTCCCACGGTTCCTGTTACTTAGATACAATTACCAGGACCATCACTTTGGTCCTATCACCTATATGGTTTGTGTCCCAACTTTAATTCTGTTCAGGCACAAACAGATCACATGTCATTCCCATGCCTCAGTATGTGCAGTAATTGCTGTAGACTTTTCTCTAACATTTAGGAGAATATACTGAATAGCTGTGCATCCTTATATGGGGAATCTGGGCACCCCTGCTGGCTGAGCCATTGGCCCTCTGGAATGCCAGCATTTCAGCACAACAGATTCAGTCCCCTAATTGCTAGGGGGAAAGGAGGTATGGGACTGAACAGCCCTGCAGCTACCACCGTGTCACAAGACCTGGAAGGTATGCATCATGGCAGCTGATGCCAATTGGAGCTGTGAGCCCCTTGGAAGCCCAGCAGCCCTGGAAGCCTGTGGCTGCAGAGCTGCGCCAACAGTACTAAGCTGGATGTGCTGAGCTCTGTATTTTCACAGGAGGAAAGACTCAGGGGAGATCATAGGAGACCTGGAGACAGTTGTTTCCAAAGAAGGGTAGATAGAAAGAAGAATCAAAGCAACCTCTAAGGTGAGTAGCATTAAGTAACACCAGACATAGACCTGTTAGAGAGGGGCCAGAAGAGGAACATGGAAATGATCAGAAGGCTAGAACACCTCTCCTTTGAAATAGAACTGAGAGATGGGTTGTTCAGCCTAGAGTAGAGAAGGTGCTGGCAGGACCTTACTTCGGCCTTTCAATATATGAAGGAGGCTTATAAGAAAGACAGAGAAAAACATTTCACAAGGGCCTGTAGTGACAGGACAAGGGGCAATCGTTTTAAACTGGAAGAGGGTAGATTTGGGTTGGATTTAAGGAAGAAATTTTTTATGTTGAGAGTGGTGAAACACTGGAACATGTTGCCCAGAGGAGCTGTGGATGCCTCATTGCTGGAAGTGTTCAAAATCAGGTTGACAGAGCTTTGAGCAACTTATCTAATGGAAGATGTCCCTGCCCATAGCAGGGGCAGTTGGTATTAACTATGAGGTTCTGGGGAGCTGACATCTGATAATGGTAGACCATTCACAGGAAACTCATTTTTGCTTGTTCCTACTGTTGTAACAATTTGAACATACCACTTCAAACTTTTACTGTGCACCATCACTCAAAATTAAGTCAAAATGCATAGCAAGTGTGTAATTAGAAAGAGAACCTCTGTCAAATATAAGGGGCCCATAAACAGAGCTGTTTGGATATGCTTTATTAACAGCAACATTGGGAAGTGTTATGGTTAAAGGAAGATAAGCCTAGAGGCCAGTATCTAAGAAATATTAACCAAAAATACTGAGCAGTTTCTAAACAGCTTTTTATTGAATTTTCAGGAGAAAGGATGAGACTAATATAAAATGTCTTAGTTTGTTGAAACTGTTCTGCTTTGATAAAACAAATTTCAATTTGCCAGAGCAGTAACTACAGCGCAGGTGCTTCATCTTCCAGATATAACCTAGCTATCACCTCTTCCTGTGACCTTTCCTTATGTAAATAAGATACACACCTAAAAAGAGGGATACATGACTTCCAAATCTTGTTTCAGCAGCTGTGAGTGCCTGTTTTATCCTATGGGACACCTCTTACAAGATGAGAGCAGCCTGCCTGGGATATGCAATAGCACTGTGTTGGAGCTGTTCTTCAGGGAGGGCAAGAGTGAGGGAGATGCTTTTAAATGCTGGAGAGCTTTGAAGGTGTTTGTTGTTTTGGTTGGGTTTTTTTCATTAGACTCAGCCACTGCACACACACACAAGGCACATGTCCCATTCACTGATGTTGTGAATTGATGACCTCAGTCCTTAGATTTTGTTACACAACGCATTCTGTTCAGTGACAAAGGAATAAAAGGTAGAGGTTTTTTTCTGATTGATATAAACTAGTGATTCTTCTTCACCTTTTTGGCCCTGAACCAGCAAATCGGTTGATTTATGCAGTTGCATCTCTCAAGGTTACACACAGCTGAGAATTGCTAGAGAAGTTTATGCTGAAGCACAGCTTTTCACCCCCAATGCCACAAAGCAGGCCCCATATCAGGAAGCTCTAACAGTGAGGGACCACCTTTACATGCTTTGTATTACACGACTAGGACCCAAATCCTCATTTACTCCCACAGAATCGTGCAAAAATGTTGATCAGGTGAACTGACTACAGAAAACTGGCTTTTGCCATTTTCTGACTACCTCACCTTTTCCTCATTCCTTTTATTCCTGCCCCTCCCCCTTTTTTGCAGCTTTGTGCTGTACATGTGGGATAGGATACATTTTAAACTGTGAACAAGGTTGTGAGCTGCACGGGGCAGAAGGCTTGGGAAAGGGTTTATCTCCTGCCTTCTCCCAGGAAGTAAATAGCAAACTATTGTCCTCCAGCCCATGAGGCATTCTCCCTCTCCCCCCACCAAAGCTCAAATTGAGGTAACGGGCACAACTCCCATCCCTTCCCTTCCTTACCTGCCTAAAGGGCAAGAGTGTGAAAATGAAAGCTGTGTTGTGCTGGCCAGAACCTGAAATGCAGACAGGTGTTTTAGCAGTGCACTTCTGAAGAAGGGAGCCACACTGTGTGGCTAAGATGAGCTAGAAAACCACAGTGCAGGACCTCAGCAACCTGGCAAATGTGTTTGGAGTAAGGGACAGGAAAGAGACAGCCTGTGTTGTATAACCATCTCTCTGTAATATTAAAGATACCCATTTTATCTGGCAATGGCCACGACATTTTTCTTATCCTTTCAAAATATTGAGTGGATTCACAAATGACTTTCAATAACCCATTTGTATTAATTTTCTTTTTCTGAAATAAACTTGTCTAGGAAAAATAATGAATATCACATTCATTACAATAGGAGCCTTTGGAAGACATTTCTTTACACCCAAAGAGTATGATAAGATAAATTCCATTTTCAAGCAGCTGAATGGTATTACAGTCCCATTAATTTCAATAGCTAAGCCACAGCCAGAAGCATTTCCTGTAAACTCTTTTCAGTTTTGTTTGGATATACAATAGGGAAACTTACTGGAGATTAAAACAGCATCTGTGCATTTTTTAAGACTTTTTCATTGTATTTTTCATTTTTGCTTTTTTCCCTAATGCATCAAAGCATTAAAAAAGCCATGGCTGTGAAAAATAATAACAAAGAAGTAGTGTTTGCAGACAACTTTGATTCCAGTCTAACTAATGTGTTTGTCAGTATTTTGGCAAACTTTGGCCACCTGTTGTAGAGCTGTGGGAACCATAAATTCCCTTCCATGTGGAATAAAAGGTACTAAATATAGTCACTATTGGCATGAAATGAGTGATTAAGAGGAATACTTTGAGAAGCATCAAAAAGACACCACTAAAAAGGTCTCATATTTGAAACTTTAACTATATCCTAACCCAGAGAGTATATGAATTCTCCTCTGGGGTAAAGCAGTCATGAGGTGTATTACTGTAAGACTGAACAAGGAACAGTGTGCAGTCCACGGCTTCCAGTGACCTTGAGGAGGCATGACATACTTCACATCCGTATTATCTACTGGAGGTACAAAAACATGTAAGAGAGTCTCCCATTAGTAATAGTGAATGGATATAAGCTTCTATGTCTTCCATTGCAACTGTTTGACTTGCAGACTCTCTTTGAGAAAAGGGCTGTTCCCAGCTCTGATTCACTAGAGAGCATTACTAGAAAGAATAACTTTGTAGAGTTTTTCTCAACTTGCAACAGAGTTAATGAAAACTATAGTTGATGTTTAAAAGTTGGTTTTCTATTCCCCAAAGCAACGGAGGAAAATAATGGCAAAACAGTGTTTTGGCAATCTAAAAGAAAATAGTTGGTTTGAGAAGTGGTGGAAGGGCTTTTGTTACTTTTTTCACACACTATTCCTACTTCCCATTTCTTCCTCAACAGTCCAGAAAAATGGATTTCTGGCTCTAACACAGAACTATCCTGATGGTCCTAAAGACATTTAGAGTGCAATCTTCTCCATGCATTGTACAGTATTTTCTTGGCTACATACAGTACTGCATAGCCAGCAGGACTAATACTATTGGTATAATATCTGATACCAGTAATTTCAAATAAAAAAGCATCCCTAATGATCTGATGTTTCTGTGGTCTTGCCTCCCTGATCTTGTGAAGGGAATGCAAATAGAGCAGGTCCTTCCAACTAGTGCAAACACACAGAGAAAGCATCTGTGGGACATGGCACAGCCTCATGGCAGGAGAACCTGATTGTACCTGAGGTCAGTGGGACATTTGTCTTTACCCTGATTTTATTTTGCTGGAAAATCATGTGATCAACAAGCCTCACTGGAAAAAAACCAACAACCTTAAGCATGGCAAAACAGAGTTTACTGCTATGTTTAAGCCACAAATATGAAAAAGTTCCATCTGCAGCTGGGAGGTGGTTGAGAGGAATTTTTTTTTTGGCTGGCTTGCTCTATTTTCTGCACCTTAAGAAGTTTATGCTGTAAAAGTTAGTGCAGACTGACTGGAAATGAGTTTGCAAGAGGAGTCTAGGAATATAGTAAGTAACACTGAGTAAATAAAAAAATTAGTTCTGAACATTTTTCTTCTTTTTTTACTACATACCTCAGATACCTTCTGTCCAACACATTGTATCTTTTCTTATGCCATTGAGATTATAATAGAAGTGTATATTTATGTATAACTCGGAGTATGGAGTAGCATCATACTCCAACACAATATTTGTGTTGGAAGGGACCTCTGGACCCACTGCTCGAGGCTTCAAATTGGGAACAGGTTGCACAGCCCCTTGTCCAGGGAAGCACATTCTACTTGCTCTCTGAGCAATCTCTTTTCCTGTTCAAACAGTAAAAAATGAATATATGAAAGGAATTAAATTTTTTCTCACATGTTTCCACAGTATCTAGCATAGTACACTTCTAGTGTATGGGTGCTACTTTACTACAAGTAATCAAGAAATGGTAGAAATGTTATTGTAAAATACATTCAATTGCATTAATTATTTAAATACTATTGTGTTGTCTTATGTTTACTATGGAGAAACTCAAGATTTAATTGGCAGCAATGACAAACTCTGCCCTGTATGCGTAAGAACTAACTCTATTTTGGTGTTATATACACCACCTCTTCCCAGAGTCCATCCCCAGAGCACTGAAAGATCTCTTTTTTTTTTTTTTTATACTGGCTAGTAAGTTTAACATCCTGTGAGACAGGCTATATTTTAAGACAGTAACTTTCAAAGTGAGCTCTTCTAGGCAGGTCACACACCACTTTGCTCAATTGGCGCTTGTTAAATCCAAAGCGTGAACGTGATGCCTCTGCAACCAGGGTTATCGCACTATCAAAAATTGCTCATTCCTGGAAACTTCCATGAATAGCTTGATTCATCTCTGAAAAGACTTATGTCCCAAAAGTATCTTTGGAGCACAAGGTCCCATTTTTGCAGCCACTTAACATTTCACTGAGGGATGCTGAGCACCTCTAGCTGATGGTGAGCCAGTGGAAAATTAAGGTACTTGCTATATGACCAGTAGTCTCCCAAATAGTATTTTGCTTGGAGCAGTCCAAGATTCTTAGTTTCTAAAAGAAGTGTCCCTGTGTATTTGCTGCAAGCAAAGTCTCTTAATGGTTTATCACAATCCTAATTTCCCATATAAATTAATGGAATAGTAGCACCATTTACTTTAATGGCTCCCATAATATGTGGCATCATTTCTTGCATAAGTTGCTTCCCACAGCTAATCTATTCCTGCACAAAATGATATCAAAATCCCCATTTATTTTAATGGTACTTAATGAAAGATGTTTAGTTGTACTCTGTATTTCTTGGAAAATCCACCACTCTACTATCCAGCAAAGGCACTGCCTTTATTGATAGACATCTTATATAGTAAAAGAGGAGAGCGGTTTTAAAGCATTTATGGGTTTTTTGCTGTCTGTGTTTTTGGGGAGGGAGTGTCTGTTAGTGTTCCTGCTGTCATATGTGATGCTCAGAAAGTTGCTACGCATAAGGGAATATATTGTTCACATATCACTCATTTGTGCTAAGGGCCCAAGAATAGAGGAAATGCTCATAATTTGCATGCCAAGATAAGACAAAGATCTTCCAGCCTCAGCACAGACAGCTACAGCCACTAGTCAATAGTGGTTGCTTTATTACAACAACTGGAACTCTACTGCTTACCATCCTGAAACATGGAGCAAGCTCAGTGATCACAGGTAAAACATGAGACCATCAGGAAACAATTATTTCTGGAGTGGTTTCCTCAGTCAGAAAACACATTGCATCAGCCATCACATGGAAAAAGAGGTAGGAAACACAGGAAAGAACCAAAACTATATGGTAAGTTCCACAAGACTCTGAACACCATCTTGAAATGCATTATTGCACACTTAAATTATTGTTATACCTGCAGGCTCCAGTTAAATGAAGGCCCATTTATGTCAGGTTTTACCATTAAAGAAATCAATATTCTGCTTGTGAATACCATACATAATCCAGAGCCATTTGGCTTCAGGCTCTCTGGCATGAAAGTGCTGTTTCATGTTAGCGGTCTGCTCCCCCTTGAGTTGGAGGCAGTAAACAGATGCCTGAGGACTTCATAAGAATATGAACCAGAGCCAAGAAACATATTCAATGAGGCTTATTCAATCTCTGATTTATTGACTGGCACATTGGAAGATGCAGGGATCCTACTGTGACCACTGAAAGTAATGTGCGTTGCAACTTCATAATCTCCCTCTATTCAAAGTGCATATTTGCTAAGCAGCTAAATTAGCTATGAACACATAGACGGCACAGGCTGTCGTTCTTCTGAATGTGACCTTCTGAGGGTATTCTTTACTAAACAATTATTGTACATGTAGAAAGCGTGACGGATGACATACCCTGACATAGCCTGCTCAAAGGTAGGGTTTGCAGAGTTACAACATTATTCAGTTGGTTCTCATTTTCTCCCACTTTCATAGGTTCCCAGCTATTCCAGATACAGAACCATTCATTTAAAAAAAAACAACTCTTTTTACCTTTTTCACATAGCAGATTCAAACAAATCCCAGGCAGAGGCTAAAGCAGGTCTGAAAAATATCAGCTTTATTATCTCAGAGACTTGCAAATATGCAAACCGGGATCCTTACCGTGCTGTGCAGCTCAGCTGCAGAAGAAGGGAGCTGGTAAGGTACTTCATTCTCACAGCAGCCTGTCTTATTTATACACTAAAGATATGCTGTGGAATTTTAAGACACCTTTGAGGCATACTCAGGTTCCTATGGATTAAGGAAACTGGATGCAGTAATAAATTCTCTGCTCATTTAACTCCATCCAAGTCAACGGAATTCAGCCCAAAGAAGTTGCTGTCTGTAGTTTTTTAAGGTAAGGAAGATCTCAACATGCTGGTCTCTTACATGACACATACCAGAGAGTTTCCTGCAAGCAGAAGAAATTTTTCTTTGTGCTAAACAAGCTATTACTGTCAGCCTGAGAATCCCTGTGCATTTCAGAAGGACATGCATTTTTGAATTTGCCATTTTCCTAAGTGAATTATTCTACTGATTATTGGTGGGATTGATTATTAAAAATTTTCATTTTACTGTCAATCTGTATTTTAACACAGATTTAATAACTGCAGACTCACCATCTCAGAAGCAGGGCTGAAGGCACCTGAAGTACTGATTATGGACTGGTCAACTGCTTAAACCCAGAGTTAAAATAACAAGCAGTTATAGCATAAGCTTACATACAAAGTCTTAATCGCTGGAGAATGTAACAACTTATGCTCACAGAAGGGAAATAATAGCACTCACCAGTTTATTATATCCAGTGATGTGGACTTTGTGGAAAGTGAATTTACCTCATTAGGAACAAGGAAATGATAAAACATATGTGATGGAAAAAGTGGTTTTGTTGCAAATAGATCATAAAATAATGCTTACTGTCATAAAATATAGTGATTACAGGTCTTGACACATGATTATTGCTTATTACATTAAAATGATCATATTCATCCAATAGAGAAAGTATGTGATATTATCATAAAACACGATGTTATTATATCTAACCATCAGTATTATTTCAATACGTACAACTCACAAGATTTTTATAAAAGATATGTTTTCACTATAATTTCTGACATATTCCCATTTCTCAAATTCCATGTAAGACATGTTCAATAGCCTGGCAACAACTTGTACAATTTCCTCCTGCTTCTATAGAAGTATCATTTTAAATGGGCCTTCTAATTAGGTCAAACTTGTTAAAAAAAATCTGGAAAGGCTGAAATCCTGCCTAAATGAGGACAGCTCCTCTTTGATGTGGTAATTAAGTTGTGGTAGAACTATAACAATAATTCAGAAGCCTGAAGAACAGAGACAGAAAGTATTTAAATGGTCAAATGTTATATTAACGTACTGAGCAGAAAGGAAGAAGAGGGAGAGAATGTAGTGGTAGAAAGAAGGTGAAAGACAAGAAAGGAAGAGCGGAAAAAATACTGTGAAAGAAAAGAAAACAACACAAAGGAGAAAAAGACAAGAATTAAAAACTGAGATGTGAGAAAATGAAAAAAGGGAAGATGAAGATATGAGATCTCAAAAACAAAATGGAAAAGAAAAGGAGATGGAAGCATATAACAAGAAAGAAAATGTGAAAAATGAAGTTTATTAAAAAAAGGTATGTGTGTCAGCCGTAGCAGCATTTGGCAGGTAGGGAAATTCAAAGCTCAGGTGACAATTGTCTATTAAAGCAAGACTCTCAATATCTTCTGTAGGACAACTAATACATTGTCCAGACAACCATCTGCGTATTCTCACAGCTTAATTGCTGGATCTTTGACCATACTTTGCAGTAATACAATCTAACAGCATCCACCTGAGGTAAGCATTGTTTCTTGTAATTTCTCCACTGAACAGCCAGCAATATGGGAACACAGTGGATTTTTTCCATTTGCATAATGTCATGCAATATGTTTTGCTGTTGCCAAAATCAGAACTCTGATCCAGTAACTCCCAGGCTTCCAGACCATGTTCACCATCTGAAACAATCACTTGGAATCATCACAGGACAATAAGAAGATTGCTAGCAAGCAATCTCATCAGCAAACCCATCTAATATATATAATTTAAAGATTCCTTTCTATGGCACCAGCTACAGTAATTATCTAAGAATGGTGCTGTGTGAAAAATACACAGCAAATTAACAGCATCAAAAGCAGCTTAAAAAGATTGGCAGACAACCACAGTTTTGCATCACTCAGAGATTGGTTTGTGCAGAGGCACTTTATTCTGATTTGGATGATTACAGCCTTTTTCCATCACCCATAGACATTAGGAACTGGAAGTGGGGTTACCACCTGCCTGCTCCATTAGTAGCAAGACAATTCCTGCTTTTCATTCTCTGTTTTGCATACTCTGTGTTGGTGCCCAAGAGTAGGAAAAGAGAAAATTCAATAGTGAATCCTAATTGCTATTGCTTTATGATTCAGGTTGGAAAAGGTGTTGTAGAGAAAGCAGAAAAACGTTCAGTATCCCTGGGACAAGGATATTAGAAAGCTAAATATTGGCAACTAGACTGTGTGCACATCCTTCTTCCATCTCTTGATTAGCTATTCTGTAAGATAACTGAGAAGAGGAAAATAGAGCATCTATCTGTACACAAAATTACAGCATTAGTGGAAGTAGCTTCCTGTTACCACTTTTGTTACACCACACACACACCCCTTCTTTTTGTAAGGTTTTTGGATTTCACTCAGTCTTATCATATTGAGTGCTTCTGAAATTTAGCCCGCAAGTTCCGATAAACTTGGACTTCATACATGTGCAACCATGGCTTAGTATAGTGAGACTTTCAGCTTGTGTGTGCTGAAGTTTGAGACTACTGGGAAAAAACACAGCAGTCAGCATGGACAAGAAGACAGACCACATCTGGGCAATATAAAAATCTACTCTGTTGGGAGCATAAGATTCATAACCAATTCTTTCTAAAACAGCTGGTGAGCAATCATCAAAACCAGCAAAAACATTTCAGGGCCCTCAGGGAATTTTTACATCCAGGGCAGATAGTGATTAAATTTAAGACCCCAGTCTGGCGCTTTGATGTCTGAGAAGAAATCAGAATATCACTGGACATGAAAGTGACTTGCAGAATAAATTGTTGCTTCTCCAGGTAATTCAGTGGGGCAGAATACAATCAAGAAATGTTCAGACAGGTTATTTACAGATGTAAATCTACAGTTGAGAAGGGAAACGCATTTGGTTCCAGAATGCAGTTAGGCTAATGCTAGTGTTCAGTGGTGATTCTCATGGGAGTACAACCCAAACCCACAGAAATCTCATAGATCATTGTTACGTGATTTTAGGCCTTCTTACTTGGACTGCAAGTCTCCTGGGCAAAAGAACTGTCTTCTTGGGTTTGGGAGCCCACTGTAAAATCCTAATCCCCATCTAGTTCCTTTACTATTCCTCCAAAGTAGATTATGAATTAAAGAAAATTGAAAAGGAAAATTGGTGGAAGTAGTTGAAAATACTTCTTAGAAAAATGAGGTAGATATTAAAAATAGCAGCATAACTCTAAAAATCCTTGGGAGCATTCCACATTAAGGATGACAGACAAATGGAGTTTAGAATTCAATGTCACAAATATTTAAAGCCTGAACTAGTGCCAGTTGAAGTCAGCATGCATTTCTGTTCAGTTATAAAGGATCAGGCCCAATCAACCTCCTTGTCAATGCATTCGTTTCTATTTCTTCTTAGAATTAGGTTTCCTTTTAATAAGTATACAAATTTATTCCATGCTTGCCATGAAATAACAAAATTGAATGTTCACTCAAAGGATAAACTCCCAAGACTTCACATGTTTCATAATGTCTTAGGTTTGAATGTTTTGTCCTCTTCCACTTTGCCAAGCAGCAGGTGGAAATCGGACCTCTGCACATCCAAGACTAACTTGAAGGTAGGAAAATGCAACATTGAAAAAACTCTCAACGCTGTGGAGGATTCTTATTTTCTTATACAAATGGTACATAACTTATATTGAAATGATCGTCTTATTGAAAGGAATAGAAGCATCCACAATCAGGCTAGGGATATAACATCATTAGGACAATCTTAGGGCTCAAAGCACAGTCCATGGAGACACTTCACAGGCACAGGGTGTTGCAAAGCTGTCAAGTCTCATGAGTTTTGCCATTAACAGTGAGCTCTGGCCATTTTCAGGGGTGAAGATGAGATACCCTGAGCTGTTGAGCATTTTGGTTTGGTTTTTTTTTGGGGGGGGGGTTGGTTGTTTTTTTTGTTTGTTTGGTTTTTTGTTTGGTTGGGGTTTTTTTGGGTTTTTTTTTTTTTTT
>JAVJGJ010000014.1:24522173-24545066 GCA_035590215.1 Microhierax caerulescens | reverse complement strand
AAGGTCTTTTCTAACCCAAACGATCCTATGAATCTATGTTATGTAGGTTACAGCCTCACCAGCTTCACAGCTGGCACACTGGAACTTTGGCATTAAAAGCCCTTTCTGAAACAAAAGATCACTTCCACAGACTATATCAAAGTCTTCAGAAAGAAAAGGTTGTGGTCTTTGCTAAGAAATAAACAAGAAAGCCTGAAAGTACTCCAAACAACTGTTTGTAGCCAGATACACTCTCTTCAGATGGCAAAAAGAGCTAACATCACAAAAAAAAAAAAAAAAAACCAGAAAGAAATTCTGTAAGTTATTAAAGAGGGATGAGAAGGCAAAACAAAGTCTGCCAAAACCCCTAAAACCTAAAATCCCCAATAATAACCCATTTTTCTATCAGTTCGATATCCTCAAAGAGGATAGAAAAAAATTCCAAAGGAGTATGGTTTATGATAATGTAGCCTTTTCATTTAGGTCAAAGTACTTGATGATAGTTTGGATGTAGTGTCACTTTCCTTTTTATTGCAGCTGAATGTTTAGTCCTAAACAATAACCCTCCCTTGCATCTATAGCACAGAACAGAGTGATCAGTGAGTGACACAGAAAAGGATAGTGAGAATGGGGAGAGAAAAAAAAAACAAGTCTTGAAGCTATCACTACATTAATAAACTAATCTCACTGCTAAGAAAAAGGGATAAAATCTTGAGCTGGTCCCAAAGGCAAAGCTACATGCAGTTTTCACATTCTTCAAACATTGGAGGTGGTGGTTATGGCCCAGGGTCCACTGTGAATCCATCCCTGCCAGATTTCCACTTGTTCTGCATTTACTTTTTGCTGTCTCCTTTGCCTTTTGGCAAGGCACATCTCTAAGACCTTTTTAAGATCAATTGGAACCATGTGTGCCAAAATCTCCAGTCCTTACCGCTAAGGAGCTCTGTATAGGAAGAGCCCAAAGTACACAATTAACAAACATGGTGATACACCACACCTTGTGCTGCATCTCAGCTTGCAGTCTGAAAAGCAATTGTCTCCTCTCAGCCACTTCTAGAGCTGAATTTGCCCTGTCATTCCTCGGGAGAGACAAAGAGGTTGACCAGGAAATGCCATGTAGTTGACACGAAAATAAGAGTTTTAGACTGAAGTGTCCTTCACTGCAGTCTCTCCAGCTAATTTAGATCAGGTTGGCATGAATGACAGAGGAAACCTACTATTATTTTTTCTCCTCACAGTACAAGGGTTCTAAAAATTACATGCTTCTAATCCCTCATTAGCTGGCGTTTTAAATTCCCAGGCTGTGTAGCTTGTGCTCAAGGAGAAAGTGACAAGAAGAGTTATAATCCCTGTGGCAGGAGCTGTCACTGAATACCTGCTGGGTGATAAATCCACTAGGCTTTTTCAGCTAGCTATTTTCATGGTTAAACTTCAGGGATGCTACTCAAAATAAGGAAAAATAAATGAAAATGACACAGATTCTAAAATTCATGGCATGTAGCATGACCTGTTTATACCAACTGATATGTGATATGTTCAGTCTTTGAAAGACCCTTCACATCATAGACTAGAAAAAGGGTGGATTGACAAGCAATATATTTTCCTAAATTGTTTTTCTCCCCTTCTCTCAGAAATGCAGCTTACATCACTGTAGCTTGCTTAGAAACTGATCTCCCTCTGTAATGGACACTAAGACAAAGCTCTCTATAAAGATGTCCAACACATTAAAATGAAACTAATAAACTGGTCGTCATATTTAATAACACTCTCAAATTATATTAAGTTCAATATTCAGCAGAACCAGCTTGCACTAACAACAGGTGGGCCAATTGCAAGTGATTGAATGTTACAAATGAGCAAGCACAAATAAAAAGCAAAGATAACATCATCAAATACACTGTAGCTTGTTAAGCTGATAAATGCTGTGTAGTTCACAATATTTCATGTTGCATTGCATTTGTCATACAGTTTGTAAAAGTTATGGTGCCATAAGCAACTTGACACCTACCCACTGTGCCCATTGTCATCACGCCAACACAAAGTGGAGTCTAATACCAGGCTGGTGCTTGAAGAAGCAGTTACTGGACTTTGAGTCAGCATCCCCACTGACTCAAGTCAGGGAAAAATTGGTAGGCAGCTTGTGTGATTTTCAAGTATAATCATAGAATCACAGGAGGTTTGAGGCTGAAAAAGGAACCTCTGGAGGTCATCCAGTCCAACCACCTTGCTCAAGCAGGGCTACTTAGACCCAGTTGCCCAGGATCAAATGTGAACAGTATACACACTTTGGTGGAGAACTAAAAACATTGCATTCCCAAACATACATTTATCTACTGTATAGGTAGAGTTCAAGTAGTGACAAGGTGAGCTTTCTCAGGCTGTGTTATGACCTGCCTTTGACCTTGCTTGTGAGCAGCCAGCCCTTTGGGAGCAGGGAAGGTTAATCACCTGTATGGGTTGGTGTTCTCCCTCATTGCTTAACAAGACAATGAAGATGTCAGATATCAGTGACTTATTTTCCTTGATGAAGTTATCTTATCATCAGGCACCAAACAGTGCAAGTTTTCACATCAACCACTATCCCACCTGCATATCCCTCAGTCTTTTTATTGCCAGCTGGGGTTGGAAAGTCCAAACTCAGAGTTTCTCAAGGTCAAAGAGGATTTTGCAGGCATTGTGCAAGAACTGGATAACAAAAAAATTCAGGCCTTTACACTTCACATACAACAGTTTGAAATACCCTACAGTTAAGACAGATTAAGTTTTGCCAGCTGATGCATCATCTCTGTAGAAATCAATGGCAACATCTTATATTTATAGAGTACCTTGTGACACAGAGTCTTCAAGCTCTCTACAGAGCAAAACACACAAACATAATAACATTAGTGTAGTGCTTGGGAACAATTTTGGACTACCCTGGGGAGAGTTTCTCTGTCCTTCGATTAGTCAGTGATGCCCTTGAAAAAACATCTTATTTTATATAGCTATATGACTATTATAAATAGATTCTCTCATTTCTGTCATTTCACAAACTCTCACATCTCTCAGTAGCATGAGGACTGAAAACAATATAGACAGGTCTGGAAATTTGCTGATACTGACTGCTGTGAATAGGGTAGGCACAACTCCCTTTGACAAAAAGAAAAGCAAGTTTCAAAGCTTCTCTCCTTGTAGCTTCTAGACTCCTGAGGAATTGATCATGAAAGGAAAACAAGAGTCTCTAGCGAACCATTGGGTGGAAGGCTTACTGCTGTTATGGTCAGTGAATAATGAGTGCAGTAGCTAGGAAAAATGTGTACTGTCAGTAAGGCAGTGTCTGAGCATCCCCCAGCAGGATTACTCCAGCATAACAATACTACAGATGGCAAGAAAATCTGAATAAAGGAGAGGCTCTGAGGGAGATACACATACACACACAAACAGACACAGACACACACACAAAATATATCATTATGGTATTATTGCATTATTGGCTTATTCTATATACCTTATTTTTATATATAACCTTAGTTATTGAGCCATTACATTGAAATTAGAACTGTTCATGAAGTAGAGTATTATTGACTCAGAGTAACTTCCATCCCTAAGTGCAGAACACACACTATGCATGGAACAATAACATCAACAAGAGGAGTGAGCTACAGTAACGCAATTTGGTTTTACTGAATAACCATCAAAGAACCAAATTTGATGGTGCAAATTTCCTCTCCTTGTCTGGACATGTGCCTTTCCTCTGCTGAAAAATCTTTTTGAATACTGACTGAGTCCCCTCTGAATTCCACAGAACAACTTCGGTGGTCTTTCCACCTAACAGATCACATCTTTGAGTTAAAAGTCCTAACAAATGCATTGATTTCAAGTCTGTAGTCACAGATTTAGAAGGTGGCAGTGGTGTCCCATAGTTGATAGTTTGTTACATTCATTTTGGTAACATAACCAAGAACAGAGTCCTCTTCACAGGTCAGTGGAAAATGAGGTTCTTCGTGAGTTCTTTTCACTTCATTGAGTAATATGACCACCAAAAAGATGGTCTGGGATTCATCTGAGCCACAACTACATCTCAGGCAGTCACGCTGTGCTCCTTTTTAAGTCAGTTCAGAGGGACAGGCACTTTCAGGGGGTGATTCAGCTGATCTGATTTACTTGCCTGCCTCTGGATAACATTTGTTGTCTCCTGATGTCTGGAGGATGCTAACTTCTATCTTTTGACAGTAAAGTAACTGGCTATAGGTTTGTTGCAAGATGTTTTGGTTAGTAAATAGTGTGGTGACTAGTAATGAAAGACACCAGAGCTTGCAGTTTGTAAATAGTTACTATGTGGCACACTGCAGATTCCCGAAGGATCTTAGCACTATCAGCTCCTCTCCCAGTGGGAAAGGGAAGTGTCTCCCAAATAGCCAAGGTAGTGTTCTCTGACAAAACAATGTTAATTGATTTGCAGAACGGTTAAACAGGACACCCTGCCCCCAGTAACATAGCAGTGGAGGACAAAGCTCAGAGCTTTTCTGACAAACTGGAGATACACTTGAAAAAAAACAAAACAAAACAAAAAAAACCCAAAAAACAAAAAAGATGCTCCTCTCTAGAGGCAAATGCAAGTTACTGCACCCAGTCAGGAATGATCAACAAATACAAAGTGGGAAACCATTAGTTACACAGCCACTGTGCTGGAGTGATCTAACTATTAGTGCAGAGCAAGAGCTGAACTTGAATATCAATGGTCTTTCTATTGTGAAAAAGACACCACCATGCTTGAATCTAAAAACAGAACTGTGGACTGAAGATGCAGAAAATCATGGGCACTGTGATTCAGAAGGAGGTGAACAGGCAGAGCAACAGGAATGATCAAAGGTCTATAAAGCATGTCATATGAGGAAAGTCTGAATGAAGTAGGAATACTTTCCCTAAAGAGGAGGCTAAGAGAAACATAATAAAGCTTTCAAGAATGCAAAAGGATGTTGCAAAGAAAAAAGAGAACAATGTTCTCTCCAAATACATGTTGGGCTGGACAAAAAAGAAAAAATGGACTTACCTTGCAGAGCAGAAGATTCAGAGAACAGATGAGGAAAAACTGTAGCAGTAAGCACAGTATAAAAGTAAAATATAAGGAGGCCTCTACCACCAGAGATCTTCATGGCCATGACACGGCACAGGCATAGGAGAAGGCCAGAAGAAATAACCACCTGCCTCACAGGTCCTTTTTGGGTTTCCATAGTGCTCAGAGCCTGTGGTCCCTATCATAGATAACCAGAATTAAGTAACAGTTTCCTTCCCAGTGTTTGTTAGAAGGCACGTGCATGGAAAGGAATGATTTCACTGAGGGACAGAGATTGCTGTGGGATGCTTATGGTATAATGAAAAACTTAACTACAAGATCCTTGTGACAGCACTACCAGCACCATACAGTATCCCTCTTCCCCAGGTCCTCTATAGAGAGTGTGCTACACCCTGAGCTGCTCCAGCCACAGAGGTTAGCTCAGGTCACTACTTATTCTTCTACTGGTGAAAACTTTTTCATTGGCTTTTGGCTAGAGTAGAAGGATTCAGACAAATAATTGCCACAGACACAAAGTATGTAGCAAAAGATTCTACAGTTCCGAAATAATCAGTTCAGAATTAGCCTGGATTACATACATAAAAACCCCAACAACAACAAAATCGCCACACAAAGCAACATAAAAAACAAACACAGTACAAACAGATGGAAAAACACCTTTCTACAGCATTATCTGACACCTCTCCCTTAAAACATGAAAGTGCCTTTGAAGTGCAATGTTAACTGTATACATTATCACACAGGTGATAATGTAAAGGAGTGAATAAAAAAATGTTGGGTTTTAAAAAAAAAAATCTGTGCTGGAGATGCATGTCTTGCTGAAAATGTCATTAATCAGCAACTTTACATCCTCAACTTCCCCACAGACAGAGCTACAGCTCAAGGCAGAGCAAGCCTTGTGAGCCATCTCCTTCACTAACTACAGCTTGAGGGTTTGCCCTCACCCACTGCAAACATCCTTGTCAACTTCAAGGACTCCTGGTAGGGGGAAAAAGTGGTGCTAGAAAAGTAATTTTTTTGGATGTTTTGTTAACTCACTATCACCTGGAAATAAACAGAGATAGTCAAGCACATTATGATGAACCATGTCTCTATGGGCCATAAACCACAGTCTGAAAGACAATTCTCTGTCCTGAACCTAAGTCTGATACTGTAACCAGTCTTCCCTTGCTCCATTTCCTATTCCAGCATGTCTGGACCAGTAGTTTTCCTAGATGGAAAATTTCTCCTTAATTTGTTTGGCCCTTTCCTAATCATTAGAAATATAGAGATGTAGACCATTTGTTCTTGGCAAGAGAAAATAAACATTCGCATTCATTTGCAAGTTGCTTTGCTTTTCACAGAAAAGAAGATGAAGGCACCATCAGCTGAAGACAGTAGCATCTCTCCAGTTCAGGATCCATACTACAACTCTTATGCAGCAACAATAAATTTACTAATCTTCCATTTTTCAAGGTGTGTAAAGGTTTGATGGTCTCTCAAGAAAAAAATTCTAGACTTTCCTGAGCAAGATGCCAGGAAGTGGGAGGAAGTAACTTTGGGTCTGATTTTAGTTCGATTTGCCCTTATATGATCAGTCAAACCACACACTACACTAGTATTTAATACTCATTTGGCATAGAATCATAGAATGGTTTGGGTTGGAAGGGACCTTAAAGACCATTTAGTTCCAACCCCCCTGCCATGGGCAGGGACACCTCCCACTAGACCAGGTTGCTCAAAGCCCCATCCAGCCTGACCTTGAGCACATCCAGGGATGGGGCATCCACAGCTGCTCTGGGCAGCCTGTGCCAGTGCCTCACCACCCTCACTAGAAAGAATTTCTTCCTAACATCTAATCTAAATCTGCCCTCTTTCAGTAGATATCTAATAGCTAATATCTTCCTAATATCTAATTGTAAATCTACCTTCTTCCAAGCCATTATCCCTCGTCCTATCACTACATGCCCTTGTCCCTTTCCAGCTCCAATCCAGGCTCTTCTGCTACAAACAGCTGCCACAATCTCACTGAAAGACCAATATCCCAGTAGCAGAGTGGTTCAGTGATTTGAACACAGACATCTACAGTTGCAGTGCCACAAGACATCTGCCTGGCCTCCAGCCGCCACTCCAAAAGGGCATGGGTTTCGCTTAAATCCAGTGTTCCATCTGCCAGCCTCACATAGATATGCTGAATAGCACAAGGTACCTCAGAAACCACTAGGCATCTACAGTTCAGGAACCTAATTCTACTCCTAGTGTGAATGGATATTATTTAGGGTAAGCAATGAGCAAGGCCTGCTCTAGACAAATAGAGGGGAAAATGTGATTTAGAGGTGACAGAAAGTAACACTTAAGCTGCAACTGCATGAATCTTTTGTGGCCTGTTCCCTCCTTCAATATGCTTATACGAAACAGGTCATTTATCTCTTTATTGACCCATATGGCCAAGAACTCCATTTGTCTCATTGCTTGTGGCAGGGCAAGGCACACAAATCCTTCCTTCCATCCTTAGCTCCTCTGGAATTAATGAGCATTGATTAATTTCCATTTATTAGGAGATAAGAGTTGGTTCACTTAAGTCCCACTTCCTCTGACACCTACAGCTTGTTTCAGTTTGTCCTTCAACTCTTCCACTTATTCTATGACACATGAAAATTATATCCTGAAAATGTGATATCAGAAGATATTTCACTGCTTAGTTCCCTAGGCACCATCTGGGATCCTATAAGAAGCTTTTCCTGCACTGGTTCAGCCTCTGGTCAGTGTTGGGCATCCAGGCTCTTCCATGGACATGGCAGAATACCACCTACAGAACTTCCTGCCACAAAAGAGGCTTAAAGAAGGTTAAGTATTTTAAATAGCCTTCACTTCAGTGAAGCAAAACTGGGAAACTTTAATGACTTGCTCAAATCCTGGGACAGGTTAAAACACTTGATTTCCACATCCAAGCCTGCAAAAACACAAACAAAACAAAAAAAAAGTAATCTATCAAGTGAAAACCCTATTGAGAGTGGGAGAGATTGTTATGGAAATGGTCTCCTGCTACAATGGTTGAACAATATACTTTTTAATTAAATTCTACAGTAAGATCCAATCTGGTGCTCAAAAGAACCAACAGATGTATAAGCTGTATGACCAGCCACAGTCGAAGTTCCCTGCCTGTGCTCCAGCATCACTTCAGCATCACTGAATCATAGAAAAATACACACAAAAGGGATGTCAAAACATCATCTGATCACCTCCCTGCCTCAAGCTAAGCACAACCCTACCTCACCCATCCCCAAACATATTTATTTAATATTTTCTCCATAACATCCTAAACTGAGATTATTACTTTCCCCTTAGGCAAAAGAGGATAAATTTCTACCAGCTGAGAAGCTAGAAGACCGTCTCTCAACTAGGATCACATGGAGAAAATTGGAGATAAGGAGAGAAAAAGAACAAATCTCCACTAGTCTTCATCACACTCAGTTACAACATTAGGAGTGATACTTCCAATACATACACAAATTTATTATTTTCACAGTCCTGCACTCTGAGAGCAAGCCCAGAACACAAAGCCTAAGGCTCTGTGAGAACAGTTTCAATTCAAAGATGTCATTTTTTAAAAGATAGGGCCTTGTTGTTTCTGGCTACATCAATGCTGAAAGAAAAGGGATCCCTGATTTGGAAATTTTATTATCAAATGAAATTTAATTTGTCACTCACATCTGCTAAAGTAGCAGGATTTATAACTAAGAAAACATTTTTAATAGAGAAGCTGGAAAATGTTCCCAAACTGAAAATACCTAAAACACTGACAAAAAGTAAATTTTCCAAAGATTCTTTTCTTTCTTCTCCACCCCCCACCCCCCTTCTGCTCCCTTGTTCTTCTGCTTGGCTCGGTAACATTGTGGAAATGTGCAAGAGCCAAATTCCACCATTTCCTCATGCCACAAAAAAATGTTTATGGGGTGTAACCATACAGTATCCTCGTGTATTTTAATAGATGACCTTTAGGTACATATAGAGCAGGGGTCCTCAAACTATGGGCCAGACACAGCCCCCCAGGGTCCTCAATCCAGCTCCCCAGTATTTACAGAACCCCCCTGCCAGGGGTTGGGGGGGAACCAAACAGCCACAGATGACTGCCTGCCACTTAATCTGCATCCTGGCCCCCTGGTTAAAAAGTTTGAGAACCCCTGGGTTAGATGAATGAAGCTGGGTTAATTAGCATCGGTAATACACAACTGTGGGCTGGCTTCAGGGGTGGTGGGTTGGCTGATGTAGACAAGGTACAGCTGTGGCTGTTCTGTTAAGGGGTTGAGAGCCAGTGAAGAGGGAGCAGCCAAGGAAGAGAAGGTGGGAGAGGAAGAAGCAGAGAGAAAACACATGCCCTGGATGAGGTGAGATGAGGAGCAGCAGAGGGACTGTATGAAGAGTATGCTGGTATGAGAGGGTAAAAGACCTTGTTTCAGCTTGATAGTTTGGAGAGTGCTGCAACAGGTATGCAGTTCCTAAAGTTAGTCATTGATATTAGTGTCAATGATTGTGCAAAGTATAAGGCAGTAGGACACCCCAGTAAGCTGCAGCATCTGACATGGATCTGATTTCCTAGGCTGAGGTAAAATTGCCAGTACACTGTTCTTTGCCAAAAAACAGGCTTAGGAAATTCCAGCCCCTTCCCACCACTGTGCTGCAACTCACCTTCTTCTCAGCTGTGCAGGGTGTCTGTGGAACCACACTGTAAGATAGAACCATGAAAACAGAAGGATTGAAAAAAAGTCCACCTTAGAGAAAGTCATTGCCATTTTTTAACCTAGAATATTTCCATTGTGGGCTTGATGCATGCCCACAGGCCCCTACAGAAGTACAACAGGGCACCCGGTCAGCATGCACAGTCCTTCCTGCAGGTGCCAACCACCCTGACCAAACCTCACCACAGCCCTGGGAGCCTGCCCTCCCAGCCTGGCAAATGAGGAAAGCCAAAACTTTTATTAGCTAATTTAATTAGCTAATCTTTAAATTCTAATCAAGTGTGTCGGTGGTCCAGTGAATTATTCAGCATCTCCTGTGTCAATAATTTACCATTAAAAAAAATAACGGAGGAAGCCTGAGCAGCAGAGCTCTTTGGATCAAAGCTGGCTGCAGCACAGGAGGCATGGCCATCCTGGGTCTTGGGAAGCACTGAAGGGTGCCATCACAAGGGGTTTGTGCTGATGAAACCAGAGAAGCAGTCACAGGACAGAGATGATTTGGGGCACTGGCCTGGTCTTCCCCTCCTGACTCTAACATGAGAGCAGGAGCACAAAAGCACCTTCAAGGACAGCCTCAAGCAGTGCCAGTGGCAGAAGAGGCAATATACTGCAGCCAGGCAGTGCCACACTCCTTATCTTGTCCCCCCTTTTCTCTGGCACGGGGTGCAGCCCCATCTGAGAAGGCATGGAGGCAGCCACCCTGCTACAGCTGCCATGCTGACTGCTCATGAGGCAGAGGAGGAGGAAACCCCCTCTCCAGTGCAGGCACCCTGCCCCTTCCCAACAACCACCTCACACCAGGCAGCACACGTCAGCTGACTTTCAGACTCCACATGGCATCATCCATCAGCATTTCATGCTTATAAGGAACTTTCTTCTGGATTTTAATTCACAATGTCTTTAAAAGAAATACATTTTTTTCTCTACATAGGTGTGACAATCAATCAAGCTGCACAACTAAAAGGCTTGTGTTGCAACAAGTGAGGCTGTTTCAGGGAAATTGTGAGAGATAAAAGATCTGAAAGCCCCCATCGTTTTGTATCCCATACCGTGTCCACCCTGGAGCCTGCAGATCACTCCCTACCTCCCCCAAGCACTGGCAGTCTCTTTTTTTCTGTGCATTATATTCAGTCAATCTCATCTTGCCAAACTTGCATTCCCTGCAGTGTGGCAACACAGACCATGAAAGCTCTTTTACTTCCCAAAGAATTAAGCTAACCTCTAAAGCAGTGATCTTCACACATGAATAAAAATAATTAAAAAACCCCAAAAAACCCAACACAGAGAGCGAAGAGCAGACTCCAGGCTGTTAGAGCTTTTCCACCCACCAGCACAATGGTCATACCTCGGCTGGCCCTGCGACGCGGGGCTGCTCACCTCTGAGTTACCTCACCACTTAATAATTGCACATAGCACAGCAGGGGATGTTTTTGTACTATTTCAAAACCGGATAACCGCTGAGTTATGAAACTGAGACATGAAAATAATTTAATAGCCTGCCTGATTTTTCTGGCGAATGCAAACGCTTAACCCCACAGGTTAGTGGCATGGTGTAATGTGAAACAGGTGAGGTTAGGACCACTCCATCCTGCTGGTCCAGGCCCAGTTTCCTATGTGTTGACTTGCATAGCTTCTATAGCCTGGACTGAGCCCTTCCAGCTCTCCAGGCTCCCCTGAGCTGCCCCTAAGGGCAATAAACAGGCAAATGGCTCAGCCCCCTTGTCTCCATAAACTTAGACCTCATCTGAATTCCAGCTACCAAAGCCAATAGAGACATAGCGCTACATATTGACTAGTTCTGGTCTCCATGAAGTGCAGACCTCTATTGACCCATCACCAGAAATGTTTCAGATTTTCACACAAATTTGTGCAGAGCCACAGGGCCTCTTCTGGTTTGTGGTTTTGTGGCGTGGGACCCTGGTACGTGATGACTATGGCTCATTATTGCAAGGTGCTTCAGGTCCTGAATTCCCACCAAATTTAGTGGATACTGAATGGCTTCTTCTGCTGGCAGGATGCAGCCTTCAAATGCAAGGCTTCACAATCATGTGTCTTCAGGCCAAATACAGGCTAAATGACCAGGCAGTTAAATCTTCAAGAAATATAGTCCTGTTCCAGATTCAAATTCCACCCCCAACAAAATGTAAAACATAGAAATAAAAAGGTGCTGTAGTACAGTCTGAAAAAATGCCCAGTATAGTTTTTCTTGAAAATACTATACACATGTTATACACATGCATCACATTATGTATATAATTATTACATATTTATTACATACATGTGTGTGTTTATGTTCATGCACACCCCTGAAAAGTCTAAATGTTAAAAATAAATTGTCTGCTTCATAGCACTATGAATTTCATAAGGATCAGAGCAAAACCAAAAAGGTAAATAGAGAATATGCCTGAACAAAACACAAACTTCAGTGGAGCAAGTTTCAGCAACTCCAGCATCTTCATAAGAAAGCAAAAGCCTTCAGAACTGAATTAAATCCATAAGAAAAATAGACTGCTTCCCCTGAACATCACAGCTACCACTGAAAATATGTGTAGAGCTGCACAAGTCAAAGAAGACAAAATCTAAACAAATATTCCAAGCTTAGTAAGATACTAAGAATACGTCTACCAAAAAAAGGGCTTCAAACAACTGCAGACTCTCCATTGGCCACCTATGAATTGGCTGTATCTGCTACAGATATAGTATATATTTTTTCCTTGAAAATATGACTTTCCTTCTTGATGCATGCTGTTTCAGGCTTAGCTTCGTTATGAAAGTATTAAATTCTGTTCTTTGAAAAAAACATGCTGTCTTGGACCCTCCATAGGAGCTCTCCCCATTTCTGTGGCTAAACGGATTCCTAACTACACAGATGTGCAGTTTCTATCACAAATGGAAGAGACATTTCTGAGTGGAAAGTATCCCATACGTGCTGTTTTCTGGTGCCATCCCCTGAGGCATCTGGTATGAGATCACAGCATGGATCTGGACTATGCTGATCTTGGTTCTTACCCAACCTGGCAGCTTTTGGGTTCTGGCAGCTCTTTGCTCCCCTCCTAGCCCTATGTAATTACTGCTTTCAGCTGTATTGTCTGGGAGAGAGCATTTCTTTCTGAAAAATTAGCCAGCTCTTCACATTGAATCTGTTGCAATGTCAGTATCCTCTCCAGTAGAGTAAGAAAATTATCTGAATGTAACGGCTAGTGATGCCACAAGATCAGGTGTTATAAAACATATTCCTAGAAATACATGACTTTCAAGTGTAGAATATCCAAACACACCTTAATCTTTCTCCCTTATGCGAAAGGCATGGTGCTCAGACTAGGATCCTTTTTTTTTTCCCCCAGTTGATGTTCTCTCACATGTCTTGTAAGGTCTTATGCTGCTGCCAGCCATGAAAGCAGTCACTGGCAAAATAGGTGCTTTTTTTTCCCCGCCTTCAAAAATGTGATTGAACCATCCCATAGATCTTTGGCTTCCTATTGGCAATTCACCATAGTGAATTATTCTTCACTTAACAGATCAAGTCATAAACTTTGAGGTATATGGGATTTGTTGCTTCTCACTTTAAGGAAGTATCCTAAACATTTGGAATATAGTGTGAAATAAATTTAAATTGTATTTAGGTACTTAATTCTCTTAATCTCTGTTATCTCTGTTACCATAACTTTCATTTTTTTTTAAATGTCAACCAGGAAATCTTTGCTTAGCTTATTAACTCCCATACTGAAAAGCAATTTCAGATCCTTCCAACGACAGTGTGTAGAGGCAATATGCCTCAAAATTTCTATGTAATCATGTTAACAAAATATAATATAGCTCCTGGTAATTCTAAAATTCCTTTGGTAGAAAAGCAATTGAAGAATTTTGATGCTCATTGCAGGCGGATTGGACTAGATGACCTTTAAAGATCCCTTCCAACACAAACTATTCTATGATGCAAAGCTTTCAAGGTCAAGTGATGAGTTGCTCACAAAATGTTTTTATGATGGGAGAAAAGCAATTGGGTGGAAGTAAATATTCATTCTCCTTCTCCAGCTTCATTGTTGTCTTAAAAATAATCATACAGTGGATGATTTCCCTTTCAATTATTTAGTCAAATGCTATGAAAAGCATTCTGACATTTAATGGTTTGAGGAATCATTGACCACAAAAGGAAGTATGCATTTTGTCAGTGAACCCTTTAATCACTTTCTCAGTTGGAAAGAATAATTGATATATTTTAGCAATAACTCCCATTTCCACTGCATTACTTTAGATATGGATGAACCTTAGAAAATAGTACTTTTTAATTCCCTGTCATGACCGAGTGATAGCTCTATGAAGACTTACAGATATCCAGAGAGATCTCATATTCTGCAATGCACTTTTTTGGCTTCTGCACCAGGCATGATGTTTTTTTTAGCAGCAAAATAAAAAAAAATATTTCAGGACTTTCATTCTTAGAAGCAAAATTATTTTTATAGTCTGCTCTTACAAGCTGTCTTTCATCTGACAGTCCTCCTATCTTTACTGATTAATGCAAAATCATATCATCTTTTATATCGGAAATCGAAAAGCATCCTTTTAGGTGTAAGGGGGTATCTTATTGAGGGGATGTAACCATTGCAGTCTTTATCATAGTCACAGTCCATCCAAGAATATAATTCAAAGAACCAAGCATACAAGAACAATACCAAAGCACAAAGTTAGATGATCAATTTGACAGCTCTGTAGAGCTGCATGTTGAGTGAATAAGTCCCAAATATTATGTCCCACGCTGTTTTTACTCCCTGATGATGGATCTTCCTTAGCTAACAAAAGTTGGAGTACTCAGATAATACTAGCTGTAATTCTTTTGTGTAGAATTCAGCTCTCCTGTAAATTCATCCCAATATATCATTTTGTGTTTCACAGGCAGTAGAACATATATCTATATACAGTCAGAGAAATTTAGGATGCACTCTTTGTGCATACCCACAAATCATAATGTTGGAGATCAAGTACGTACAACTTTATTTCAAACAGGATTGCTGGAAAGATGAGACAGCCTTCAGCAAACATAACTCAGAACTCCCTCCAGAGGAACTGTGTGCATTACTTCTCTCAATCATTCCCAGATCTTCATCTTTCTCTGGCCAGGCTCTTCAATCTCCACACTCCAGAATTCCAGCAAACTCTTAGTAAGTCCCTGACATTAGGCTTATTAGTGAGTGTCTGCCCTTCAGGTCTCCGCCATGATTCTGTCCTACTTGTATGGTGAGGTCCAGAGGAAAACTCCTGTCTATATTTCTACCACAGGGCTCAGAAGCTTTCCCTCTGCCATAGCTTTAGTGCTGAAAGTGCTCCTCCTGCCAGTACAGAACAGCTCATAACAATTAATTATTATTCTTTTTCAAAGTTGAAAAATTTGCATGAAAATCTCCACAGAGCACTGGTGAGGGGTCTACCTGGGAATAATCAAGGCCAGGCCAGAAAGAGCTAATATGCTATTGTACTCAAAAAACTTTTTCTGTACTTCCAATCCATCTTGCAATAAAATATATAATGTTCATGTGTGGCAAGTATTCATTGGCTACAGGAAAATGCTCCCATAAGTCTTTTTGCTCTGAGTGCAATTTCGTTATATCTATTCATAACATGTTTAATAGTCAAACCAGAAACACAAACTCATGTTTGTGACTCTTCCTGCTGATACAGAATTCAATGAAGTCTATGGACAGCTCAGGAAGAAAAATGAATTTTTGAGAGTTTTCTTTAGGTTTGGTTGTGTTTTTTTTTAATGACTGGGTCTCACTACTCTGAAAACAAGACTTAATATATTGTTTATCATGGCTCTGCAAAAGTTGTGTTGAGTCAACACACTTTTTACTCACACACCAGATGAAGTGATGATTCAGAGAAAGGAAGAAGTAATCACTCTCAGGGACACTGCAAAAAAAATAAGGGACAGGTTTAAATTAAGGGTTATGTAGCTGTCCAGCAACTCTGCACAGGTTCTACATAGCTCACTCTAAAAGTCAAGCAGGAGGAAAGCAACATTTCCAAGTGACGTTAAAGGTATTCATAAAGAGTAGCTCTTCCCTGGGGAGATGGGTCTCATGATCACAGACATGTGCCAGTGATGAGATATGCTCCATCATGGGACAGTTCACAGGACCAACGTTAGGCTCCTGTTTCAGGACATCAGTGTCTTCGAAGCGAATTTTCCCCTCATCCACTTAGTTCATTTTGTAGGCCTGGAGCCCATGTTCCAGGAAACGAGTGCATGTGGCCAGTATTTGAAAAGGGAGCCAGCATTTTCTGCAGTACTTGGATTTGTAAGGTATTTCTTTCTTATTAATTTTTAGGGATGAGTTTAAGAGCCCTTATCTAGATTTTACCATACCAAGAAATGGGCACACAGCCGTCAAAATGAATAGCACAATGAAGACAAAGTGACCTCACTGAGTTTCCTGGAAGAGTCCGCATGAGATTTTCAATGACTTTATTATTATTGTCTCTACTTCTGTCATGATTTATTAACTTTCTGGATCTTTTCACAGGACAATACTGGATCTGTCCTGAGCTACTAAGCAGCAGAGACTCAAAGACTCAACCATTCGCTAAGCACTATTCCTGAAAGCAGTCCTCAATATCTGTGTAGAGGTGTCCCTACTCCAACCAAACAGCTTAAAACATAGACTCAAGACTTAACTTGGTACAAAACCTTTTATATACATATTTTATGGTTTTAGCTAAGTTTCTGAAAGGCAGAACATTCCAATGAGGTCCTACAAGAGTACAGAAGTTATGAAAACAGCAATAATAATTAGTTTCTGAGGGAATTGCAAATAGCAGTGACCTTTCTGCATTCTGAGTGCTGTCTTCATGCTCAGATCTAAGAGGACAAAGAGAACAAATTCAAGTGCCTAAGTCTGCACAAAATCCCAGCAGGGTTTGGCATAGCCCTGCACAGCTGCCAGCTGGAGATGCCCCCACTGCTGGGATAAGGGAGGCAGATATTGCAATGGGACCCTGGGAAGGTGCTGCACAATATATCACCCATGGGAACACATGGCAGCGTTTGGGAGCTCAGAATGAGCCAAAGTCTTACAAACATTTATAAAACCCTTTAACATATCTGTAACCTTAGCTGGGAAAAAGGATTTTAAAACTCTTCATTCCAGTGAAAGGCAGAAATGTTAGTAATGTAGATGGTCTGTAAAAATCTCAGAAATACGGTAAATTGGTGTTAGTTATCATAATGAGCTAAGAAATACACAAAAGCATGCAGATGTTGAGTGAACACTGCTCTGTCACAATTTATTACAAAGCTGAAATAAAATCACATGAATCAAATAAGAAAAAGCAGTACACTGCTTTTAAGTGTTTTAAGCAGTACACTCATCACAGTAAAAATGCTAGTTTAATTGTGGGAGACTGGAAACTATCTGAAAAACAAATAATGTGAATTTTACAGGAAGGCCCATGTAAACTACTGCACAGATTTTCTTGCATCTAGTGATTGCTGATATGAACTCAAAGAGACAAAGATCCACCTACATCTCTGTGACCAGTTAACCTGCTTTGTGCTGTAAAATGCCGGTTGCCTTTTTCACCAGCAGAGGTGTCATGGCAGAGATTTCACAACTGATTTTTCACAAGCTGACAGACTACACAATGCCTTGTTGTGCATACAAGCTCTAGGGAAAGCGTGGAGCTATACCTGTGCTACCTAAACATCCCACTCTGATTGCAAGGATAGGTCTTTCTCAGTGGGGGACACCCATGCACCAGCAAACTAAGCTGCAAGATAGATGCCTCTACACAACTGTTAGAGTTATGGCAGAGTGAGAGAGAAAATCTGCTAAAGATTATTTTTTTCCCTGTAAAAAAAAACAACCTGGGGTTTTTTTTACATGTTTAAGTGATTTTGTTTCTTTTTTTTCTTTTTATTTTCTTTTTTTTTTTTGATGCACACACACCCACAAGCCAGCTGATGAGATGTGCCCTGTGCAGAAGGAACGTGCTTCACATAGGCATAGAGCAGCTGTAGTTCTGCTGGTTGTAGAGAAATGCACAACTGGGTCATTTTTACAGAAGTGCAACCCTGAAAATTTCCCATTTTGAATAGACTGATCAAAATGTGGCCCTCCAAGTTTCAGACATGCTGAAGCCCACACAAGGAGAAAGGGAAATAATCCTTCCATTGTGATTGTTAGTTTTTACACCTCAAAAACCACCAACATACTTTAATTACAACTAATACTGGGCCACATAGAAGCATCTGGGGTGGTGAAACCTTAAAAATCCCAAATCTGGAGAGCCTGAACTGCCACTTACACACACTGGCAGACACTGAAAGCAAGTCCATTGGAGCCTTTTGCCCCTTCATTCTCTGTACAATGCCATAGAGTTTCTAGATTGGGAAGATGTCACTGCCTCCAGCTGCGGTCCTGACTTTGGAGCACAGTGATAAATGTCTAAAAAATGTTTTGGGTACTGGACTTATTAGGGGTATTCAACCAGTCCCTAAATTAAAATAAATTAAAAAAAAAAGAAGGGACTGAGCTTGCCAATCTAACCAATAACATGTATATTCATGGTGTCATCACCCTATCTCTTACCCTGAGGCAATGTGTGAGCTCAGAGGGCACTTCTTACAGGACTGCAGCATCTTGTGAAGAACTGTTCAACTACCATGCAAATGTGAGGACAAGCAGAGTTTGCTTTTAGTAGTAAATGGCCAGCACTACACAGAAGACTTGAGGCTGTTGAGCAATACCTGCCTTGAGTTAAGATAGCATGTTGTCTCCTGCACCAGCTGCCCACAGAAAGCAAGTGGGTCTGACAGCTGGCAGGCAGAGGCTCAAAGACTTGCAGAGAACTTTCAACAACCTAAACAACCTTCAATGATAACTAACAGGGACATGTTTATCTACAACTGCCTTGAAGAAAGAACTGGAAGGTTTTGACATGCTGCTTGAGAGTACCTGGCAGGGAGGATAAGCTGGGAAGGGAGGGATGGGGGCCTTCCTGGCTGTGCAGCATGTGAATTTTGGTTAGAGTGGTGTGTGCCAATCAGCCATGGGGGTGGCTGTGCATGATGGACCTGGGGAACCCATGGCATTCCCACTGCACGATTTCAAGAACCTCCAGCACAGTTTAGTGCAAGGTCTATTTGAAAGCCCAAGCATGCAGGCCACGGCTGGTTCCTTGTCTATGCATGGCTCATGTTGTGTAAGTTCAAGAGAGTCTCTCAGCTGGGAAAATAAAGCTTGTCTGCAAGAGTCTGACTGTACTGTCTGTAAAGCACCATCAAAGCAGTGCAGTCACAAGCACAAAATATAGTCTAAAACATTCTGAGTCATGCAAGCAGAGGAAAGAGCACTGGAGGGGAGCTGAAGGCTCTGGCTAGACCTGCAGCTGACCTGAGGCCATGGGAGAAGTCTTTTCTCTTTGAGGTGACAGGCATCTTGAGGGTCTTTGTAAAAGCCCAATAGTTGTGTGCAAGGAGACAAAAGGAGTTTGACAGGGAGGCATCTCCCCTTTTGTGTGGCTCTAGTCCTGGTGCTGGTGACCTCGTTGGTGTTGTGCCTGAATGGTGGAATTTGGAGGCCCAAAGCAGCTTTGTCATGCAGCAGCCCATGTTGCCTGTTCATACTGTCCATTGCACATCCCTGTCCATTCATATTACCTCCCTGTGGCAGCCAGATTTATTTTAGTCACCCTTAGACTGTACACAAGCCTCTCAGGCTTCACAAAAACTGGTAGATCAGGGAGCACATCCATCAAATTTCTCAAGATTTGGTATACACCCCATTCAGTCCTGCCCTCCAAACATTCATCCTTCTTTTATCTCAAGAACTTTTCACTTTTCTAAGCCACCATTTCATGTTTCAAGAGGCCTCCACAAGCTCCTTGAACATGTTCTCTTCTTTACAATCAAATTAGGTAATCATTGGCAGTGGTTGATATAAGTGGTGTATTTACAGAGCAGAGTAAAAGTTACTTCACTCAGTTACCACAGCATCACCCCTTAGTCTGGCTGTATCACCACCAGAGTTTCTCCCTATTTTTATGAAACCTGGAAACAGTATGTTCTTATCCACCTTTCCTCCCATACTTTCTGCTATGTAGGAGTGTTTAATATCCCTTGTTCATAGCATTGTCAAGCTCACTGCATGCTGCCTGCCCCAAGCAAGTCTGGTGAAGGGTCAACAAATTGGTCAGGGGACTGGAGCTCAGCACATACAAGGGGAGGCTGAGAGCTGGGTCTCTTCAGCCTAAAAGGCTCAACAGAGAAAACAGAGCCAGACTCCTCTCAGAGGCAGATGATGATGGGACAAGAGGCAATGGGCCCAAGGAAAATCCCAAAGAAAAAAAAAATCCTTCCCTGGAGATATTGAAAACTTGGCTGGATAAGGCCCTGGGCAACCTGATCTTCTGATTTAAACTATTCTGTGATTTTATGATTTCATCTACCACTTCAAAAACTGTACACTGCCTGACTCCACTGGGAAAGTGCCTAATTAAGAGCAGAACAGAACAATGGGAGATGTACACGTACTGTAAGTGCATTTGCACTGTTGTTAGCACTGGATCATATTCTATAGTATCATATTCTATAGTAAGTATGATACAGCAGCAAGATAAAGTCCAATTTAAGAGGTTGTGAGGAATCATGAACCACATGAATGGATCTTACACATCACTGTGCTTCTTGCTGTTTTACACAGCGGGGAGAGCATGAGCCCTTACTCAAGGCCAAAGAAAACTCATCCCTGTCCTGTAACAGTTGTGTCCCTGTTCAGACATTTTTTGTCTACAGTATTACATTTTGCATTCTTTAGGGCTATACCTAAGGTTCACCACAAGATTACTGGTGGTTTTAGAGTTTCAGGTTATTAAGACAGCAACAGTTTTTGTAATTCATACTTTGCAGTGCACTACTTGCTTGTACTTTGGTTATTACTTTTCTATGGCTCAAAATAAATCTAGAAACTGCATTGATAAGGGTTTTTTATGGTTAAAAAAGCCTTCAAGAGTTATGCTGATATTAAAAAGGACTTAATAAAATTAATATTGATATAAAAAGGCTTTCTAGGATTTGTTGATATAAAAAGCCTCTCAATTTTACTGGAAAAATCCACCATTATGATATTTTAATGAACATAATGTTAAAAGGCTCTGAACATAACAAACTGGCATCGATCTTCTGCATTAATAACCTCAGTTACCTACATGGGAGGATGTTCTTTTTTTAGAATGCCATGCAGGGCTTAGTACACATGGAAGACCTTTTAACTGAGACAAGGAAGACCTTGGTAGGTGAAACAGGCTAGGATCCAGGTGAGAAGCAAGCAGTAGTAGAGCAGGTGTTGTCAGCCTAATGGGGAACAAAGGCATGAAAAAGGTGCCTGTACTATGTTGGGAAGCAGAGAGAGTCTCCTGGGAGGCATTCACTCATACCTTCTCAGGGTGACATCTGTCCCTGGGAATGAGCAGCTGCCATTTGTGCATCTTTGGGTGCAGTAATTATCATTCAAAATAGAGACAAAAGTAAGCACAGTCATTTTTTCCTACAGAGTGCTGCTGGCAGCAGCAGGCTTGTGGAGACTGTGGCATGAGTCCTGGCGGCTCTGGTTCAGCTACCTGGGCTCCAGCCCTGCCTCTGTGGGTATAACACCATGGCTGCTGCACAAAGAACCTTGGGAAGAACTGTAAATCCTGCTGTTGTTGGTGACTCTTGCACAATCACCTAATCTAAGACAAAATAAGGATGTAGGTTGGCCACCAACACCTATTTATGTCCTTCATCATATGCAGTAGTGGTTGGAACACAGCCAGAGACACATCTATTTTTAACCCGTCCATAGGCCACTTTGAATTTTTTGTGCATGATGCCCTGCTTATATCCTTTCTGAATCACAGCCTGCCCTGCAAGCTGCTTGTTTTACTGTTTGATTTTTAGGACAGAGAACAAAGGGAAAATGGCACTGAGCAGAGAACTACAGAACTGTCTGTTGGCCTTGTAGACAGAGAGGGAACTTGAGGAGAAGTCATCTTAATATTGTAGCAAATGTTTTTATAAGGGAGGCAATAATGAACATTAGCAGCAGAAACAAATTCCACTCATTTCTTCATAATTTCATGAGGAACTGGTATTCAGACAGGATAAATGCCTTGGGTAAATCCCCATAACGCTTCCTTTAATTTGTTTGTATGGCATGTTTTATTGCTCCAGATTTCCCATATACAAATACAGAGTGCTCAGAAAGCAATGCAACTTGAAATAATGATTTTGCAGCGTACTACTTTGTATATATACAAATATAATTATTCCATCAGCTTTAAATTATAAAAAAGACATTTGGTTAAGAGTTTAGCAACCTAGTTAATGACTAATGCAACAGGAGTAAGAAAAGCAGAAAAATTTCTTACATCTGACTTTGTCCCAAACATTCCCGCAAAGGTATTTTCTTAATGATTAAAAAGCAGAATTAATGACCCGTGTTATTGAGGCAATATAAGCTTCTCAAAGGAGACTATTAATAGCTTGCCTGAGTCATTGGCCCCACTGGCCAAGTGCTAACTGCCACAGGTCCCCTGCTGCAAATTCATCACACCCTCCTGGAAAAGAAATGCTGCCTCCAAGTCTCACAGACCTGCACACAATTCTGCTAACGATGTGGCACACAGGGATGGCAGCTTGGGTATGCAGGAAGCCTGAGGGGTGGTTTTGGGAGTGCCGAGCTGCCCCTCTCCCCTTGCAGACCCCTGACCCACATATGCAGGCCCAGCCACCACCAGCAGTGACCCCAGCAGGGCAGGGTGCTGGCATTGGATACATAGCCTGCAGCCCCCAGTAAAGCTCCTGTTCTCCCTGCTCCTTGGTGCCTCAGGATCCATCCCAGTGAGACAAGAAATGGTGTGCAGGACATTTATGAGAATGTTTGCTCAGTGGAAAAAGTGAGAGTGGCACCTATTCTTGGCTCTGCCTACAGCTAATTGTTCACTTTTCTTTCACCACATGTTTACCATCTGCTAAATGTAGTTAATTATGTGAAATCCTTTGAGACCACTTTAGAAAAAGGGCTCTGTGAAAACTAGATACTCACCAATTTCAATCCCATTTAAAAGGGAACAAGCCAAGCCCCCCTTCCAGATGCCTCATGTCAG
>JAVJGJ010000014.1:24494213-24522130 GCA_035590215.1 Microhierax caerulescens | reverse complement strand
GGGTAGATTTAGATCAGATATTAGGAAGAAATTCTTTCTAGTGAGGGTGGTGAGCACTGGCACAGGTTGCCCAGAGAAGCTGTGGATGCCCCATCCCTGGCAGTGTTCAAGGCCAGGGTGAATGCGGCTTTGTGCAACCTGTTGTAGTGGAAGGTGTCCCCTGCCCATGGCAGGGGGGTTGGAATTCGATGATCTTTAAGGTCCCTTCCAACAAGAACCATTCTATGATTCTATGGTTCTATCATTCTATGGATACTGATGTGCAGCCTCTCACACTGGTTTGCTCAATAGGTTAAATAAGTAAATAGGGACTGAACAAGGAAATAACAAATACAGTGACAATGTACTGTCCTCATGGCAGCAGGAATGTGGTGGCATTTAGATCCCACTGGCTTTCCCTGCAATGCTGTCATTTTCTTTTACCTGCAGGCACTTGGCACAGTGAGGAAAAGAACAAGAGGGAAGAAAAATACACAGGATAATATTGCATCCATTCTTCTCACTGAGTTACGAGGCGTATGTACAGATTATGACCTTTTCTTAGCACTGTAATAAACAGATGGTGCACAGTTTCATACTGATCCAGAAGTTTCACCCATCTTTTGGACATGCCAGAAAAGAGAGAACTAAAGCCTGGCTCTGAATCCACTAGAAGTTTGAGGTGTTGCCACCTTCAGAAAATCAAATAAAAAACAAATAGACAAATTTGCAGAAGGATACATCCTCCAGTTCCCTGTAAGTACAATCAACAACAGACAATTTTGAAAGGATGTTTTTTGAAAAGAAATTTTTTTCCCTTAACAAACTCCTATGCACAAGAAGGTAATTTGACCCTAAGTGGCTACTAGAATAAAACAAAATACAATGTGAGAAGCAGCTGAGGAGATGAGCCTCTCATTGTATCCACTCTATTCTGCTGAAATCCTATGGCTTCTCATGCACTTTAACATTTTTTATACATTATATTTCTGAGTTCCACATTACACTTGTCATTCCAAGACGATTATATGATATAGACAGATTAAATGGCAAAAGATTTCTCAGCAAGATAGGAAATACAAATAATTGCTAAATAACTGCTGTAATTTCAAGCTATAAAGATAGAAATGGATAAATATTCAGCAGTGTTAGGAGAGAGGTCAAAAACTGGAAGAAAACATTTGCTTAAATTTTCAGGCATTAGCACTTCCATCCTCTCTATAATATACAAAAGGCAGAGGAGGTTCCTAGTGAGACATTATTGAAGTAACAAATTACTTTTCTGCCATGCTCAAAATAAAATCATATAAAGTCATATTTGTGTTTTGCTTAATTATTGGGATGGAAAATACAAAGTTGTGAGTGCAATCCAAAGACTGGTGAAGTGTCCTGTCTACAAAATGTTATTTTGTTGAAAACAGTAAGTTCTTTGGGTACAACTGCTGGGTGAACTGGCTCATTCTGGGTGACATATGAAAACCTTCTTCTTTTCTGTTTCCCCAACTGAATAAAATGTGAGGACAGACATAAACAACCTCTGAAGCACACATAACCTTAAACTCAAAATAGTGGTTTTGCCATTACTTGAGAAACTAATTTCACATTTTCAGAGATGTATTGATGCCTCTGTATGGAAGCATTGAATGAGACATTTAGTTTAGAATCAGCTCCATAACCACACTAACATTTTCAAGGCATGTTGCAATTGTATGTACAATAGCAAGACTATTTAAGTCATGTAACTGCATAATTAGGGTCTCTTCTGGTTCATCATTACAAGGGACTAAATAAGATTAAAACATGACTTGATGTTATCTACTTTTTCTACTTTCTCACCTGACATTTCTTGGTAACTATTAATAGGACAGATAATAAAAAGGAAACATTCTGTTCCCCTCTTCAGTAATAGCCATTGTAATTTCCATTACAAGTGGTTTTCCTCAGGCTTTGGAAAAAAGAATTGCATTGATAATAAGTCATTTATTTCTGTGAACAGTAAAACCCTGACTTTACAGCTGATAATAAAAAAGTAAATATTTTCCTTTAGCAAGCTAAAAATGGGAACATGTCAAAAGGACCTCAGAGTGGAACCTGACCATTACTACTGATGGAAAGTGGGGACTTTTTCCATGACAGAGTAGCAGTGAAGTCTCCAGACATGGGAAAAATGCTGAAGTTGTTTACAGGCACTTGTGTATGTAGTGAGTGAATAAAAGACATATTGGTATTGAATATGAAATCAGCACCAGAAAATTAAGGCAAGTATCTTGAGAACAAGTCAGCGGTGGCCAACTGATGTCTGAGATCACTTCGCCACTTGGAAGGCAAATAGGAAAAGTAGATGTGTTAAAACATTGTGCAGCAGGAAAACTATTAAATAGTTGCAATCACAGAAGCATGGTGGGATCACTCACACAACTGGAGGGCTGCAACAGTTGGCTATGAACTCTTCAGAAGGGATAGGCAAGGAAGGAGAGGTAGTGGGGTAGCTCTGCGTGTTAGGGAGTATTTTGACTGTCTAGAGCTTGACAATGATGACAACTGGGTTGAGTGTTTATGTGTAAGGAATCAGAGGAAGGGCCAAGAGGGCAGACTTCATGGTGGAAGTCTGTTATAGATCACCCAACCAGGATGAAGAAGCAGACAAAATATTCTGTAAGCAGCTGGGAGAAGTCTCACAATTGCTAACCGTTGTTCTCATGGGGGATTTCAACTTACCAGACATCTGCTGGAAATCCAATACAGCAGAGAGGAAACAGTCCAGGAAGTTCCTGGAGCATGTGGAAGAGACGTTCCTGACACAGCTGGTGAGGGAGCCAACTAGGGAAGGTGCCCCGCTAGACCTGATGTTTGCAAACACAGAAGGACTTGTGGGTGATATGATGGTTGGAGGTTGTCTTGGGCATATCAATCACAAAATGACAGGGGTTTTGATTCTCAGAGGAGTAAGGAGGGGTCAGCAGAACTGCTGCCTTGGACTTCAGGAGGGCAGATTTTGGCCTGTATATGAGCCTGGTTGGCAGAGTCACTTGGGAGGCAGTCCTGAAGGGTCCAGGGGTCCAGGAAGGCTGGACATTCTTCAGGAAGGAAATCTTAAAGTTGCAGGAGTGGGCTGTCCCCATGTGCCAGAAGACAAGCCAGCAAGGAAGAAAAACAGCCTGCTTAAACAGAGAGCTTTGGCTGGAACTCAGGGGGAAAAAAAGAGAATATGACCCTTGGAAGAAGGGGCAGGCAACTCAGGAGGACTACAAGGATGTCATGAGGTTATGCAGGGAGAAAATCAGAAGGGACAAAGCCCAACTAGAACTTAATCTGGCTACTGCTGTAAAAGGCAATAAAAAATGTTTCTCTAAATACATTAGCAACAGGAAGGCTAAGGAGGATCTCCATCCTGTATTGGGTGTAGGGGCAAACATAGTGACGAAGGATGAGGAAAAGGCTGAGGTACTGAATGCCATCTTTGCCTCAGTCTTCCACAGTAAGACCAGTTGTTCTCCAGGTACCCAACCCCTGACCTGGAAGACAGGGACAGGGAGCAGAACGAAGTCCTCATAATCCAAAGTAAAATGGCCAGTGACCTGCTGCACCACTTAGACACACACAAGTCTATGGGGTTGGATGGGACCCACCTGAGGGTACTGAGGGAGCTGATGGAAGGGCTCACCAAGCCATTTTCAATCATTTATCAGCAGTCCTGGCTAACTGGGGAGGTCCTGGTCGGCTGGAAGCTAGCAAATGTGGCACCCATCTACAAGGGCTGGAAGGAGGATCCAGAGTACTACAGGCCTGTCAGCCTGACCTCGGTGCCAGGGAAGGTTGTGGTCATCTCGAGTGCCATCACTTGGCATGTACAGGACAACCAGGGGATCAGGCCGAACCAGCCACGGGGTTATGAAAGGCAGGTCCTGCTTGACAAACCTGACCCTTCTATGACAAGGTGACCCACTTAGCGGATGGGGGAAAGGCTGTGGGTGTTGTCTACCTGGACCTTAGTAAAGCCTTTGACACCGTTTCCCACAGCATTCTCCTGGAGAAACTGGCTGCTCACAGCATGAGTGGGTGCACTCTGTGCTGGGTTAGAAGCTGACTGGCTCAGCCCCAAGAGTGGTGGTGAATGGAGTTACATCCAGCTGGTGGCCAGTCACAAGTGGTGTTCCCCAGGGCTCAGTGCTGGGGCCAGTTCTGTTTAATCTTTTTATCAATGATCTAGATGAGGGGATCGAGTGCACCCTCAGTAAGCTAGCAGACAACATCAAGTTGGGGGGGAGTGTTGTTCTGCTCTAGGGCAGGAAGGCTCTGCCCTCAAGAGGGATCTGGACAGGCTGGACCAAGGGGCCAAGGCCAATTGTATGAGTTTCAATAAGGTTCAATGCCACATCCTGCATTTGGGGCACAACAACCCCATGCAGCACTACAGGTTTGGGGAAGAGTGGCTGGAAAGCTGTGGAGGGAAAGGATCTGAGGGTGTCACGCACAGCTAGCCAGGTATTAGCCAGCCGTGTGCCCAGGTGGTCAAGAAGGCCAACAGCATCCTGGCCTGTGTCAGAAACAGTGTGGCCAGCAGGACCAGGGCAGGGATCGCCCCCTGTACTGGGCACTGGTGAGGCCGCACCTTGAATCCTGTGCTCAGTGCTGGGCCCCTCACTGCAAGAGGGATGTCGAGGGGCTGGAGCGTGTCCCGGGCAGGGCAGCGGGGCTGGGGACGGGGCTGGGGCACAAGTCCTGTGAGGAGCAGCTGAGGGAACTGAAGCTGTTTAGTCTGGAGGAAAAGAGGCTCAGGAGAGACCTTGTCGCTCTCTACAGCTGCCTGAAAGGAGGTTGTAGCGAAGTGTGTGTCGGTCTCTTCTCCCAAGTACCAAGCAGTAAGGCAAGAGGAAATGGCCTCAAGGTGCACCAGGGGAGGTTTACATTGGATATTAGGAAAAAAATATCTTCACTGAAAGTATTGTCAGGCATTGGAACAGGCTGCCCAGGAAGGTGGTTGAGTCACCACCCCTGGAGGTATTTAAAAGATTTGTAGACATGGTAATTAGGGACCTGGTTTAGTGGTGGACTTGGCAGTGCTGGGTTGGACTTTATGATCTTAAAGATCCTTTCCAACCTAAATGATTCTATGATTCTATTCTATAACTCATTGCAATGTTAGCTTCATACAAGTACCAATATGTACATCTGGTGCATATACATAGCTGTTTAGGTTTATATTGCTGTAAGTATCTGATACAGTCTTAGTATAGTGAAGGATGAGGAAGAGAAAGAAGACAGATATCCACCTTACTAGGCTTGTGTCACGATCACTCAGCCAAGCCGTGTCCTTCCTTACCTGAAACAAAAAATAATATTGGAGCAAGTATGAAGCTTGCTTCTCAAAGAATTAAGTAGATCAGAAGAGAGCAAGAGCAGAAGCAGAACATTAATTTTTTAACTGGGGAGAAGATTGTTAAATATGCTCAGTTTTCAGCTTTTCATCTGGCAACATCCAAAACTATCCTCTGCACATACATATTTTCCCTTAATTTTAACATCTGGAAGTGAGCCAGGAAAGGTTTCTGTCTGTGCTATCTACTAGAGCAAGCTGACTTCCAAAATAAAATATGTATTAAACTAGGTTTGCAGTATCTTTTGCCTCCAACAATAGACTGCCAATAGAATTTTCTAAAAACCACCAAAGCCAAACACAACAATTGGCTCTTTTGGTCCCTCTTCATTCATACATTCTTTTGATCTCCAAAGAAAAACATTTTACTTCTGGACCCCCTGAATATGTCTCAGTGGTGATACATAATGTAGACATAACAAAGCCTCCCTAAAAATTTCCCCCATGTATTTATTCCATGCCTTGAGCCCCAGCAGGGCAGACACCTGGGTAGAGATAGCATTGGGGAACTAAGAAAACTAATGTCTACATTTTCCCATTTGAACTACCACCACTGTGTCAAAGTTGCGGAGGTCACTAGATTAAGACCAAGAGTCATTTTACGGTAGTCTAGGTGATTATTTCCCAATGCATAGGGTATGTTAAGGCAAGCAGCCTGGATGGGATTCATACCACTTGGAAAGCAGAGCAGTGTTTTTGCTGGGTAGATCCATAATCAGACTTATCTTTCCTCCACACAGCCCAGGCACAGGCAACCATCTCTGCCCTATGTCTCTCATCAGCTGAGTTTAATGACACAGGCACGGAGACACTCAACTATCTACCCTCCCATCCCCAGCCTTTCCTGGTCCCATGTGCCAAAGCACACCTGGGTTACGAGCAATAGTGGAAGACAAGAGACAGCTGGAAGTGTAGGAGGAAGCAATTAGATCCTACTTGATTTAAAGTTTCCTTGCTTAACTTTTCTTAATATTTGAAGAAGGAGGTGGCACCATTTCTCATGTCAGTTTCCGATGTGGATGACCTATTCTCTGGTGGGCAGCGTGTGGGAAAAATAAAGAAGAAAGGCCTGGGTGATGTGCAGCCAGCACAGGAACACGGACTTACAATGCCACATGAGTATATACGATATTCAGAGCAGTAATGGAAGCTGTGGATGAGCTGTGCCCAGTTCCCCTGGAGAACCATTTTCTGCTCTGTACACCTCAGAATGCATTATGCCAGGCAACAGAGGAAAGATAACCATCATCTTTATTGCTAGAATTGTAATATAGAAAGAAGTCATTAATAAGAGCATGACTCTCACCTGCCCGTCCTTCCCTACTGCCTTTCTGTGACTCCTCTGTGCCTATTAAATTTCCATGCACACACACACTGAAGCCAACAAGGGGGGAAATGCTCGTTTTAAACAAAGAAAACAAGAGAAAAATATTGTATATCAGAACCTTGAAAGGCATGAAAAACTGAAGACAGCTTAACTTTACTTATGCTAGTGGCTTCACCACTATTTCCTGCTCCCAGCCTGTATGTTGCTTATGTGTGAGGTTCTACAGTGAAATCTGGTTTTAATACAGGGCTTTCCACCCCTACAATTGGTATCACTAGATGAATTTTCAAATGGGGAGACTGAAATTACAGGCCAATCTCTGCCCCAGTTACCTGCTTCATTCCTTTCTTGGATGTTCCCATCCTCTTACATGGTTCAGCAGCTGCAGAATGGACAGCAACAATTTCTGCCTGGACACCTTCACAATTTCTGAGCCAGCTTCTAATAGACATAATTTCATTTTACAGCTTGGCATTTTAAATCAGTGTCAGTTATCTCATTTGGTGAGCGATTGCTAGACAACTAACAGTAGGGAGAAATGGAAGAGATAGGTTGGGCTGCTGGGGACAGAAACTGCTACAGACACCTCTGCTTAGGATCCCTGTAGACTGCTTCTAAGCACCTGTAAAGTAGAAGTTCTGAGAAGCATAGGTCAACAGAGAGCAGCAAATGCTTCACTTGGGTGGAGGTTGCCAGGTACCTCACAGCTAGTCACATCAGTGCCTGCAGCGGCCTGGATCTGGCCATCAGTCCTTCCAACAAGGCTGTAAGATTGAAAGACTGACAGTTAGAACCAAAGACGTAGCCTCTTGTAAAAAGCACTGGTTCAAAAGCAGGCTAATGCAGTCAGTCCTGCTTTCAGTTTGAGTATTAGGAACGGCAGTGGATAGTGGATAATGATTGTGCTTTAATTATGAGGAAAGCCCAGTAAGTTTTTCTTTCTCTAAATATAAACCTCCCACACCATGAAAGCACATTAGATCCTTGATGAAAATATGGCAGAGCTTGGACTGTGTGAATACAACTGCTAAGCAACTTTACCAACGTCCTGCCTATTCCTGCATTGTAGCTATGAATAATTACTCCTCAATGTAACCTTTGTCTTTCTGTCACTGCTCTCCCACAGCTTATACCATTGCAACCGCAAATGGGCCCAAACCAAACTCCCAGATCTAAAATTGTTCTCATATGTAAGGAAATCTGGAAAGAAATCCAGACAGGTGTCCTCCCTCCCTGGCAACAACTGGATGATGTGGAGCCCTGAATATAAACAACCCAGACTTTCAAGGCTGCATTTTTCTTTCAGATTTTGTGTTTCAAACCTGTATGTGATAATTTTCTTACTCTGATATCTACTGCAACTTTTAAAACCCAACCTGAAAGGCAACTTTTAAAAACCAACCCATAAACCAAACAATTTCACCAAAATTTAAAAAATACTTTAAAAGCATTGATGGTAATAAAGCCATTTACTGCCTTCACTGACTACTCTGGCCCCTCTTCCTGGAAGAGTTGTTAAGCTAGTGCTGCTTTGTAGGAGGAGAAGATTTTATTACACAACTGAATGGGAGAAACTTAAACACTGTGTTTGGGATAAAATGAATCACTGAAAAGAATGAATCACTGCCCTCTTGGCACACCTCCCTCTTAACAAAAGACGTGAGCATTACCCAACTTTACCTCATCATCTGTGAGGCTGCCCAGAGATTTACTTCCTAAGGGTCCTGGTCTATTTAAACTCCCCACATTAGGGACTGCACAAAAGCAAAATTTAATAGAAAGACTAAAGACTGCTAACCATGCTTCAGAAATACATAGAAAGCTGTTTGCTTTGGAGAGGAAATAAAATTTCAGCACTGAAATACGAAGATGTAGTAAATTCACATCACTAAGAATGCAGAATTTATCACTAGAACATTGTATTTTCAATCAATACATGATTGTAATTATTATACAACTAGTAATAATTACTACAAATATTAATCATATTAAATTACAAAGATTGAAATAGTTAATAATGGAGTCAATATTTATAAAAATACGTGACTAGAATTGAACTTCTTGTGGCTTTATGAGGTAGCTGGAGGATATATTTACTCTAAAGAGTTCTCCTCGTAAGAGCTATTACTCCAGCTCTTACAAATTACATCTCAAAACAATGGTTTTCCATCTTTTCTGAATATTTGGGACACTGAAAATTTTCCAGGGGGACTGAGGATTCCAGTACGGGGCTATTCAGCCTAGTGATACTCACTTTGATTTTCCTCAACACCTGTCACAGATCCATCAGTAAGCATTAGCAGAATCTAGCAGTCTGAGCACAGATTGAAAACTTCTTTTTTAAGTCTATAAACACATCTCCTGCCCAGGCAGGAAGGCAACTGCCTTTGGGAAAGAAAAAGTCTTGAGGCTGAAGAGCAGGAACTTTCTGGGAATGAGACACTCTGCTTTCTGACCGCAGGCAGGCCATTTAATTTCCCAGTTATCATGTGTCTGTCCAAGGTCAGCAAGTGGCCTAACTGCCAAAGCCAGCAGCTAGCAATGCCAGAGATTTACAGAGTAAAGGAAAAGCACTAGTATTCGGATAAGGCCAGGTATCTTACCTTGTCTATGTTTCTCTCTCTCTCTCCCTTCGAGCAAGGTTGAAGAGCTCATACATAAAACCACCAAAAGTAGATTCCCAGGGGCTCACACACCCAGAGTGAGGAGGAAAGGAAGCACTGTACACACCAAAAGGAAATCACTGCGTTTGCTCCCTCCCAACATACATGCCTGCCTATGCTCCTCAGAGAATTTGCATTCATTATAGATCACTAGCACCAGCTAAATAAAATTATATTAAACGTTGCATGTTAATTTCAGGAATACCTTAGTCTGTTCAAGTCCTGAGAACAAGCTTACATAGAAACAATTAGGTTGGAAAGGACCTTTAAGATCATAAAGTCCAACCATTAACCCAGCACTGCCAAGTCCACCACTAAACCAGGTCCCTAATTACCATGTCTACAAGTCTTTTAAATACCTCCAGGGGTGGTAACTCAACCACCTTCCTGGGCAGCCTGTTCCAATGCCTGACAATACTTTCAGTGAAGATATTTTTTTCCTAATACCCAATGTAAACCTCCCCTGGTGCACCTTGAGGCCATTTCCTCTTGCCTTACTGCTTGGTACTTGGGAGAAGAGACTGACACACACTTCGCTACAACCTCCTTTCAGGCAGCTGTAGAGAGCGATAAGGTCTCTCCTGAGCCTCCTTTTCTCCAGGTTAAACAACCCCAGTTCCCTCAGCTGCTTCCCATGAGACTTGTGCTCTAGACCCTTCACCAACATGACACTGTCGCTGTTCAGTGTGCAAATTGTACTAATCTAAGCACATTTTCTATTGTTTACATAGCTACTAAAGCTAATAAATCCATCCTTTTTTTTACCTAAGAAGATAAAAAGCTATATAATTACTATAACTTTAGTCTTCCAGCAAATTTTTGTTTCTAATTCTCACAGCAAAAGGGACATAAATAATGTATTTGTGTTACATGTTCTATTTTCAATGAGGTTTACAAAAATCAATTCATGCACACACTGCTGCTGCAGGACAGGAAACTACCTACTTCATCCATTCACTGGCATTCAAAAAATCAGTGTTAGCCAGGTGTTAACTAGTCTATATGCATCCAGGAGGTTTGTGGTACTCTAATAAAACTGATTTTAATAGGAATTTATTTAAGCCTCTGTAATTTCTCCATGTAAAAAAGGAGATTATGTCTTTCTCTATTTGTCTATATGTACATGGCCATCCAGTAATGAGGGAATGAAATGCATTTTCTTCCTGAAAAACAGGGCCCCAATTGTTGCATAGAATTCAATACGTTATTTGTTACCTATTAAAGCTGAGAAATACAGCTTTATGTAATGAAAGAAAACACAACTGTTTACACTGAACGGGACACTCAACTTTTGGGGAAGCAAATGCTCCATCCTAATCAGGTCCACTGGGAACATGGCAGCTTTGTGCTCTGCATGGTCAAGTCACTCTTGTCTCATGTTTCTCAAACTTCTCCCTAATTACTCACACACAAGCCATGGGGAAGCCCCCATGACATTCTGGTTGCCCATACATGAAAAGTTGAGGTTCACCTGGGCAGATTGTGAGGGCATTGTCCCAGCAGTTTTGCTAGCTGTTTTCCTTGGCATCTGTGCAGGAGGATTTTGGTAGTAATTAGCACACACAGTAAGCAGGGCTGTTTTGCAATTTTGTATAATATAAAAATTTTGTTATGACTGCCATTTTACAATAATCTTAGTATTCAATAAACAAGAATGCTAAGGAAAACATGTTCATGAAGGATTTACATGATAACAAACATAAAACTGCTGCATAGTTAAAAAAAACAACTAAATACTTTTCTCATGACTGCCCTAAATATTCTGAATTATTTATACTGATCTTCTGAGCAAATCTAGCTCTTAGATTTAAGCTGCAATACTAAATGTAATAGAAACATTAACAGAATGCTTGAAATTTCATGCCTCATATAACACATTGGCAATACCCTTCATGCCACCTATACTTCAGCTACCATGCTTCCATGCTACCTATACTTCAACTGCCATGCTTCAGCTACCATGCTCCCGTAGCACATGAAATTTAGGGGTCTTTGCACTGCAAGTGCTATAGGTTTTGGTCCCTTCCTCTTTCTCCAGATCCTTTGTAGGTCATTCCCTGGCCAGAAAGAAGACCCAAAGACAATGAACTGTTAGGGCAAGAATCACTGGCAGAGCAGCCCTGTCCGTTCTCTAGGGACAAGATTCATCCTGCAGGGTACTGATTGAGCCACTTTGTAGTGTGTTACAGAAATGTTCTGTACCTTGAAGTACCCCAGAGGGGTGGGCTTTTAGGGATGGGTTTTAGCATTCTCATTAAATCTGAGATCTATTACCTGGCAATCCACAGTTGTGGAGGACAAAAGTTCTGAAGATTTATGGGAACGTTGCAGTTTATATACATTTATACAAACTTCTCATCCTTCACTAGCAATCAACCCAATGGCACAAAGTGTCCATTTCAATCTCATTTGTGTTGAGCCTTATAAACATCTGAATTTGTGATGATCAGGCTCTGGTATGGTCCATGTTTGAATGCTGACTGATACCACTCATATCTAAGTTAACTCATTTGAGGGTTTATGATCAGACGTTAGACTATGTGGTGAGGTGGTAGGGAGAACAACTGGAGGCACAGACACTCTTTATTTGAAAAGAGACTGACTGGTGTGGAATGTTTATCTTAGGAAATGATAAACCAGACATGATAAACAGATAGGACCCAGTCAAGAACCTGCAGTGCTTCATTCAGTGAAGCTCATCGGTCCCAACTGGTGTGTCAGAGAGACTTTTCTAAGCCTTTTCTAGCCTTTCCGGTTGGATGACCAGATAATTTAGTTATGAGTACTTGTAAATACCAAATGCTAAACTCAATGCAAGTAGTGGTGATTTCAATTCTTATTCCCTCCCAGGGGTGCCAAACACAGAGAAGGAAATTAAATTACAGGAAAAGCAAAGCAGCATTCGCAGGGCCGGCATGCTTTAGAGGTACATACTTAAAAATATGTGAAATAGTGCCAGAGAGTAAGAGGTATAGCCAGGGCAAACAGCATGGGGGATTTTTACCACTGTCTATTCTGCAAGCATATTCAAAGTTAAGTCCCCTGAGACAGCAGAATTTCATCTATTCTCCTTCTAGCCTTGCACCAAGAGTGACAGTGAGGTTGTTAGTTCTGGCATCTTTTAATGGAAATTCAAACCACTGCAATTTTTGTGTTTACATTACAAAGTTAATCATAACATTCATACAGACTGAATGCTAACAGAATGGTTTGCTATGATCAGTTTATATGTACCATGCATTTTAATTGAATGAACACCTTCCTGTACATTTTCTGCTACTTCCAATGCCTTCATTTATATCCCTAGAAACTGTCTCTCTGCCCTAGATCAGACCAACATTGAAAACCAAGTCTCTGTGACCATTTTAGGATTGCTTGCAGTAGTATTTCTTTCATTAGGTTTGCTAATGTAAACAACTGATGCAAATCAATTACTCCAAAAAGCTTTGTTGCCTGGTTGCACAAATTTTGAGAGCAGGAAAGACAAAGGATGGAAACAAGAGTTCAGAGAGCCCCAAACCAGGGAATAATGTTAAATTTCCCAATGTTGTTCATGCCATAGGATCTCCATCCAGTTGTACATTTCTGCTTTGGACAGGGAGGTACACCTCCAGACATCCCACTTCCTTCTACCACTTTTCAACAAAACTGTCCTGTGCCATCACTTTCAGCCAGGACAGACACTCACACTCGGAGGCTAAGGAGTAACTTCTGGAGGTCTATTTGCAACAGCTACTGTAGCAAGACTTAGAGATTTTGTCAGGGGAACATACTGGTTCAGGACATGTGATGCTCAGGAGGACTGGCATTCATCTTGCTGACAAAACCAAAATGGAGTGCAAACATCCCAGAGGAGGTGCCAACAGAAGGCACGTGCTATCAGTGGAACTGTGCCTTCATCCAAGATCATCATCCCAAAATTCAAACATCAGTTTTATGGTCAGTAAGCTGGTGGGCAGTATTTTGTTCTGTGTCATTCAGCAGAGAAGATTAGCTAATAATCCAAATATACAGAGGGTTTTTCATTCAGACTTTGACTCAAATATGTTTATGACAGTGATTAAAACTGTGTTTTCTGGCTGACCTGAAGTATAACATCAGACTAAACTGTGATCTGCTCTGTCAGGTGTACCAGGGTAACATATGGCTCTGCACTGTGCAGGCTAACCCAAGCAAAAAGAGGACACAGACTAGAACATTAAAAAGCCAAGATCCTATAGCAAATGTTCCTTGTAGCTCTTTATTGGGTTTGAGGCAGTGTGTAATTCTGTCCTGAACAAAGGCAACAGTTTTAAAACCTGCACTGAAATACAAGATTATAAAATGCGAAACAGGTGAACTTCCCATCTGGAGTGGTGCAAGCTGAATACACAGACACTTGCTGCATTTAAAATGACAGCCCAGTTCATGAGACAAATTACCAGGAAAACAAGGCAGACAAATACTCCTCTGATCTACCTTGATTTTCCTAGTCACATGTGCCGGTTGTTTGCGTACAATCAGGTAAGTGCTCGGTGAGCAATGTGATGGTTAAAAGGCCAGTGCTATTTTTAGTCATGTACACATTGCAAGGCAGCAGAAATGTAGGGCAATTCACACAGGCAAGGCACAGGCAATTCTTGCCTTGCAGTGCTCAAACTGCTTCTCGAGGAGAGAGGACTGCTGTCCCAGTCAATCAGTAATTGTTTTGTAGTATCTCTGTCAAAATCTAGTCCAAACAGATAAGCCCTCAAACACAAGTGGCCAAGTGTAGCAGATGCTTTTTTCTGGGGTCTTGTTTAGGCTGCCAAAAGGGTGAGACAGGGACACAGTGTGACCCTCACAAGCAGCCTCCCAGGCTTTCTGACCTGAAGCATTTAGTTCTGGCCAATCTGTTTTAAATCCCACACTGGCACTAGCTCCTTTTTCACGCAGAAAGCAGAGGGTAGCTCTCAGAGGGTGCAGAGCTGGGCAGATCACTGTCCACCTCACTCTCCTCACCTACAGCCCAGCAGCCAGGGTGAGGATCCAAGGACACAAGCTAGCCAAGGGTAACTTGGTAGGGCCCCAGGACACCTCTGGGGCATTCTGGACAACAGGCTAACAAAAGGCATTTGATTTGTTAATAATCAATCGATCATAGCATTTCTTTGCACATTTTTCCTTCTCATAAGGACATTAATGGGCACTGGTGTCATCTCCTGAAACCTGCATCCTTCTGATAAATTTCTCGGGTATTTAGACCTCGAGGTTGTTCCAAGCTGAAATGGAGTTGCCATTCTACGTGGAGTGACACATAGGAGAGACAACAGCAATTTTTCTAGCTGCCTTGAGCAATGAAGCAGCTTTTGCTGCTGGGAAGAGAGAGGAAACACAGATGCCACTACAACCTGGTCCTCAGAGGTGCCAGATGAGTCTGATATCAGCACAGAAGATGGCCTAGTTCAGAAGGACGATAGGCATGACAGAACAAAGAGAGGGAGCTGAGCCCTGCAATGACAAGGCCACATCAGGTAACCATCCATGCACACTTGGCACACCCCAAAAGGTGAAGAAGTGTTGCTTGGGGTAGGATAAGAACAATGAAATGTAGCTGGCAAAAGAAAAACATTTTTAGGGCTGAATGTTAGGAAACATCTGAAATAATGAGAAAGTTGCATACAAAATAAGAATGGAAGAGAGAAAAAAAAATTCTGTGCCTGATCTGCCATTTTACAGTAGTAAAAATCCTCATTTAGCTGCAGAAAAACATATTTGAATTAAGTTGAAGGAAGTTCCTGCAGAATTAGTAACAGAAAGGCTCAGGGTGAGAGAGGTGGTGGCTTATCTACCTCTCAGTAGCTGTCTGCAGATTATTAATGTCTGTAATGTGCTTGAAAGATGAAAACCACCGAGTGCTTAGTAAATTAGAAGAAAAAAAAATCCCCAACAGTAGCATCTATTAAATTACAAAATAACCTCTCCAGGGAAGCCTCAGAAGTATTGTCACTAAATAAATTTTAAACTGAACAGCTTGAAATGTGTTTACTATAGGAAAGAGACCTGCATTTGCCCCAAGGAAAAGAGATGAAATGTCCTAAGGCTTCAATAGTCTTTCATCTCCAGTTTTTAATCCCTCTTTCATGATGCACAGGGGAAAGAAACTATTATTTAAACTGTTTCTTTCTCCAGAGCTGTCTAGTGAATTGTGCTGACAGGTACTATACCATCCATGTGTATTTCAGGTAATTCACAAGGCAGGCAAGTAAGGGGGCCCACATTCCCTGACAAAAAGCACACACATGCTGGAATAGGATGCAGCTTCTCTTTGATTCCAAGACAAGCTGCCAGCCTTTGCCATTTTCAAGGCAGAGCAGAAAAAATTTTACACAGACACATATCCAGACAGATGCACACAGTAAACAGCAAGCAGCAAGCAACAGCTTAGTCAGTCCTAGGCTGTCACAGGATGCTCTGAACAAGAGGCAGCCTTTTCTTTTTCCTTATGGTCCTACTGCATGTGGTCTGTGCAAGAAGAGCAGCCGTCTTCTCTTACTATCACTGACAAGAGCCAGGACTGAGGTGGTTTGCATTGCCAGTGGCAGAGGGAGTGGCAGGGGCAGGAGAAAGGGGAACAGAAGTCCAAAGAGCAAAGTCATCTGGTGGAAGAAGGGATTCGGACAATGCCAACTTTTACACAGAAACACGAAGCTCATTTGTTTTGACTCTGATTTCCCATTAGCTCAAAGTTACATCTCTATCTGGATGGTTACGTATTGCAGCCCCCATGCTGTGGGCACCTCATTGAACAGCTGCATCTGCCCTATAAAACTATGGAACAGGCTAGAGGCTCCAAGGAGGGTTTTTTATAGCCTCCAGGTATGGACTGCCTCAGTCCCCTCTGAAGCCCTGGGAGGTACTGCCAAGTCTCAAGCATGATTCACAAGTCACAGGATGGCTGCAACTAGGGTAAGTACCAATTACGCTGGAGGAAGCTCCTTTGATTTTGTGACAGGAGGCTGAAGTGTGGCAGGTCTTTAAGGTGATGCCGCTCCTGCCCCACCAACAGAACTGTTCTGTGGCTCAGCAAGAGACACAACATGTAGCAGACACTGAGGGAGGGAGTTGTGATCCAATACAGAGAATGTCATCAAGAACAGCAGGGAAGATAATAAAATGTAAATTAACTACTTTTTCTTAACTTCATGTTAACTTCATGTAGGTTGCTTCAATACTTTAATGAAATTACATTTTCTGTCATTACTTGACCATCTGTAGGTTTTTGCAGTAAATGGGAAGTACAGCAAAACCCAGAAACAGTTTAATGTCATTGCTGAGATGTGTTGAATATACAAAAGCTCTTTTTAAGAGTACACACGTGGATCCTCAGTGTAATTAATATGGAGTAGCTTAGCAGTATAGGGCTCATATTTTCCTTTGCATTCGGCAGGGTGAAAGATGCCTACAGATATTCTTCAGACACAAAAATGTTTGCAGGCCACATAAAACTTCAGGGCAGCTGGGGGAGAGAGAGAAATAAAAAATGTAGCTTCTCAAATGATGTCTTTATTTTCAGCTACATTCTGTATTCCAGCTGGCAGCACATGGAAGTCAAGTAAGAGCTGATAAACTCCATTTCCAGAGGCAATCAGGTAAGTACCGCAGGGGCAGTCAGAAAGAAAAGACAGCAGTTCATTTCATGCAAGACATTTTGATATGACCTACCACTGCACAGTCCTTCATGAAATTTTCCTATGCAGCATCAGCAACACCTAATGAGGATGGCTGGCCACTGTCTCACCTTGTATTTTTTATCTTTATGGACTCTTAAGCTAACTTGTCCAATCCTGCAGTTTGCAAAGATGTGATATGTTGTTGGTAAATGCAAATCTCCTCCCATCACTGCTTGTCCTACTTTCTCTGGGCCAAAGTCCCAGCACTGCAGTACAAAGTGGCAAGCCAGGTATCATAATTCAGGGAAAAAATCTGAGCTGAAGCTCAAAGCCCAAGATGCTTGCAAAAGGAATTTTGACATGGAAAAAGGATCTTGCACCACAAGATCTTTACAAGTTAGACATCAGGAATCAGTCCAGAACTCCACTGAATACAGAGTATTCAGGTGCTCAAAATGCTTATTTCTCAGCATCACAATTTTCATACTGTATCTTAATAGGAAATTACTTGACAACCAACAGCTGCACTATCAGAATTAGAACCAAAGTCTCAGTTATGAAGCACTCTATATATTGAATCAAATTTGTCATTAAAATTAATCAAATTAAAATTTAACTATCAGCAAATTTGATATACTAGAAGAGTTTTCAAGAGGTATATTTATACTGAACTAGAAAATGAGGAAATGAGGGCATATTCCAATACATCCACCAGATTGTTGTAAATTACATATAAAAATGTTTTTTAATCAGAGGCTTGTTTTATGATAAGGAATATTAATAGTCATACTTGTTTAGGGAAAATAAAGTCACAGTACATATGCCAAACTTCATTATAAAGGCATTTGATTCAAATCATATTCTAAAAATAACAATAAATCTTGGTTTATTGCAAGTTTCTTGTAGCATATCCATGTTATGATGCAAAACAAAATACAATGCATTGTATTTTGAATACAGCCTCATGAAATATCTGAATATTTACTGTAAATGGATGAATCAATAATAAACAACTTCTGAGCTTTTCTCTTAATAACCAGTGATCCATTCACCTTCTCTTCATCCAAAAACATATGGTGTAAATAACTTTTCACAAAGCTTATTGAAGTACTGAGAACAAACAAGCTGAGGAAAAGATACATATTTGACTGAAACACCTAAATCATAGGAATGCCTTTTAAGAATGTTATTACATTGTTTCACCTCCTATAGAACAAATAAGCAATTCATTTTCTTGTAAATAAATACCCAAGGAAAACATGTAGTATTAACTTTAGGGAATTTCTGAGCTATTTCCCCTCCATAGTTTTTTTGCTGTGTATTCTCAGTGTGTGATGACATTTTTTAGGAAGACATTTGGATGCACTTTGTTTGAAGTATTACAGTCAAAGCCCTGGTATGGACAAAAAGACACACAATGTATGAGCAAAGCCAAGAATGTACTGTTACTCTCACTGGTACTGTTACTCTCACTGAAACATTAACTCACAATCATTGAATTATTAATCCTGATCTAATTATTATAGAAAAAGAAAAGGAAAAGGAAAAAACAGACTGCTGTTAAGTTAATAATGATATGAAACTGTTCAAGTTTCATACAAGTGAAATGCATCTCATAGTTTCTACCCCTTCTCCGCTGTTATACTCGCCTTCCCACTGCTCACCTGGTTCCTAAGGTGGCTGTCCTCACACCACATTATGAGGTTTTACATACACTAGATCCTTTTTCTTTGTTACCCCTAAAACCATTTTTACCCAGTTGCTAGGTTTGCCACTGACCACCAATGCATTGTTTACAGCTCTGGGGTCTCAAGCATCATCCAATGCCCACTACTGGCATCTCATACCTGCACTCCTCTGCAGTGCATCCAGTAGCTTTCCTTTTGAGGCCTCTGCTACCATAACTTGTTAAAAGTCCTCTATGCTGCATCATTTTGCTAGGGTCTGACATTCTTCATTCTACATAAAATAACTAATTATTACTTTCAGCTACATAAAAATTACAGTTACATCACACAATTGCACAAAGCTAAGCAAAAGTAGATCAAATTGTGCAACAGTCACCTGGTCATTAGGAAATTGCTGTTGCAGCTAAACAAGCTAAAGCAAAGCCCCAGGCAGGCCAAGACAAGCCCAGACAGTCTTAAGTCCTGAGGCCTTACAGAGCTCCTGAAAAACCTCTGGCCTGTTACATAAACAGCAAAGTGTGTTACCATGAACACAGTAAATACTGAGCTACAGAGCTACAAAATGTTTGACTGTGTAACAGCCTACAAATGTAGTCCATCCTTGAAAAACTCTGTCACAAAGTTACAGTGCCTCACAAAGAGCCACAAAAGGGAACTTGGGCCATCCAGGCTCCTCTTTGCAGTCACTGCGTTTTCACTAGAAAGGAATTAACTTCTCATCACTACTAATAACAGCTGTATCTATCACAGCCCAGCTGTGCTAATTGGTGACTCTACTGTTTCCTTCCTACCTTGAAGAAAGTCAGCCTGCTTGTCAGTTTAAGCCCAGCTGGCAACTAAGCACCACGCAACCACTTGCTCACTCTCCGCCCCCAGTGGAGGGAGAAGTAAAATCCGTGTGTTGAGATAAAGGCAGTTTAATAGGTAAAGCAAAAGCTGCATACACAAGCAAAACAAAACAGGCAATCCATTGTTTCTGATTGGCAGGCAGATGTTCCTGGAGCCAGGCTCCAGTACATGTAACAGTTACTTGGGAAGACAAACACCACCACTCCAAACCCCCTCCCTTCTCCACCAGCTTTATATGACAGCAAGACGTCATATGGTATGGAATGTCTCTTTGGTCAGTCAGGGTCAGCTGTACCGGTTGTGTCCCCTGCCAACTTCTTGTGCACCCCCAGCCCACTCACTGGTGGGAGGTGTGAGAAGCAGAAAAGGCCTCGGTGCTGTGTAAGCGCTGCTCAGCAGTAACTAAACCGTCCCTGTGTTATCAACACTGTTTTCAGCACACATCCAAAATATAGCCTTGTACCAGCTACTATGAAGAAAATTAACTCTATCCCAGATAAAGCTGCTTCTTTAAATAAAAGAAGAACCTTCTTATAAAGGTTTCTTTTGCTGGTGACTGGCTTTTCCATGTACTTTAGCCCAGGCAAGAGGATATAGAGAAATGTTTCTCTGCCCAGGGGAGCAGGACCTGGCTTGACATCAAGCCAGGCCCCTAGACCTAGAAGCCAATTTGGGTTCTCTTCCTGGTTCTTCATCTGTTTCTTGCATGAGCTTGAGGAAGTCACTGGTAATCTGTGACTCAGGGGTGATCTTCGTCCTGCTAAACTGAGGCAGCATTGTTACTCAAGACATTATAACAAAGTAGTTCAACAGCTATAAATAAAATGTGCTGTTTAAATGCACGCTATAGTTTTATTAACCACAAAAGTCACCTCCAAGCCAGTTTTGTCGTTTCTGACATGGAGCCTTTTAACTTGCACTGTAACACTGCATCAGCCCTGAAAGCTAGATCCCAGCAAAGAGTTACCTGAAGCAAGTGCTGTGTGTATAGCTGGATGAGTTATAAGAAAGAAGCTGCCGTACGTTCCTTAACTCCCATTTTTAACTGCAAGCTAATCATATTCTGGAAGTGAGCATTGGGATGCTGTACTTTTCATCAGCATCCTTCTGAGAAAAGTCTAGGAGAAAAAAGGAAGAAGGGGAAAATCATAATACTTCATGCCATAGCTCCTTTATTGTTCTTCCCTTAGTCCTGACCTTGCCAGCTTCAAACCAGCTCCTGCTGCACACCTCCCTACCACACTCTTATAGCAACTCCTGTGCCTCAGAAATGCATCCTGGTTGTGTCTCAGTTAACTTATTCTTCATTTTAAACTAGCTTGAAGCTAGTAAAAATGCAGCTATGTTGAACTGAAAGTTCAAGGTCACAGACATGTCCAATTTAATAGACTTACAGGGAGGATTTCCTGAAATTCTTGGTTCCCCCTATCCTGACTGATCCCAGCTCCAAATTACACTGTCATATCTATTTTGCTCTAAAACAAAAATACAGAGATGCCTATATTTCACAATTACTCCTCACTGTCCCCAACAGTACAAGTCTGTCTAAGCAGAAGCTTGTCAAAAGATGCTTAGGTTTTTTACCCATTGATACTTGAAAAGCAGTTCCTCATCAGGCCTGCAGTTACCTGCCTGGAGTTACCACAGGAAAAAAACACAACCCAAAAGGCCTCACAAATTCACAAATTTTTCACAGGATTAGATTCCCTGGTAGGCTCAATGCAAAGTTATGAACATTACCATATGCACTGGAATACTATCCTGTTCTGTTTTCTGCAATGTACTCTGGTGTTTTATGCTGCTTCCGATGTATGCCCTACAGGTCTGCAGGCATTGTTACATGTTCATGGACTTTCATAAATCATAGAAATCACAGCAACTGTACATTAATTACTCTATTTTATATCTCAGATTTACAATGATGTGGTGGCTTGTCCCTGGCTGGACCAGGTACCCACCAAAACAGGTCTATCACTCCTCAACTGGACAGGGGAGAGAAATTATAACAAAAAGCTTGTGGGTCAAGTTAAGGACAGGGAGATCAGTCAGCAATTACCATCACAGGCAAAACAGACTTGACTTGGGGAAATTAGTCTGATTTATTATCATTCAAATCAGAGTAGGATGAGAAATAAAATCAAAACTTAAAAACACCTTCCTCCCACCTCTCCCTTTTTTCCTGGGCTTAACTCCCAATTTCTCTACCTTCTCCACCCCAGTGGCACAAGTGGATGGGGAATGGGGATTGCAGTCACACACCCTTTCTGCTGCTCCTTCTGCCTCAGGGGAAGGACTCTTCACACTCTTCCCCTGCTCTGGCGTGGTGTCACTCACTGGCTGCAGGTGGATACCTGTTCCACAGTGGACCTCCATGGGCTGCAGGGGAGTCTCTGCTCCAGTGCCTGGAGCATCTCCTGCCCCTTCTTCTGCACTGGCCTGGGTGCCTGCAGGGCTGTTCCTCTCACATATTCTCCACTCTTCTATTCTGCAATTTGTTGCTCAGGGGTTTTTTTCCACTTTCTTAAATATGTTATCCCAGAGGCACTACTACCATTGCTGATGGGCTTAGCCTCGGCCGTCAGCAGGTCCGTCTTGCAGCTGGCTGGCACTGGCTCTGTTGGACATGGGGGAAGGTTCTAGCATCTTCTCACAGAAGCCACCTCTGTAGCCTCCCCACTATCAAAACCTTGCCACGCAAACCCAATACAACTGATCTTTATAAACAGGCAATATGCAAACCATTCTTTACTGTACCATTTAGAAGTTACAGCAATAGTTGATTGTTTCTATTAGTGATTATTCTAGAAGTAGAAATTGCTGAGAAGTATAGCTGTTATAGAAGTGGTTTGAATTATAGCTGTAGGCTGAGTCTAAGTCAGAGTTTTCTTAGTGAAATTATTTTCAGAATCTTCTAAATACCGGATGCTATTAATCTTCTCTCTATTCAGAATAAATCCTGAACTTATCTTCTCTTTTCAAGGTATTTGTCATCTCCAATTGCTCAAGTTAACCAGCTTAACCTATGTGCCCCCAAATGGGTCTTATTATCTCAGCACAACGACACTGCATGCACAAAAAGCCCAAACTGCACCTTTCATTCATGTTGCTCAAAACTGATTCAGCCCTGAGGGCTGCTCTCAAATGGAAACATTGCCACGATTCAGATACTCCCATGGGTTTTTCTTTACTAAACTTTACATAGCGTTTTCCTCCAGAGCACTTCCACTCCTTCACTTATGACAATGAAACCAGGCCTGCACAGAGAGGGCATTTAATGCTAAAGCACAAAGGTCACTCAGTCCATGCTAGCCTGTTCAGCACGGCATATTTCTAGCACTCTCTCCAATTATTTCTAAGTACTCCTATCCAAAGGTCTTCTATAATTAGGCCAAATACAGTCAATTCATAGGACACCATTGTTTTCCCATGTTTCAAAGCAGTCATTCAGGACTGTTGCATACTCTGCATTGATTGAGCTTGGGGATTACTTTATCTCCGGGAGAGATGATGATCAGCATTTCCCACCCAGTTCCTGAGCTGTCTTTACTAATTTATCTTAATAACATCTTTGTGTTTTGACTCAGGAGGAAAGAGATCAAAGCAGAGAACAAGGCAGGCGCACTCTCAAGATTAAAATTGGCCAGAGGCAATCAGCAGAGCAAGTAAACATCTCTTCAGCCGTATGAAAAAAAGCCTGGTCTAACATGAGCATTTTTGTGCTCCTGCAAGCTCTCTCCCAGTTAGCCTGGGAGGTCACATCTGCTGCTTATGCTATTTCTTGTCACCAGGCATCCCTATTGCCCTTTTTCACTCTTGAACTTCATTAACCAGTAACATTACAACAAACCTTGTGGTTCTTAATAAGACAGCACAGAACTGTATTCCTTATGGGAACAGGGGCTGATCTTACAAGTATACCAGGCAGCTCTTGGCTTCAGTTTAACCCTGCGCTCTGACATGCTGAGGAGTACTCACATGTCAGCCTGAGGTGTAGTGCTCAGTTTCCTCAGCATAAGATTTGGGGCTTAAAGGGTCAGTGTATTTCAGTGGTTCAACACTATCCCATTTCAGTTTGGCAGGAAGGGAGGACTGAGCACACAAGGGTGGAGGAGCATATGTTTTACTTGATACTCGCTACGTCTCACTTGGTACCTTGCCATTTTTGATGGTCCTCTCAGTGCAGACCTTCTCATCTCTGAGAAATGAAGTTGCTTCGCTGTAAGTTGGTTCCACATCACATCTTGAACAGAACAACCTAATCAGAAGAGAAAATGATGAAGAGATTGTACTTCTTGCCCTTCTGCATGGGAACCTAAAACATAACTCCTGCTTATTTGCTTTTATGTTGAGAAAACAGGCTTGATACAAAGAAGCACATCAAAGTATTCATTTTAGCTTCCATTGGAGCTCGAGTTTTAAAGTGGACTTTCCTACCTGTGAGCTCAGAAGCCACTGCAACGTAATTTAAAAGTGATTTATTTTTTTTTTTAATCAATGAGCATTATGCCCACCCTGTGCTCTTATCTTGCTCAAAACCAGAGGTGAACAGAAGCAGCTCAAATTTGATTGAGAATCGATGCATACAAATACAAGGTCATGTGCCTGGGAACAAGAAAGACACAGTTGCTGTGGGAGTCAGGTCCTGCTAAGCAGCAGCTCTGAAAAGGACATAGGAGGTCACAGAGAAGAGTGCTCTGGTGTCAGTAGCACCACACTATTAACAAAAGGAACACTGCTGCTATCTATGTAGCAGCACACTGAACACAGAGGAGGTACACCCTCCTTATTTGGCAGCGATGAGGCTGTTGCTGACACACTTGAGCCCAGATCTTGGCTTTGAAGCGCTGGAGATGTGGGAAAGGCATCTGCAGTTTGTGAGTGCTGCCAGTTTTGCACTGGGTTTTTTTGCCAGGTTTTCCTCTCTTCCCAAAGCTTTGCATGCACTACAGACATCTTCTTTGCTTTCAAACTGTGATCAAACCCAGTACTAGGGGACAGAAGGCTCCAGGCAGCTTTTCAAAAAATGACATTGGGCAGATGCAGGTATTCTTCTGCTGCACATTTCTCTGAAAGGCAGAGACCAATTCATCCAGTTTCATAACTGCTGCTAAGAAAAAGGAGGAAAGCCAGCACAAGCCCAAAAGAGGTGAGCAATCCTCTCTGCAGGACTCCCTGATGCGTGCTGCACCCCAGAGCTCTGCTGTGTCACACACTTAGAGAGAGAGAGAAGCTAAGCTTAACCTGGGAAGCTTTAAAAGAGGAACTAATCTTCCTTCTGAGACACAACCTGACTGGAGACCAGAACTTGAGGGGTCCTTCATGAAAAGCCAGTGCTGGAAGCCAGCTCCCAAAGCAAGGATGATGGAGTGAGAAATGCAGCCCCGTGGCATGCACAGGGCCTGGTTTCACCACCATCCCATGACAACCTGCCATCATTGGTGAGCACAGCACTGATTCTAATGTTCCCTTTAGAAAAAAAGAAAGTATGTAGTACTGCTTTGTAAAAGCTAACTTCTGTCCCTACAGATTTTATTCCTCATTCACTTCCATCTTCCTTAGATTCATTGGTGAAAATAGGCCAGAAAGTAGAAACATTAATTGTAAAATGTCACCTTCTCAAAACAGCCTCTGACAGCTAAGGAATAAGAAATTAGCCAACTTCTAACCATTGCTTTTTAACTAGCTAAACATCTAAGCATTGTTTGTTTGTTTGTTTTTTGTTAACCAGCTAAAAGACCTGTTAGATTTATCATAATATTCAGGATTCTGCCATGCATGTCAAATCAAACAGCTACTGGGCTCCTTGGAGCTACCACTAGGTTCATTGGAGTCTCTACAGAAGTAGCTGATCAGCCCTAATGACAATTTTCCATGACCAAGTAGCTTGAATCTCCATGCAAGGCATGTGTCAGCCCTCTTTAATCAGGGAGGAAATTTGGCAGAGGTGAAGTCAGGGTAATTAGCTCTTCTCTCTCCCCTTGATATCCCCTCCGCAGGGGAGTGTTTACAGAACACAAAAAACATCAGCAAGTTTCTCAAGTCCAGAGGGTAACACCAGACAGGTCAACCATACCACTAGCACAGAGAAACTTCCCTGCCCATGGCCTTATTACGGCTGATTTCACTCTTTTATATGGAAAAGTGGACTGTATCTCACGTCCTGCAAGGCCATCCACACTCAGGCTGCAGGCAGGCAACCTCCCAGTCACAGGGGCTAAGGGCCTCCAGAACAGCATGCTTTGGGGGAGAGGTGGGGGCTGAGCATCTTCATGGAGAAGAAACTGCCATGTCCTGCACTTCCCACAGGAGCAGCAGAGCCCTTGTTCTCCGCCATGGCACTATGCTGCTTTGCAAACCCAGGAAGGACCATCTCAGTGCAGGGACTTCTCTCAGCCACCTCTATTGAGAGGGAACAACGAGTCTTTTGAATCCTGTGCTGCCACCACCTAAAATGGTGCATCACTGTTGCCAGTACCACCTCAGAACAGGTCAGCATCAGTCTGCGTTGGTCACTCCCACAGAAGACCATCAGTGGTCTCTCTGGACCCAGCAATAGTGACCCACACAAACCTGCCCCTCTGGTTCCCTCTCCAGCTGCCTTACTGTGAGAACTATGATTTTGTGGATGAACTCAAACAAGTGACTTGCAGGCATTACATTATCTTTCAGCTACATCACCAAAATCAAAAAAAATCCCTCATAGTAAGGTAGCCTTTTTTTTGCATATCTTTCATCGTTCAAAAAAGCTGTATAGGTTTTGCTCTGTAAGTCTGTACCATGAGGTTTCTTTCCTAGATGTTGGACCATTTTTATGGCACTTCCTTAATATCTCAGCAACACAGGTCACTAAAAATTAACATCAGCACTAAGCAACATTGCTTTCATTGATGTCTATACAATGAGAAGGTCACTTCCCTGCTAAAATCAAGTTGCACATTTCTGTGACATAAAACTGGAACTGATGTTTTAGTCACAGTGGGTAGGACAATGTGAAGAGTGACAAACTCTTTCCAAGATCTGGTTGGGCTGCTCATATTCTGAAATCTAGCTGCTTGTAACATTTTCTTGGGAAATACTGTAGTAAATAGGTTTTCTTTCTAGCGTGGAAAGTGGCCCTCTGAAAATCACGTAAGCTTTTTACTTTTTTCCCCTATGGTATTAGAAAAAAATAGGAGAGAAGAAGGAGAAATAGAAAAGTCAATAAACTGGAGGAAAAATTATGAAAAATATTCTACTCTGACGAGCAACTAGAAGCAATTTAAAGTGACAGCCTTTGGGTTTGTTTTTTGGTTTTGGTTGTGGGGCTTTTTTAATGGAAATCATGTGCTTACATGTTATAATGTCAAATAGTGATATGTTAGATAGCTGTACTTGATAACACTCATGTCTTTGCAATATGTGATAAACTAGCTTACCTGCAAGTTCCCCTTTGGGCATGTGCATATATATGTAAATTCTGCTGCAAGGCTATGTTTTTCCCATGAGTTTTGATTTTCTTGACTCTATCACTTGCTTTTTGATTAAAATAATGGAAACAAATAACTTACTTTACTCCTTCCCCCCTTAACATTATTAAGGAGAACATAACAGCTCTACAAACCAGAACCATTAACTTTAATGTAATACCACTAGCTACTAGATGGTTTAGGAGCTTCAAAGAAAAGAAACCCAGCATTGTATGAAAAATAGTCTTTGCATTGTGCAAAAATAACGAACTTTTATGTAAAAATATCCCAGTCCGAAAGCTGCGCACCTCCTGCTTCCAACATTTTTCACCCAAGCCTGTACTTGGGAGTACACAGACCTCAGCACATGTGAGGTAGGCACTGACAGCCTTGAACAGGGAAGAAAGCGAGCTGAGGTTGTTGCCTCACCTAACTCACAGCCTCTTTGTCTCACAGTTTGTCGACCGATGTGTCTTCTGCAACATGTATAACAGTACTGAAAAATGGGGTAAACTGGCGTTTAAAGCAGCTGCAGGGTGGTGCAGCAGGTCAAGGCCTACACCGCAGCTGCTTCCTCCACACCGCTACAGCAACGGGCAGAAGATACGGGAGACGTGTCACCCTCAGGCCCGCACGCTGCAGTACTGGCAGACATTCAGATGTGCGCGGTGCATCTTCAGGACAGAAAGAAAAGCACGAGTAAGACATAGAAGTGCTTTCTGAAGTTTGGAGTAAAGTCTTGACGGTGCCACATCGCGTTTTAACACCTCACGGCTCCCCCCGTCGGAAGCCGTTTCGTTTCGCGGGCTGCGCCTCAGGCCGCCGTTATTACCTCAGGGGCAGGGACGCCCGACGCCCCCTCCCCCCGCCCCACCGCCCGTTCTCGCCGCGCCGTGGAGGCGGCGGCGCCACCTGCCGGCCCCCGGCCGCAGGCGCAGTCCCGCCGCCCCTCACCCCT
>JAVJGJ010000014.1:24452560-24494113 GCA_035590215.1 Microhierax caerulescens | reverse complement strand
CCCCGCGCCCCGGGCGCTCGCGCGCCGCCCCTCGCCCCGCGCCCGCGAGGGCCGCCCTCGGGGAGCGGGCCGGGGCCGCCGCCCGCCGGTCCCCTTCCCCCGGCCGCCGCCGGCCTCTTCTCGCTCCGCAGTGCGGGGGGGGGCGGCCTGGCGTGGGCCCCGGCTGCCCCGCCATACGCCTGGCCTTCCGCCTTCCCCGGCCGGCGCTGTCTCGTCCTCCCTGACAGACACAGCGATGCGCGCTGCAGTCAGCAGTCCTCACACACCAGCAGCATGGAGCAGTGCGGTGCGGACAGCCGCAGAACAACCCGGTTAGCTGCTATCCGGGGATGCACCGTTTTACTTCAAAGGCGCCTTTATCACCTCAGTCACCTCGGCCATTCCCTCACACCACGGCTCGCTGCCGCCTGTGGTTCTGCCGCTCCTCAAGCCCCGATGCTGGTGCCACGGCCTTTGTCCGCCTTCCCCTTGTCCAGCCTCTCCTCACCTCACCAAGACAAAAAAAAAATACTCACTACTCTTCACAAATCCACCAAACCTCCCCTAGACAAGCTTTACATTACAAGTTCATAAACATTTACCTGAAAAAAATGTGAAAACGCCCACTTCTGAGAGCTTTATTAGTGCTTTATTAAAATCCTTGTTAATTTGCATCCCTGTACAGGCCCTTGAAGGCAGCGAGCAGGCAGCCCATGAAAATCCCTTGATCATTTATAAACACACAGGAAACCCAGCTCCCAAGAAACATTTCTCTAACTAGTCGTCTAGCTAATAGCTTTCTCCACATCCCTTTGTTCTCCTGTCACATTAGATTACACCAGAAACTCTTACAACAGCGTTTGTCTGCTACTGCACATTTGCCAGAGCCCATCTTGGAGCGCAGCCGTGTAAATAATAAATCCCCAATGAAGGTCTCACCCAAGAGAGTAATGGAGCCCAAATGACAAGTTATTTGTAACAGAACAAAAACAGTTGGGTGTTCGTTCGTTTGGTGTATTTTTTAACAAAAAAGGCAGCACGTAGGTTGGTCTGGAAATCTGGCGAGTTGTAACTGTCAGGGTTTAACCCCTGCCAGCAACTGAGCACCCCCCAGCCCAGCGGGATGGGGAGGAGAATCAGGGAAAAAGGTAAAACCTGTGGGTTGAGATAAGGACAATTTAATAGTTGAAATAAAATATAATAATAATAGTAATGAAAAGAGAAAAGAAAAAGAGAGGAATGAAACCCAAGGGGAAAATGCACAATGCAGTTGCTCCACACTTACCAGCCAATGCTCAGCCAGTCCCCGAGCAGCCATTGCGGCCCCCAGCCAGCTCCCCAAAACCAGGACAACAGCCCAGGAGATAAGCACAAGGGGTGGGATCTCTGCAGGGCTCACCTTTGCCAGGCAGCTCCAGCAGGCCATACACTTCGGGAGAGCAGGAGAGGCTTTGGCCAGGCTGTGGGTTTGGATCTTTTCCATTCTCTTACCCCACGAGTACTATGAGATCTCTGCTTATTGCTGACAGGAAAGGGCTACCTGAAGCATCAAAATATTTATATTTGCATATATTTGTTTTCATTCCCTCTTTGGAGCAGATGATAATTTCAGTGAATACTTTTCCTCTATGTATGTGAGGACTAGAATTGTATTTGTGAACTGAAAACATTTTTTTGTCATTTGGAAATCCAGCTTAGCATAACAGGGAAATAACCAAAACAAGTACTGTATGTTTTACATCCTCTGTGCCACCTGCAAGGTGGGTTACATTATTCATTCATGGAGACAGAAAAATACACCAGAAGATAAACCTAAAGAAAATAGTTACAGCCCAGTATTTCCTTTTACTCCCAGCACTCCCAACCCTTGTATACACACAAGGAGGTCCTGTCGTCTCCCTCATCAGGCAGTAACATGTCCAAACCTGCAGCAAAGTGACAGCTAGTTCCTTCTGCTTTCAGAGCCCAAATTCATAGATGTACAAGCATGGTTACACAAGTTTGTAAAATAATACACAACCCTTTAAAAAAAAAAATAATGTTTTCCTACTAACATCTACAAACCACTGTGGTATGAGCTATGCCCACTGCCATGGATTTTTACACTAGACCTGATAGCAAATTATAACTTGGCATGGGATAAGTAATGTCTACACTAGACTTATCCCAGTTATGAGCTGTTATACTGGTGTCACTGGAAGTGACCGCTCAAACTACTTTGGCTCAGGAGGATCTAATTGCTGAGGCCTTTTCTAAAGCAGGAGGGAAGCGAATACATGGTCCACCTTTGACTGTTCTGCTGCTGCTAAAAGAAGCAAAGATGTTTATATCACAACAGTATTTAATTCTGCCTGTAATTAGTATCCCCAAAGATAGTCAGAATATGTATCATATTATATCATAAAGATTCTGATTCAGTCAAAAAAAGGAAAATAAAGCGGGGAAAGAGCAAAGGGGGTGGGGAGGTAAAGAGAGAAATCTTGCTGCCAGTCTGTTTTCCCTTTTCTTGGAAAGAAGAAATAAAAGATGTGGAAAGAAAAGGGAATTTTCAGGTTTTATGTAGTTACACTTTGTGACACTGCATTTCTATGTCAGGCAAAGAAGATAAAGAGCCACTAGATTAATAGTCTTGGCTGGTCTTTATGTTGGTTTGAAGGACTATTTGGTTGTACTAACTGATTTAGAGACAACAACTATGAAGAGAAGTTCAAAGGTACCCAATTACAATCTGATTCTGCTCTGCCTAAATTAAATATGGAGAGAAATCTGTCCAGCACCCCACCAAACTCTGTGAAGGACAAGAATCTGCCCCCTCAATCTACCTCAGCACAACAGACATACATCACATGCACTGCAAATTAAGGCTGACTTTGCAGCTCTGGCCCAAAATGCTGGGGCCAGGGTTGGGGGCGGGGGAGAAGAAGAAAGAAAAGAAAAAAGAACACTTTTTTTTTTTTCCCACTGCTTTGTCATGCACAAGTGAGTTTTCTGGAGCTGCTTAGTTAATCAAGGCTTCCATGAGCACATCAAAAGATTTTTGTTAACTTCATTCACTGCATAAGACACAAACTGGGGGCTACAGAAGCACTGCCTGCTACAGAGGACTGAAACCAGCCGGTCTGAACAAACTTGAGCTAGTTCAGAAACCAGTGTCAGCCTGTAACACATGGGACAAACAGTTACACATTCAGCCCTTCAGAAGACGACCCACATGGCTATCATTTCTGGGCTGCAGCAAGTGCTTTGCCAGCACTTTGAACAGTTGGAGGGATGCTAAAAGGAAATGTCTGCACTTCTGAATAGCTGCACACTGGGAATATCACTTCAGTCACACTGGGGATATCACCTCTTTCACACTGCCCTGATTTTTTCCTGCTCCCTTTTGGCATGGAAGACAGGATCCATACTGTCAGGGTGACTTAACAGGAAAAGGACATAGACAATGTCCATGGACAATGCACAATGAAGGACCTCTTTTAGAAGCTACAGTAGGAGGCAGTGAGGTCGTGGGTTCATTTTGGAGAGCGAAGAAGCAGAAGTCTTGGAAGGGCAGGGAACCACAGTCAGTGCTATTTACTGAATATGAGGATTATCTCTTTGGAGAGAGAAGACAGACATGTCCTCAAGCAGCTATCTCGTCTGGGAAATGACACAGTTCTAGACAGATCATTTTCAAGTTTATTTAACTTACAAAGAGGCTGTGAAAAAACACAGAGCATCAGAATAAATTTAAACCATCTGTTTGATCATCTTGCAAACTGTAAACATTGTCTTTGAGAAAATAATCTTTCTTCAGAATAACAATGTGCACAGATTCGACTAAAATCTGGGTTAAAAGGAACTTCCACTAAGTCAGATGGAAATTACCCAGAGCACAAGTCAATATTTAAATTATTTTCAGCAATTCTTCTTCTTTCATCAGCTTGTTTCAGGAGTATGCAGGAATTTATGCTACCCCTCTAGCTCTCTTGCACACCTCCCTGGGCACTTGTCATACCCAGCACCATTCAAATTAATTGCCACACTGTTTATCTATTTAAAGCCCTGGTGCACATGCCCCATCTTGCCCTGTACCTCCTTTTTTTTTCATACAGATTCTGTAGCATCCACATTTACTTTTTCCTGAAAGTACCAAAGTTTTAAATGACGGCACTGCAATAAATATCGGTACCAGGTGATTGAATAGTTTTGCTTTGTCTCCCTATTATGCTTTTAAACTATTTCTTATGATCCATAATGCATAGCTAAGAGAGGATGTCTGCCTATAAAGCAGAGGCACCAAACTTGCTCTTTCTTCTCCTAACTCAGAGCCCCTTATCAACAATTTCACTGGTTTAAAATAACAGAGAAGAAAGCGGCTTGTGTTAACGCCCACTAGCCACACTGATAATTCAGCCTCATGCCTTTTCAAACAGCCTATTTGTTGCTCACAACGATAACATTAATTTCCTAGATAAAAAAAAAAAAAGGAAAAGATTCAATGCATATACAACATTGACATTAATCTAAAGCAACACTTCAGAAACAGTGCCAAACCTAATACTTGTTAACAGTCTTGGATTTATAGATACAGACGTTCAAAACAGTAGCAGAAACTACTTTCAGAATGTGATCAAGTTATACCCACACACCCACATCAAACCATGCTAATGAAAATATATAAATCTTGCAAAAGCAGATAATTTTCAGCACAGCTACAGTATGGATGGCTAGCTCAGCAGAGACCAGCTGGGGTCTGCAGGCCAGACCCAGCCTGCAGGAGGTTTCTGCATGGCCCAGTGCCTCTTTTCCCCGGAGGAGGAAATGGTGAACAGCTGCTCAGGCAACTTGTGCAGTGCTAACAGCCCAGCATCCCTGCCTGCACCTGTCCAAAGCCCAACCCAAAGGGCCACAAGCTGTTGTGCAAGTGAGGAAGGGGCAAGGCACAGACACTTGCCCTCTTGCACCTCTCCCTTGGTTAGAAGCAACGTCCTACCACCATTTCAGAACAGCAGTCATGAGTGGGGCACCCCTGCTCAGCTCCTCCGATCAGGACACCACAAGTCAGCTCCAAGATCTCTCTCGCCACAAGCCACAGGGTATCCCAATGTGAAAATATTATTCAGCCTTAGAGATACTATCAAAAAATTCTGAGGACTCTGTCCTTCTCTGTCACCAATTACATCGGGAAGCTCTTAAGTCTCTCAAAGTCCAGTGTGCACATCTGTACTAAAATAATTAAGAAAAAAACCCAGCATGACATCATCTTACACAACAGAATCACGTGTGTTGTGGCATTGTTCACAGAAACATAAAATGAGGGCATAAAACGTAAAAACTAAAACATAAAAAAAGGTTTGGCATCTTTTCCATTGCTGTCACATTCAGCTATCAATTCAGTCATTCATACAGTCAGGCCTGTTATTGAAGAACCTTTAGAAATGTATGTTTACTTAGGAGAAAATAAAAACAAGACTATAAAGCCCATCTTATATTAAACACCAACACAACATGGAACAAACAGACACAGAAGCATAAACAGATAGCAGCACCACAGGCTAAGTGAAACGCAATTTAGAGAATCAGATGCTGTAGGACTGACCATAAATTTTAAAGCCGTCAGCCAGGAAGGAACTTGCTTGTTTTTAACCAAAGTACTGGAAGCTCATGCTAACAGAGTGGCACTACCAGTGAGGTCTTTCCTCTTCAGGTGTTACAAGCCCACACAGTTTTGGTTTTGATTATTTAGTAGCAGACTGTCACAGTATTACAGTCATTCTATATGTGCAGCTAGCTAATTATGAGCTAGTAAATTAACTAAATACTATACTGTTCATGCAAGTGAGAATTGCATACCCTTTCCATAGGTACAAAAACTAGACCACTGTTTGAGTGAAACACAGATTGCTCTTGGACAGTTTTCTGTTCCCACTGAAAACAAACCCCATCCTACTGATTTTGGTATGTGCAGAGGCGGGTTTGCAAAATCAGTCAATTCATTTTTTAATAGAAGAATAAATAGAAAGAAGCAGTTACCTACAAAAATTCCAAGTTGACAGTCAAATGGCAAATACAGCTGTTGTGGCAGACACTTTTCAAGACCTAACTAAACTTTGACATGTAATTTGCATGTAAGCAAGGTAATAGAACTACTGAAGAATTTTGGGCTATTAAATAGCTTCAAGGTATTCAAAAAGAACACAAGGTGAAAGGGAAACCAAACAGTTTTGGGTAAAGAAATTCTTTCCTGGGTTTGGATGATGACATGGTGGCTCGCCTACCACTTCTGTGAGACTGCGACCAGTGCAGACACCTCAGCCTCAGGTAGCACCCATGACCCTAAGAAAGAGGGCTCAGCTGCCCAAGGCAAAGAAGAGCAGCCAGTATTTAAAGGAAACAAAGGTCTGAGGAGGTAGTGTCACTTCTTTGCACATTTTCTGCCATTGTAAACTTGCCTTGGGTAAGGCAGAAGATTGCAGTCCCTGCTGGGGGAGTTACACATCTCCCATAGCTAGGGAATATTTTTGGTACGCTCTCAGCTGAAATCATTCATGAGCAAGATTTTGGCATTTTGGTAGATGCTTTCATTAAAACAGCAGCTTAGTGCTCAAAGAGGAAAACTCAGTTGCAGGAATTATTAGAAGGAATAAAGAACCATTGCTATGCAGAAACTGGGGACAGTTCCAGTCTCCTCATGTCAAAATGAAATAGCAGAACTGGAAAAGTTTGATTATCTTTGCTGTCTTCTTTGAAAAGCATGGGATGACTTCTTTATAGTCTTCAAAATAAACCCAAAACACAGATAACCAAAGCAGCATTGTAAAGATTCAAGAGGGTGGTCAATGGCTGACCATTCAGAATGTCCTCTGCCACCAGAACTAGGGATGGTCAAATGAAGGCAGTAGGAACTGGATTCAGAAACACATAGTCAGAGGCAGTTTATACAGTAGCTGCATGAGCACCCTGCATGTGTAGCTTTTGTGGGTTTTTTGTGGGACTTAGAAGAGAGGATGCATTGCAAGTTACTAAACAGTTAAAACCACAAGCAGCTCAGGAAATCCTCTGGACTTAAAAGAGCTCACAACAACAGGGATGTCCGGGGGAATTACTATATACTTTCATGCTGCTGTTATTCTCTCCTAGGCACCTTTTTTGATCACTACTGGAGGCAGTCTGCCTCTCTTGTACAGTACAGTTTCCCAGTACAACCACTTTTCTGTTCTTTGGTATCAGCCTCTCTCCCCAACAAATGCCAGTCATGAACTCCTGTGCTTGACCTGCTTTCTGCTATTCACATCACACACACTGGCACCTCCCACATCCTAAAAGAAACCCTAAGCAATCCTTGTGGGAAGGAAAGTTAAAATCCTTGCCAATAACTATTACATATGTAACACAGGAAACGGCCTGTTAGGTTTGTTTTGGATTGGTTTGGATTTTTTTTTCTTCAGTAGATAAGACCTATGATGGAGCAGGGACACACAGACTTACCCCTAGGGAATCCCATATTAGTGGAAACAGTCCTGCTTACGATACTGTGTCTGCTTAATAAAACATACTGTTTACCCATGAACATAACTCCTGTGAGTCTCAAGTGCTACAGGAGTGAAAAAACAAACCATGAGTTCAAACAAAACCTTTTTGCGATGAGGTAGAGGCTGCTCCATCAGCCTTTTATCTCCAGTTCTTGTCAGCAGAGCAGCTCTGCCATCAATCTCTTGCACTCCCTGGCAACACTGCTTCTGTTCAAGTTGCAAGGGCTAAAATTTTGTCTTCCTGTGATAGAAAAGGAAAGGTTTAACCTGCTCTCTCTGCTACAAGCAGCCACGGACATTGCAGCAGCCAAAACACCACCATCTTTGTTAAAGGGGGTGAATATGGCAGACGAGGCATGCCCAAGCTCCAGATATCCATCCTCCTTGGCCCCTGTACAATGAGATAAATCATCTAAGTGCCTTCAACTGCAGCACACACTCAACTCCTTCTGTAATTCTCCAGTGCTTCACTTACATTAATGTTTTTTTCATTGCAGGTTTCCTGGAAGGCAGAGTGTAATACAGAAACACAGAATACTTGAAGCTGGAAGGAACCTCTGGCGGCTCAAGCCCCCCAAGGACAAGGGCCTGCAAACATAAAGGCTTCTTCCAGTTATCTGAAGAAAGCCTCAGCTACTACTTCTTCCTGATAGGCCAGCTGAGGCAGACACTAGCAATGTCACCCATGTCAGCCTGCCTGCTAATCCTGACCCATAAACTCTCAGCTGGCTCCTCATCCATCCATCCCACAGAAAGCTCCATGCATCCCTGCTGCACTCACACACAGGGCAACTCCCCCTCCTCACCTTCCTGTTCTAACCTTCCTTAAGAGACTGTATCCATCCATGGTGGCACTCCAGTCACGTGAGCTACATCACCAAATCTCTGTGATCCGAACTGGGTCATAGCCCTGCAACTGCATGCACACCTATGTTTTCACCTGTTTGCTCACCATGCCATGTGTGTTTGTGTACAGACACTTCAGAGAGGCTCACAGTTGTTCTGATTTCTCAGAAGTGGCATGAGACCTTGCACCATAACACTCTGCTGCAGTTACTTCTTTTCTCAAAACCAGCCCCTTTCAGCCCTTTTTATATTGAGTCCCTTTGCTTGCCAACCTGATCCATCACTTGATGGTGAGTCACCATTTCCCTCCCCTATCATTCCTAGTGTCCCCAGGCACATTGTTGGTGCCCACATGGAAAAGCAGGATTCCAAGCCCTTAGGAAACCTCCCTAGATACCAGGTTGGGTCAGCAGATGGTCTCTCCCACTGCTGCCAGTCACTGCTTTCTCCCAGTGCTACCAGCTGAGGTACTTGTGAGGTACTGAATGGCACTGGAGGGAGCTTCCAGCCCCTGGTCTGCTGCCAGAATCTCCTCCCTAGTAGCAGATATGCAGTGGGCGCAGGAGCCATGCTTCTGAGGCTAGAAGCTACCAGGTCCCAGCCCTTACGTAGTGGGAGTCTTGCTTTCCCACTCAACAGATTCTGCCTGGAGTGCAGCTTTTGTGAGTTCCAGGCTTGTGCATCTGCAGAGTCCTGAAGGTCTGGCTAATCTTTCTTGTCAAAGTTGATGCTGCACAGCCATTGCCTTCCTCTGACACCTCTGCTACTTGGCCACACAGACCTTCCAGGCAACCACCTCCTGCGGGACAAAAGCCCATCTCTCCAGCCCTAGTGAGAGGTCCTCAGCATCCCTCAGCCCTGCACTTGCACTGAGGCTGCTGACGCCGCAGGGGCAGTTGGGCCAGTGCTGCTGTCTGTGCTCTGTGGCACACCCTCACCATAGCAGAACATGGGTCTGCTGCTCACAGTAAGGTCCTCGGCTCTGTCCTGTGCTAACTGCTGCTATGGGGAGCAAGTGTTCTTGGCCAGCCGGTGCTTGTACAGGGCCACCCCATACCTGCTCAAAAGGCCAATGCCTGCTGTGGCCGGGAACCAGCTAACAGGAGCACAGAGCCCCCTTTCCTTCCCAACAGGCTGGACCTGTCTGAGGTTGCAGTATTCTCCCATGCAGCAGCACACTGTTGCTCCTCAAAAAGCTCTGGAAGTTCTCCACCTGCCCCAGGAGAAACTCTCAGAACATCCAGATGATTTCAAAGCAGAGCCCAGGAACAGCTGCACAAATGGCTGTGCCTGTTGGCTGCCCCTGACAGATGTGTAATTCCTCAAATGCGTGTCTCCAGTATCCCGAGTCTGCCCTCAGTGTTGGCAGTTGTCCATTGAGGAATATTCAACTTGTCATATCAATTAATTTTAAAATTCTTTAAACAAACCTGACTACGCTAAAGTAGTTCTTCACTTATTCGGATCCAAAGTCCACACCACAGTATCTTGAGATTTGAATTTAGTACTCGGTGGATTAGGAGAACCATGAATTAAGCCGATGGCCCTATTAGAGCCTTGAATATACTACGTGACTTGTAATAATAATACATATCGCATTAACATGACAACACATACATTCCTGGTACTAATAACTAGAAATCAGCTAGTAAAAACACTCATTTCAAGCTGCCTGCACATGCGCAGGCACACAGACATACATGCACAAATGTATGATAAGCTATTTTGAACCCACACTTAAATATAATCACAAGTCAGAAAGATTAAGATGAACCAATCTATTAAATTTATATTTGTGATCATCTAAATTATGCTAACACTCATCTACAGTGCTGCTAAATAGCAAGCGGAATAAAAAATGAATGTTGCAATAGCGACGTACATTTGCCAAGCCTGGGAAAGCTTCCCTATTTCATAATTCCCGCTTCATAAGCTATGATGTCACAGGAATGGGATCATAGAGTAATTCAGGCTGGATGGGGCCTCAGGAGGTCTCCATTCCAAAATCGAGTTCAAAGTAAGGGCAACCTGGTGTGACCACATGGCTGACCAGGGCTTTACACAGCTGGTTCTTGAAAATCTCAGAGGGAGACTATCATCTCCCTGGGCAACCTGTTGCACTCCTTGACTGATCCCATTCTCATCAGTTTGTCTTCCTAAGTTTCTCCTTGCATCCAGCCTTACATCTGAGTTCAGCTTCTGACTTTGTCTCCCTTCGCCCCACCATGCCCTGCTGTGAAAGGCCTGGGCTTGCCTTCTCAGTAACCTCCTGGCAGGCTGCTCTTCAGTCCCCCAAAACCAGGCTTGAAAGCCCAGCTCCATAACTCTCCCCTTGCAGGGCTGGGGACCCTGACCACCTTGGTGGCTCTCCACTGAACTCACAGGAATTTATCAGCTTTCCATGTTCTCGGGGTGCCAAAACTAAGCACAGCATCTAGATGTGGTCTAATAAAGTACTAAGTAGAGGGGATACTCAGCACCGCCTGACCACCTGCTGCCTTTGCTCCTGCTAATACACCTCACACTGCTGTCTGCCAACTGCCCCAGGTAATTTTCAGCAGATCTACTGCCCAAAATAATGAGTCCCCAGCCTCGTATCACCAGCAAGGGTTCTGCCTATGCAGGGGCTGGAGTTCACATTTGTCCTTACTGAATTTCATACGTGGTCCCATTCCTCCAAGAACTCTAGGTGCCTCTGTACGGCAGCGTATTGACTGCCCTCTCCCATTTTGTGTCATCTGGGAACTTCACAAACCAGCACTCCTCCTCCACGTCACTGATAAAGATGATAAACATAATGCAGCCCAGGACAAATCCCTGTGGCACCTCAGTTGGTACCAGCCTTGAGGCAGAGTAGCCCTTGAACCACTGCCCTCTGGGTCCAACCATCCAACCACCGCTTCTACCCATCCGCTTGACTGATACCTCCTAAGCCAAAACTAGCCTGTTTACAGAGCGAAAGAAAATCTGCATGTTTCAGTATAAGCAGCCAGAATCCCCATTCCCTGTCTCATCTACTTCAAATATGGCCTGGATTGAAACACTCTATGGATTACCACCTGGACCATGCCCAGGAGGAGTTTAGCTTCCAGCTCCTTCCCACCCCAGGAATCATGCCTTTATCTCCTAGCGCCATCCACCATGGCACATTTACACCTGTGACTAGCAAGCTAATCTTGATCCATGCCTGTTCTGTATCTGCGTAACCACTTATTTCTCCCTGGACCTCTTGCTCCATCTCAGCAGATCACCCAACTGGCCAAAGTGCACCCTTGGACACAGGCTTGCTGAACCGAGGGGACTGTTTAGGTGACACCACATTGCTAGAATCTGAACTTGTTACCCATCTCCTTTCAGCAATGTGAAATCATACTGCTTCCCTTCAGGAGAGAAAGTGCTGTGTGACTTGGTCACCACATAACTGTTCATGCAGCGCTCAGTGAAGTTACTCCTCTTTGCAAACAGCTGAAATACTTAAAATTTTTTATTCACAGAGACATTTTCTCAATAAATCATCTGAACACCACCAATATCTCGAATTCAATGCATTACTTAAGAAGGCCATCTACAAGAATCTGCAAGTTTGCATTTTTTATGCACTTCTTACGGGCCCCTTGTTCCTAGGATATTCTCAGGGTTTTAAAAGTGTATTTATTCCCTTAGTCTATTCCACCATTTTTCATTTGTTACCAGTTTTCCCCTTGCATAGCTCTGGCTCTCAGCCACAGCAGATCTGTGCGAACAAGTACGTGCTCCAGTGATGGTAGGAGATGAACCTTCCTTCTCAGGGACTGTTTTTTTTTATTTACTGTTGCTCATCAAAGCCTCACAGGCCACTGAACACACAGCAAAAAGCAGAGTGCATCTGCTGTTGACAAACCAAGCAGAACCTTAAGTTTTAGACAGGCTTTTTCTTGAGATAAACTTGGTTTTCCTCATTTGAATTTGTGCTATTAGCCTAACGGGAAGGAACAGCATAGAGCACAGGGGGACCCACAGCAGAAGTATCAAAAGAAATTCAGAAGATATAGAAGACACACTCTAACTAGTTGGGGGTTTTGTGCTTGCTGATTTTGGTTTTGGCACGTTACACTTGCATTCCAAGTTTTCCATGACTACTGCCAATCTTTTATTGCACTCAGATGCTGCCAGCTATGTAGATTCTATTCTCCCATGAGGACTTGAACTTTCTCCCTCGTTTGGGAGCTCTCCCCGTCACAGCCACCAAGACCATCTCCACAGCAGCCTATGCCACATGAAGAAATGTAGGAACCATGGTTCAAATGAGGAAACAATATACTACGCTTGTCTTGCAGTCTTGTTGTCAGGGGCATTTCAGTACAGTCTGCTTCAGCACATTAAAAATGTAAGTGCTTAAGAGGAAAAATAATGAGGCACAATCTAACAGGCACTGGAGATCTTCCCAATGACTATTTTCCACAGGTGCACACAGAGCCCAAGACCATGGAACACCTGGGTTTTTCAGCATATACATACAACCCACCCTCTCTCATGAACATACACATGGCAGAACTGTTCCATTGCAGTTCCTACTCTGTAAGAAAAGAAAACATCCGATGTTTCAGAAGACTAACAACAGAAATGGCACAAAGGAAGTAAATGCACATATCCATAACTTCAATAACCATGGTTCCTACATTGTATTCCTCTCTGCCATACGAGACAGGAGTTTTCCCTTGCCATATGCAAAGCTGTCATTGTTCTAGATTATCTCTCCTCTCATACTCAGCATTTCAGCATCTCTCAGCTGCAGAGCGTATGCACAGTAGATACCAAAAGACAGGAAAAACAAGTAGAACGGTCATGTCTCTCAAAGATCACCCACTATGCATACACTAACCTTTTCTTTCAGTGAGTTGGCATGCACTCCATAAAAACGTTACACCATTTTTAGTGCAGGTTGTAGTTTAGTAGCAATTAGCTACTGTCAAGCACAGGAAAAAGTTCTCATACACACACACACACACACACACACCATGCTGTGTACCCCATGCTGTGTGTAGCATCAGTGTTCCATCAGCACTAGTGGTGAAGTTTGTGTGGTAAAATCTGATTTTAGATTTGTGAAAGCATGGAGAAGGCTGCATGCAGATGCACAGGGGATAACCAGAATACAGCAGATCTTCAAGCATTGCTCTGAGAGTCATCTGTATCCTGGCAGAACCCACTCTAACCATTAACCTCCTAGAAGTATTTCATAGAAGGCCTGGACACAAACCACTATCCTGTTGTACAGTCACTGGTTAGAAATAACAGAACATCTAGACAGAACACCTGCAGGGGAAGTGAACAGCTTGAAAGATCTCCAAAGGTCTGAATCTATGCAATTTAAAAAAAGTGTAAAAAGAACCCAACAAAAAACAACAAACCACCTTCTGATATCAAGACTGTGACAGACAAATTAGACCTAAAAGCAAAAGTCTCATGAAAAAAATCCTTCAAGCGATTTCCTGGCCAAGGTGAAACTCCCACTGCTTTTGAGATGAACACAACAGAGGAATGGACAAATGTGGCTGAAAGACAACAGAAAGGGATGTGAGGGTGAGTATCTCCCTGTGCCTAGCAGAGGTAATGGCTATCAGGAACATCACATTTCATTACCAAGAATACAGAATCCAGAGGATCAAACAGGGGATCTACTCTAAGGAGCCCACCATTTGTCTCAGTCATTCATCCCAGGAATTTAAACTGAGGAACACTGGGGTTTTTTAGTCCCTTTATAACAAAATGGGGTCACCCAGCTACTTAACAACTACTTAAACATCCTCATCAGTCTTGAATTTAAATAGGGTGATGGGTCCTAAGCAGGGATGGCTTCAGGACTAAGGATACTTTTTCTTGCTGAGAATAGGAACTATAATAATGGTACTGTTTCCTCACGTACAGAAGCAAAGTCACGAGTGACCTCCACAGCACCCACGTAGTCCTTGTTTGGGAAGGCCAAAGCCACATCAGCTCCAAAAGATGGGTTTGGTAATCTGCTGTGCCTCTAGAGCCCCTGCTTGAGCTGACAGATCTCAGGGAATATTGGCATAAATGAAATGGGTAGGGATACGGTGAAATATTTTCAGAATACTGTTCCCTGCCTTTAGTACTAACAATGGAGAAAGCTGTTTCTTTTCAGAACTGGAATGTGCCCAGGCCCACCTAGATAAGCAAAGGGACCTGAACAAGCAGTTCTTTTTTAGAGCAATTTTTGAAAAATGTCCCTTTATCTCTTAGTATGGAAGTTAAAAAGACTGAGCTTCGCCCCAAAACTATTCCCCACTCAAACAAGAGCCCCTGCAGGGTCAGGATAATAGACCGAAGGCCATCCCTCAGTAAAGCCCATCATCTCAGTCTTAAAAGAGTGAATCAGTTCCTAATAGGACAACAGACCACACAGCAGAAAAATGGCACACAAAAAGCTATTTTGTCAGGAACTTTAAAGAAACAAACATGGCATTAGGCAAACTGTCCATACAAACTTAAACAGCACAGGAGGGAGAACAGAGCAGTATAGCTCCCTGAAGACTACAAAAACATTCTCCAACCTTAAGCATCAAGTTCTTCTGGTAAATGTGCATACATGCAGAGACAAAAGGATGCAGTTCTATGTATACTATATAAACAATATTTCAACCTTCATTTTGCTCATTTATGCCAAGTATTTGTATATATAAACAGCATATGTATATCATGAGGGTATGTGTATCAAACAGAAGGAAAGCCCTGACTGTTGAAAGCTGGTTTGCAACTCCACAGGCTCCAAGAGAAACAACTGGTTCCCATGAGAAGTATGTATTTGAGGCTAAACAACATGTAAGATTTTTCTGCAGTGAAGGCTCTGGTATGGGGCAGCAGCACACTACGTGTTCTATACTATTAATACCTTCCTTTTTAGGCAGTTGATAATTGGGTCTTTTAGCCCAATTTGCATAAACAGAAAACAATAAAAAAATGACAATGATGTTCCAAATTCAACATCAAATAGCAGCACAGAAACTAAGAAGGTTGAGTCACAAGTTTTGAACAAATGAAGGAATTAAGAATGGATTTAAAGTGTTATTTTGATACATCAAATATTTTATCTAAACTAAATAGGATAGCACTAAGTGACACTAATTCTGTGTTAAGTAAAACCATCTCTCACTTCCTTATTTTGGGTAAGTAGAACAATGGAAACCACGCAATCAATGCTTATCCAATATTAGATACCAATTATAAAGACAATACAAGCAGCACAGCAGTTTAGGAAGAAGAAAACAAAGTTCAGTTTTAGATCTCTGCAGAAGTTAAAATACTATCCCATGCAGAATTAGCGTTATATGCCATAACCCACTGTCACACATTTGTACCCAAATACATAATCACTAAAAGTTGATTAGATCTTCCCTAATGCAATAATCTTCATTTTCTTTCATGTTCTTATCAAAGACCACTTCTTACCAATGATTTGCTTCTTCCCTAATACACACAGCAAGAAGCGAACTGAACTTCTGCCCAAACTGCTCCAAATTATTCCTCCTTTCGGTTTACACTGGTTTGTATCTGGGAGCACAGTGGCTGCTTATGCCTCAGGGGAGTCCTTAACTGGCCATTTCACTGGATAATGCAGGCCAGACACTGAAGACAGCTTCACCATTTTGGAGATGTGTTATAACCTTGGAAGGAGCCTGGTTCACTAGATACTGGGAAACTGAGGTACCCAAACGTAGCAGCAGTTCAACTACTAGTTCGCTAGTTCAACTACAGAACTCGTACACACCTTTTCCACTATGCACCGCAGCTGGGTAGTAGTTCGACGACTGCTTTTGTTTCATGACTTGGTGGCTGTGAAAGTAGCAGCATGACAGCTGCATTTAGAATCACGGAGCATCTCAGGTGGGAAGAGACCTATAAGGAACATCAAGTCCAACTCCCTGCTCCTTGGCAGGACTAGCTAAAAATAAACCATGTATGATTAAAAGCATTGTCCAGATGCTCCCTGAATTCTGACAGGCTTGGCGCTGTGACCACTTACCTGGGGAGTCTGTTCCAGTGACAGACCCCTCTCTCAGAGGTGAACTGATGTGGCAAATAAGAAAGATGCAGAAAGCTGGCTGGTTGGGGCCTACTGAAGGCAATGAAAAGCAGCAATGACTGGGCATACTGTCCCACAAGAGAGGACATTATATATATACACACACACATATATATGAGGGAAGGGGAGAACCACTGCAGGCTGCCAAGAAGCTACATTAAAATTAGTAGGAAAGGCTGCATCATCAGGCAGGGTTTCACAAAAAGCTGCTAAGGAAAGAGGTCACATTGAAAGATTTAATGAGAGGCACTGTAGGTGACATCCTTACTGATGGTTATATATTGCTATCTGCAGTGTGCACCTTTGAAGACTGTTGTTTGAGAGCTTGTGTTTCCAGATGGCTTCTATCTTGGCCTCTTTTACCTCATTTTTAGTGTTGCATTTAAATGGATTCTGCCTTAACCTCATCTTCCTGCCTATGGAGGTCAGCATCCTCTTTCGCCTAACAATTCCAGAGTCCTTACTAACAATATTTGCCCTTGGCAGCAGCTACCACCCTCTTTCCACAAACACTCTGGGCACTAGGCTCAAATCTATGCATGTTCTTACATATATTTCAACACTCCAACCTCTTCCTCCAAATCAAAGCAAGCAATATATCTTCAGTTCTCCTCTCAAATAAGTATTAATAGTGGTAATACCATCATCACTAACTCAGCTTCCCTCACCTAGGCCTTCATCTGCTGTCACCAGTCTCATGCTTTCCCATCTGTCTGTTGATTACCTACACTTTATTCATCTCTCTAGCACCTTTCAAATTAATAACTCATTTCTAATACCCCACTACTCACCCAACGCACCTCCACACACCATTGTTTTTCCACCACCTAAAGTCCTAAACCATAGAGAATACAGCAGCAGATAAATAGAAGGTAAATAAAACCATCATTTTCCTCTCCCTTCCTCCTCCAGTTCTTGTATTTTGAAGTGGTTATGGGAAGGACAACAGTAAATGCCTTTTGAGGAAAAGGCAAAAAGACAGTTTCTACTGCCTTTCATTATGGTCAAAAGCTACAGAGCAGTGATGGTGTACATCAGGTTCACGTAACATGTTACTCCATCTACAGATATGGCTATAAAAAAAAAACCCAACCCTGGCTGCTTAAAATAAACACCTTATTGTTTTATTAAACATGGATTAAAAAGTCTTCTGTTCTTTGAAATATCTAGTTTACAAGAATTTAAGTTTGCTGAATAGAAACATAACACAAAGAACACAGAAACCTGTAATCTTAAAATATATCTACCAAAGAGCCAGCTGTTCCAACCCAGACTATTTCAAGGTGCCATGACTTTAGAAGAAAGCTGGTTTATGTTATCAGCATGTCTTCTCAGCGTATGAAAGAAGAAGTTTTTTTAGGGCAAATATGTTTCATTCTAACACATTCATTTATAATATAAGACCAACAGAAGTCACTACTGCTTAGATTGTTAATAAATTCACGTGTTCTCTTATACTCCATGTCCTAATTGGAGCAATTGTCTTCTATCTACAGAAAATTAATAAAACTCAAAGGTAATTTAAAATTAAACTCAAAAAACTGATAGTCTTACAGAACCTAATATATAAAACCTTCAGCTCTCTGGATCTGTTCAGAACCACATAACAAATTTGTGAATTGCTTTTTTTAAAAAAAAAAAAATAAAATTACTTCCAATAAGGAGGCAGCATATTCAATAATACTGCTTTGATTTTCAAAATACTGTGTTCCTTTGTATCTACGTACACAACGTAGGACACAAGCATCGGAAACACAGCTAGCCAAATAAAACTTCTTGTTATCCACCCACTGAAGAAACTACATGTTAACACCAAATCCAACTTATCATGTGATTACTGAAATACTGATTTGCAGGGGTAGGAATCTGTATTTGAGAGACCGTTGTCCTTCTCACATAGATACGATACAATGCTTCTATCTCAGAATATACAATACACATTTTCGTTATAGAAAGTGCTACTAAAAAAAAACAAAAAAAAACCCAAACACATCCTGACTGTAGCAAAGCACTGAAAAAAATGCGAATGTGAAACTTTTTTGTTACTGTATATACACACTGTATGATACTATGTTTATGCTGCCTATATAAATATAATGGCACTTGGTGAACTCTATGCAGGGGTCAGATCTTTTAGACAGCAGAATCTGAAGTACTTTAAAGCAAATTGGTTACGGTTTGGTTGGTTTTTTTGTTTCTCTATTCCTATCCCAGCTGCCAACATGCAGCTTCTTTCTTTTCCACTAGCAGCAAAATACAAGAAGCTGTATTGTGCATAATAAAGCAGGTGTCTTAAGTATACTGGACAAACTTACTGACACGGCGGGAAGTCTGCTTCCATCTGTGGAATACAACCTACTTCTGTCAGCGTTAGGAAACTGCACCTAAATTTCTAAAGGTGACACCCAACAAAGACGCAAAGAATGGAATAGCAATCTGGGAGCATAACAGGAAACCAGAATGCACTCCTGTTCTTCTACTCCTGATGGATGACTGGACACCAGGTCTCGGTCAGGTGAATTTTATCATTTTGGTCATTCACAGAGCCATCAGACTAGTGGGATGGCCATCTAGAACTCATCTTAATCACGTGTTTGTAGACACGCTGCCTTGGGCAAACATGGTAGTACACCTGAATGTGTTTCTTTAAAAATTATTCATAAAATATGTACTGTGCCTACTTGATGACACAGAGATGTATCAGTCTCTACAATACATACATAAGTGTGTGTATATATATGCATATATTTAAACACAGACAAGTTTTGAAAATATTTCCATCCAAAAACTCAGGAATTTGTATGCCTGGGGTATACAGTTTTAAGATGTATATATGCTCTTTTCATTACATGCCCTGTGTGCACAAGTGTTAGAATATTCAAACATTTCATTATACTTTGTTTTGCACTTGTATTTCCATAGGATTAATGCATTTAGGAACGAAACCCACAGAGCCAAAGTGGTGTAAACTTGCAGGATCCAAAACCTAATGTGTGCATTCACAAAAGCAGACTTTGATAATCTGTCAAAACCTATGCACGCAAACAACAGCAAGAAAACTGCACATCCAGCTCTATGTGAAGTTTAATGGTGGTGGTGGGTTTTTTTTAGAGTACCAGATGACAAATGCTATGCCAGAATGAAGTATTTAATCTTCAAGTCTTAAGTTTTTTTTGCATGTTGCTCATAAATTGAGCATATTTTCAATGGAAATGTCTTTAATATTAACGAGGGCTTTTTGTAAACTCTAATGTTTTTGTTCAAATAGGCTGAAATGTCAAAACAGCAAATGTCAAAATACTTGGAAAAAGTGTTCAATTTTGCTAGAAAATAAAGTCCGTTGGCAGAGTCAAGTACAGTTAATACAGGGTTCTGGATTATCCTAGGTGGAGGAGGTGTACTCAGACTAGAACTTTCAAACAATTTCATGTTTTCTTCCTATTAGTGGATTAGCTAGCCCTAAATATTAATTATCTTAGTTGGTGACAAGTAAAAAAAAACCCATGCTTCTGGAATCAGAATGAATTATTCTTAAACACTAGTAGCAAGATTACAATCAATGTTTGCATTCTGCATATCAGCTACAGATCACTGAAAGTTTCCTGTTGCACTGCAGCAAGAAAAGGAAGTGTAACACAAATAAGCTTAATCTGCTGCAAAGTACAGCAAGATACTTCGGTAATCTCACACAAATTTCATACCGGAACTTGTTACAGTGCGTTCAATTTGATCTTTTAATGTAATACAGTACATTTTTATAAACTTAACATTATCATTGCAGAAGAGCATGCTAACTGAATGTTAGCAATTTATCTTTTATACATAATTATACTCTACTGTAGCTACTGTACGCAGATCTCAAAATGTTAGTACATAAAATATTCATTTTCTTTATATGAGAATGAACTTAGAAGAGGTTTGAATATAAGAATGAAATATTTGCTGTACCTGTTTCTCAAGAAATAATGAATTACACATTATAACCCAAGAAATCAACATTTAAATTGCAAAACTGTAGATTTACATTAAACATTATGATCAGTAATGTGCATCAATATTTGATGTTTAACCTAATCATGTTTATGCACATAAAGCCTTAAGAGTCTGCAGCAGTTTCAGCATCAATTTTTCATATTTTTGTATAAAATGGACTTAAAGGTACATCTTCCATAAATGTTTTCAGTGCAATTCTGTCAAAAAGGAAAATATAAAGCTTGCTTTCAATCATTTTATACCATTAAAAAAACTCCAACAACTTGCATTTGCACTGCTGAAGCATAAGTAAGCAAGTTGTGTTGCACCAATTATTTAAAAGTCAATCCAAATCAATCATAATTGCCTTTTTAGGCAGCATTTCCCCCATATCCATACGTATAAATTTTGAAAAGCTGAATACTGGAGGGGAGGGAAAGTTAAGCAGAGGCAGAATAATCTAATTGTTTATAATACCTTTTTTCATTGGTTAAAAAAAAAAAATCATAACAAATTCTAAAGGCTTCTTTACTTGTGATCTTCTAATTTGAAAAATGGAAAATCTGTGGTTTAGTATTACCCTTTCCTCTAACCCTTGCAGGCCACCTTGCAACTATAATTTATTTATTTATTGATAGATTCTATGAAAATGTTCCATTATTCAGTGAGATAAAATTTTCTTAAATTGGAAAATGATTTTTTCACGTTGTCAACTGTAAGGGAACCAGAGGGAGAACAGCACCTAAAATTATAATCTGTGCTTGGCTAAGCATAGTGTAGTAACCTATATATTTTGGTTCAAAAACACAGTTTGTAAACTGTAAAACTGCATACAGGATACTCCTTTAAGTATTTTGTTTCTATTTTTTTTTGCAGATTATACCTAAAAAAACCAACCAAAACCCAAACTCTCTATAGTAGCACAAAATAAAAACAGAGCTTCATTCAAATCTTGAATACCTTGACTGCAATAATCAGCAGCTGGTTATTCAAGAAAAACTTAGCTCTTCATACCAAAAAAATTTGGCTCAAACCCCAAAAATTAAACAAAAAGGTACAATAAACTCTCAATAAAAGGTTCTCTCATGAGGTAACCTACCATATACTACTGCTAGATACGAGTTTCCAAAAAAACATTACATCCCATTTTCAGCACATTTTTCATAAACATGCAACTTCACTATAAAATACAAAACACTTGGCTCTCAAGAACAGGTTTATAAAGACACACTGCATCAATAAAATTTTTCTTTGTGATTAACTTTACATTGTAATAAGAACTGTATTTTCACTAATGTTTATATATCAGATTTCATATTATAATGTAGTAATAATTTGCTCTTTGTGAACATCATGTTCAGAAGGAAATATCTATACACATTAACATACTAGACTATTAAAAACTCAGTTACAGAATTTTATTGATACAGTAGATTAATAAAAACTGATAGGGGAAGATAAAATGGGTAGGGTATTCAGTACATTATTTAATAACACACTTTTAGAATTAAAATATTTTAAATCCTTTTTGAATTTTCAATGCCACTAAAAGTCCAGAAAAGTCTGGCATCAATACTGAGGTGTAAAACAAACAACTTCTTTCACAATTTGCATCTCTTGTATTACTCTATCCAACATTGTTCAACTGTAAAAGAAAGTAATTTAACACCTCTGATGATAGGTAGGTGCCTAAAGGTAAACACTAGGTTAAATTTGTGAAGGAAACAAAGACTTTTTTTTATTTTATTCTTCTTCTCAACAAATAGCGGCTTAAGAAAGTGGCACTATTCAACTGATTTTTTTCACAGTTAAATGTCAACAAGAGTACAAATATGAACACTGACAGATATTGCTTGAGATCAATTTTCAACAAACTGTTCTTTTTTAAATCAATAGATCCAATAAACAGTGGGGTACTGTCAGTTTAAAGCCGCAGATAAAAGCTATACAAGCACTTCAGAAGTCAGAAACATTAAAAAAAGAACTATTTACAGTTTTCTTCTTTAGTTCATATGTCTACAAAGCCAGCGCACATTATACTTCACAAAAATCCACAGTTAATGATATCAACATGTGTGTGGCTAAAGCTTGTGACCTAGGGACTGCAAATGCAGGGGCAGTAAAAGTAAAATAAGTTTTGACTTTTTTTCAGCAACCCCATTTGTGCACTAACAGCTTCATTCAGTCTCAAGCTCTACATTAAACGCATTCTTCAAAGCTTTCACCGGGAAGGCAGATAACTACATGCTCACTCATCGCCTTTCCCTTTTGGAAGTTCTGCGACGGACCTGTTTGGAGAAGTTTGAAAAATTCAAGAATAAATATATTTTATAATGGAAGAAGTCCTTAGTCTCACAATAATGTCTGAGTAACTGCATACAGCATCATTCATCACTCATCTTACCACAGGTACGAGTTTCAGTTAATGACCAGGACATCACTTCATTTGCTCATCCTTTAAGTATTCAAAAATAATCTAGTTTCCTTTTCCAGAGTTTTCATACATGCAGTTGCTCCAGTCATCAGCTATGTCCAAAAACGTGAAGGCATTCAGTTACGGTTTTAGTATTACTACTAACACTACTGATGTATTTGTGTGAAATAAATATAAAAAATAAACTTATTTTAACATATTTGCATATGCTGGTAAGAGAAAGAATTGGTTTAGGATTCTGCTCCAAGATCCTGTACTCATTTTCAGTACTATTCATACTGTGTGTTTGTTTTGTATAAAGAAGTATTATTCACTACTACAATCTAGCTGAGAACAACGGGCACAAGCTACCTGGGAAATAATTCCCAGGCAGACAGCTAACAAAAGCTATACAGAACAGAACATTTAAGTTGCTCGACAAAAACTCAAAACCCGACATTTTCTAAGAAATGCAGCTTCTCTGGGAAACTACGGTGCAGCATCACTATACAGCAGTGGCAGTTGACAACCACCTCATTCACTTTAAAGGAGGAAGGCTAAGTTCTAAGAACAGAAATCATTCTCTGAACATCAAGACATAAAGGACACAACAAAGGCTCACAGAGAATATCTCAGGCATTTCTCTTACACTGATTGTGGAAACTTCCTCTTCTTCCATTACTTCTTCCTGGGGAATGTCATCACTGACAGGTGAATTGCTCTGAAATACATCCATCTCTTCACTAGATTCATTCTCTTTACTGGCTGCTTGTTTGGAACGTCCCGCACGGCTACAATCAGAAGAAAAATAAAGATCAGTTTCACAGGATATGGGTCTGCCCATTTATAAACTGCAGGAGAGCAAACAATCTACAAGAACAGCAGCTTTAAAAAATTTGTGTTATATAATACTTCTGTCTTACATACCTAACTAGTTCATTCACACATGGAATTAAAGAAGTGGAAACTTGGAGGGTGGACAACAGCATTTGAAAACCAAATTCTTCCAGAACAGAGGACTAGAAGTACAGAGCTGAACAATTTTTGCCTCTATAGACAAGAGAGATTTCTCTTTGATGCCAGAATACAGGCCAAAGAAGGATGACACAACAGTAATCAGTGAACAGGAAAAGCCACACAGCCAGAGATGTACTCTACTAGGACTTTATACCCAACAACATGCGAGTAACTGCATTTATGTTTTTACAGACCTGGGAGAACCCATGTTGCTATTTATGAAATTAACTCTATAAGAATGCAAATCTTCCAAGCTAGCTCGTGCTAAGAGCTAGGGAAAGTTAGGATAACAATACCTTCATCAGACCAGTCCACAATATCTTACACTGTCTTAGTCGTGAGAGCTGAACCAGAAGCAAAAAGCACCCACTTGCTTAAAATGACAACTAGTCCCCTGCCATGCCTTAAAAAAAAGCCAACTAAATATGTATCCAGAACTGCGCAGCTGTGCCCACACTACCATTTTGGTTTGGGTCATTAGCACAGTTCAGGGTTGGATCACTGAATCATCCTGCTTACTGTGGGTGCAGCCTTGGTGCGCCCAAGCTAAGTGACTTTGTGGATGAAATCAAACCAGAAACTCTGTTCCAGGCAGACAACAACCACTTCAATTCCCAGCGGGGGCATACAGGTCCAAAACAACTGTCATCTAACAGCATCAAAGCTTGCATGTGACGTGAATTTTCAGCCCTGAGAACACACTAAAATCTATACAAAATAAAATCTCTGAATTGCAAATAGTAATTATAGTACAGTGGGCATTTCAGCACCATCCAAGCAACATGACAACCTTTGAGAAACAATATAAATTAGCCCAACTCAAGCCTTCCAAGACTGATAAAAGCAACAGAATTGAGAAAGAAATGGAAGAATTATTCACCAGCTAAGTTAATCTTTTTCACTTATTACAAAAATAAGCCGGTTCACAAGTGCTAATTGGTAACCCAATTAGCTATCAGAAATACATTATCCACTATCACCTCATATCATTCTCATGTCAAACCCATCCCTGAGGATGGGTCTGAGGAGCCCAGAAAGCTCAAAGCATTTGAATTAAATATATTCTATCTTGTGGTACACAGTACACTGAGTCTATCAGCTCCCCTCAGTTACAACTGCTGTAGATATGTACGTAGAACACAGAGAAAGGTCTGCCTACAATGCACTCTGAAGATGAGGAATTACTGCAGTCTCACCTTCTTGCAGAATTGGAAAAAGGACAGTCAGAATTTGGGTGGTCGGATCACAAAAAATAAAAAATACACACAATAATTTTTTTGATGAAATGTAGAATAGACCCAACAACTCTGAACACCGAAACAACCTACTTGGGCTCCTCACGCCAGGAACAATATACGTACACATGAACCAGAGCTATGCGGCTGTTACTGACCACGTGTACTGATACCGTTTACCTTCTGTTTAAAATGGGGTCAAAACAAACACACTGAGTTCACTGATTTCACTGAGAAGTGAATCAGAAGCTACTTAAGTATTCTCTGAAGCACATCTTTGGCAAATGGCACATAGCACAACACCCAACATAACTCGCTGGCATGTCTTCTCTGCGTGGCAGTAACAGTTTCCAACTCTTGTTTCACTGCACATTTAGCAGTAACTTCTGTAGTAACCCAGCAGTGCGGGGACCTCTACTTCTGGTTACAGCGTAAAGGAGCAGGAGAGGTCTGACCCGAGGCAGGGAAACAGAACACTGGAAAGGTTGGGATATTGTGTGTGCAAAATGCCAGAACAAGAGATGCTGTGTGAAGCTACAACTGAATTGAGGGTACACGACTGTTAGGCAAAGATCTCTGGCATGGAAGATCTCCAGAGACAGGCAAATTGGTACATTTAACTGTCAGAGGAAGATCAACATGACGCTAACCAAGCCCAGAAGCTAGAACAACAGAGTAATACAGTATGTCAGACTGAAGATGTGTGTAAGTAGCGCCCTAAGTAATGTATCACCAGGTTCTGGAAAAGTATCCTGCAAATCTGTCCCATGAGCTGCAGTTTGGTACCAGTGGACGGATAAGTCCTGTCTGCTTATACACCTCTGCTTTACATATATTCCATATACATGTACAGAACAGGTAGAAATACCTGCAGCTTCCTACAGTAAGCACAAGAAAACAAAGACAGCCACAGAATTTACCTTTATTTTGGAGCTTAATACACCTCAGAACTTTCCAGAGCTACTATGCTTCATAGATTGTAGCACATTTTATTCATTTGGAAACAACAGAAGTGGATAAGAAGGCCACAATTTAGAAACTAAGTGAATATTAATTTAAGGAGAAACAGAAAAAAATTAATTCTCCACGATACTGTTTCACCACAGTAACAATTTGATTCTTCCTCCCCATCCAAAACAAATGGGAGCATTTTTCATCCCTTGAAGTCCTAACCAAGCCTTGTCTTTAAGGCCCTCGTGCTTGATTGTCTTTTCTCCTAGAAGAGCAAAAGCTGCATATATGCTACCTGAGCACACCGAAGTTACTTGTAGCATCTTGCTCTGATTTGAGATGGTCTAGGAGAAGCAGCTAGGGAAGACATTTTAGAAATAACAATGGCAATTTATCTAATTAATTGTCAATTAAAGTATTCTGAAATATTTTCAGTAAGTGATTGTTTGGGGGCAGAGAGGCATATTTTTGATTTTCACTAAACACAAATTTAGAAAATATTCACCACTTACACTTTTTTTTGCTGTGATGGTGGTGTTTTTGATGGCCTTCCTCGTCTTTTCTGTGGCGTAGACTGTGCTGATTCAACTGTACTAGTTTCAGATGGTTCTGCTCTGTTTTGAGGAAGACCCAAATTGCAAAGTATCAAATTATAACTAATGTCCAAGGACAAAAAAGATGCAGGTTACAAGAAGACGGACTCACCTCTGCTGTGTTCTTTTCTGCGTCCTATTTTGCCTGCCTTTTGGTTTTTGTTCAATGTTTTCAGTTTGCCTTTCTTCCTCCTCCTCCTCCTCCTCTGCTCCAGCTGCTGGTGGTTGTTTTTTTTTGCTCCTTTTTGATGACTTTGCTACTGGTTCTTCCTTTGGTGTTCCCCCATTGTTTGCTTTGGGAGGGCGTCCTCTTCTTCCTTTCTTTGGTGGACTGTTCTGTTCATCCTCACTTTCTATTACATCTTCTTTTAGCCTTTTTTCCTCTTGCCATTGTGTTTCATCAGATTCTGAAACAACTGCAGGTCTCTTCCTTCCCCGTTGACTACCTCTAAGTTTCTGCTCTTGACCCAGTTTATTCAGGTCGTCTATGTTTAGTTTCTCTTCTGAATCTGTAATAGCTGCTTTCTTCCTTCCTCTAGGCTTCTCCATCTCTGACTGAAAAGGTAAGATTGCATGTTTAAATTAGAAAAATTAAGCTGCCATATTAAACTTCCACATATGCAAAAGCTACAGAACTTCCAGCAACAAGACAAAGAGCTTTCAAGTTACAAAAGTTGTCTACTAAGATTGTCTACCATAACCATTTAGAAAACCTTTGAAAAAGTATAATACACATACATACATATAAAATGCCAGACGAGAGATTATTTCAAAGGTAAGCAGTTAAAACACTGAAGTGTGTGATGTCTTCCTCATTTGTATCCTCAGCTGTTGTCAAACACAATTGGCTAGAACATCCGTAACTGCATTTTTATCAATTACAGAATAGTTTGGGTCTGAAGGGACCTCTAAAGATCGCCTCATTCCAAAGACCCTGCCCTGGGCAGGAACAACTTCCTCTAGACCAGGTTGCTCAAAGCTCCATCCACCCTGACCTTGAACACCTCCAGGGATGGGGCAGCCACCACTTCTCTGGGCAACCTGTGCCAGTATCCTACCACCCTCACTGTAAAAAAGGTCTCCCTTAGGTCCAATCTGAACTTTCCCACCCCCTTGTCCTGACACTACAGGCCCTGGTAACAAGTCTTTCTCAGCCTTTCTTACAAGCCCCCTTCATATGTTGACAGGCCTCAATAAGGTCTCCCTGGAGCCTTCTCCAGGCTGAACCACCCCAACTCTCCCAGTGTTTCCTCACAGGAGAGGTGTTCCAACCCCTGGCCGCTTTTTGTGGCCATCTCCTCTGGACCCACTCTAACAGCTCCGTGTCTGTCTTGTAATGGGGACCCCAGAGCTGGACGCAGGACCACGGGTGGGGTCTCACCAGAGCAGAGGGGCAAAGTCACCCTCCTTGACCTGCTGGCCACGCTGCTTTTGATGCATTCAAGGATGCAGTTGGCTTTCTGGGCTGCAGGCCCAGATTGCTGGTTCACGTCCAATTCTTCGTCCACTGGTGGCCCCAAGTCCCCCTCTGCAGGGCTGCTCTCAATCCCTTCACCCCCCAGTCTGTACCGATGGTGGGGATGGCCCCGAGCCAGGTGCAGGACCTTGTGCTTGGCCTTGCTGAGCTCATGAGGTTCATATGGACCCACTCCTCAAGTCTGGCAAGATCCCTCTAGATAATGTCTCTTCCCTCAATTATATCAAGAAAGGCAGAACCCTTTCTGAACATAAGTTTCAGAACAGAAGCTATTCCTTCACCTCTCCATGCTTTAGTTCACTAAGCACACAGTAAAGAGCCATGAAGAATGCAAAGATTTCAATAAGCAGCTATTAGGGCCAGAAGGGACCATGGGGACCATGGCCATTCATTTTGGACCATGAAATGGTCCAAAAGTCCAAATACTTACAGGATTTCAGTTTCATAGCAATGTTTACTTGAAACTGACATTACTGGATTTCAACACATACAAACACTCATTTATTAGTATTTACCCATTGCAATTCAATCTACATAATGACAGTTATACCACTTAAAACCCAATTACATGTTTTGTTTTTCCTTCGCATCTCCCTTGTGACATAAGATAGAAGTCAGCTTACAAATATGTCTCCACTTTATCCAAAAACCTCAGTCAAGAAAAGCAGAAAGAAGAGCTAGAAAGGATATGAAAAAACCCCCAAACCCAAACCAACTTAAAAGAAATTGAAGGACAATAATTACACTAGAAGAAAATAAGAAAAATGTTTGAACAATGATGTCACCTTGTGTCAGTTCATGACTTCAGTGATAAAACTGCTGATCTAGATCACTGATATCCTTACTTATTCCCTGTTCTATTTGCTTTTGCAGTGATTGTGCACATCTGTAACTGCAGCTGCTTTTACTAGGTAAGCAGCTGTAGGCAAGTTACAAAGTATAGTTGCTCCCTTGGGTTAAACAGGATCCTACAACCTTAGAACTACTGTGTTACTATCTGGACAAACATCCTGAATAGTGAGATATTTAAAACATGGGACCTTCTGCTCCCCAATTAAAATTCTGCTCCTCAGTTAATACTTGCTATAATCTGCTCCCCAGCTCCACAACACCAACAAGGAGTTCTGAACCAATGACCTTAAGCAGCTTGCTTACATATTCAAAGTGAAATACAAATGCCTTCAAAATTATTTTAAATACTGAACTGTATTTGCTTTATCACTTAGCTCTGTCAGTTACCTACTCAACCTAATGCTTCTAAACATAAATTGCATGCCAGCAGCTGTTAGGATTCCCAGACTTTTCAAGCTTTACAGCTGAAATGACAGATTCATACAGGAAGGATCAGAAGTGTTATATTTTTGACAAATGATTCCTCATTTTTCTGATTTTGCTATAAGCCGGTTTGCTTTTCCCACAAGATGTCACAATATAAGATGGTTATTTACACTTCAAGACAAGCAAAAATTCAGAATGTTTTTACTAGTCAGTAGCTTATGACCAAGCAACCTAGAAAAATGCAACAGACTGACATAATGACGGAACAGAGAAACGTCAGAGACAGTCAAAAAAATAAAACAGCAGTGACAGCAGGTAAAGGACACCCTTAATGCATTCTAAAAAGTCCAATTATAATAAATTGATTGTTCATATCATTACTTTTTCACGCATACCCCAAAGACAACAAAACTTACAGACTGCCAACTATCATTAAGGCACAGGAATCATCATTTACTAGTGCTATGTGAAATTCTTATTATTTGAACTGCTCTCAGAACTACAACACAATTACAATTTTTTTCAGTGGCTTATTTTTCTGTATTCTGATACAGGTGTAAAAACTGCTTGAGACAATATTTAGCCTGTCTATAGTTTCATTAAGATATTAAACTGAGGGAGCTGATGGAAGGGCTCACCAAGCCATTTTCAATCATTTATCAGCAGTCCTGGCTAACTGGGGAGGTCCTGGTCGGCTGGAAGCTAGCAAATGTGGCACCCATCTACAAGGGCTGGAAGGAGGATCCAGAGTACTACAGGCCTGTCAGCCTGACCTCGGTGCCAGGGAAGGTTGTGGTCATCTTGAGTGCCATCACTTGGCATGTACAGGACAACCAGGGGATCAGGCCGAACTAGCCATGGGGTTATGAAAGGCAGGTCCTGCTTGACAAACCTGTTCTCCTTCTGTGACAAGGTGATCTGCTTAGTGGGTGAGGGGGGAAAGGCTGTGGGTGTTGTCTACCTGGACCTTAGTAAAGCCTTTGACACCATTTCCCACGGCATTCTCCTGGAGAAAAAGGCTGTGCAAACCTTGCATGGGTGCACTCTATGCTGGGTTAGAAGCTGACTGGCTCAGTACCAAGAGTGGTGGTTAATGGAGTTACACCCAGCTGGTGGCTGGTCACAAGTGGTGTTCCCCAGGGCTCAGTGCTGGGGCCAGTTCTGTTTAACCTCTTCATCAATGAGCTGGATGAGGGGATCGAGTGCACCCTCAGTAAGTTGGCAGACATCATCAAGTTGGGGGGGAGTGTTGTTCTGCTGGGGGGCAGGAGGCTCTGCAGAGGGGTCTGGATAGGCTGGACTGATGGGCCAAGGCCAACTGTATGAGGTTCAACAAGGCTGAGTGCTGGGTCCTGCACCTGGGGCACAACAAATCCACACAACTCTACAGGTTTGGGGAAGAGTGGCTGGGAAGCTGCCTGGAGGAAAAGGATCTGGGGGTGTCATGGACAGCCAGCTGGATATCAGCTGGCAGTGTGCCCACATGGCCAGGAAGGCCACTAGCATCCTGGCTTATATCAGAAACAGCATGGCCAGCAGGATAAGGGAGGTGATCATCCCCCTGTACTGGGCACTGGTGAGGCCGCCCCTCAAATGCTGTGCTCAGTGCTGGGCCCCTCACTGCAAGAGGGACGTTGAGGGGCTGCAACGTGTCCAGGGAAGGGCAGTGAAGCTGTTGAAGGGTCTGGAGCCCAAGTCTGGAGTGGCCGAGGGAACCGGGGGTGTTGAGCCTGGAGAAGAGGAGGCTCACAGGGGACATTGTGGGTCTCTACAGCTACATGTAAGAGGTTATAGGCAGGTGGGGGTCGGTCTCTTCTCCCAACTAATTGTCCTGGTTTTGGCTGGGACACAATTAATTTTCTTCTTAGTAGCTGGTGCAGTGCTGTGTGTTGGATTTGGTGTGAGAACAATGTTGATAACACACCAACCTTTGTAGTTGTTGCTGGGTGATGTTTATACTAAGTTAAGGACTTGTCAGTTTCTCAGGCCCTGCCTGTGAGAAACAGGTAGGGGACACAGTCAGGACAACTGACCCAGACTAGGCAAAGGGATATTCCATACCATAGAAAGTCATGCTGAATGTATAAAAGAAAGGAATGAAGAAGGAAGGGGGACACACTCAGAGTGATGGTGTTTGTCTTCCCAAGTAACCATTACGTGTGATGGAGCCCGGCTTTCCTGGGGATGGCTGAACAGCAGCCTGCCAGTGGGAAGTGGTGAATGAATCCCTTGTTTTGTCTTGATTGCATGTGCGGCTTTTGCTTTCCCTATTAAACTGTCTTTATCTCAACCCATGAGTTTTCTCATTTTTACTCCTCTGATTCTCTCCCCATCCCACTGTAGGAGAGGAGTAAGTGAGCAGCTGCATGGTGCTTAGCTGCCAGCTGGGGTTAAATCAAGACAGTGACAAGCAACAGGACAAGAGGAAACAGCCTCAAGTTGCACCAGGGGAGGTTTAGATTAGATATTAGGAAAAGTTTCTTCACTGAAAAGGTGGTCAAGCACTGGAACAGGCTGCCCAGGGAGGTGGTTGAGTCACCATCCTTGAAGGTGTTTAAAAAATGTGTAGATGTGGTGCTTAGGGGACCTGTTTTAGTGGTGAACTTGGCAGTGCAGGGTTAACAGTTGGACTCTGATCTGGAAGGTCCTTTATAACCTAAATGATTCTATGAAAAACTGACAAACAACCCTTTTTTGTTGCATTTTCATACCCAACTCTAAGCACATTTTCCAGTAGTTCATAACATTAACTCAGTTTTGTGTTTCAGCATATTTTCTTGAATGACATCAAGTACCACCACATTCATTTTTGTTTTAAAGTCCTTAAAGTGAAAGATCTGCAATGCAACCAAACAGCTCACCCTTACAAGATCAGAGTCGTCCCTTTTGTCAGTTTTCTTCCCTGGTAAGGGCGAAGCCAGTGTGAATTCTTCATTTTCACTGTGGTCCATTTCAGTACTGTCAAGCCTAGAATGAATAAACATTTTCCTCATTATTATAACACAGTGGGAAATCATTAAAAAAAGATATATCAAGAACAACAATCTTCAGAAGTCAATCTATTCCTAAACCATGTACAATCTGGCAGAGAAAAGCTTTTACTCTGGCTACCATAGCCACCATATATCACAAGCCAGAACATCTAAATCTCAGGATAAAGGTGTCAATGGTAAGCCAAGCTGAATTTTCTTTCTTTGCAGGGAAAGATAAACAGCTTTTTGAAACAGAAGCACCTTACTGAGTTTCAAGAGATCTGCATACACTTCCCTATACCAATCAAGATCCCCACAGACAGACCAGCCAAAGCATACACACTTGCCTATGGTGAGGTATAGGCAATAAACCAGCAGATCTAAATTTCAGAGACCACTTCATCCCTCAGTTTTCTGTTGTTAGAGCAACATTTCATTTTTATTTCCACATTATATATTAAAAGTGGACAATAGAACCACCTGCGTAAAACACTGAGGCCCACAGATAAAACTTCATATACAAACACCAATACTCAAGTTATTTCATTGCTTCTGTGCTGGGGCAGGTAGAAGCAACTTTTTTAGATAACATGCATGTTTTTCAATTAAAAGAAATACACTATGCACTGAATGAAAAGTGTTATTCAAACACACAAACTGTTAACTCCCTGGCCTGGTCACTGCATAGACAGAGAAAGATGTTCTCACTTCAAGTATAACATCTGTAATAACCGTGATGTAATCGGAAGCTCAGTTTTTATACATAGTCTTAACAGATGCAAGCTTGCCAGTATATGTTCAGTCAGACTGAACTGGAAATACCATGCATACCAAATCATTACCATCACTTCTAGAGGACTTTTCTTCTTTGGTATCTCCATGCAAAACACTAATGAGTTTAACTTCAGTGAACTGGGGAGATCACGAAGATGTCAGAACATACTAGGCTGCGAGTGCAGCATTTTATTTAGTTTTTAAAAAAAAAAAAAATGAACTGGGTGTAGAACAGTATTGGTCTCAGATTCGTTTTGCTGGATACAGAGAAGAATCTGAATTCCAACCTGTCTGTAGCCAATAATGTATTTCAGCATGTGAACCTGCATGATTTGTTATAAATAAGCCTTTCTGTGGACTCTTCCATGTAGTTGAGTATGTCTGGTAAAACACTGCACTGTATTTATAATTGATACTATATATTAAATAGCCACAGAAGTACCAAATAAGAAATGTTATTTCCAAACATAACATTTCCTCACAGTCTTGAAGTAATGTGAGAAAGTATGAATAGTGGGGACTATGCAACCTCTAAGTGTCCGAGAAAAAAAAAATTGTTAATGTGACTTTCAGTTAAAAAACGAACATACAGATACAGTAACTGAAGAGTAATCTAAAAAATTGACACAGAACAAGCTACGGTTTTTAAAGACAGATAACTAGAAGACAGCTTCTGCAGCATTACAGTACATTCCCCTCTCTATCACAGAAGGAATCTAGGATCCAAACATATTCATCTGCAAAGTCCAGAACAAATTTAGAGAGGCAGAAGTCATGTGGGATCACCACAGTGGCCTAGCAGTCCTCACTGCCTATGATATGTAGTTAACATTACAGCAGGCTGCCAGGTTGCTAGGAACTGCAGATGTATGTACACACACACATTTGTATATATGTGTGTATATACATACACACGTGTGGGGGATTATATATATCTCTATAAAATAAACATGAGGCTCTCCTTCCATCCTACAGCCAACTCTGGATGTGATCTGATTCTGGGTTGTTGGGGTTTTTTAAAGCAAATTTATTTCTGGGGTTAGAAAGCCGAATTCATGGTTTCAGTTACACCAACACGGTACTATAACTTCAAACTTTTACTTCAAAATAAGGTAATAGAATTCTGTTTCTCACTTAGAAAACATTCTAAAAATATTCAAAGTTTCCATTACAAATACTTGAAATATCAAAGTTCCTTTGTTGTCTACCAACCTCCCTTTGATCCTTCCTGGAGAGCTTGGATTTGAACTGCTGCTGGCATTGCTTACAGTTTCCATTCGTGAAGATTTGGATTGAGACTGCTTGCCTGCTGACGAAAGAGGCTTATTAACTGCTCCAAGAACATTGGCTGCTTTGGGCTGAAACCAAAAATAGATTTCCTTTATTTTAAGCTACACATTTAGATATTGTTAACATGTACAGTATTTACATTTTTACAGATTTCACTTTTTGCAATCAGTATCTTAATTTTAACACAAAGCAACAAACATTTGCATATGGAAGTTACAACAGACACCAAAAAAAGCTGTAATCTAATAGGTGTCTGCCACCAAAAATGGTGGTATTCTCTCTACACTTATATTCTGTCCTCTTCTCATTGGTAGTACTGGGCACTCACCTGACCTTGCAATAAGCCACTTCAGCACTTTTTGTGCAGTTTCCTTTCTGCTGATCTAGCTGCCTGATCCAGCTCACCATTTGGATTAGGCAAGCTTCTGTACTGGGCAAAACAGAAATAGCAGTAGGACAGCCTTTTCAGCAAAAAAAACCATTAAACTGGCTTAACTGTAATGGCAAACCACACTATTCTCAACTGACGATGAATGAGAATCTCAAAAATCAAACACTGTGGAGAAGACTCTGATACTTCATGCACGGGTTTAAAAATGTTAGGCTTTTAGTAGGTGCCAAAACTTCCAGATACTGGTAAGCTTCAGGTTATTCATTTAACTGGATTATCTTTCAGACATGCCAAATACCTCCAGCTCATACTAACTTTTGAGAGAGCTGAAAGAGTTCAGTTACTTATAAAGAGAATACACCTTTATGCCAAACACCCACGTACAAAAAATATTGAATTAAAGACCATTCCCTATGTTTCTCATTATCTAGGACGATGTGTCTTCTATTTCAATATTAAAGTTTAGCTATGTTTAAAGTTAGCACAGCTGAAAAAAAAAAATGTTCAGCAAGCACATCATAGCAGTTTTGGATGTCACTTTTTCTGATATACACACCATGGATGTGCTGGTTATACTTTTATAGCCAGAGGGAATTTTACACTTACACCAAAGATTCTCTCTGCACCAAGTACAAGAAAAACAGCATATCCCTTCCAAAAATAAACCTTGGAGAACAAAATCCAGTTTAGGAATGTATATCTATGAGTTTAGAACTTAACATTAATCAGTAAAAAAAATATAGAAAGAGCTCAAAAGAAGAGGTATGTTCAAATTCACACTGGACTGGGCTTCCTACTAAGGAGGGACTAATGTTGACAGGGCTGCATGAACACGGAACCTACACTCAAAGCCTTGCTGCCCTCAGATGCTGTTCCCTGCTTATATCACCCCCACTAACAACCCACTCAAGCTAGTCTTCCACTCCCAAAAATCTCCCTAGACCAACTCACGTTTCATGTTACTCTCACGATGGTAAAGCAACTAAAAATTTTTGGTGGTCAAATACAACTCTGCTGTTTGTTACAAAATTTCAGAACAAGAAGAAAGGTGCTAGAGTACCTGGCACTAGAAATTTAAAATATAAACATATAATAAATAATAAAAGCTACCTTAAAGTTCAAAAGAATTTATGTTAGGATAGATGAGAGAGATGAAGCTACTGGAGAGAGTCCAGCAAAGGGCCACAAAGATGAAGAAGGGACTGAAGCATTTCTCGTATGAGGAAACTTAAACAGAACAAGAGCTTTGGACTAGAGGACCTCCAGAGCTCCATCCTCAAACATTCTGTGATTCTGTGACTTTTCATGATACCACAAAACAAGTTACTTGTTTAATATTGTCACAGTACACAGTGTAATATATTAAGTTTGGGACAAACTACCAGAATTTTTTTGTCAGAAACTGAATGAGACAATATTGACTACTGATCAGAAACTGGAAGACACACAGCTTCCTTTTAAAAACTTCTGTGCCTTTCAATACGAAGTGAATCTCTATCTAATACATGGACATCAAACAGATATGTAATACAGTGATGATATATATTCCAATGAAAAAATGTTGGCTTTCAACTTCTAATCAAGAAGACAGTCCTGCACATGTGCATTTTTTCCTAACTTGCATTTCTCCTCTACTAGTAAGTCACTAGCTTTTAGCTAATGCTTTGATAGAAGTTAAGGGTAATAAAGATGCAGCGCTGTTGTTTCTTTTGCAAGGTAGCAAATGAATGTTCTCCTGTAGTCTAGAACAGGACACATTAATCCAGGTGAAAACTACAATTTGTCTTTTCCTTTACTAGACTTTAGTTTTACTCTAAAGAGTACCTGGGTTTAGTTTTACTGAAGAACGAATATTGCTCTTTGTCATTCAACAACACGCATATTTAGAAAGAATAAATAGAACCATAATATAACCACAGAACAGTCAGATATCTTGTAAGATACTGTAAACTGGTATTCAGCTTTTCCAAATATTAATTTATGTGCTTTTAAAAATCATTTATATTAGCGTTTCACATAGCTTGTCACTTCATATGCAATATTGTAGTCCTCTACAGAAAAAAAGGTTAACCATTTTGGAAACTTGTCAAATATCAAATATTATGGATTTATTTTTTTTTTTAATGTAAGACAACAGGCTTTGCCTACTGTTAACACAACCCAGTGTAAACATCAGCAGTTTTCCTTTCTAACTGTTTCTTTCCACCTCTTTACTAACATTCAGTATATAAACCTTTTGGGCAGAAACAATCAACTTGAAGTGTTTCGTTAACTACATGTCAGTTATCTCAAAAAAAAAAAAAAAAAATTGGGGGGGGAATAAAAATGAAAGAAAGAGGAAAAAAACCAAAACCAAAACAACAAACAGCACCAAAAAACCCTCCAAACCTCCCTGCCATACATACCTTTCCAGGAGTGAAAAAAGACTTCATTTCCGGAGGAAGGTAATTTTTCGTGTTACTGAAATTCTGTAAGGAGGGTGGGGGGAGGAGAAGGGAAGAAAAAAAAAAAAAAAAGATAAAAGAAAAAAGCAATAATAGATGAACAAGATATATACATTTTAGAGGTAATACTGAAAGACCTTCTTTACATCTTTTACACTTTTGAAATTTTAAACCTGAACAACAATATCTCAGGGAGGTAAGATATCAGTGTGTGTAGAAAAACATATACATACATAAATTTTCAACTACACTGTAATAGGGAGAAGTCTGAAATTACAAAAACTATTAAAAGAACCCCTGAATTACAATTAAGAAAGATCTAAACAGACTTAACTCAGGAAAAAATTAAACATCAAGTATACCTTGTCAGGTTGCGTAAAATATCTGGCTGGAAGCACAGGGTCTTTAGGGGATTCCAAACTGTATGTTGTACTCTTTGACATAATGATATTCATAGCTACATCACAGACTGTGTACAGTTTCTGTAAGTAATAAAATTTAAAAACCAAACAAATAAGTTTAGTAGTTCATTGCAAATATTTACAAAAGACAGTATCTTTTGAGCACAGAACTATGAGAACTCACAGTTTAAAACCAACCATCATAAACATTTAACATTAGTCTGCATCTTAAAACAGTGTATCACAGGATAATAAAATATAGAGGCAAAATACAAAAAAGCACTGCAGGCCCAGCAGTTGAAGACAGCTAGCTTTCATGATCTTTCTACACTTCAGAACAGTATGTGCCATGGTTTCAAAGACAAAGCTTATTAAAAAAAAAAATAATCTGTGGAAAAGGCAGAAAAGTGACAAATCTGCACATTATATGATGCAAAAAACCCTCAAAAACAAGATCAGGGTTCCATACATTCGCTACACAATACACACTGGAAACATCTAATGAATGTATTTTTCTTCCTATAATAAGCTTACTCTCGCACTTTTAACATTAAATATTACAAAGCACTTCAGTGGATGATTTAAACAGTAAAATTTATGGTTTATTATATTTTTTTATTATATATATATATATATTTATATATTTAAAATTAGGATTTAATAGTCTTACTGAGACAGAAACAGAAGGACTTCAAACTGTTACAAATCCCTTGCAAACGTCCCAAGATCTACTGAAGCACAGGAAAATAACTGTCATCTAAACAAAATACAATTATGACAGTATATCATTTCCCACATACAATTCTACTGAGAGACATTTTCAAGTTTGTGTGTAAACAAAAAGCAACTCATTTCCAGAAGCAAGCCAGAATTAAATGCGATTTCCAATCAAAAAGCATCACCTACTTCATTCATTTTTGGATCATCTGGTCCTTGAGCATCCTTAGTCTGTTTGATATTTTCTACCATTTTTCTGATAAATGCATGGCTGTTGTTTTCATTTTTAGCCATCAATATTTCCAGTATGAACCACAGGCACCTGAAGGAGAAATTCAGTAGTACCCATGAATAAAATTTAAAAAGCACATTTGAGAAAGTGGTTTACTTCTAGGTTTTACTACTATTATGAATCTGAATCAGTCTAAGTCTGGGAAACCAATTCCTTTGGAAAAAAAGAAATGAAGGTAGGATGAGCCCGAAAGTGAAGTTTCCTCTCTAAGATACCACAGAGCACTAAAAAAGCATATATACACTATTTCTCACAATATTTTACAGAAATAACTGCCATTGTTATGTGCACTGGACAGTGTATCAGGGTACCACAATGAATTAAAATTTCACTTACAATAAAGAGATTTTTTTAATCCAAGAAATAACATTGTTAAAAGTAGCCTTACTCTTTAATGTCCTTCAGTTGTTCAATGTCCTGGACTTTGACATAATCTGGGTCATGAGCTAGAAGATGGATAGTATAAGGAACAACATACTCTGGTAGAAGTGACAACAGTTTCTCTGAAAAGCAGAAGAAAGATGCATCAAAAGACTACATACCAAGAAACAGGCATTTCTTCTACAGAGGAAAGAACAAGATTCAAGGTCAGCATACATTAAGATAAAGTACAAGCACATATGGGCCTAGCATTTCTTTATGATGTTGCATCTGATGGTTGATATGCAATGTTTCATGCATGCAAAAATTGAAATTTTTAAGTATCCCTCTCACAGGGCTACATATTTTCTAGCTACCTTGAGAACACAGCACAGTTACCCCCTACTCCCAATCCTTTCTTCAGTTCAAAGCCTGCATTCTGAAACAGTCTGAAAAACAGGAGTGAGGATTGACCAAAAAATCCATATTAACTGCAAGAGGTGGAATGAGCACAACTGCAGGATAAGCTACTATTCCTTGTTTGGACATAGCTTCGTACAGCCTTGCTGTCAGCAGAACAGAAAGAAATGCCCTTTGCAGGGTCTTTGCAGTCAAATGGCCACAATATTCTCCAAACCCACAGTCTACCTTGTCTGTTTAAAGAAGAGATAGGAGATAACATGAAGGCTGTAACAAAGCAGTAGTGGACTGAGTCTGAAAAGTTCAAACCCACTTGAACAAAGCAGCACAACTTAATTATGACATTCAAAGCATTCAAAACTTTTTCTAGCATCCTCTGAGACTTGCAAGTAGTCTTAACACAGACTGCAGGAGAAAGTCTTTCCTACATCACCACAGTCAGATGGCCCATTTTCCTAATAGATTCAAAAAGTAATGCTTGTTGCCAAAGGCCCTCTCAGAGTTATGTTTGCAAAACACACATTCCCTAAGGTAACAAATTCCTGAGCTAACCAACACGATGCAGAGTGCACTTCAGTGTCTCAAAGTTTGATGATGAAAATCAGAATAAAAAAAAAAAAGTCATACCCCACAGGGCAAGGACAAACAAAAGACAAGTTGTACACCTAAAGTCAAAAAGCATTTTGCAGAAAACATCCACACTGCTTTCTCTAGCCTAGTGACTGAAAGGAGCTGGAAGATGCACAGCACTGTTCAGTTATGAAACCTGTACCATGTGCACCAGGCAGGATGATAGGCAAGGAAGGCATGCCGGTGTTGTGTGCCTATTACTATGGTACAAGCACCTGATCTTGAGTACTCATGGCAAATGCAAAGGCATAGTATTAACATGCCTATGGATAAACTCTTGAACCTACATGCAAAGAAAGGAGGAAAATTCCTGGTTCTGTGGTCGGGGGTGTGTGTGTGTGATTTAAAAAAAAAAAAAAAAAGGTCACATTTTTGAACTAGCGAGTGGTCATGAAAGACGTGACCAAGTCTGGAAAATTTTCTTTCAGTAAGCTTTTAACTATCCCATATTAGCTTATGAATAAGTCATCAGGCATCTGTAAATCCCTATATATAGTAACATTTGAAAATTATTTTTAAATACTTTAGAATACCAACATTTTTATAATCTGTAATATACGTATTCAAATGAGATGTGCTTGGTAACTATTGTGTGCAACAAATAAATTATGTCGTTATCGTAGATTTCACAAGACTAACTAAATTGCCACGCATAAGTCAAGTCTGTATCTATCCCATAAATAAGCATAAATACGGATAATGCACAGACTACATAAAATACTTGGATTCATTCATAATAGCAAGGAAAGCATTCAAAATTAATGAAGGCTCACAGAAGATAGTGCTGTCAAGTTCCAAGGATACACTTTTAGACAGCCATTGCAGTTGATGCAATTATTAAGAGTAGTATCTAGTTACCACACAGACTGTAAGCCATCATAGAAAAGAATAAAATCACCCAGTTTCTTTCTATTTCAAACTATATTTATGTAATTCAAATACAGTGTACTTTGCAAAGCCTTTTTTAATATGTTTTCATTGACATTCCACTATTAACTTTAAAAACATCCTTCACTACTTCAAGCACTGTCCTGCACTTTAGCCAGCACTTGTTTGTGTAACTAAAAAAACCAACCAAACAAAAAACCCCAAAACCAAACCAACAACAACAAAAGAGATGTGGCAGGGAAGAAAAAGAACATAATTATGATTTCAGAACACTAGCAAAATTGGCTTGCCTTAAATATGTCCCAGGCAAACCAACCAGCTATTATTTGTATTAATTAGCAACTTCAATCGAATGCTCACCAAGAGCTCACGAATTCTTCATTAAATTTCTGCTTTGTATAATTTCTAATATAGCTATAGTAGTAATTTTCCAGCTGGGTCTGGAAAAAACAAAGTGAACCAGATCCAAACAAAACAGGAAAAGGACAAATATTGACACATACTATATTTAAACTCTGTCATGACCACCAAAAAAGAAAGAGAGAGAGAGAGAAAGAGAGAGAGAGAGAGAGAGAGAGAGAGAGAGAGAGAGAGGGAGGGAGGGAGGGAGCGCGGG
>JAVJGJ010000014.1:24416640-24440659 GCA_035590215.1 Microhierax caerulescens | reverse complement strand
CATCAAGTCAGGAAATCACTGAACAAAGAAAATTGAAAGGTCTACTCCACCTAGATCCCACCTATTGTGAATGGAATATTATGTGTCAAAATCAAATGAGTATGTATGTAAAGATGTTGTGTAACCTCTCATGAAAACTATAAAATACCTAACTTTTCACTGAAAACTTTGGAGCTAGTTTGTCTGGGGCAAATCGGCTAGCTCCCCAATGAAATAAATGCACGAAATAAATACCTTTGCTGCTTAAAGACAAAATTGGTCTCTGAGCAGTTACTCTGTGCCGTTTTGGCATCAGCAGTATAGCTTACACAAACAGAAACAATGGAGACGTGCCCTCCTTGCAGCTGAGAGCCTTCCCAAAATGCAACTCTGGGAATCACAGAATAGTAACAACTGGAAGGGACCTCTGGAGGTCATCCAGCCAATCCCCTCTGCTCAAGCAGGATCACCTACAGCAGGTTGCCCAGGACAGTGTCCAGATGGCTTTTTAGTATCTCCGAGGATGGAAACTCCACCACCTCTTTGGACAAGTGCTCAGTCACCCTCACAGTGAAAAAGTGTTTCCTTGTGTTCAGACAGAACCTCCTGCACTTCAGTTGGTGCCCATCACCTCTGGTCCCATCACTGCACAACAATAAGAGCCTGACACCATCTTCTTTGTACCCTCCATTCATTTATTTACACACGTTGATGAGAACCCCATTGAGCCTTTTCTTCCCTAGGCTGAAGGGTCACAGCTCTCCCAGCCTTTCCTCATCCATAAGAAGCTCCAATCCCTTAAGGATCCTTGTAGCCCTACGGTGAGCTCATTCCAGTAGATCTGCATCTCTCTTGTACTGGGGAGCCCAGGTGTTCCACCACCTTCTCAGGGACTGAGGTGAGGCCAACTGACCTGCAGTTAGTTCTCTTGGTGCTCCTTCCTATCCTTATTAAAGCTAGGAGAGGCATCTGGTCTCATCCAGTCTTCAGGCACCTCTATCAATCACCACAGTCATTCAAAGAAGATCAAGAGTGCCCTCACAGTGACATCTGCCAGCTCCCTCAACATTCATGGGTGCATGCCATCAAGGACCATGGACTTCTGCACGTCCAGTTTGCTTAAGTATTGTCTAACCTGATCTTCCCACAAGAGTATGTCTTCCTTGCTCCAGACTTGGTCTCCAGCACCTGGGATTTCCGAAGGCTGGTCTTGCTAGTAAAGACTGAGGTGAAGAAAGCATTCAGTACCTCAGCATTTTCCATGTCCTGTCACCAGGGCTCCTGCCTCATTCAGCACTGGGTGCACATTTTCCCTAGTCTTCATCTTGTTACTTACTAAAGAATCTCTTCTGGTTGCCTTTCTCATCCCTCACTAGATTCAATTTCAGCTGGGCTTTGACCTTCCTGTGTTTCAGAGTGTTCCTGTATTCCTGCCAGGTAATTTCTCCCTACTTCCACTTTCTGTACACCCCACAGAATCATAGAATGCTTTGTGTTGGAAGGGACCTTTAAAGGTCATCTAATCCAATGCCCCCCCCCTGCAATGAGATCTTCAACTACATCAGGTTGCTCAGCACCCCAGTCCAACCTGTTCCTGAACATTTCCAGAGATGGGGCATGTACCACCTCTCTGGGCAACCTGATACAGTTTTACAACCCTCAATGTAAAAAATTTCTTCTTTATAGCTAGTCTGAATCTACTCTCCTTTAGTTTAAAACCATTATCCCTTGTTTTATTCTAGCAGACCTTGCTAAAAAGTCTGTCCCTGTCTTTCTTATAGGCCCCCTTTGACTACTGAATAATAAGGCCTCTCAGGAGCCTTCTGTTCTCCAGGCTGAAGAACTCCAACTCTCAGTCTTTCCTCATAGCAGAGGTGCTCCAGCCTTCTGACCATTTTCATGGCCCTCCTATGGACTGCTCCAATAGCTCCATGTCTTTCCTGTGCTGAGGACTCCAGAGCTGAACACAGTACTCGGGTGCGTTCTCACCAGAGCAGAATAAAGGGGCAGAATCACCTCCCTCAACCTGCTGGCCACATTTCTTTTTACACAGTCCAGGCACCCCCATGTTCTCCACCTCAAGGTGCTCTCAATCCCTCCTTTTGTGTGTGAGTTTTGTCAGAAGGTCCTTGCTCATCCATGTAGGTCTCCTGAAATATTTGCCTGACCTTCTGCTTTGGCCACTTTTGAGCTTAGAGGAGATGATACTTGAATACTAACTAACTAGCTTTCTCAGGCCCTTCTTCCCTCCAAGGCCTTATTCAGTGGGACTCCACTAAGCAAATCCTTGAAGAAGCCCAAGACCATCCACCTGAAATCCAGCACTGCGATCTTGCTTTTTGCCTTCCCTTCTGCCCTCCGCATATTGAACTGCACCATCTTACGGTCATTACAGCCCAGGCTGCCTTCAACCTTCACACTCCCAACAAGTCCCTCCTTGTTGGCGAGTATGAGGTCCAACAGAGCACCCTCTCTTCATTTCTCCTCTAACATTTGTGTCAGGAAGTTGTCACTGATGTTGTCCAGGAAACACCTGGATTGTTTGTGTGCTGCTGTGTTGCTCCTCCAGCAGGTATCGGACTGGTTGCAGCCTCCCATGAGGCCAAGGCCTGCAAACATGAAGTTGTTTCTAGCTGTTCACAGGCGGCCTCATCCACTTCCTGGTCAGGGGACCTACAGCAGGCACCCACTACAATGTCACCTATACCAGTGGGCTCTTTAATCCTAACCCATAAGCTCTCAGTTGGCTCATCATTCACCCCCAAGCAGAGCTCCAAGATCTGGGGTTGAAGGGTTGTCTAACACAGAGCAACCTCACATGTCATTACAGCTTCCTCCTCCCATTAAAGAATCCCCAGCCCCCCATTAACTTTAATAATGGAGAACTGACTGCATCATTATATACAGTTTCTATTATTATTTGTAGTTTAGAGTAAAAAAAAAAGAAAGGGGAAAAAAAAAAAAAAGAGTTGGAAATTTAAATTTCTTAAAATGTGCACAGTAAGGAATCATCACTCCAAGCATGCAAACACACAGGACCTACAGAGCTGATCCATTAACAGACTACTGGATAAGCCAACAAGATGCTTGAGCAGTTATGATGAACAGCTAAATTACTGCCGCTTAACCCCCTAGTAACTATCATGAATGGTCAATTTCCAGAATTTAAAACTATGAAACAATTATTTACAAGGAACTTTAAGAAAGACTACAGAGCCACTGCAAAGATAACATACTGGACAATTCTAAGGTTTGCAGTTTTGCACACACAACATAGGTTCTGTCCGCATAATCACTGTATAACATTACACTCCACCTGAAAATTAAAACCTTCTTACTCATACTAGCACAATTGATCCATGCCCTTAATAGCTTTTGTAGACATTAATTTTCAATGTTTGGCAACCAGTAGTGGCTTACAACTTGTGACTTCTACCACAAAGGATTAAGAAAGAAAAACAACTTGTCTAACAATCATCTGTAAAGGCAAATTATTGAGACTTAATTCTCTTTACATGTTTCCCTCTTCCTTTCATTTTTAGAGGCCTCAAGGGATTAAAATCTGCCTTCAAGCATAGGTGCCTTATGTACTAGCTATTCCCATCTGGCTTACTGCAACATGCCTTTTTTTGGTTTTTATTATTAGAAAGCCTGCCTATCACCCTTTGGCATACACAACAATTAGTACATTGGAAAGAACAAGCTGTATAAAAAATTAAAACCATTTTTCAATGGGGAAGAGGAAGTTACACAGTTTATTCTTGCAATGTAAGTAATGGCCCTTTGAAGAAAGAGATGGAAGATAAAACCATTAAAATACAAATACATAGAGTGTTAAAAAAAACTGAGACTAAGCAAACATGTAGGAACCTAGCCAAGTTTACATCAATTCTTACAAAATAAGATGTAGAAATTTTTAAGCAGTTTAACAGAATAGTCTAAATATTACTTTGACTAAAACTCTCCTCATTGCATCATCAGGCATCAAAACGTTACCATCTGTTACATACCTAATTTTCCCCTGCTCTGTTAAATCTCCATCACTGTGCAATATTGTTGTTAGCAACCTCAGAGTAGAAGTTCCTGACTTGCTGTGGTTGTTCTTCATTCCTAGCAACCACCGAACCATCATCTTGATAGCCTGAATCTGAGAAAATTTTGATATGCACAAGTCAAATCATATTAGTCTCATTTTTAAAATAATCTTTATCTTAATTTAATTGAACAGTATTTTCCCAAGTGCTTTTTGCTGCTATGAACATAAGCGTGTCAAGGCTGCAAAACATCATTTAAATACTGTAGACACACACTAGACAGCAACTCTCCACTGAAAATCTCAAGCATTTATTACAACAAATAAAAATCATACATTAAGTTATTTTGAACTGTTTCTTCTACTAAGCAATCACATATTCTGTGAAAACTTTATCTTAATTGAGCTTCCATCCATTAAACACTGTGAAATAGACAGAATTTATACTTAGTAGGAAAGTGTTACTGGATCAAAAAGCACAACACATTTTCATCTTCCTGTATTTCTGTAATTCCTGTGCTTAAACAATCCCTATACATTCTTTGCTTATACATGTAATATACAAGTTTAAATTTAAAGACATGTAAATTAAAAAATACTTCATAGACATTTTGACTGTTAAGAGTATCAAACTGTATCAAGACAATTCATCCTGGAAGAGAATATTTCTTTCATGCCTATTTAAAGAAAAGCCTCCAACCCTGTTTCTCAGGATAATTTGTCTTTCGCTAATGGAAACACCAAGTGTTTTGAGGCAAGTTTCTAAAAGTATGACGGATCCAGTAGCTATCACGAAACCAAATAATTTCACATTTCTTTAGTGAAAATTAAGCATGAATTTTGAGATTAAGTTTGTTTCAGTATTTGAATCCCTTTGTTCTCTTTATTGTCTCTGGTTTTATATAGAAGGAAAATAAAAGACCAAAGAGGAGTAGTCTCACAGCAAAACAAAAATGCTCATCTGAATCACACAGGCATCCTTGGGGAATAAAGAGAAACAACAAAAGCAAACAAACCAAAACACCAAACCCTGAAGTTCAGCACACAAACCCAAAAAGCTTTAAAAAAACCCTAAAATACTTTTTGTACATGGTAACTTCAAATTTTCTCCTTAATGGGAAAGGCAGTTTTAATGCTTTTATATAAACATTCACAGTATCATCAACTGAAATGCATCATACAGTCGATCTATTCCATGTAACAAATGGTTCCTTCATATCGAAGTTTAGGATTGTCACCTATACATGAGTTTATTTTTTAACACTGTAGCCCATTTACTCCACCCACAGAATAACACCAGCAAGAGGTAGGATGTTTGTCACTTGAGAACTCAAAATGCAAATGGAGTTCCAGAAATAAAAATGAAATCGTCTTGCCCTAGCTTTCAACGGGTCTTCCACTGAAACAGAAGTATCCACCAGAAGATTTTACTAGCAATAACAACAATAATAAAATTAATACTACTAATAGCAGCAGCTCTTTGACAGCTTACCAATTCAGTTTCTTCATGTCATAACCAGTACTGTACCCATTAGTGTCTCCCACTTGTTGCGAGGACAGAAACGTGCTAACTCTATTTGTCCTCAAGTAAATGACATCCTCAGCCAGGGAACAGCCACGTGCCATCTTGGTTCCCACCATCTCTGGTCAGCTCCTGAGCAATTTCAGTTTTACCACCACCACCACCCCGCAATTCCCTTCCCCAGTTTTACTGTCCAAATCTACTCTAGTCTTCCTTCCATACAGCAAGTCCTAATCCCAACTCTTCCAGCATTCTCCTCTGACCCCACTATTCCCTGTTTCTTTGCTGGTGTTATGATGTGATAACATTCCAGCAACCCTTCAGAATTAAGCATTTCCATGAAATTACTACAGGGCATGAGAATTCCCCCAGTCACTGCTTCTGGCTACCTGAAGAATTAAACAAACATGACATGCGTTTGCCCTGCCCTCATATATTTATTTTTTTTTTCTTTTTTTTTTTTCTTTTTTTTTTTTTTCAGCCAAATAGGATAACTAGCAAATGATAATCCCAGGTGGATGGTTGTCAGGAGGTCTTCTGTCCAATCTCTTACTGAAAGGAAGGTCACCTATGAAGTCACACCATGTTGGTCTCAGCTGTATCCATTACGGTGCTGAAAGCCTCCAAGAATGGAGATTGCATGGGCATTCTTGGCAACCTGCAACCTCTCACAACCCGTTCCATTGCCTGACTGTTCATAGGTTTTTTTTCCTCGTAACCAGGCTGAACCTCATTTCAATTTGTGTCCCACGAGCCTAGAATTCTCTTCCAAAATTCAAAATTATTATACACAATGTGAAAAGATCAAAAAAGTCAAAATACAATATGGGAAGGCCACAAATGAATGCTATGTACTTGACTTAGTAGCATACCATGAACTACGTGTGTTTCAAGTACAAGCAAAAGTGGTAAGACTATATAATTTCTTTCTGAGATATGGAATATAATGTGACAGATGTCTTATTTGTCACATGAGAAAACTGCCATTAACTACTAGCTTTACATAAACTGTCAGTAGTAAGTATTAATTTTTAAGATTAAGATTGACAATTAAAAATAATCAACAGAAAGTTATAACCTTTTTCTCTGATCTGGAGATTATCATCATGATTCCGCTGTAGTACAATGAGCTCCCACTCCACATAGTGACCCTAGAAACACTGTCTTCCTATTATATCGACATTATGGCAACAGCTAGCTCAGTTTTCTACTGCTTGAGGTTTTCAAAGCCACAAATGCTGCAGGTTTGTGCAGTAATGAAAAATGAAACTATGCCCACTTAAAGCACCGTTGGAGAAAAAGGATGAGAAATCTTATATTGCAGCACACACAGAAGGAAACAGTGTCACTGCTACCACCAAGTCTCAATCTGCTGCATGGTATATACAGCAGTATTTAGTACTAGTCACTGTCAAGAGATTGCTGCTTTAGAGTAGGCACTCACATGCCACGTGTAGAAATTCAAGTTTAACTCATATACTGACTAATCCAATTCATATTTAAGGTTGCACTGCAACATTTATCTACACATATCATTTCATTTAAGGTTTATCATCTAAAATCAAGGCTAGCCTGTTATCAGTCTATACCTGTTAGGCTGGACAATACTAAAATTTGGTCTTTATCAGTCCTTTCCCCTTGTCATACTTAAAGTTGCTAGTTTCAAGATCTCCATTAGATGCAGTTACGTTACAAAGGGAGAAAGAGGCTTTTAAAACCAGGGAGAAGAAAAATACACTGTCAGAGAGAAATAATTTATAAACTACTGGTGTGGCCTGCAGCATTCATTAAATACAGGCTTCTCAGTGGTACTAAATGCTAATTAAATTTGCAAATCAGTTTTCACTGTCCAATAAATGTTTCTAACAGTTTTCAGCCTTGGCTTCAACTTCAAATTGCCCTAAGATTTTCTATAAGCCAATTCCATTCCAAATAGCCAAATGTATGAAAAATTTTATCAAAATAAAAGCGTAGTTTAGCGCTTTTATTACAGCTTTACAAATAATTTAAAAAATTAAGAAAGAGTAGTATTTACTACTTCAAGGTAGTAAATTAGTGAAGCGAAATCATTCTACTTTAAACTAGCAGTTCATGAAATCAAAACAAACATTCATTCTTTTAACAGTTTTTGGAGCGTACTGTGTAACTATGGAATTGCATAAACATGGAAAATATCCTTGTTGTAGTCAAACAATAAAAAGCTAACAAATCAACTCAAAACACATCCGAGCATTTCCAGTAATGAGTTCTGTACCAAGCTGGAAACCAAAGTACTTGCTAAAACAGCAGAGAAGGAGGTGTCCTACAAAGAGTTTAACAACTTCAACAGAGAAGGCAAAGTACTTTTCAAAACCATCAAAGCAACTTTATTCAAAAGGCACTGGAAAGTAAATGACTGCTATAATTAACTTAGAAACGGCATACGGCAAAGTGCATGCATCTTCCTAATTCTGAAAGAAAATGTCAAATCATAATCTATCCCTGTTCCGAAGAAAAGGCATTCAAAAACAGATACAGACGCAGGACGTATTTTTCACAGTGCAAGTCTATTTCTGATTGAGTGAAAAATTCAGTGAGAGTATCTATTATCAAGTCCAGAAAAATGTAATAATAAATTTGTTTCTAAAAAAGAACAAGCTTGAGATGACATTTTGAAGTAAAAACCCCATCAATACGGTCACCATTTGAAAGTGATTTTTCCCCTCCCCTTAAATCCAGGTTTTATCTTATACACACTGTACAGAGAGAAAAGCAATGTAACACATTTACTCGATTGAGGAAACTGACAAATATAAAACCAATTTTTATTTTATTCCAAAACAGCACTGAAAGTATCTTAGAATGTCCTAGAAATTCAAAAGAAAAAGGGAAGACTTTAAACAAAGTCTCTGTTGTATTAACTCCTGCGTTAAACAGGAAGGAAAAAAATATTTTAACTGTGGTATCTGGAATACTTAAGTGCTGCACACCAAAACCAAGCCTATAAAAAGCTACAATAAAAATTCAATGAAGTGTATATATCAGTTCATTTAAAAACTAAAAAAAAAAACAACAACAAAAAAAACCCAAACAAAACAAACCCAGAAAAAACTTAACAAACAAACAAAACCCTAAAAAAAAAACCAAAACGCCATGCCTCCCCCCCAAAAAAAACACTAAAAAAAGAAAGCAGATGCTCCCAAAAGCAAAATATTTTCTTCTGCCATACAAAAATGTGTATTCTGATAAGAAAGGTGACAAAGAAACAGAGAAGCAGTTGACAGCTTTAGGAATATTTAGGATATTTTTAGGATATTTGACTTTCTTACATTAAGTAATATAAACACAATCATAGGAAAATATAGTAAGTGTTACTTACTTTAACAAGTGTTTCAGGAGACACTTCTTCATCTGGCACCCAAAGTTTTGTTGTCTTTTTCCCTGGAAGCTAAACCAAATGTTGATTTTGTTACACTACTGTTACTCTTCAGTGAAACCTGCTGTATCACCTCTTCCCTGTTTGCTTCTGAAGACAATACAGCAGTACTCACTGGTTAGCTTTATGACTTCTGTATTTTATAGAAGTAACCATTACAGAAGTGAGATACTGCTCTTGCCTCACTATTTAAGTATCAGCAAATTTAACAGTAGTAAAAGGTTTGAGGTTTTGTTGTTGTTCCTGAAAACTCTTGCTTTAGAGTGTAATAGCCATTGCTTTGAAAATAATTTCCAGTTCCCATATCCAGTAGATTGGAAGCACAGTTTTAGCCAGTTAATCTTTCCCTAAACAATGGCTGACAATGCACAAGTTCTTTTTTTCACTTTATAATCATTATCAATACAGAAGTATTAGAAAAATTAAAATTCAGTCTTCCATTTAAACAGTGTATTTTAGTTTCAAACATGCTATACTTCAAAAAAACCCCACCTCCATCAACCCCAAAACAATGAAAATCACAACTTGCTTGTTCAATGCAAGTGAAGTCAACACCAGTTTTCCCATTTTTAACAGAAGTCAAGTCATGAGTGATCAAATGCTGTGCTATACCATTTGCCACTTTCGTAAAGACTAACAAATCAGTACTAATCTCTTTTCTTGTACTGTGTTTTTTCAATTTAATCCAACAGTACATACGGAAATCAAAAGACAGCCCTATTCAAAAAGTAGAACCAACAAGCTACAAAATTTCCACAAGTACTTGCTGATCATCATACTACAGGAGTAGCAGAATCTTAATATGAGGTTTTAAAAATACTTACCCTATCATTCATTAGCAAATCTTTAACAATGAAAGTGGCAACCAAAGATTTCAAAGGGGCAGCAAACTGATCAGGTGCTAGCATGGCTATATGGCCAATAGTAACCAACGGTGTAATGAGATGCTCAAAATTGCTTGGATCCAGACTTTTATGCAGTGGCTAGAAAAAAGGCAACAAATTCAGGTATTACTGATATATTAGTGTCTTTTGAGGGGAAGGGGGGTGAGAGTTCTGTACAAATGTCCATGTCTATTTCAGAAATACAGTTTTAAAAGAACTACTAATTATTTAGATGTAAAGACGCATTCACCAACTTTGCAAAAGTCTCCCACAAATCAAAAGAAAACCCAAGACGACAGACAAAATGTTTATCACATCTGGGTAGTTCAAGAAGTGACAGCTCAAGCTCATTTATGAAACAATGGGTTAAAAAGCACATTTCCTTGTTGAAGTGAGCATACTACATCTCAAGATGGCAATGTCAGTAAAGGACTATGATTCAGCCTTCAATAGAAAAGGCTGATGGGCACTAATTAAAAAGTACATTTGCACTACAACTATAAAATCTATTTAGGTAGCCTCTACCATAATATCATATAGTTTTGCATGATTTCTGTAACCATTTGAATACTTTGGGCCAGTCCCAACAGAGGTGAGGAGTGGTATACAGTTCCTCTTTCAACAAATAGTTTATGGTTCTAGCACGCAGTCCAAAACTTTGTGCTACTCCATCGTCTGTTAAAATACATAACCTTAAACATGATGGATCATGGGATACAAAACCACCCTCCTCCGCTACTATTCTTCAGGCCAAATTGTATGAGAACAAAGTGAAAGGGGAAAAATACCTTTTCTAAATTTGATACAACTTCCCATATAAATTGCCACTACATCCCTTAGTTTACATATGCAATGTAAAAGATTAATAAAAACTAACGTAAATATTTTAGTTGTACCTCAAATATCTGTGCAAACTGCGTTTCTTTGCTGGAAAATATTGCATGGATGCAGTGAATAGCATACTTGGCTTGACGAGGGGGTCCCTTTTTAGCTTTATGATGCAACACTGGAAGCAAAGCACTTAAAAAACAAAAAAGGTTAAGTACCTTTTCACAAACTGAAAATCTTCCAAAATATCAAGCTAGCAAAACATATAAATATATACATAAAGAACACAACACCTCTGCAAAGTGCTAATTGTCCTTGTTTAGTACATTTCTTTAAAGAAAGGAAGAAAAAGAAAAAAGTTATTTAAATGGACTGCAAGTAAAAAGCCCCTAGTTTTTGTTGAGAAAATATCATGCGGTAAAAAAAACCCCAACATTTTATCTGTACAAGTTACTGAAAGCTCTTTTTGGAAATATTCTTATCTACACATCCCCATTAAACTGCAAAGTATGTTTTTACATTGCCATATATTTAATTTAGGAAAACATCATAAGTAATACTGAAGGGCAATGATAGAAATTCTAGTACTATCAGTGACATATGAGCTGTCACTACTTTGGATGTATTCATTTCACTTCTATTCTTCAAAAAGCCGTGCATTTTAAAGTCATTCAAAATCTCTTTCCTGTTTTACCTGAAATAACACTTTCTTCTAAAGGAATGCACGGTAATACCATAGCATGCCAAAAGAAAAAGAAGAACTTCCAAAATCCCATATCAGAAAGAACACTGCTCAAACAGAGTAATATAGACAACTTACGATCGTATATGAGGAAAGTCTTCTTCAATTTTACTTCCTGTGTTTTTGAAAATTTGTAATGCAGCTTCTGCCACTTTTTCATCATCCATTTTCAAGCAAGCCAGAAGAGATTCAAAAGTTTCAGCTGAATGAAATGAGATAGGGTGTGTAAATGATAGTACCTGCCAAAATAAGAGGAAAGCCATGTTAATATTTTTTAAAGGTCCTTTTATATAGAACATTCCATCAAGAGTAATTTTCCACTGCCATACTGGAATATTTATAATATTCTGCCTGGTCTTGTCACATGATACACATTTTGTTTTTCCAACTTTTTAATAGTACCTCCTAAACTCCTCTGTCTTTATACACGATCTCATCACTTTTAAATTACTTCTCCAGTCCCGATTTCTTCTCCTATGATTGTAAACATGTACTTCTCAGTGGCTACATCTAAATTAGCAAGTACTGGGTTACAACAGAAGCAGGTCTTGGGAGAAATACAATTGATGCTAAAAAAGCAATACTGACATTTCAGGGGTTTTACTTCAGAGTATTTCTAGAATGACTGAACTCACTTAAACAAATGCACTTCTGAAGCCCAACTCATAATTTTCTTTCTCCAAAAGAAATTCAGCTTGTGTGCTCCCAGGCTTCATGCTTGTTTGCCAAGTGGAACAACTGGTTGTACTGCAAAGTGAAGTTCCTATCTCTAGAACAGCAATACCAATAGGGTCTCTAGTCCCTCAAGCTTTCCACAGCAGCTTACTAGATCCTGTACCTCTCCTTCAGATTCTTGGACTCTGTTTTCAAGTATAACACTTCTTCCATGTTAAGGGAAAAAAAAAATTCCTTATTTGGTCCTCCCTGAAAGTTTGCCTTCATTTTTAAGTGGCGGTTAATAATTAGCCTCTTTCCATATCATACTCTGACTGGTGGCAAAGAAATAATGCTCAAAATCTAGGAGCTTCTTCACGTGCAGCTTTCTATTTTCACCAAGTTACCTTCCTCCCCTATTATTGTATGGCACTCCCTTCTCTGAACTCCTACATTTGATCTTTTGGATTCCTCTCATGATTTACAAATCACTTTCTACAGGGCAATCTCTTACTTAAACGTGTCATGCCAGTTCATATCAGTACGTACTGACCTGGAAGCCTTCTTTCACATATATAGTCCTCCATGACATGATTCATTCTTACTCATATTAATTTTTATGCTACTGGCTTTTTGTACATTTAACTAAACGCGCATATCTGGCTAAAGAGTCACATGCTCTCACATGAATCTATTAGGCTTCAGTTGATCTAAGATACTCCAGAAACTTCAGTATGGGAGGCCTTTAGATTTTGAGACCTCTTAAAGTCAACCCACAGCTGGACTACTCCCAACACTCACATAACCGAGGTGGTACTATGGCACAAGCACCTTTCTGTGCAAGCACAGGCAAAGCTGACACCGCATAGCACTTCTAGGATGAAGTCTTTGAGAGAGACTAAGTGAAACAAAAAGCCCTGTGTAGTTGCATTTAAAAAGTTTCACGCTTTTAACAGTATTTAACACAGTATATATATTTATATTATTTATATAATTATATACACAGTATATAATTATATAACACAGTATTATATATTTAACAGTATATAACACAGTAATCAGCCCTTTTCCTCCTAGGAAAAACGGAGGACAGAGTAGGAAATTTTGTACAGTGTCTCCAGAAATGCATCTTGATGGGTTTACTATGTTAACTGAGTCTCAAAGATTACACATAGTCGAAATAGGTAAGATCCCAATTTATGAGGAACTCAGGGAAGACACAGTATTATACTGATATACAAGTACAGTTCCAGAAGTACTGTAACCATAGTCACAAACCATTGAATTCACACTCAAATAAACAAAGCTCAGCTGCTGGTGTCACATATGCAACTACTTCTGACTACCAGGAAACCTTCTAAATGATTTCTAAAATAATCTTACTTATGTGCCATGTAACATGATCATAGAGAACAAAAAACAAACCAGTATTCTTCCAGATAGCCACCTCATGCTTATGACTAAAGATATTGAGTGCTAATTACAAATTTATTTCAACAAAGTTGCTTCAGAGAGTTTCACATGCTCACTGACCACCAGGAGTATACTTGCCTTAAGCAATTCAAGACCTGCTCTGATTGCCTGGTCAGTAGGTACACCCTCATCTTCATCATCAGCTGTTCCATCTATAGACTTGTTTACTTGCTTGATAAGGGCACTGAAGAGAAAACAAACCATGGCTTTGTATTTATGGCAGTTCCACCCTGTATGACTGTTTTTGTAAGTTTAAGATATAATCTTAAAGGAATTTATTTAAAAGATAAAACATGAGCTTGTTATAAAATGTGTCAACTACATTCAGAATGTGGCTGCCCTCATCTCCTATCTGAAACAAAGCTTATGAAGCATTAAGTTCAAGAATGTTTATCTACCATGCATTAAGAAAGTGTATACAAATTACTCCAGAAGGATGACCAAAATAAGAAGACAATTTGAGCACTGCAAGCAACAAATTCAGGAAAGAATTATGGTGAGGTTACTAACTACTACGGATTCTTCATAATTGGTGAAAAATAACTGTTTTCAATGTTTAGCCTATAACCAAAAGAAAAAAAAAAATCCCAAACAAACCATTAAATAGCTGTGGTAAGAGTTGATGAAAAATTGAAAAGACCTATCTTTCCTGCATATTTCACCTTGACAGTAATGCTTGTTTTTTTCTTACACTGTACCCTGGGAAAGGAAATGGTGATTATCCAAATGATCCTATTACGGAGTGGTGTAGGCAGCTTCCCTATCAAAAACTGAACAATATTCAGAATATTCCTTCAGTACATCCTGTAAATGATACTTATAGACAAAAAAAAAAAAAAAAATATCCAAAACCAAGGAAACCCCCAGCAAAAATAAATAAAAACACCCCAGCTGGCAGAAAACCAAAGGAGAAACCTCCTACTCAGACCTCCCAGACTTCCAACAGAATTTCTTTTCCTGCCCTTAACTGGACAAAAATGACCATCTATGGAAAAAAGTCCTTTTTTTGAGGCTGTCTCAAAAACAAAGCAAAGTTTAGTGAAATTTACAAAGATGGGAGAAGACAAGTTCTGTGGCAAGATTATGTGCATTTTACTACTGTTTTTTGCTTGTATACTGTACAGCAGTCAGCCAGTAGGCAGAATGTGAAATAAACATTACAACTTAGTGCCACATGTGAATATTACTTTAGATACACATTTTATATTGCTTCTGTGAATGTGAACAATGTATTTTCAAATTTAAATTAGAAATCCAGTTATACATTGTACTTAATTCAAGAACAGAAACAAATTTTTAAGTGAAATCTCAATGGCTCCATTACATTGCATACATAACAGGCAGAAATCTAAAAGCTCAAGTACTTTAAAAGTCAATTACTACAGTTTGAATTATCAGGTAGGAACTTACCAGCATTTAGAACTAGTTGTCTCCAATAAGGTTCCACACATTTCAAATACAGCTGTGAAATAATCATTTCAGCAATTACCCGCCCCCCCCCCCCCCCCTCCAACCTCACTGGCTTACTCTTCCTTAAAGTCTTGATCATCACCATAGTATTTACTTCCTCAGCTGAATTACTGTTTATGTCACCATGAGCTAATATCCTGGGTGGAAAGCTTGAGTGAAGAGCCACAGACAGAAATTTGTTTTAAAATATGTCAGTCAGTCACGAACAGAACTTTGCCCATCAGCAACTGACGTATTTTTACTGACAGGTTGTCCTGCCTGTGCTGAATGACAAATCAATTGTTTCTGTGGCTACGTTCTGAACGAGGACACAAAAACCTCTAAGCAAGGGGAAACAGAAGAAAATACTGCAGGTCACCAGGCCTTACACCATACCCACCCAACCCATTACTGCTTGTGCTTAAAGGCAAAATAAGAAAGTCTGATTTCAAACCCTGTGATCTACAGCCAGTAACACACACACAAAAATACCTGATGGATTCAGTATCAATGTGCACAGGAGCAATTCTCTCAAGAAGAAACTTTATCATTTCCAGGAAAGGATTTGTTGGTTGTTTTGGATTGCCCAACTTCTTTGTTATTTCCCTCTGCAATATAAGTTTCAATTAGATTTATAACCAATTCAGTTCCAAAAATATTCATATATTTGAAGAACAATTCTTACCACACATCCTTCAGCCTGTTTACAAGAACATGTTGGGCTAACAAGCATTTCTAACTGACTTCTTATTTTTTCATCGTCTTCTAGAACTTGGGTGAACTTTTTCATGAAATCTTGAGCTTTCCCTGGATCAGGAAGGTTTCCTTTAAATAAGTAAAAGAAATCACTATTTATTTTAATAAGTATCAGTATCGTAAATTACACAAGTTTGAAATGTCACACCAAGAAGGTTTCTATGTGTGTTTAAGTTAACAAAGAAGGGGGGCTTGGAGGGGAAGGCCAAATGACAATACACCTTAACATATGCAGACATACCTATAAGGACACTAACTTGTAAAAATTTGTGTATCCACACACCTCTCCCAGCTATTTGCTTTCCTTGTGCTTCACACTAATTTTTCAGCAAGTCTAGCTGTTCTTGTTAGTAACATTAACAGTTGAAGTTGACTGCAGAATGCAAAGTCTATATTCCACAGAAGAATATACTCTGTACATAGATCACCTGATATGACAAGTGTGAAAAATGTCAAAAATGGATTTTTGCTAAATTACCCCTTCACTAAACATAAGCTTCACAACAGCTATCAACATTTTAAAAAAAGCTTTTAAAATGCATTTCTTAAACTACATATTACTTTCATTTTTATATTTTATATTTCAGCAAGACAATTTATTGGCAAAGTATTAATATCCTACTTAAGATGTTTCATGGTTTTGGTACAGCTGATGTTAAGCAAAGTTGGTGCAGAAAATGGAATAGGACAGTTAGTTCAAAACAAGCTCTACTAAGTATTTGTTTTACTGTATTAATATTATTGTTTTAATAAGGTGACACAGAACTAAAAGAATCAGAAAAATTACAAACTTATCAAATTTTATACTATAAACAAGAGGAAAAAAGCATTTGGAACACTGCCAATGAAGCAGCAAGATTCAGGTTTTCCTCCACATTTTTTCAAAAACATACACAGCCTTAAATAGTATCTTTTTGTGCCCGAACAGTTGGCAATTTAAAAAAACACAACAAAAGGTTGATTTAGAAACAAAATTTCAGAATTGTAAAGCAAGTTCACTGTAAACCTGATCACTGGTTTTAATGCTATTGTCATGGTGGGCTGGATGGAACAAGAAACGTTGCTTTGGGGTTGGCAGCTTTTTCTTTGTTGACAGTTCAGGTTACATAGAAATTCTTCAGTTTCCAAAGTGCCTTCCCTGCTCCTGAAACCCAAGCTCTTGTGCATTCTCCCAACAGCACTCACAATACCAACACTTCAAAGACAGGTAAGTTATTAGCAGGTTAGTTAACACCTAGTTAATATATATTCTATAATAAATGTTAAAGCAGACACTAACATCCTAGATCTAGATTTTTCAATTAGTCTACAACAGGTGCAGCTGAAATGTCATGTGCTAAGCTTTATGACTGAAGACTTTTTACAGTAAGGAAGTAGTTCTGCCTACAGTTGTCTTCAGTCTTTAAACATGATGTTAACGTATGCTTTATCATGATTTAAGTGTTACCTATTACAAAACTTCTTTTTATAAGCTTATCTCAAATAATTTTAAAGCTTAATTTAAACACTATAAAGTAATATAGTTCAACAATAGTTTTTAAGACAGTGTAAATACTTCAACTGACTTACTTGTTATAACCATCACTTTTGAGAATATAGCTTTACTGCTGGCATCTGTCTGCAAGTCACAAAAGAAAAACAAATTAAATACTATTTTCACATTATGTATTTCCACTTAAATACTGACTGAGCAAAATTCCATTTTTTTTGGAATGACATTTGAAATGACGTTTCCAAGTCAGCACCCATTTTGCTAACACAGCAGCGTCTCAGAAGTCAAAACCACCAGTGCAAAGTTAACGCTAGACAGTTACAGGAAGTAAAAGGTAGATTATGCCTACAGTATCACTGTCTCACATACACCTATGTAAAATACTTTTATTACTTTTCTATCTTCTATATAACTGATGAACAGCAATAATGGATTATTTCTGTAACCGTTTTCCATCTAAAGCTTCTTTATTTTTAAATATAAACCAGCAAGCATTAATTTAATCTTCTTGTTCAGGTATCGATTCTAAATAGTCTCAGTAGTAGTTCCTACCTTATTGTAAGGAAAAGATCAAGTCAATAATAAGACAACTGCTACCCCTGTTCGTCTGAATATGGAAGGCACACAATAGCACTGTGATTGTGAAAGTAACAAACAGGGACCATGACGACAACAACAACAAAAAAATGAAAACATAAAGGCATTTCAGGATATCTGGGAAGCTTAGATTTCAGTCAAACTGTTGGGCTGTTGTCATCCAACAGCACCTTACAAGCAAAGTAAGTTACACAAAACAGACTATGTCATTTATTTCCCTTTGTCAGTAATTCTGACCTTAAGTCAGAATTAAAGTCCACCTTAAGTGTTAATTCTGGCACTAAGTAAACGAAGAAGAAAAAACCCCACCAAATTTCACAGCCAGACAAAACTACATAGCACGTACCTTTTCTTTATAAGTCTGTATTTCTAACAAATAAGCAATGTATCTACAACATATCACCTACCACTTAGAAAAACTACTTCCCAAGACACTTTTCCTCCACTTTTAGCTGTAATCCACAGTATTTACAGACTACGATGCTTTATGGAATTATACTGAAGTTTGGAATATTAAGGAATTATCAGTAAAAATTACAGAGGGACTCCTTAACTGTACAGTGAAGAGAACACCTTAATCATCTTCAGAAAGATTAGATGCTCTAAGGTGGACAAAAGGAGAAAGTAAAAAAAAAAATAAATCTTTCATTGCATAACATCTATTAACTGTTGTTAAACAACTCTGAAATCTTCATAAGTAAAATGAAAATGGGAACCCAAAAGAAAATTCAAGCTTACAGCAATGCTGTCAAAAGCATATAGACCCATCAGCTTCCAAACCATAAAGGAAGCTGCTCTTTTGCCAAGCAACTACAGACAGATCAATTTCAGTGACATAACTTATAAAGTCTGCAAAACTTCCCAAATGGATGGAAATAGTATCAATTATGGGCTACAACGATCAAATTATATTCTTCTGAGAAAATATTTAAATAGGAACACAACTACACTTAATAAGCTTTCATTGAAAAGTATTCAAATTCAAGAACAGTGTTCAGCCATAACTACTGCTAGAACTGTCTTTTATAGAACTCCCTTTATAACAGACAAAAGTGACAGCAGACAAGCCCAAAAATTACAAACAAGAAAATATCAAGCTCAGAAAGGAGGCTCACCTCCAAAAAAGAACTCTTCATACCAAAGGTTCAACATGAGGCAAATGAAGACAGACCTACAGCAGGCCTTGTCATCAGGTTCATATCAGGAAAAAACTACTATGAGGTAGACACTAAAGTTTTCTTATAAAAACTTGAAGACAGAGGTTAAAGTCTTGTTCGGGCACATCTCATTTATTTGCATTTCATTAGTGAAATTTGCATACAGATCTCAAATAAGGTTCAAACAAGCCATATCAAGCTTTAGAGATAACAAAATTACAATTCATTACATCAATCTTGGCTAACACGGGGAAACATCTATTTCCAGGAGGAGTATCCTTCAACTTGGAGTAAATTTCTGTGCTGCAGTTAAGTACAATGAAAGAAAATAGGGTTTTGAGTTCTAATGTATTCACACAGTTCTTTAAGGAAAAAAAGGAAATTAATTAGCAAATTTGTGGGAAATCTGCTGACGTTTGAGAACCTCAGAAAGATTAGAGTATAACAAAAACAAAGCATAAGATTAAGACAAGCAATATTTTTAGTGAACATCCTTTCTGTCTTGTGACATGGCCACTTGGCACAAAATTCCCATTAAGTACTTCTCCAGAACTTCCCATCACTTTTTAGTGTTGGAAAAATGCTACCATTTTGGGGGCTTTTGGCTTTCACAGCTGAACAAGTATTTTCAGACAAGAAATTAGAAAAAAAAACAGAAACCAAATATGGTTTAAAGGATTCAAATAATGATGTCAGCAGATACAGGATCTCCATATTCACACCTCTTGCAACTCATAAGAAAAATACCAAAACCATACTGTGATGTTTTTTTAGTTCTGACTGGTTTGGTCTTCCAATACTGGCTAACTCTTCAAGTACTGGCTAAAGTTCCCATTAAAACAGACCTTATGTTGAGTAAACTACAAATCATTCAAGCAAAATGTGAAATAACCTGACTTAGAAGTATTCTTTTAGCTTCTAGTAGTATAACTCCACCGAATAACAACAGATTTAAGATGATCAAGAAACATTTCTTTTTTTAGATCTACTGTGGCACTTTAAGTACATTATCTTGCATTCATGATATGGAAGCACCTGCAGCAAATGAAGCTTATATTTTCATACAGACAAACCAACAGTTAACCCACTTTCCTACATGTGAACAGGCAACTTTATGTATTTTATTTAACTGTGTATCATTGCTACAAGAGAAAACAAGAGGAGCTGTGATTTATGCTTTTGCTCTTCAAAGAAGTAACTCATCTTAAAGGCAAGTTTGAAGTCTGTTCTGTCTCAGATTAGGAGAAATTATGATGGGCAGAAATAGCAAGTTCTTAAACATTTTCACTCTTCTAAACAGTGCTTACACCAGGAAGAGCCTGAAGGGAGAAAAAGGGAGAATGCCTGAATAATCTCACTAAACAGCAAAAAGATTTTCTAAGAGGAGAAAAACCAGCAGACTGAAAAGTTCAAGGATTTATAATTACAGAACAATGTAGGTTGGAAGCAACGACTGTACATCACTTGGCTGAACTGCCTACTCAAAGCGGGGCCAACTTAGATCAGGTTTTGCTCCAGGTCTCATCTAGATGCATTTTTAATGAAGATTTCACAACCTCTCTGGGCTACCTGTTCCCCTATCAATAACCCTTACTGCAACTTTTTTTTTCCTTACTACCTAACCAAAGCTTCCCTGTAGCAACTTCTCTACACTGCTTCTTGTCCTGTCCCTCCTCATCTATGAGAGTTCTCACAATGCCTATGCTTGCCACAGGGATAACATCCACAGGAGAACCGATCAACAATTAAGCTATAATGATTAAGTGGAGAAATTAAACTGAAGTAAGAAAGTATATATGGTGACACCAAGTCACGTTCTAAAAGGTTACTAGTTCATTTCAGTTTTGTTTCCTGAAAGAAAACAAAGTTTCTACACCCCTGAATGGCTACTTGTCTCAAGATTATTACTGTCTTGGACTGTACATCACTTCAGTTTATGATTATGAAAATGCACTCATCTTAAACACAATGATTTAATCATATGAATTATCAGTTGGGGGGGAAACCCCAAATAAACCATACAAGGAGCATCACAGAAATAAGACTTAAGAACAGCCAAGCATCTGCATTGGGCATAACGGGCAGGGTCTGGGGTAGCCGAGGCCTGCAGGGGTGACCTGTGCAGAAGAGGTCAGGGACTGTCCTGTGCCAGCCAACATTGCTTTCAGCCAGCTCTGCAACCAGCAAACCAGCCGACCCAACCACCAAAACTTCAACCAGAGGAGCCCATTGTGCCTCTGAGAAAAATATTTACAAGAGGAGACACCAGGGAAAGTGTGACTCTCAAGGGACTGCGGCCAGCAGAGGAACCCACGCTGGAGCAGCGAGTAAAAAACAGGGAGCAGCAAAAGGAAAGGAACCACCATGCCCTGAGCCTCACCTCCTGTGCTGCCGTTGCCTCACTGAAGGTACTGAGCATAGCATGTGGTGAGGGGCATCCAAAGGGAAGCCAAAGGCTGTTTCTCTAAGTGTTTATTTGTTTGCTTTTATTTCTCAATACCAGAATAATTAGAAGTCTATGTTAAATGACAATAAACTAAATTCATTAAAATTCCCTGACTCAAAATGATTGTTACCCAGACCAGCATCTTTATCACAAGCCTCCTAAATTCTCCCATGCAGTCCTCTTACTCAAAAGAGTAACATTTAAGTGTAGAGGATTAGCACTTAATAGTGAAAAATAGGATGAAAGCCACACAAATGCAAACATGTCAGTAGCATACACTGTTCTGAATGCAAATACTGACATTTATCAAAACCTACATGTTTAATTCCATATCATATTTGATATTGTAAAATTGACAAAGAAGCTTCATCACATCTCCCTGAAAACAAGTTGAAATTTCACTTTCAACTTAAATACAGAAAATATCAAGGATCTAATTCAGCTTTTAAGTGTGTAAGTATATTTAAACTACACCAAAGACTATAAAACAGTATATAAAAAAATCTTTCAAACCAGTCTCCGAGACACAATGAAGTATTGTACCAGCAATTACTGCACTTAGCATTTAATACAACGTTACAGCATGTTTTAAATGCCCCAAGTCAAAATTATGAATGTCACCTGCAATCAGGACTGAAACAGTAAGGGATTAATATTGACTTGTTAAGTCTCCTCTCTGTCTGAAAGACAGTAGCATTTCTCAGCAAATACATTAGGTAATCCAACCACACAGTTACCCACTCTTTCTGGTTCAGGTAACTCCAGCAAATGGGTAGTTCAGACAAAACTTTTATCAAATTTACTGTGGTATACAAGTATATATGCACATCGAAAATAAAACACACACACACGTATGGATGTGAGCATAGCAACACTTTACATGTAATTTCTGTTTAAAATTAAAGCACCAGATAACTTTAATGCAAAGAGTGTAATGTTCTAATCACATTCCAAATTATATCCAGAATTTCATCTTATGATTTTTTCCCCACCCAAACATGAATATGCACATATATATAAATAAAATAAATCTGAATTTTATTTTATGATAATATCTGAAACACTCAACAGATGTTTATTATTTCCTTCTGAGCAAATCTGTAAACAAAAACTCAATTGTAGTCTGGTATCTCCAACAACACAACATTTAATATGTTTCCAAGAGGGAAGAGAAGCCTGCTGGGGTAAAAATACTGCGATTTATTGAATGTTATTAATCATACATAAGATAACAACTTAGGGTGCATAGGTACTTTTTCTTAACTACTTGATTTGGCAATAAAAAATAATGTGCTGATATTCCCCTCTTTCAAGAGCCAGAACAATCCTAGCAAGATGCAATTCAAACACTGGGAGCAGTATTTTATTATCAAGTGACTGGCAAAATCCTTCTAAAGTTTCTGTAATACCTCGTTCTCTTCCATTTTACTAACAAAATGCATACACATTTCATACTGCAAATGCAGTCTAACAGAGTATCAGTTAACTTTAACAGTATTTTCTATCTGTCATTAAAAATAAGCTTGATACTCAAAGAAATGGAATTAAAACACAGCATCTCAAGTAAAACTGCATATTCACTGTGAGATAAAGATAAACTGAACTCACTTTGGGTTGTTTTATTAGGTCAACTAAATCCTTTACTTGATGCCGTAGCAGATTTTGACACTTCCACATCTCATTCAATGCTCTAAAAAAAAAAATATAAAAAAATCAGAATCATTTATTCAAATACACAGCTGTCCAATAAGAGCTTTTACATTCTTTACAACTTCAGACTCAGAAATATGCTCATTGCCTGAACTTTCATTGCTGTGTGAGCAAAGACTAGATGTTTCCTAGTATCACGATACAGAAATTTTAATTAGTCATATCAGAGTGGAACAAAGTGAGATTTTGAAGCATTTCATTTCAGATGCTTAACTACACTGTCTTTAAAAGAAAGTAGGAAGTAACTATTGTCTGGCCCATAAAGAACCCATTTGTAAAGCCTCAAATCACTCTTCTAAAAACATTCCAAGCAGTGGGCGCTAAAGCATATGTTTAAGATTTTTATCATCAAAACAATGTTTTTCTTGCACACAGAAAGCAGCTACTAAATGAATAAATTGTGAAAAGTGGACACGATTAGACTTGTAAGAAATGTATTAGAGACATTTGACACAATTGAAAATCATTTTCCAAGAAACATAAGCCATATAAATAAAATCACAGCTTCATTTAAAAGAATTTTAGAATCCACAGGACTGGAGAATTCATAAGTTATTTGTTGCCTGAAATAACAAGTACTGAAAGGAATCCACTGTGAACATATTTTTTTTTTTAGCTTATACTAAAAATTACTAGAATAGTAACTTTTTATTAATATACTATTCTTAATTTTAGTTTGTTACTAGTCTCCCTCATGAAACCCCTCCCCGCCCCCCCAGCCCCTTCCCCAGCCCGGTGCCGGTCCCTGGACACGCTGCAGCCCCTCAGGGTCTGTCTGGGAGTGAGGGGCCCAGAGCTGAGCCCGGCACTCGAGGGGCGGCCGCGCCAGGGCCGGGCACAGGGGCCGGGCACTGCCCTGGCCCTGCTGGCCACGCTGGTTCA
>JAVJGJ010000014.1:24360066-24416540 GCA_035590215.1 Microhierax caerulescens | reverse complement strand
TGCTAAATGAAAAACAAAATAGTCAACTCAATTCAGTCAAACTTTGAATATTACAGAAGCAAAAACATCAAATTCATGTGTATGTACCCATTTTAAGCCGGAGAAGGCATGTAACAAGTAAAATGCATACTGAAGGAGGAAAGACAAACAAACAATTCCTTCCCACTCTGAAGTCATCCCAGCTGCTACAACGAGGAATATATTAATTAAGAAGTTGTCAGACACAATCTAGGGCTAGTGAATGTTACTATCTGTGCTATCTCTTTTCAGAAATAAAAGGACTGGCATGCACTCAAGCTTTTTTCCAGATCTCTGACACTACTTTTATTAACTGTATATGGTCAAAAGGTACCACACCTTGTTAGACAACACCCTGTTAGTTTTGGTTTGTTTTTTTTTTTCCAAAATCCCACTTGAAAAATAGGTATTATTGCTACAGTCTATTTTCTGATAGTTTGTAAACTACTTTCATCCACTGTCTTAGGCTACTCATATCAATTAACTAATTTACAGTCATATCTGTATTAAAAATTTTGTAAGTCAAAACCAGCACATACTTCACAGCATTTGAATCCAGTGTTGCATAAAGATAATACAAACATTTCATTCGTTCATTTGTTTCCAAGTTGTGAGGGACCATGTACTGAGCAAAAATGCGTTCAACAAGTAATCTGAAAGACAGGATTAAGAAACTTAAATTGTAATGGAAGAAAGTGGTCTTGAGTTACTAAAACACTCATTCAAATACTCGTGGACCAATAGAGAGATCAGTTGTTGCATATAAAGATGGGGTTATTAAAAAAACTAAAGGTCAAGTAACTTAACTTCCAATACAATTCAGCATAAATAAACAAAAATATATCATTACAGAAGATGTAACATTAATGTTGGCAGTAGGACATTTAAGGACAGTATCAATCTAGACAGGAAGCAGAGGATTTTAAGAAAAGGATGTCTCTTGATTATCAGCCCAAAAGAGATGCTATCAGTGAATTTCGTAACAAGTTAGTATCAGGAGATTCATGAATTGACCCAAATTAACAGACCTAAAATACAAAAAGAAATACAGTGATTGTATCACACATTACCATGAAGCTCAGAAATAGAACTGAGATACTAGTCAGAAGGAGTTGACATCCTTTCACCCCTCCCTGGCCCCTTCCCCAAGGGCTGTTTATCCCATTACTTTTGCTTCCGCAAAAAATATGTGGGTACATTCACAAGGGAATTATTAAAAGCTTCTGCTATAACATGGAAGCTCCTTATTTGGAAACAGGGGAAGAGAATGGGTTTGGGTCTGTCAGTTACCTAGGAAAGACTGAGAAGAAAAAACAAAAGGAAAACTAAGCCTATGTTGCAATGAAGTTCCAAGACTTTTGCAAATTGAGGACAACGTTAACAGAATGGAGTAAATAGGTAAAAAAAATAGTAAGTTACCTGTGGCCAAAACCCAAACCCAGTTAGTTTAAAAAGATCCTGAAGTTAAAGAAAAACATGAGTGGGCAAGATTGGATCTTAAGATCCAAACAGTTCTGTCTACTTCCATGGTACCACAAAATAATTGCTTGTTTTGAAGATGAACCTTTGAAGCCACGAGTTTTTGAAAACACTTGTAAAAGTTTGCAATGCCACTTGTATCTGATCATGCTGGGATGGCCAAAGGCTCAATTCCAAAGCCACCAAGACACCCTTGGTTAGTCAAGGTGGACTAGTTCCCAAACTAGTTCCCCATGAGAAACTACCTATTTCTCAATATAATAATATACAATACTACAGCTGGTATGACAGAGGCACTGCTTTCATGAGAAATCCAGGACAAGGCTCTAATTCATGGCTATTATAGTACAGAAGAATGAGATGCCTTAACCGTTGTCATTACCCGTACTAGATCTTTAAAGCATACAGGAACAACATGCAAACCTAAAGCAAGATGGTTACAGCAATTTTACTTACTGAATTTTAACATAAAAATTAGCAAGCCACTGGAATATAAACAAAAGCCTCCTTTACTGAAGCAGTGAAGTACAGCTAAAAATTTTGAAATATTCTGTCCTATCTCACCTGTTAAGAATAATTTTTTGGGGAAAAAAAAAAAAGTAGAAGAAACACAGGACAACATTTGGCTGCAGTGTTATAAGATTACATACTGGATCAAAACATACAGGATTATCAAGTCTCCTTGTCTGTATTTAAGCACAAATGAAAAAAACAAACATCTGCATAGTAAGTTACCACACTTATTCACAGAATCACCCAGCTTTCGTGACTGACTTACCGGTCATCAATACTGTTTTGATAATATATGTGCAGAAGTTTATCTTTGATCCATGATATCTGTTTTGCAGCTTCTTTTCCTGCTTCTGATTGTAATGAGTATTTCTTGTATATCTGTGCGAGTCCCATCATAGCTTCCTTCCTCACTCTCCACTTCAGAAAAAGTAACAGTACCCGGCTCAGTTCAAAACTCAAAACTGAAAAGACTTTAGAATTTCATATTCTACACCAAGTAATTTATTTACAAAAAAGTTACATTTATTTATTTGTTCAACACTTTCTCATTAGGCTTATATATTGCATCATATCTATTAAGCTAAACCTTTCACCATCAGTAACAACTACACAAGTATGCCTCTTGAATTTAGAATTCTTACAAATTTAAGCCAACATCCTTTCTCACAGCCTGTACTGAATATTTGTGATTATATTATGGGTGCAACAGGGGAAAGCATGTCAGCAAATGAAAAAAAGTCAGATAATAGTGTTAATTTTAAAAAGTCTGCAATCAACAGTCTTTTTTACTGCACTTTAACGTAAGCGGCAAACCTCATAAATTTTACCAAGTAATGAAACATAGCTGAACTAAATTTAAAGACTACTAAAATTTGAAAGCTACTACAATGATTTGTAATCATCCAATGACCTAATTAAAAGCAGATAAAACGAGCTACATCTGATGGCGGAACACTTTTCATCAGTAATCTACAATATATGTTGAAACCTGCTTCCAAAATCTCTTTAAAATGTTAGTTTTATGAGGGTCTCATTTTACTTAGAAGTTTTATTACAACGAGAGAACTGGAACAACACTGTTGTGCTTCAGCCTATTGTTGGTTTTTTTCCCTAATCATAGTATCTTAAATAAAAATACAGCACAATGAAAAAAGTGGCGTTCCAGTCAGGGGCAAAAGATGCCTCATTAAATAGACAGCTTCAAAATGTTTTGCATTATATTGTGTTTCATTCATCATTTTAAAATTAGTTCAGCATTTTTTAGAAGCACTGCTTTTTAAAAAGCTGAATCAAAGTCCAGAAATATAACTCACAGCCATTATTAGTACTAATTACATCTTACCCGCTTGTCCAGTGTTCGTTCTCTGACAAAATTAAGCAGGTGATCATTGACAAGCAAAAGATCTTTTTTAGCAGCAGTAACTATGGATACTATAACATCATGCCTTATGGCCTCTTCAGGGTCATGTGACCTTACTTTAAGATACTCTGGAAAAAAACAAAACGAGTATTTCATTGTAAGTATACAACTTCAGCTACTTTTCTTTCTCTAGACATACCCAACTGACAGAGGCAGAAAGCATGATTCTCTACTGTTTGAGCATTAACAGTAAGAAACCAATAGTATTCTTTAACTGAAAAATAATCAATCAGTAAACCTTTGTATTTGCTTAGAGTATCAAATATTTGTATTTCTGGTCTTACAAGAAATAAGAAAACAGAAATAAAGAGTTATGGGATTACATTTTTATTTCTATTATTTCTTACAACAGTTAGGCTATGTCTACATTAGCAACTATTATAGCCAAACAGAATTGCATCTGTAGAGTAGAACAGACAGTGCTGAGAACTTGATAAGTTTAAAATGTGTATATTTTTAAGTCTTACTTCAGGCTAGAGGCTACTCTGTTCCTGCAGACTGCATGTCCTGTGGCTGCTGGAGCACATTAGTTGCGCTCCTGGCCATAATTTCTCTTATTATCCACAAGGAATCTAGTTCACATACTTCAGAAACACTCCACAGTGAGCGCCACACAACCATTGTAAGCAGGGACAAATCAGGAGACATACTTCAAAAGCATGCTCTTTGCCCAAGCTACAATGGTTATTCAGACACATCCTAGTTTATTAATCTTAAAACAATTCTTCCTAGACTATTTTGTCACATTGCTGCTTATTTGGTAGCATCAATAATCTTATACAATCAACATTTTAGGGTTTCTGCTTCTAAGTGTCAAACATGTTGGCTACTATTGTCATTTTAGAAATATGACAAATAAAATGGCAAAGTCTGTATTATTTTTTTTAGAAGTGCGTATTTTAGGTTAATTTAGAAGGACAAATGGGTAGGAAAACACACACACAAGTTATTAAGATCACTGTACACAGCATAGATCAGTGAAGCATTGATAACATTAAGAAACATTGAAAGTTTACTTTGAATGCTGTTCTCTTATTATTGTTCAACGACCAGTGAAAATTTTCAAGTCTCATCTAAAATATTTTCCATTAACATTTCTAGTAAACAGCACAAGTGTCAAAAGAGCACATCAAGAAAAAAAGCTTTGCACTTATGGACATTATGAAATTGGAAATCCAAATAAGACATTTTTAAAAAACTTTTGTTCCACAGGATCACATAGTAAACTAAAACAAATGAAGAACAATGCCAATGCACAGAACAGTTCTGATGTCAAACACCAGTGAGTCAGAGAAATTTTTCAATAATTTGACTTTGATGAGTGCTGTGGGGAGACAGAGGAGGGGCAAGCAAAATTACATTTCCCAGAGGATACCATTAGAGGGGGCACAAAGTCTTTCTGCAATGAAAAAAAAAAAATCCTTGAAAATACAATTCTGATAATTGAAAGGGAAATATCTTTACCACTCCATTAAGGAAAGGTCCAGATACTTACTACTCTTTTTTTTTTTTTTTTTTTTTTTTTTAAATAAAGCTGGCTTAACAATGCCAGTAACTATGGGATGACTCTACCTTGCCTGTATTTGTATCTAATTGACAAACGCTCAGGAAGCAGGACAGCAATCCCATGCACTTAACAGCAATGTAAATTCCCTCCTTAGAGCAAATAAAGATACAACCTCTAAAAATTACAAGAAGTAGGAGTTTATTGATCAGTGGGATACAGTCTCCACATATAGACTTTGAGGGGGAAAAAAAAACAACCAACCAGTTCTCTCTATTTACACTTTTTTCATTAAGACATCAGGAGCAAGGAATACCGAACGCTTCTATTTATGCCAGTGGCCTTCTTCCTACAGAGGTCTTGATGTACAGGCTGCGTTTGATCTGAAGGAACAGGAACTAATGACTGTGGTCAGTCACAAGGACTGTTGTCATGTTTCAGACAGTGGCTGTGTAACACACATTTCAGTTTTGTGGAACTGAAGTCTCCACTCTGGACCCTGATTAGCAAATGCCATGACCATTAGGTTAGCCAGGCGGTCTTTGCCTGACCCTATGGTGCTTCATTTCAACAGCAGTTGGGAATGCAACTACTGTAAGAGAGAGTGATTTCTTTGGCTAATGCACTCTTTATGTACAACCCCCTAAGCCTGAGCAGCAGCACTGAGAGCAGGGACTCTGTGACTTAGAACTTCAACCTGAACTATGTCCTCCATAACATCTGACAATGTTCCTCAGGATTACAACTAACCTACCCGACTTTTCCAGATGACATAAAATTGTATTTTAGCATTATAATAACTCTGATACCTGTTAAGTCTTTTGCTAGGTCGGGATGGTTCATAAGGCAGTGACTTGCAAACTTCACACATTCAAGACGAATAGGTACATGGATATCATTAAACCTATTTAGAAACAAGACAACGCATTACAACAACAAAAAACATCACTTCTACCAACGCAATTAGTTTATTTCGACACAATCTCAAATACCTCCGTAAACATTTTTATGCCTCCCATGCACAGTAGCATGCATAAAACATCTGATTTCACAGTACTAAGTAGACTGTGTTTAGCTTAAGAAAAAGTTCCTGTATTCATTTATCAATTCACGTTCTGAACATGAAGGGAAATATCCTAACCTGATACACAAGAAAATCCCCCAGGCAGACAACAACTATTCATTAGAAAGATGTCTGACAATAATTTAACTATCTTTTCTGTAATGCTCCACATAATTAACCACGAACCATGTATCAACAACTTAAAGTTTTCTAAGTCTGTGGTATTAGTCCCCTCTTTAAACTGTATGACAAACAGCAAACAGATGGGCATCTAGCTTGGTAAAAATTTCTTGAAAAGGATCACTTCAGCTTCCATAATATTTCCTTTCAAAAGACTGAATTAGGTTTGATGCTTGAAAACTAGTATTTTCTCGTGTTTAGTTTTAAGTAATTTTAAAATAAAACCATTGATGTAATGATCTACACACAATTATTTTGAAAAATTAAATGCATTTTCAAGCTATCCTCAAAACGCTCTGTTTTAAACAAATTAAAAATCAAATTCTAGGACATTGTTGCTGTGTAAATACTTATTTATCAAACAAAGAGGTTTTAAGGAGTAACTTTTAATGAACACCAGCTATGTTTTCAAAATCAAGAGATTTTAAGAATGGTTCCTTTCATAACACAGCTATTACAGCTTAGTTAAAATCCCTGAAAAAAGTAAATACATGTATGTGATTCGTAACTAGTTGAAAACAGTAATTATGAAAAACAGATTAAATGTATTCATATTGCTTCACATTATAAGACAATGAAGCATTTTCCTTTGGGCCCAATTACATCTCGTATTTTTTGATGAGATGCAATGTTTTAAATAGTTATATACTTCCAAGCAAAAGACCTTCCCTCAATTAAATTCCCTGTACTTTTAAAAGCAGTATTTATTTGAGGACTCTGGTTTTGATATGATTGAACTGAATTTATAGTAATTTATAGAGTTTGTCCTCATTTACTCAAGTCAAAAACATTTTTATCATAGCATCCATATTTAAGTTTCTCCTGACTATAAGCTCCCACTGTATTTTCTATCTCAAACTGGCAAAATATTTCATAAACAAAAGACTAAGTGTTTGTAGCATTATAAATACTGCATACCTCTTTTAATGCACTCAATACCATTAAAAAAAATAATTAACCAGTACACAAATACTGTAAATAAAAGCCTCAAAAACAGTTCTATTATCACCTGATGCTACAAATGTCATTTGATGTTGGTTTAGAATTATTCCATCTTTGAATAGTTTCACTTGTGAAGAAATTAAAATTTCTTTAAAAAAACAACTATTTTTAAAATTAAAATAAACTTTTTATATTAAAATAAACTATTTCTTTTTCTTGACAATGACCACAAAGATTGTTGCCAAAAAATAAACTGAAAGAAGATTTGTAATTTTTCATTCTGCAGAATCACAGATACAGACTATGTGTGTATAATAATCATTTTAACATTATCTGTTGGATTCCAGATAAAGCAGCAAGAGGGAACTCATGCTCAGCTGTGTCACTTAAAAAAAAAGTTGAATTATACTTCATTGAATGTTTTTCCCCTCCTAGGAAGGGAACTAAACCAGCATATACCTCCCCAGGTAGCACTGCCAAAGTGGTTTGTTTTGAGATGCCAGCTCTGAATCCTTTGCCCCAAACATTTTTGCTAGAAGTTTTACAACCTGCAGGCGTTCTTCATTATCATTGCTCTGAAAAATGAACACATTTATTATTTTTTTAAAAATTAAAAAACAAAACAAATCCCACATAACCCAGAAAAACAGTTCTGTTTTGTACAGCTTTTACACTAATAAACTTACACACCTCTAGAAATACAGCTTAACAGATTTTTCTTGTACACAAATGTCAATCAAAAAAAAAAGTCCTCGCTATTATTGGGAGAAGACAAAATAATAAAGGCAGTGGAAACAAAAAACCACTTAGAGACAAAAATCAATGTGAACAAAGCCTAGAGAAAACACAAGAAACATACATCTTTAACCCTCATTTACAGATTACTGATCCTGTCAGGAAATCTGATACATGCCTGTACAAGCATACACAAATTCAAGTACAACACAAAACCCACAAAACTCATTCTACATTTGTTTGCAAATAAAGGTTTACAGTTCTCTAGAATATTGGTTAATTACAAACATTTAGGTAAAAAAAAAAAGTTTTCTGAAAACAAGTTTTTAGAGAACATCAGATGAAGTACCCAAGATTTGAGATGCAAAGGATCTGATCCTGTATTTAAGCCTATATTTAAAAATGCTGATTTACGACAGCTACTTTTCTTTCATATTTAAAATTAGGACTGACAGAGATAAAACAAGGCCTTTTCCAGTGTGTTTTCATTTTCACTGGTTTGCACTACACTTGTTTAATAAAACACACTGCATTTGAAGCTTAATACATACTTTGGAAATGTGTGCTAACATTTGTGCAATTAGCATATATTTACTGCTCACCAAATTTTCTTTTGCTTATTCAAGAAAAACAGAACAACTGGCTGCCACACTTCTTTGAAAACGGTGTAGCTAAAAACTAGTTTATACTTACTAGATGTTATTCACCCCTTATTCTTTCAGTCTTTTTTTTTCTGGTAATAAAGACAAGGATTGTTTAAAATACTGTTCTGTTTTACCATTTTTGACATTCTTATTAGTTCAACATCACCTTTTGAACGTGAACAAGAAGAGCACGATGTAGCTGTCAGATTTCTCTAATACACCACAGTCTTAAAGACCAACTATTTCTCCTGTCTGACTCAATACCATAAATGGGCTGAAGTTTGCCAGTATGTCCTTTTAATTCAGCTCCCCAAGAACAGTAAAAGCATTTGTAAAATCTTTAAAGTAACAGAGGTGGAGCAGTTGAGGATGAAGAAATCTAACAATGATACATTACGCTACAAAGGACTAATTCTTCCAAATACACTTTAGTATTATTAGCAGCACTAATAGTAAATACATTAATATGTTTGTCTGCATTTGACTAATTTTTCCAATTAAAATTCAGATTTACATTACTGAAAGCTGTCTACAACCTCCTCCTCCTATCTGCAGTAATTATATCTTTTTTTCTTCATAAGTTTCAGCTTTTAAGTGTTCACTATGCTACAAATTCTTATTCTGTTCTCTCATCCTTAGAAATTTTAAATTTTTTTGTAGCTTATGTTAGTATGATCTCCATTACTCACATCCCATCCACTCCTGCTTAAGCCAACAAAGTATTGAAAACATTAAGAATCTCTGAATTTCTCTAGATAGCCATCACAGATCCAGAGCAAGACACCCCAGAGGGTGGGGAAGGATTGGGATGGAGGGGTCAGGAGTACACTAAACATTCAACTACTTAATTACACAGCCAGAAATATTGAAGAAAGCAAAAAGGCATTAAAAAACCCCCTAACTAAGACATTCTTAATGCATTAGCTGCAAAAGAAGTTTTCACTGTATTAGCTACTTATCCAATTATAAGACAACCCACTCATGTTTCTAGTCTTGTTTGTAGAAACAATGAATATTTCTGATTATGGATCAAGAGTATTATTTGGTACTTCCTAAATTTGGGGCCAGATATTGGTCTCCTTGAAACATTCTTAAGTAAGGTACTAAAGGTAATAAAAATCAACCTGTACTTCTTGTTAAATGAATGCATCACTGCTACAGTCTTGTCTCCTTTATTCTACTTTAATTTCTACTACTTTTTCTGAGGAAAACCAAAAAACAACAGAAAAACCCAACCAAAACCAATCAAGCAATGATAAAAAAATAAAATTTTAAAAAAAGTATCAAACTGAAAAAATCTTAATCCTTCTCCATCCTATGAGACATTGTGTACTTGAAGACTCACATCCTTCACCTTTCTTCTTAGGTACGACCCAGCACTCTTTATGCCTAACATAGTTGCATAATGACTTGTCAATAAAAATTGATGCTCAACACTGATGTTCTCATTTCCCCATACATGCTCCTAACACACAGGTAGCTGCTCTACTGACAAAATATTAGGGTCTGTCACTAACAACAGCTAAATTGGTCAGATTGTTATCACTACCAAATCCAAAAAAACAGGCAGCACTGAGGATCTGGGGGAGTTTGGGAGTAGAAGAGGACACATGATCTGAAATTTGCCAAAAATTTTAACTACCATATCCAGGAAGAAAGGCAGCTCCACAATAACAGAAGGCAACATTTTACTGATTTTATTCATGGCATCATATTGGCTTAGCAAGATGGTAAAATAAAACCCATTTATGATTATTTCCTATATACTCTATTAATGGGCTTTTCATTCTCCTGAACACTGAAGTGGTATTCAGTTTCAGTAATACAAATCTCTAAAATTCAAATGTGAGTGAAGGAGTATAAGCTTCCTTTACAAGCTGACCCACACAACAATACATTTTTAGATCTGTTCTCTCCTACACCAATAATCCTTCTGTGTCAATGCTAGATCTCTAAACACACTGTCTTAAAATGTCATGACCAGGTACAAATGACTGACCCTCAGAAGAGGTTAAATTAGACGAATTTCAGTGTGTGTTCCCTTGCTAATCCCAGAGACTTCTTTCCAAAATTAGGTAAAATAATAATAATAAAAAAAAAAAATACCAGAAGTAGTAACTATGACTTGACACAGCTCTCATTGAGTGTTAAGAGTTTAATATTATTCCTTTTCTGCCACATGAGAACACAGGAGATTTTTCTTTACAAATATAAAGATGCAGTGAGTTGACCCTGGCCGAAGGCCAAACACCCACCACCCAGCCTCTCACTCAGTTCCTCTCTTGTACAAAGAGGGGAAGGAGGGAAAATAGAAGGAAAACTAAAATGCTCATGGATCTAGATAACGACAGTTTAATAGGTAAAGAAAAAGCTGGGTGCACAAGAAAAGAGGGAATTCATTCACTACTTCCCATTGGCAGGCAGATGTCCCACCAGTTCTGCAGATGTCCCACCAGTTCCTGGAGAGCAGGGTCTCAGCATGCACAGTGCTTGCTTGGGAAGGCAAACACCATGAGCATGAACAACATCCCCTTCCTCCTTCCCCCAAGCTTTTATTGCTGAGCATGTGTCCCCTCTCAACCTCCTGACCTGCCTCTAGTGCTCATGAAAGCCTTCACCTGTGGAAACACTGCTCAGCAATGACCAAAAACAGTGTGCCATCAACACTTCTAGCCACAAACATACTACAATACAGACTGCTATTTCAGCCAGACCCAAAAGGATAACTAGTTTGCCCACTTCTGTATGATATGCAGCACAGCACTACACAAAAATGACTGCATTTAAATTCTCTTCAAACATACTTAAATATTCTTGGGACAGACAGGACAGAAAAAGCAGCTGAGGGAATAAAGCACTCAAAAGCTGCACATTTCAGAGAATACCAGTTACTGCCAGCAACCCTTCATTTTTCATCTAAGTCAACATGTACAATTCTCACAGCAGTTAAAACTACGTGGCATTGTGACCGAACTGTATGGTCACTGGTTGTAGCAAAATGGCAAGGTGCTTGAACACTAGGTGGCCACACCAGTTAGATCCAAAATAGTAAATATGCACAACAGTGTTACTGAGGTACCTAAGTTCTCTCACAAGTTCCATGCATGGTCAAAAATGTATTTGGTCAGTGACAGGAAAGCCCTTGGACTTTTCTCACTCAAAGAGACAGTCTAGAACTTCCATAAGATCCTGATCGCGTGAAGATAAACCGAGAGGCTTGCTGTCACAAGGAGTACAAAAGAACTTCAGGGAAACTGAGAGCAAGAAATCTGGATCCTGCCAGGTAATGAGTCACAGATGTTCAGTTCACATCCTCAAACTCCTACCAGTCACAGAGGCTGAGAACAAGGCAGTCCAACCAGCTTGAAGGCAGAGAAAATTACTCAGTGAAGCTCACCTGGTTGTTGAGAGAAACCACCACTACTTTGTTTTCAAAACATGCTGCAAAATGTTTTGAAACAAAGACATAAGACACTACAAGGAAATTCTGTTTCACGTACAGAATATACAACTAGTGGAAGGAAGAAGTTTAGAGAAACAGGATCATTATCAGAAACACCCAGCACCCATACTACGAGACTGAGTACACTAAGGTCAGGTTGAAATGTGAACAATCCCTGAAAGAACAACTTAAGAATGCAGAGAGCCTTCATCATCCTTCAAGAACAGAAGGTCCTCAAAACTGGAACAATCAGGACCAAGAGCACCTTTGTTTTTTAACCCATCTTCACTCTAACTAGAATTTATGGAGGGATCATGGCAGCCCTTGCAATTGTAAAAGAGGAGTACATCCAACAGACTTCACAGATTTCAGTCTGTCCTCAGACAGAACTCTGTAGCCCTTACAAGCCCAGGCAGCATACAGATTCACCATAAGCCAAGCACATTCATGGGAGAAGCCTGGACATGACCTCCCACTAAGCAAAGTCACAGATCTTTGTAGATGATTACTTGGAGTGGTTGGTAGTTGGAGACATTGGGCATATGAACTGCCAACAGCAGCACACCCCTGAAACTCCAACAGCTTCCAAGAGAGAAGGACCGAGATCCAGTTTCTGCAACACCATGTGAATTTTAAGCAATGGCTGAGTTGTTCAGCACCATGGCCACACAACCCTCAAAAAAGACAGCAGAGCCCTTCTTAATCAAGAAGGGCTACGTCCACACTGAAGCATGTATTCTAAGACAGAAGGATAGTTTTTCCAATATGGCACTGTAACACCATGCACCGTATTCTATGTACAAATATTTGCATTAGAAACAATCTGTTCAGCAACCTAACCCAGTGAAATGACTGAAATGTGCCATTTGCTCCACACCAGAGATGTACTTTTAAGCTCCCTCTTATGCAGAGGTGATTAAGAGGACAGCACCAAAATGGCATACAGATAACCTCTGCTGGCACCTGATAATGGTGGTTATATCTCTGACACACAGGACAAGCAAAGACCATCAACTTAGATGAGCCAGACTCAACAGATAGTCCAGAAGACTTAATAGCACAGCATGTCTCAACAGCACCATTATTCCACATTCTCCCAGAGAAAACATGCATCAGTTCTCAGCATGCCCTAAAAATTCCTGCAAAGCCACCTATATGTCTAGACAATTCCACTCACTTTCCTCCCTTGCCCAAAAGGCAAAAGGTTATCTAAAGGTGATCTGTCACCAGAAGACTTACAGAACAACTCTATCCACTTCGAAGTAGTTACTGGCTGATTATGCTTGGTGGCAGTAGCATCAGTCCACTGAGCTCCAGACATGAATATTAACATAACAGCAAGGTGGTTGGTATGATGTTTAATTCTCCAGCACCTACTGTCCTCAGGATAAAGTATAGTGAAAAAACTCCGAGGAGTACCGAACAAAAGAAGATGGAGGAATCATAGGAGAAATGTGTGCACAGAACCAAAGAGGCAGGCAGCTCAGAAATATTTCTCCATCAGCAACAGTATCTTTTTATATCCAGCTCAGTATCAGAGGACATCCTGTTGGTTTGTACATCTCAGTCTCAGCAATGTTATTACAAATTAATTCATGTGAACAAGCATTTTGCTTTGGGTGGAGGAAGCACAGCTGGAAAGTCTACCTTCAAGGACTCATCCCATTCACCAAACAGGATTTGTCAGTAATCACATGGCTCCAGGACCAGAACATCTGTCGTCTTGATGCATTTCAAGTAAAAAGGAAGGAAGGATGGACGAACTACACTGTATTTCTCTTTAAGTACTCAGTAACAGGAAGCAAAACACATAGACCATTAGAACATACAGATGGAGTTTCTCAATGATGATCCTTGAAAATCTTTAACCATATTATCATCCTTCTAGGAATTCCTATCTTCTCTTGCTTGGCTAGTAATTTCCCACTTTGTTGCCAAATGACATCCAGAAAAGGCAAAGAGATTTTTTCCAGGTTATCAGTAATCAAGTTCTATAATATTTGCCTTTGGAAATACCATGTCACATCATTCTTTTCTTATACAGAACAGCCTAATTATTATTTCCCAAATTATTATTTTAAAGTCCTGTGCCCTACTGAGCTGACCTTCATTGTTCTTGAGCCTTTACATGATAGGGCCAGTAAAAAATTGTTTAGCATCTGTATGAAAGTAATCATTAAGAATTTAAGAAGTATAGCTCTTGGATAAAGATGACTCAAACTACAGCAAAACATCAGAAAATCCTTTAGAGAAATTGATTAAATTCAATTTCATTAAAATGTTTCAAAATACTGGGTTCTGTTCAAATTCAGGCAGAACACGCCAAGTTTGCACCTGAAAATATTTTAATAAATATTTGAAATAAACAATGAAAAATTTTTTTAAAAAATTAAAAAAATTACAGCATTAGCTGTGAAGTGAACCAGAACACTTGGTGTCTTGCTCAGAAAAGTCTACCACAAGTCTACTTCCTCTGGCCAAAGTTGTTGGTTTTTTTTAATCACTGCTTTTGAAGCCTATTATAAAGCAAATGCACATTTTCAAAAACACAGAGAGCAATTACCCAATTTATCTTCGAAAAACACAGATCGTATGTCCACTTCCATGTGTCCGATGCATGCAAGATTAAATAATTTTAATACATCTTCACTCCTCAAAACTGACAGTTCAGCAGCTGAGACAGCCACAGCTTCCAAGAGTATAATTTGAGTATTTGCCCCTAGTACTTCACTTCTCTCATCACACCTGTGTACTCAAGAGCCAAATCAGACAATCTCATAGAACAAACACCTCCCTGTGAAACTACGCATTCAACCTAAATATACTCCACAAACTTCTACTTAAGTAGCTAGTAGAGAGTCCATGGCAAGTGAGCTCAGAAGACAAGGCTTTTAAACTACGGGCATGGATAAAGACACAATACTGTGTACCAAACCCTGAAAAGCCAAAATCATCTAGTCAAGCTCTGATACGATATGCAGAGCTCACTGAAGTTTGTGGTTATTATATCATTAGCTTTAACTGACCTTTATTCAAACAGACATCTCTTCTCCCCCGTATTTCAATATGGGCTGCCAAGCTTATTTTTCTCCTTTACCATCCACCTGAACAAAGGTTTCAAGTTAACAGGGATACTGCTGTCCAGTTTCTTTTAATTCAAAGCAGAAAAATATTAGCTGCCTTCTACCATAACTCTCTTGAGTTTCATTGAAATTACACTCTCTTCTTAACACACTAACATGCTATTTAGCTGGACCTGAATTAAAAATGCTTGACACTAGCTGCTGTTGTTTATAATAAAGCCACAGCTATTGTTGGAGCGGAAAGTATTTAATCATTGCTGGCAGGTCTGCATAAAGAACAAACTTGTGTCAATTTCAGAAAAAAAACCCATAGGTTGACCATTTTTCATTAATATTTCAGAACATTCAACTTCAAAATACCCCTTTAACCACAGAAAGATCTTACAGACTTCTCAACTCATTCAGAGCCATAAAATGGTTTGGGTTGGAAAAGACCTTTAAAGATCATCTAGTCCAACTCCCTTGCCATGGATAGGGACACCTTTCACTAGATCAGGTTGCCCAAAGCCCCATCCAACGTGACCTTGAATACTTGCAGTGATGGGGCATCCAAAGCTTGCCTGGGCAACTTGTTACAGTGTCTCAATTTAAACCAGGATTATCCTACTCAAAATAGAAGGGTAGTTTTTTCTGTAAAAGATGGGTCAAGCTATATTTGACAGCCAACAGGACAAGGCAAATATATATTATTTGTCCTTACAACTTAAGACATCAAGAACACACACCTGAAGCAACAAGACTATTCAAACATAAGCTATACCATGCTCTCGGAATAGCTACAAACTGTGTTGAGTTCAACAAGACATCAAGGAATAAGAGCAGTAACATGTTAATTGTCAAAACGTACACATCTACTGTAAACAGTGTTAAACTGGTTCTTACAAATGACAAACGTGAACCACCCTCAATGGTTCATACCAGAAGGAGAAAACTACACTAAGGATCAAAGAGACAAGAAGAAACAAATACATGTTCATCATCTAAATATAGTATACTAAACAAAGAACGGAAATGCAAACATGAAAAAATATGTTGTAAATTAAGAAGTACAAAGAAAACATGGAAATGCTTAAGGCTGAAATCACCCAGTTAAAGGAAGAGACCAGAAGTTGTTCCTGGTGGGGAGCAGGTGGGCACGGGGAAGAAAAAATGTTGACAGTGTTGGGCTACTGAACTTGCTGATTCCAATGGTAAAACACGATACAAGTTCATATTAAAATAGAATATGATAGTCAGTGAAGGAGGAGGAACACAATTCAAGAACCTGCAGTTTTAAATGGACCTAAAGATGGAAAGGTTACAGCAATTACGGCTACGAAAAGAAAGGATGTGGCAGCAGTTAAGACAAAATCTCTTGAATAACAGCTTCAGTTGCAGAAGTACAGTTTTTATTGGAGTAAGAATGATAATTGCTCACCATCTGTAGGAACAGGAATTAAAGGCTGGAAAAGGTTTACTTTTAAGACACAGACAGCGAGCAGTAAATTGAGCTTTACTTCTTTCAGAAATGTGAATAGAAAGATAAAACCATTAAAAAACAACTCATCCAACAAGTGCAGTAGTATGCCTGCCTAGCCACATTAGTGAAAAAATAATCGGCATTAACAAGCCACTAAGATAATAAACATTGCAATGAAAACAGGCCAAAGGTTCTATAAACCTAAAATCTGTCCTCAGTAATAAAAATACATGTAAATTTACAAGTGGCCCACTGCACATTAACCCTCAAGTTTAGTAACAGATCACTTTCAAACTCAGTAATACAAAACTAATCAAAATCCCCACTTCCACAGAAGCCCTGTGGAATGACAAATAGAAGTAGTGCAGAATAAAGGGAGTACCAGCTGTTACTGAATTTCCTCAAGTGATGGTGACACTCTGGATTGATAGGAATTCAAAAGAAAAATACCTATTAAAATAGATAGCTAGCACCAGCTATCCTTCAGGCATAAGAAATAAGCCTGAAAAAAAATCATAAAAATCATTGCAGCAATGAATATGAGACATATTTGTGGAGTCTAATGATGTGTTTCCACCTGTTGCAGACCTTCTATTTGGACAAAACTTCCACTACGTCAGTTTCCATTAACATGGAGCCCAACTTTTCCCTGCCAGAATTCACTATTCTGAACAGATGTAGCTCCTCTGCACAGCTAGCAGCACAAGGTACGTTCAATACACTGAAGTCCTTAACAAGAAATACTATAGTTAACCAAGGAACAAAACAGATCAGATTCTCAAGTGATCAAAAAAATCAAGTTATGCTTGAAAGTCACAAGCCGTAGTACACCAACTCAAACACATGTATACATGCACTCTAGACTAATACATTTTTTGAGGGCTTTCATTAGTTTTCCTTTAAACAAAGCAGAGAATCTGTTTTACATATAATTATTATTTTTATATGCCAAATAATCTGATTAATAAAAAAAGTCATTAACAGTCAAAGCACACACATTTCAAATATACAGAAAGGATAGCAAGTGTTTACCTTAAGTTTGAATTCAAGCTGTGGTAGAACAGAAAGCAAGAGGTGACTGTCAATATTGTATAACTCCAGAATCAAGTCAAACACATGCTCTGACAGGTCACTAATTGACGTTTTACCAAGCATGAGGACCTGATTGAAGAACTGGAAAACAAAAGAGTATGCATCAATAACAAGAGCATATATACATTCTTCTAAATTCTGTGCTTGTCTACCACTAAACCTACCATTTAAACTTAACACATTTGTTTCACTACTTAAGAAAACAAAAAAGAAAAGGGGGGGGGGGCACATAGATCAGGATTCCATAGCAGAAATCTTAAAATATCATTGGTTTGTATTCAATATTACATGTAAGGAAAAATCATTTGAAATGGTGTTTAAATTATTTGTAGACCTGCTGTGGTGAACTAAGAAACATAAGTTTAGACGAATTCCAGTGCAGCACATCTTTTTCTAATGTGACTATATTTAGAGTTATTTCACTATTGAGAAGAATCATTGTAAAAGTATTCTAACATTTAGTCAAAACAAGGCTGAAACAACTGGCTAATTACTATACTACAGAGTTGACAGGTTAGGAGTTGTAAGTAAAAGTGCAGGAATCCGTAATGGACTGTACCAGAATTTTTATTTACAAGCAGCATAATGCAGCTGTAAAGCAATTACTCTTTCTTGGTAAACTTGACAGGTATGAGGAAAACTTATACTTCTCATTAAAGAAAATGTTTTATAACATAAAGTATTAATTCCACACTACTTTCAACTGCATCCTCTCATAATAGATGTGTAAGAAGGAACAAGAGAGGAACATGCTACCCCTTACTCATAACAGGGAAGTCATAATTTGGAAGATTTTTCTTCTCTTTGGGTTAAAACAATACACAAGTGTGGCTTGTAACAAATTAGACTATTTCCACCTGCCACAAAGGCAACAGAATACACCTGACTGGCACTTCAGTTCCTATTCCCAAACCTGGGACAGATGATCATGACTCTCTGTACCTGAAGGTTAACCATGTCAAGTGAAGAAACTGAAAACATGAAAGCTACCGTTTTTTATGGTTATAAGAGAACACCAGGAAGTGATGCAGTAGAAAGTCAAGAATTTCTAGTGATAATGAGTACAGCAACAACAGACAAGCGCATTTCATTAGAAGTTAAAGACCCAATACTGTCTTGCATAAAAGTTTTCGTTTTCTAGATACAAAGTTGCCTGGAATGTATATATTCCTGGTTAAGAAACCAACTCCTACAGTGTCTTTAATACATTTTTAAGAAAGAAAGTAACTTTCAAAACAAAGAGACCAGATGGCATAACATTTCCCACTTATGGAAAACCAAGAACAGAAAACCTCCTGTATGTATTTTCCATAAGAGGAAGATTCTTCTCGTACAGACTTCCTTAAAATCTGTCTGATCTTTACTTCCTCTCATCCTTCTTCTCTTCCAGTATCTCTGATGTCTACACTCACTTGGCTACAATCCTCAATTCATTCAGTTTTTTTCCTTATTATCTATTCTTAGATTCTGTTTCCTCTTCTTTTCCTGTGCCATTAAAATTCTGCTCTATCTTCACTTCCCTTAGCTTCTAAACAGTCTCAGCCCCTCACTAGAAAAATAATTTTGCCACAGGAACAATGTGTTTATATACTTTTATCAGAACAACACATGTAGAGTACATTTGGTCTTCTAGTCACATCAAGGATTGAAATGCAACGTCTCCCAAGACAGCAGACAGCAAACTATACATTGCATTTTATGGGCTTAGTAGTTTCTATATGGTAAAGAATTAGACTCAAAGAAACAGGTTATACAGTGCTTCATTCTCACAAAGGGCAACAGAGTTTGTAAAAAGTTATTTTACAGCCCTATTTGCAATATGCAGATTTGCCCTATACACAATGAATTCTTTTTGTAATACAGTTCAGTTTAAAATTGTATAGATTTCCATATTGTTTTGCAGTCTTCACTTACATTAGTAATGTATGGTTCAATTGCTTGCGCTGTCCTCTTTAGTAAAGCCTTTGCCAAATCATATGCTTGCTTGTTTAAATTCTGGGGTAGGAGGGAGAAGAAAAAAAAAAACAACAAAGAAAACAGAAAAGTTTTAATCACATGCATTAATCCTGAAAATAAATACAAGTATTTAAAGCTATGATGCACTGGTAAATGCATTAAAGAAACAGCCTGTTCTTTTTTATACTTTCAGTAGTAAAGTTAATACAGTCAAAACAAACCTAGCCCAAACAGAGCTTTGTAGTCTGCACTGATAGTACCGAGAAAACTCTTCCCTGGCAAATCAGGGCCTACTTTTCAATTGCCCATCTAAGCCTGACACTCAGTGAAGTCAGTTCCTGTATTTTACTGCTCCTCTTCATCACCTTCCCCCAAAACCAGGAAAGTGATATAAAGCAACATCAAGGCATTTACAGCCACTATGGAAGCAAGACTCTGAACAGGGCTGCGGCAGAAAGTACAATGGTGTCCTTGCATCAAGCAGCCACCTGTAAACCACCATCACGACCTCTCCATAGTATCTTACAAAGCCATTCAGTCTGTCTGGGACAGCAAAGAAGAAAAATGCCTTAATTTTAGTTCATGAGCAAAACCAGGGTGAAGAATACAAACTAATGAAACTGTACTATAAAAAAAAAAAACAACCAAAAAAACCCCACAAAAAACCCTATTCTCTTCCCCAACATTCCTATCCCTCCATTTGTCTAAGTGGGTTATTGCTCTATCATTGTTTCCTTCCTTTCCCAGCACACATTCTCCACGCTCCAGTTGCTATGTCCTTTCTTCAGCTTCCGTATTGTGAATATTTTTTTCAAAAATTTTAAGAAAATGCAACTTAGCCCTTGTCACACCCACTGCACATTTATTATCACATAGAATGAAGCAAAACTCTGCAATAAAAAAGTATTTCAATAGCTAAAAGTCTCTCTAAAAAATATATAGTTCCCAAATTTTTATTACTCCTTGCAATTTAAAAAAACCCAGCATATTCCATTTATACGATAACAGCATAGAGGGACAGTTTGTGATTTTTTTTTTTTAAATATATCCCATCCATAAAAGGAAGAAAATGTCCTTTTAGCATAATGAAAAGCAAACAAGATGAACTGCCACATCCAGAGTATTTCTTTGCCTGCATATGCTTGGTTCTTCGTAGTATTTGAATGAAAAAGAAGATATGCAGAGAGAAGAGTATTTTCTGTACCTTCAAAAACTGTATAGAACTGTAGGTTTCTAGACAGCAGTGGGAACAGATTAACATTTTTCGTTGAAATAAAATGAAAGAAGTCTTTGACTTGCCTACTGATAGAACTGTTAGGTGACTGAAGTCAAACAACTACAAAAATCCATGCCTGAAGTATCTGTTTTACTCACAGCCACTGCAAAAGGCATATAAAAATCCCAGTTCTGGTAAAGATTCTCAAATGTTAGCATTTTACATAAGCATCTCTGTAATTTCCTCTTGCCTTATCTAATCAAGATACAAGGGTCAACACTGGCAGTCTTCTTGCAAAATTGTACAGCTGTTCCATGCCCCAGAAAATAGAAGCTTCTCCATGCTAGATCGCTCTTTACGATTAAGAAAACAAAAATGAAAAAAGGCATTTACACCTGTAGCATTTGTTTCCTGTTATTTAGCTAGAGTTGTGACTGTTCAGGAAATAAAAGGCACAAATAACCCTAACAAGGAATGTATGCCATTTGCAATTCTCCTCTGATCCTTCTTGACTTCCACAGTTCACCTCCACCAAAACAAAGAAACCTACTTTCACCTGGGTAAGAGTGAACTCTAGATCATGAACAAGATCTGATTTACATATAAAACAAGTTGGAACAGCAGACTGTGCAGAGATCCAACAGGCAGATCTGTTTTGATTCACATTAATTACCGTTGCAGCTTCTATCTTTCACAGCAGTTTATTTTGAAACCTTCATGTTTCCCAAGATAAATGCTAGAAATCACTATTTGCAACCCTGCGTAATGTATTCACATTATGCATCATTCTATCTAAGAAAAGCTCCAAAGCAAAAGAATAGTCTAAATCACAACTGGCTAAGGAAAGTTTGCTATTTTTTCCATGCCTCATCTACTTGATTTGATTGTGCTGATAACCAGGGCCAAACCTTCTGAAAAAAATAATGTCAAAGAAAAGTCTTAAAAGCACACAAGGAAGTTTTCTTCTCCCTTTTCCAGCTTCAGATTAAAAGCTGAAACAGAAAAAGCAGCACTGCCTTAGCTGAAATGAAAACAGAAGCAACCCAGACCATCACCAAATAGGTTCAAAGATCTTTATAAAACGTCAAACCTATCTTTATAATTTAATATCCATAAAGCTACTTGAAACTTTGCCTGAAGGAGAAGTTTTGTAAGGGTAATACCTAATTTAACAAATTTCCCCTCTGTATCATTATCCTCTCTTCAATCTTTTGGTGCATTTAGAAAAAAAAAAATTACTTGTATTTCAAGATCTTTTAATGATTTAAGAAAGCCCTCATGATGGGGACAATAATCTTAATCAGGATGCTTCTAAAAGCATGTAAGCGCTCAGGGGGGATAAGCTTTTGAGTCCTGAATTAGGTAGAAACTAAGCCATCAGCAGGCAACACTGTTTAAAGTAATCATTAGCAATTACTACATTTTCAACAAAAAAGCAGAAATAAGTATTAATTGATAAGGACAAACCAAAGAACCACCCATAAAAAGGCAGAACACAGATCTACAAGATAATTGAGAAGTTTAACATCTAACACAGACTTAGAGGATGGTGCAGGCAGATCTTCACCCCCTCAAAACCCTCCAGTTTTCTTTCAAAAAAGAACATTAACGAACTGAGGAGAATATTTTTTACACTTAGAAGGGCTCCAGCAACATTTGAAAACAGACCATCTTCATCAGACGTAAGTTCTTTCCTTTGCCTCAACTCTTACCATGCTTTTTGTGTATGTATTGCTAGTATTTCAAGCTTTTTACACTTCCAGAAGACACTGAGTTCTGTCAACTCATTTTTCATGTCTTGTTCTTCTCTAGAATGACAAACTTCTACTGCAAGATGCAAGAAGCAGTGGCAACTTCTCTGACAGCATGGCACGGACATTGTTGTGTATATATAGATAAGACAGTTCGCCACAGAGCCAACAATCAGTTGTACTGATGCAATGAGGTTGGCAGTCATGGAAATGTATGCCCACTGATATTTTTGTTACTTTTTCCAGCTGTCCCTCAATGTCCAATTAAACACAACTCAAAGAAATTAAGAGTGAAATAATTTGTACCCAACCTTTAAAAGAGAAAAAAAAACAGTGACAGAAAACAAATGCACATCCCTTATTTTTTCCTCAAAAAGAATGACTAGCCAGCATCAATCCAGTTCTTAATTTTATAACTTTAGGAATAAAGTCAAATGTTAAGTCTGTATCTAAAGTAATATTCTTAAACCCCATACATTTTAACGTCTTAATTTCTTGGACTTTAAAAACAGTCTTCGATTTTATTTTTATTATCAATGGCACAACAGCAGAATTTGTACCCAAGAGCACTTGACAAAACGGTTCTAACAAATTCTCTAGTTCTGCTGGAGGGTGGTGACAGGTTTTTAAGGATGGCTGACAAAGAAAAAGCTCAGCTGAAATGTTGCCAAGATAGATAACACAAATTAAGCAAGTTCCTTGTAGAGACAGGTAGGAATTTGATTGTCAATATCACTTTTTCAAAAAGATAATCAGGTAAAGCATGTGGGATGTGCAATATGGATTCCCCATAGTATCCCTGAGGCTGAAAATGGAACACCGGCAAATTCTTAAGGAAATAAAATAAAATTTACCTTCTAACACACTGCACAAACACAGAATTGTTTACATGTTCTGCCATTACAAAAGCCAATTAAAAGGGAAAGGAAAACTATTACTTTTTCCTGCCTTTTCATATTGACTGCCTCTCCCTTGCTTCTGGTCTTTTCTGGGTTTAGTTCACTATTTATTTCATTCCCTCTTAATATAATCCTATTCAAAGAATTTCAGTAGAGTTCATAGAAAAGAAAAAGAGAAACCACAAAAGGAAAAAATAATTAAAAATTACAGAAATTAAGAGTTGAGTACATGGTCAGACAAGTTAATTTTATTATTGACTTCTCCGATACCTGCCATACTACTCCACCAAGCCTGTGCATACTCTAATGTACCTGTTTTGTGATACCACTGTCAGTCACTTTCACTCAGGTTTACGTCAATGTGGCTTTTATTCTGGCCAAGTGAGCTAGAGTAACTTCAACTACTTCGGCGACTACTAAATAACATATACAGACATTTAACAGTATGTCATGTCCCCAGCATACGCTCCTTATGCTTGAGTTTTTGCAGCTGTCCTGCTAGCACTGTTGCTTATTAGACTTACTACTCAGGACTATGGATCATATATGGCACTCCTCCTCGGAAAAACAGCGGCCTTGGTTTTAAGAATTAAGCACTGAGTTAACCCTTGGTAAACTGTTCAGCTAGATACTACAACTCTTAAAACTATTCACATAGTTTTTGTATCTATCTGTCTAATGTTGAATTTCAGCCATTGGACCTTAGTATCCAAAACTTAGTATTCAAAACTGCATGAGCTGCTGGAACCTTCTGCTCCCAACACGCAATTAATTACAACACGCTTACAACATGCTCCTCTGATAAATTATGTGGATTAAGCTCCTCCAGTCTTCAATCCAGTGTTACCCAATACAATTGTTTATACACCAGAAGTCATACTAGCTCTATCACTACTTTCTAGATTACAGTCATTCAATTCACAAGGGAATTCCACATTCCCTCACATGCACAATCTTCCTTCTGGCTATATTAAAAACACATATTTTTATGTGTGACTTGCTTGCCCGTGTCACTTGCTACAAACATGGCTGTTGTATCTACTCCAACCTCTCCATCCAATCATTTTCACACCTGAGTTAGTAACAGAGATATTCTCCTTCTGCTCCATCAAAAACATTCTTTTGGTCCCCAGGTAACCTGGCTACGTAAGGATTCCCTACTTGCCATTACACCATTTTTGGTGGCCAGTCTGATTTTTCAGTTTCCTTTCCCACCGCCTGTACAGTCTAACAGCTAGGACAGCTAGTTCTCCCTTATGGAGGACCTTATCCTTAACTCCCATGTAGTTTTGTGCTCAAATAGACACGAGTTGAAAAATTTTCACTCTGAATTAATTATATTTTTCCACCATGACATTAGTAGCCACAGAAAGTGGTTTGATGATTATGTAAGCTCTGAATTTTTAAATAAAGAGTGTATGACAATACTAAAATAAAATAGGAAAAATATTAGAAGCTTCTTTCCATTATATGGAAAAGGCTAAAAAAAATTAAAGCAGAGGTAGAAGTACTCAGCATGTGGTCTAAAGTTATGTAATTATTTCAGTTAGAAAGCAAGCTATAAACTACCATCCTATCCAAGGACCAAGTTTGATTTAAAAAGGAGAAGAATATGCAAAAAACCCAGTATTTTATTAAAATGTTTAATAACTTTAAATCCACTATAAACACAAATTGTTTCAATGCTATAACAAATCTAGCAGGATGCAAATTCTTCAACTCAAAATCAGTTTATTAAACATGATTCATAAGAACAGCGCAATCAAACCAAGTTGAACACAGATGACACAATGAAACAGATGCTTAACAACTGAGAAAATACAAACTAAAGTATTTTGCATAATCTTGCTTTTGTTTCTTGTATTCCAAGGCTTTACTTTGTAAATCTGAATTTTAGCTGCACAAATTTCAGTCTGGTCCTGGCACAAAAGTACGAGACTCCTTGAAGGACATAGAGAAAACATTTCCAGTGAAAAAAATATAAAAAAGTGATCTATACTAAGCATTTAGTCTTTCACTGTCAATAGAATTTAAGTGCTGTTTATTTACTGAAATTGATGGCTCGTGGTAAGGCACAGTACTTGCACTACTTGCTATATTCTTCAGAGAGCGCATTAGGTACGCTGTTTAAAAATGCTGCAAAAAAATCTCTTCATTAACACCCACTAACCTTACTGCTTACTGTAGTTTCTAGAAAGTGTAAGTACAGTTAGCCCTTTCCTGAACACACTTGAAAAAGCTGTCAGGTGACACTCAGAAACGTCCAAAATCCAGCTGAGTGCACATTTCCTAGACAGTTTACCAGAATCTTTTTTTTGTCTCACACAACTTACAAGTCATCATCTCCCCTGTGGCCCAAGCAATTCCAGCAGGACTCAGCTAGTTTTCTGAACAAAGTTGTCAGACTTCCCTGCTTTTTAAACATTTACGTGTCATAACACACACATGCACAGTCTGAAGTTTTACCTCAATTCATCTCTACAACACTTTTTTTTTGTTTTTATAAAAAATTAAGACAGCCATCACTTGGGCTCTTCAGGCACCATCATTTCTGAACATAAATGCTGCATCAAAAAACATAGTAATGTGCTTTCAGTAACACCAAGTCAACATTTCTGAAATACAACAGAACTAACTGCAAATCAGCAGTCATAACTTTTTCCTTCCCACTCAGGGCAGCACATTAATTTGAACTGTTGATACAGCATTGCACCAATTAAAAATTTTCCAAAGCATATATGTGTCTTATGTAAAGTTGTACAGGTATTGACGATACACAAAAAAATGTGTGTACAAATTCATATGACATTAAAGCTTTTAGATTACTATGACCACTGATACTTTGGTTTATGGCAAGTCAATCAAAGCAATGAAACTCATTGAATTTTCTGGCTATTAAAAATTACTTGTTTGCTAAAAAACCTTCAAGTAATAGCATATTTGATACAGCTATTCTCTCAATGAAATCTAAATACATACATCAAATAAATCACAATTACAAAAGAAAAAATGAAGCCATTATTAAGTCTTACCTTATGTGCTGGCACTAGATTAACTAACACTGTATCCAGAAGTTCCTGCGACACAGTATCTCCCTCACAAATGATAGAGCTCATTAGATCAACCATGTGCATGTGTACTTTTTGGTTATGACCGTTGCTGAAATTAAAACCAAGATTTCTTAGTGTAGTATTCATATAAAGTACAACTTTCACTCAGATTACTCCCCACGGTGATGTCAAACAACAAGGAATATAATAATCAAATCACAAGTTTTCTCAGAAGTCAAAATATTTAATTTCTCAGCTGCATATACCACTTTCCAAAAAGTTCTTCAACCTCATGCCCTCTTCGTTTACTATTTTATTAAGAGAGTAAGAGGACAGTATCTGTCTCTACCATGAAAAGATAAGTCTATTAGAACATCCCTCCCCTCTACTGAGCGCTGGCGAGACTTCATCTGGAGTGCTGTGTCTAGTTCTAGGCTTCCCAGCACAAGAGAGACACGGATATCCTGAAGTCAATCCAGCAAAGGGCCACAAAGATGATTAAGGGACTGGAGCAGCTCTCAGACAAGAAAAGGCTGAGAGAGCTGACATCGTTCTTTTAGCCTCGAGAAGAGATGGCTTAGGGAGGAACTTATCATTATGTTTAAATACCTGATGTTGGGAGTAAAGAAGACAGGGCGAGACTCTTCTCAGTGGTGTCCAGTGACAGGACAAGAGGCGATGGGTGCAAGGTGAAATACAGGACAGACCGTTTAAACATAAGAAAGAGAAACTTTTTAAATGTAAGGGTGATTGAGCACTAGAAGGTTGCCCAGAGAGGCCATGGAGTCTCCATCCTCTGAGATGCTCAAAACACAGCATGCTACTACGGTCCTGGGCAATCTGCTCTAGCTGACCTGATTTGAGCAAGGGGGACAGACTAGATGATCTCTAGCAGTACCTTCCCATGTCCACTATTTTCTGACTCTCATTTTTATAGCAGTAATCCTCCAAATTCTTTAGAATTGCCTATTGCACCATTCAAGAATGGAATCAAATAAACACAGTAAAAAGACAACCAATGTAATTCTTTTTAAGGAAAAAAAAATTATTTGCAATGTGTCTTGTTTAATTAAAACAGGCAAAACTGACAGCTTGTTATATTTCTACTGCTACCTTCAGTTAAGCTGAATTACAAAACTAAGCTCGTTAATGCAAGAAGTCACACAATGGACCAAATACCTAGGTTAGAAACATCTGACCTCAACCACACAATAACATAATTAATAAGGGGCGACAACACTTACTTTATTACTGAAAACAGTGTTCTGTACAACTGTGTAAAAATTTCATTGCTGTCTTCTAACTCAAAGCATATGTTGTAAGACTTGACCCAAGCAATGTTCTGTGTGGAACAGGAGAGGGGGAAAAAAAAATAGTTAATACAAGATCAAGTTGAAAAATTACATTTCACAGTTATTATGAAATAAATTATGAAGCTTACCTCAAGCAAATAAAAATACCGATTAAACTGGGGGCTTTTTGTATCTTCTAAACCTTTAAGTTGCCTTGTTATGAACATAAATATATCCTGAAAAGTAAGAAGTAATAGCTATTTAATCAATTGTAATGAAGCTTTCAAATTTAAAATAACTACCTTTTAAAATTACTAGTAGTATTCACTCACTACAAAATATGGAGCAGTGACAGACACGCTACTTCACTGTCCAAAAGACAACTATCTACAAAAATGTTATGGAAAATGTCAAGGAGTAATTTTAAAATGCCTCATGTTTCCTTAAAGGGTTAAGAAAGTAACTTTTTTCTAAGGAAGCAAAAGGTTTTATTTTCCAAAGAAAAATGCTCAGCTTGACAAACAGAGCTGCAACTGGCTGACATGCTGCAGTAGTCAAACAATTATTCAGAGGGACAATGAATTTTACATTTCTACTTCATAATGCAATAGGTTTCAACAGAAGGGGAAAACCACAGTAGGAAACTGCGGCTTTCCTACAAGCATTATATGTTTACAGCGTATTGTTCGTGCATGTCTCAGTTATCATGCTACTGACACAGATCACGGCTCTTGCAAAAGCCAATAAACCATGTTTCTCCTGCTTCTTTTATCAATTTTCATCACCAGAAGACTTATTCAGAAAAAGTCTCACACAGAATAAATTCAAGCAGGTTATAAGCAACAGTCAATTATGAACAGAATGGAAACACACAGGAAGGTGTCTTTTTAAAATGCTTTTTACATTCCGATAATTAACAGCTGGAAATTCATTAACTACTATATTAAATCAACAGATTCAGAAGTAAACATCACCAGAAACAGTGTTCACAACCACAATTGTATCTGTAATATCTAGGTATAACTCAAATAAAAAGGTATAAAGTTCCCATTATAAACACAAGATATCTGAAAAAGCTATCCTAGAAATAGTCTAGAAAGCTTTTCTATAATGTTTTCAAAGGAACATTTGAAAATGTTCCCCAGCCCTGCCCCCAAGAATAAGGAGATGGACAAAAGATAAAGATGAGGTTCCTTTTTTTTTAATGCTACAGCCACAAAATCCGACCTTGATCATTAAGCTGAGCACTCACTGTGGTTCTAGGTAAAAACAAGAATTAGCTTACACTCAACATCATCATCTCTCGGCAAAAAAGCACAGCAAGCACACTGTTCTGAGATACCACTACATTAATGTTTAAATTTGGATCAATTGTGCCTTTGAAGTCTTAAGGATGATCAGAAGAATCACTGGTTCATGTTTCTGATAAAGTTACATAGCACCTGAGCTAGACTCTTTAGTTGAAATTAAACCAAACAACATGGTTCAAAGGACAGATCTAACAGACTCCAACCACTAAAGAGCATTCTGTCCACAGGCAAAAGCCAGTCCAAATAACCCCCTGCTAGTGCCTGAACCACTAGCAGGCCATGAACCCACCCAAAATGAGTTCCATTATCTCTAAAACTGATATACCAGAAGATGCCATAAAGTCTACAAGACATACAAACTGAATCTCAGTGAAGGATTAGATGCAATTAAAGAAGAAAGGGAGCATCCAAGAGAATGACCAATGCCAAATATAAAGACTACTTCATCTTAGAACTCATGCCCTAGGTATAATTATAGTTATAATTATTCCGTTAAACTTTACTCGTCAGATTAATCTCTTAGAGTATGTGAAAAAAGACTAAATGATTAAAAAGTAAAAAAAAAAAAGCTAAAGTATCTTTACTTTCTATCCTCCAGCTCAGTATGCAGCACCTACTTAACTGCATGTGATTCAAAGACCCTATTGAGACCAAAACCAATCTTCCTATTTACAAAGTACTTAACACTGTATCAGATCTGAACGCAGACATTAATGAATAGCACGTGTGCAATATGTCTAGCATCTGAATGCTTCACAAATAATGGCATCATCTGAAAAAAATAGTAGTTCACTCCTCATTTATTTTTTCCTATTCCTCTTTTAAAGGAAGCAAGACAGTCCCAACTCAAAAGTATTCACTGATTTTTAGTACCTAGTATAATATGACCTAAAATTTTTCCCTTTTTTGGGCACACAGAATATACAATTTCAATATGCATATATAAATGCCAAACACCGGATAAAATAAACTGTAGATGTAACTAAGAAATTGCAACAGTCACAAATAGGACAATATGGTTTCACATCAGACTCCATAAAGCAAGTCTACATTAATATCCAGACTCTAAAAACAAGAGTGCTTACACTTCAACTTTAGGAAGAATACTGAATGTTTCTGTGGATGGTTGTATTGATACCAATTAGCCACGTAACAGCTTCAGTAACCGTCAGAGCCAGGGGTTTCACCACAGAATGAATCCAAACAGTTGAGGTTTGCTACCACACACACCCTTAAATGTCTCCATTTCAGCTGAGTCAGACACAGTCCCTTTGTCCAAGTTATTTTCTTTGATGAAAAGCAGTGATTAGAACATCTTCTCCCCAGAAAATCAGATTTAGGCTCTAGGCTTTCTCCAGACTGAGGGGGACTTAAAGTTAGACATTTCCAGATCCCAGAAGAGCAATTTTGCTCCAGTCCTGCTTTAAGCCTAATTGTGGCATTTTCCATCACTGTTATCAAAGCTTTTTCAACACTCAGTGAGGAAGGTAAGATTTACACCAAGGATAACACATAAGTTAAGAGAGATCCAAAGAGTCTGAAGCAAGGGCAAAAACTCTTTTAAGTTTTCTCCTCTCAAGAAATTATCCTTTTCAAGACTTCCCTTTGCCATCTTTAACTTTGGTGCTAAACACACTAGAAGAAACTCAACATGGATGTAATATTAAATGCTGAGTAAAAATAGTGCCAAGATACAACCCAAGAGGAAGCATTCTTCCTCTTACCTCTCTCAAAGTGGAGGGAACTCTGACATTGTACCAGAGCTTGTCCTGCAGCCACAAAAGCTGCCTTCAGCAGAAACGGGTTGCAAAAAACCTGCCTCAATAGCCCGAGGCAAAGTCTCTATTGTTTGTCCTGTCTTTATTTCTCAAAATGTGTTTAGAAATCTGCATTAACAAACCATAACCTGTGCAGATTTCAGAATTCAGAACTTGATGCTGACAGTGAAAATTCCTAGTCTGTTCAGAGCTCTATCCAAGTAGTAGTAGTATGCTTACATTGCAAGTATGAGATCAGTAATGTAAGCCTTCCAATACCATATACTATAACATTTGAAACTTAGTAGCATTTGATAAATCAAATTCTATAAGAGGATCATTATAATCTGTTAGCCAAACTCAGAAAGAGAAAAAAAAACAACCTCTAAGCCTAATAAGCAAAGGAAAATATATACTCAAAACTGAAGTAGATATCAGGACGTCTCAAACAAGACTGAAATGTATACAGCACAGGAGAGAAGCCTACCATTTGTCACCAGTTGAAGATGGTACAATCAATAAGATAACTAGGTAAGTGTGTATTCAGAGGTGCAACAATTCAGAAATAAGAAAATATATCTAACAGAAATCCCTGGATATCTCTCCAGTATGTCTGGTAACAAAAGATGTACTACAGCTGATAGCGTACCATTTGCCTCACTTATAAAACACTTATGGTGCAATCACCAGATCAGAAATTGAGTGATTTCTTCTTGAGTGATAATAGATACACCTTTCACCACAACCATCTTTTTATCCTACTGTAGAAAAAAAGCAAAATGAAACAAACTGTGTCCCCCCCCAGTCTTAAATCAGGGAGACAGAACAAGTATGCATTTTTCAGTGGTTTCCCCTGCAAGATTTTCCTTAAGACTCAGTCCATCACTCCAGATTCAGACTGCTTAAGGGAAGCAGTTTGATTTCGTAAGCTGGAAAAAAAGTTAGATTTCTAGTTTTTGTTAAAAAGTAAAGAAGAAAAAACACCAAACAATCAAAAATTTAATTTTTCTGAAACAAGATGGGGCATATCTGTACCACCTTTTCAAACCTGGCATTTCTTTATCAACCATCTCCATCTAGTGGGATCAGTGATGTTTATAATTGTAGCATTTCCAATTCACATCAGAAATCATTATCCTCTGTACAAAAATACTTTTTCTTTATTTCAATAGAGCCTTTATCTATAAAAATACAATAATCATCTCTTGGTAGTTTAATTGGAAACAGCAGGGGTATTTTCCCAATTGAAGGAATTAGCTATCTTGCAAGAGATTATGATAAAAGCTACAGACATATCAGTATTTTTAAAGTAACAGACCACTACCTGCAAATCCCAATGACATTGGAATATTTATTTTCAATATAAATCCAAAACTCTACAAGTTATTGAAAGCTGTACTACATATCAATTCCAATGATGAACACTTTACCTGATCAAACATCCCTATCCCAGAATCAAGTAAAACCTTCAGATTGTGTAGGCTGAACAAGAAATAAAGGGAGGGGGGAAAAAAAAAAAGTCAATCAATTGTATCAATCATGCAGTCTTAAAACCTGGTGTGGAAAAAAAGATAAATTCAATTTACCTTTAGTTTATCTGGTGAAGTGTATGGAGCTTCAGGGGCATAAATTCGGAAAATATCAGCAAGACAACATGCTACCAACAAACGTACATCCTTATCAGGATGTTTGAGGAAAAAGTCTGAAGCAAGATGTAAAGCCAGATTTAGGTAGAGCTCCTTTTCTTCTTCAGAGTCCTGGTCCATATCCATGAAAGTTTTCACAACCATCTAAAAAGACAGACATTAGTACATAAAATTTAATACTTTGTGTGACAGGGTCTTTACTTAAAAGTTCCTTTTCTGGTTTTGTGCAGCTTCTATCAAAGCATTATTAGCAATGCAGCAGTACTTATTTGAGTAACCAGTGTCTTATTTTTCTGGGTACAGGAAGGACCTAGTAACATCCTCTACCAATTGTTCCAACACACAGTGTCAGCAGAACTACTGAAAGGCTAGCTGTAGTACTTCACGTATCTTTTTGAGAAACCATATAATCGTTTGCCAATTCGAAAACTACAACAGCATTCACCGTTACAGCCATAAACTGAAAAATTGAGAAAACAGCTAAACTTTACTCAAAATATTTCTCTGTCCCTGAAGTATTCAGGGTTACGATTTATTTTCCCTCTATTCTCTTTCAATTTCAAGTTGTTCTCTACTACTGCTCTGAGGACAAGTTTGTGCTGCCCACAAGCAGAGCATGCAGTTTCAGCAAAAGCATATATAAATCCAATGCAGCCCAGCAGCATCCATGTTACCCAGCAGGACTAAAATGGCCATTATTATTATTAAGATCCAGTACACGAAAGTTATGGAAGGAAAAAAAAAAAAAAAAAGTCATGGACACCAAGTATTTAACACCCTAAATAGAACAAAAGCAAGAAAAGCCATAATTATAACTGCTAGCAAAGCTTCTTGTATTTAAAGAACTGTTTGGAGAAGAAAAACCTATTGACAAAAAGTAATTACTTTTTTTCTCCGATTTTTATTGGAATCACAGAGGCAGAGTTATTTTAAGGAGTTAGACTCTTGTTAAAATTAACAAAATGTAAATAAAGTCTTAATTATACAATCCTGTGAATTAAAGTCAAAACTCCCATCCATTTCACCAGTGCAAGAAGGGATATTTTTCAACAATAACAATATTGGTAAAGTTCCTCACAAAAAAACCAAACCCCCACAGCCCTAAAACACTACAAATTCTTTCACCTTGCTATAGTTTGTTTGGGTTTTTTTTTTCCCCAAAATTGACTATACTTAAGTCAGGTAGAAATAAATCCTACTTAAGAAAAAAAAATAATAATAAAGGACTTCTGCATAATTAGGATTACGCACCCGTAAAGTTTTTAAGCACGTAAGAATCCTTTACTAAAAGGTACAGAAAATTAGCAACTTATATACACATCTAAGTTCCACTGCAAGAAAAATGAAGTCCTTCCCAGGCAGACAGCAGATGAACCATTTCAAGTGCACTGGTACCCTTACACACTACCAAAAGTAATGTAAAAATCAGAATTGTTTTCATTTCAATGAAAAGTACTTAGACTTACATAACCAACAAAGTAATGAATTTACATTCAGGTAACATAAAGGTGTCACAAGAGTACCTGCAACAAGTTATGATTTTTGTCTACTCTAGAAACGAACCTTCAGTTTCTCTTCCCTGACGACATGAACTTCCATACTGGTCAGGACAACAAAAATCAGTCATCTTGTCTCCAGAGCCATCTGTCATAGTGCTTAAAGTAAACCTAGAAAACCAAGCTTGTTCTCCCTGCGTAACTTTGTAGCTTCCCACAAAGCAATTGGTTAGAGGAATCCTGAGCCTGAAATTCCACACAGATCGCCATGACAAATACTTCATCTTCCAGATGTGGTCTGTATTTCCTAACTCATTCAATTTTCACTACATCTTTCTACAATAAGCTTTAGTGCTTAGTTATAACCTATGGAAAATTGTGTTATTAGACTGCTGGCCTAAATTAAATACATTTCATTAGATGATGCTTTGGTTCTTGTGTATTACAAAACTCTGGGGAAAAAAATACTTTTCTCACACAATTAATCATTTCCAAGTGTTTATCAACTTTTTTCTGACTTCAGTACTACTTCATGACTCGGACCATTTAGTTTCTATCTCCTTTCCAAATCTACTATAACTTGGAGATGGTATGGATCAGAAATGCATAAAATTTCCCAGGTAAGTTATGCTAATATAGAAATTCACTGTGCATGTTTTCCATTTTATTCTCAAGATTTCCAAATAATCTGTATTTATATGAATACATTTGTCACCAACAAACACCAAACTACCTGCTCATGTAAATCAAAATAAAATCCACTAAAAATTGCTTCTTCCCTAATACTTATACGAATTTGGCAGTCAAGGAAATTAAGAGACTAATAGTTCACTTATTTATCAAATGCTACTCTTTAACACCTGTAACTGTAGGTCAATACACTTGTGGTGTAGCCTAGATCATCTGATCCTTCATAAAAAAAAACACCATGTGGTTTTCTCCCTGCCTGTGTACCTGAATGCACAGCCAGAATAAATAGCTGACAAGAAACACAGGACATCCTGCAAAATACACTTCTCCAGCAAGACAGGTCAAGACAGCAGAAAGGACCAGGGATTCAAGGCCAAAAAATGAAATTATAGGGAAAAGAAGTGTAAGAACTGTGTGCATTTTCACAGGCTGAAAAAAATATGCAAGCGCTAACTGATTATTTCTTCTGTTAGGGGTCACTCATACATGAAGTCATAAATGCCTTCCTTCTATTCAACGTAATAGAATGTAACATATCAACTAAATCCAGCAGCCCAACTCCCAAAGTACAGACAGGTTACTGTGGGGAGGGGTGAAGGAATCCTTGTGCTTTGGAGTTTTATTGGGGTTTTGTTCATTTACTAGTAGTTCCAACTGGCTTAAGACTAATTCTTATGAAAATAAACTCCAAATTAAGCCCTTCCAGCTGTCAGAATACTTAAGGTTCCTCTCCCACATCTGTTCCCTCCTGTTTCACAGGGCAAGCCCAAGTTGCAGGCATTGCTTCTGCGCAATTCTAACAGGCCTGTCTTTTTGTGAGAGTACATGGATAGATAAAGAACTGCAGTAACATAATTATCACTCAAATCACTCCAACTTTCCTGTAGAGTTCAGCCAAAAAAAGCGGTCAAGAAATTCAGAAGACAGAAATATGTAATATAATCAAAGACTACCTTCACTATGATACAGGCTAAAATAATGAGAATAAAGGGGTTTATAATCAACCCAAAGAGCACAAATGCATAAAAGGAATGTATTCCGAGGCATCCATATTTTTCCCAAAATTATGACTCTATGTTTTCCAGTATTTGCTTCTCTAAAAGTACTGACTTACTGTATGAACTGAAATAAAATTTAAATACTATTTTAAATTAATATAGGTTATTTCCATTTGTGATTTTTTTAACTCATTTAAAACATTTTTGGAAAAGTCACTTCAAGAAAGTGGTAGAACAGAAGGCATGATAGCCAAAAAGTTGCTCCTTCAAGCACAGAAAAGGTAAAGCCCAAAGGAAAAAAAAAAAAATATCATCCTTTCACACAGATTAGTAATAGCATCGTCAAATGCTGTACAGAAGAAACTTCAATCTGCAAACAGTTACTTGCTTACTAACCTTTAGCCTTCTCACCATCTCTTCTTTAGATATTTTATCAGAGATTTCTTTGACTCCTGGAGGATATGTAATTTTTCCATCGTTGGCTCTCGTCTTGGAATGAGCCATGATTTCACGATTTTAAAACTGTGGAAAGAAATTAAGAAGTCAAAGTTGTTTAGCTAGTTTATGTTTATTTTATCTGTCCCATTTTTACAAAAAAATGCAACTAGAAGTGTACCAACAAAACCCATGCAAACAAAGAAAAAACAGACAAAAGATTTGGATTGTTTTCTGTACTCTTTATTGTAACAGACCGCAATGGGTTTGATATTCAGGTAGACTGTCCTATATTACAATAAGACTTTCAAGTACACAACAGAAAAAAAGCTAAAACTCCTCACTCCTACATTTATTTAATCTTCACACTGAAAAGATACAACCAAGAATCTTATCTTACTGTATGAACTGTTTCCACCACTTGGCAATAACAAATCCTAGCCAGCTTGGCTTTTTAGACTGAGATCAGACATCTGAAGTTGTCTTTTCCAAATAACTAAATAGAGCACAATTTCCCCCAGAAATCTAAATAGCAGTGCTGTTGAACTGTTACACATGACTAATTTTAATTTGGCAATACTGCCAGAGAAGCAGCAGATAGAGAAGGAAGTTGGACAGGAACAGAGCAGACCTGGAATGGAAGTCTTTCCTCTACACCATAAAGCCAAGTTTTCAAGCAAAAGACTGCAGATAAGCAAGGGTGTCTTTTTTCTACATTCCAACTATGAAAACAACTTATTCTGTTTCTCATTCACTTTAAACTGATACAAATGCAGACTGCCACCTAAATCCATCCTAAGCTATATAAAGTTCCTGCTGCAGAGAAAGCAGCTGAATTGAAAACTTTACTTAACATAAAAAGCAATTAATACAAAAGATGGTGAAAAAACCTAAACAGCATGTGTTGGGATAATTAGGACTTTAGAAAAAGACTGTACCAGGGCAGTTACAAGTCAAGAACGCAAGAAGGGAAATAAAATTTCTTTGCCATTGCCTTGGTATTTTTATTTATTCATTTAAAAGTCTGAAACACTTCCTCACAGTCACCACTTCCCTGAACTGTGAATTCCAAGTCGGGCATTTTCTTCCTACTGACCTCCTATACAAGGAGGATCTATATACACTTCGAACTTCTCAGAACTACTATTAACATCAGAAATAAAAAAATCAACCATAATCCACAAGAAGAGACAAGCTAGAAGCACGTTCCATAATAGGATGGTGCAACCTGCCGCGAGACTTACTGGCCCAGCTAAGGTCCTTCTATACTGAAGGAGAAATAGAACCTGAAAAATACTCATCTACGCACCCCCAGAAAATATCCCAACATCTTTTGTATTCTTCAGCCACATTTCATAGTAACAACCTAAGTTACAGATTTTGCTTAATCTTTACTAATCTTTTATCAAACAAATAGTTACCACCAATATTTAAATAACTTTTGTAAAGAATACATACAGCACAATACGTTTTTATTGTAGGAAGTGAAGAAAATTTGAGTAGAATGAACATATCAGATGTCATTCAACAGGCATGATATGCAACTCTGTTTCTGTCATCTCCTCGGTACTTACACATCCACGATAGTTGAACCAAGTGCTACATACCTGCAGCTGTAGTAAAAACAGATAATGATAAACCTGGGATGGAACAAAACTTACAAAGTAAATTTTTGCCAATACTGCCAGGAAAATATGATGCGACCTTCATGCCTGTTTTATTTCTTAATGCATCATCATGACTGTAAGCCTAGGACTTATCAAAAATGCAAAAAAGACGTAACCACGTGTACGCTTCTTGCTGTTTGACACATATATTCCATTCTAGCTTTGAGTTGGGATGATGTTATCACAGCTAAATTAATATTAACCGCTCATCACAGCGGAAGGGAGTTTTGCTCCTCTCAATCCAAGAATGTATAAAAGCATCAGATGCTTCGCTGGACCAACCAAACTCATCAACTCAGAAATACAAGCCTAATTATTTTTGAAAAGCATGTGGCAAGCATCAAAGCTAACTCAAGTGAAGGAACAAGAACCAAAGAAACAGGGGAACAAAACTCCCCTTTTCCAGTGATGGACAGCTGTCACATAAGATAATTGCAGTGGAAACTTGCTTAGAACATGGTGATACAGTCCCATTTGGAGCATCTTCTGAAATAATTCAAAGACTGAATCTTATATACTATGGTCAAGTTGAACTAACCAGCTGGTATGTCCAACTGACATGCAACAAGGTTTCAAGCCTAAGTGGTATCCAAGGTCTGGGTTTGAAATTTATCATCTGAATTGTGTTTACATGGCAAGGGTTTGGTAGCGGGGGAGACTGCAGGGATGGATGGTCTCTGTGGGAAAAGACCAGGAGCTGCCCCTGTGGCCAACAGAGCTAGTTCCAGCCAGCTCCAAAATGGACTAATCCCTTGCTGAAGTTGAGCCCATCAGTGACGCTGGTGGCACCTCTGCGATAACATAATTCAGAAACAGTAAAAAAAACTGCACAGCAGCTATGAGAGTATTGAAAAAAATGTGAGTGAAACAACTTTGCAGACACCAAGGTTGGTGATGGAACGGGAAGAGGTACTCCAAGCACTGAAACAGATTCCCCTGCAGCCCACAGAAAAGACCACGGTGACGCAGGTTGTTCTCCTGCAGCACATGGAAGACCATGCCAGCAGATATGCACACTGCAGCCTGTGGAGAGAAGCCCACACCAAAACAGGCTCCTGGCAGGACCTGTGACCCCACAGGGGACCCAGGCTGGAGCAGCCTGTTCCTGAAGGACTGTACTTCATGAGAAGGGCCCATGCTAGAGCAATACTTGAAGAACTGCAGCCCGTGGGAAGGACACACATTGGAGACATTTGTGAAGGACTGAATCCCTTGGTTAGGGCCCACATTGCAGCAGGGAAGAAAAGTGTGAGGAAAGAGTGGGAAAGCTCAAGGATTATGGCTCGCCCCAGCCCCTCTCCCTTATCCCCTGCACTACTCTGCGGGGAAGGAAGAAGGTAGAAGAGTCAGAAATGAAAGAGTTAAGTTGAGCCTGGAAAGAAGCAGGGTAGGGGAGGCATCTTTAGTTTTGTCCCTGTTTCTCACCATCCTGCTCTATTTTTAATTAACAAGAAATTAAATTAATCTTTCCCAAGCCTGTTTTCCCTATGACAATTATTGGTAAAGTGATCTCCCTGGATTTATCCTGACCCATGGAGCTTTTCATTGTATCTCCTCTCCCACTATGTTGAGCAGGGGGAGTGAGAGAGCAGCTGGGTGGGCACCTAGCAGCCAACCAAGGTTAGAAAATAACTTACCCCTCTCAGAAGTACAGAAAACACTAAATAGGCATTAATATTCTACAGAATTAATACTGCAAATCTTATAGGATTAAAAATTAAAAAAAATATATTCAATGAAACAGCCTATTAGTTAGATCACAAGTTTCTAACCTTTTATGTAAAACAAATTTGCAGATGACTCCTGAAAGTTTTTTTAGGATTAATTATAAGCTTTACAGGGGGGAATCATTTAAAATAAGTAGTAAAACCCAAAATGTATCATTCAACAAAAGAAAATTCAATGCTAAACTACCCCCTTGTACAATAGTTATCACTTCAACCATCACCTAAATAAAACTGAATTAGCTTGCTACATCTCACTGCTAGAAGTTTCTGCTCTCCTGGATTGCCAGGGTAGCAGTGCATACCCAGCTCTGTCAAAATAATCTGTTTTGCACACTTAATATAGTATCTAGGATTTTTTCTGAGGGGTTGTTCTTAACCTGATTCTAGCCAAATGAAAGTCTCCTTGATTTCACGTAACAGTTACACCAGCTGTTTCAGTTAACTTCTGTCAAGGAAAAGACAGACAGTGACAGCTAAGAACAGCAGCCTCAAGGCCAGCTGTATCTAGAACATGTTCAAGCATGAAGATCCATAAGTCAGTGAGGTGATACCTAATAAATTAATTTCAAAAAGCTTTTTGAACCTGTTTTTAAAGATGCTATGTCTTCTTTTGGAATACATTGGAAGGTGACAAGCGTTTTGGAAAAGGGCAATTCAATGAAAGTTTCTTCGAGGTTCAACAAGAGATTCAGCTGACTTTTTTAAAAAAAATTTTTTTAGAACTGAAACTTTGGAAGTTCCCCATGATGTTTTCAGAAATGCAGCATTATTCCATGTATACAGTCAGAAAGCAAGGAAAATACTCACATGGCTACCTTTCTTAAGGTAAGAAAACATACCAGACACTGAGATGCTTTGCACCAGCCAATACGTAAGCTTACTAACTAATTGGTCATATGCGTGCTGTTTCTGCTGTTGCAAGAGAACAAAAAAGGAGATAAAATATAATGAGAAACTTCAACAAATATATAGCAAACAGATGCTAATCCTAACACATAGGACAAAAAATCATGATTCAATCAGGCTTTGGTTATGTTAAGCTAAGTCAATACTTCAAAAACTAAAAAAAAAAACCAAAAAACACCACCCATATCTTAACCTAAGACAGCATTTACAATATGAATTTAACTCCTTATACAGAAGGAGATGATACAGTAGGACTTAAATGTCTAGGCACTACTTCTTTTAAACACAGAAGCTCCAGAAGCACTGCTGCAACTGTAACGTGAAAGACTTGAAATCAGGAATGAAGAGCAAGTCTGCAGAGGTACACTGAAAAGTGTCGTGTATAAAAAAAGCTAGACAAATTGAAAACTAAATTATACAGGTGGGATGGTGAAAGAAACCAGTACAAGAAAAGAAACAGAAAGACGACAAAATACTTACTCTTTGTACAATGGTAACAGGAAAATTAAAGCATGGAAAAAGCAACAAAAGTGGAAGTTGCATTTATTGGACATTAAAATAGGATGGATTATTCATCCACCTCCTGTGACAAAAGTTAAATCAAAAGATCATATTTAATGTAATATTATGATTATCAGCCAGACCATAGATGGGGAACAATTCATTACTCCAAACATAGCTAATTAGTAAGTAGTACCATTGCCAAAATCTGGTCAAACTGAAATAAAAAAATTACAGATGAGCTGTTCTGTACATAATTAGCAGAACTCAATAGCTACTCATTTCCAGCTAAGTCTACTGGCACCGTCAGTGGTTTAACCCCAGCCAGCAACTAAATACCACACAGTCAGTCACTTGCTGACCCACCCCAACCCCTGCTCCCAGTGGGATGGGGAGGAGAACCAGGAAAATGGTAAAACTTGTGGGTTGAGGTAATAACAATTTAATAGTTGAAAATAAAACATAACAACAACAACTGTAATGAAAAGGAGAGAAAGGGAGAGAGGAATCAAATTCAAAAAGGAAAAACAACAAGTGATGCACAATGCAACTGCTCACCACCTGCTGACCGATGCCCAGCCAGTCCCCAAGCAGTGATCCCCCAGCCCTGGCCAACCCCCTCTCCCCATTTTATGGACTGAGCATGATGTTCTATGGTATGGAATATCCCTTTGCTAGTTCAGGTCAGCTACCCTGGCTGCATCCCATACAAATTTCCCGCGCCCCTCCAGCCTTCTCTCTAGCAGGGCCTGAGAAACTGAGAAGTCCTTGACTCAGTATGAACATTACTTAGCAACAACTGAAAACATCAGTGTGTTGTCAATGCTATTGTCATACTAAATCTAAAACATAGGATTATACCAGCTACTGAAAAGAAGATTAACTCTATCCTAGCCAAAACAAGGACACCATGATATTAAATATTAAAATATTCAGTAGTCATTGGTTTATAGTATATATTGTATTCTATAAACAGTGTAACTACACATACTTTACTTGCTCTATAGTACAAAATACAGATTACACACATGCAAATAAAACATGGATATCTTGTGCATTAAGTACCTACGTAATATATTTAATAGGTCAATAAGTATCATTAAGAGGATGTTAAGTCAATGATCTAAAAGGAGGACTTAAACCACACTCCATTTAATTGTGTTTTGTTTGGATGACAGTTCACATTGCCTACAGTGATTTAATTAACTGTGCTAATCATTAAACAAACTATGCCTTAACATACACGAAGTCGTGTCAACAGTATTTCTTCTTCAGAGATCCATACATGTGTTTAAATCTTAATCCTTCAGATATTTTTGTAGAAATCTTTTCCAAGAGAAGAAGCAAGCTTTAGCAAATCAACTCCTATATTCCTTGCAAGTCTGTCTCCTGCCCGACTACTGCCTCCTCTTTAAAATCTCCAGAATCCAAACATGAGGACATAGAAGATCACCAGAAAAAGTGATCAACTTCACAAACATCATCATTCCTATTTTTCAGAACTTCCACTGAATTATACATAATTATCTAGTTACATCTCAAGATCTGTATGTTTAAATTATGTACACATTTAAGAAAGCTTAAATAAATTTGACCTATACAATATTTACACTTTTAAACCTATATTTGCAACACATTTTACAATGAGCCACTAGAAATAACACTTTCTTCACATTCACAAAGCTGTCAGAAGCCTAAGTGAATTTAATAAATTGCTGGCATAGAAGAAAGCTGCAACATGTAGATACTTAAATACGTTTACACAGTTTGTATCACTCCAACAAGAAAGTGTAGCTGAGAAAAAGGATTTGCAAATATTCATCAACAATCAAGCAGTATGATCACTGGCCTCTCGTTGTCACAGGCCATTCGATCAGGAATACAAAGACAGTTTAGAAGCCCCAAGAACATCTTCCCTCAATTGTCTCAGAGAAAATTGCGAGGAAGTAAAATCTTTTTCATCTCATAAACTACAATACAGAGTTCACTACAAAGCTGTTACTCTGTCAACATGCTGCTTGTCATTTTGATTATTTATATCCAGGGTTTTTTTATTTTTGCATCCTCAGCAGGTCACATCCTTGTATGAATAAATATAAACCATTACAAACACTATGAGAGCACTAACTTGGCTTCAACAATGTAGCATGTACGAAGAAATTCATCAAGCTGTAATTTCTGCAAAAGATGCGGCAAGGTATTCTGAAGAGATTACTCAGCAACTTACAGCAGTGGAAGAGGCAGGCATCTTTCTACTTCAGCAGAATTATTAATAAAACACAAGTAATTTAATGATCTAAGCCACTTGCAGAAAATCTTTACATCCTGGTAAATTTCTGCTGTGTGTAGCTGACTGACAACAACTGATCAAGGTGACAAGTGACTTAGTTAGAAAGACTTTCATTATGTAAGTGCCACTAAATTAAATCCATTTCCATAATAAATCTACTGCTAAGGAGTTATAACTCTGCTATAAAAAGCCATTCCAAGCTGAAACTTGGCAGTTAATTTTCTGCTGTTGAGTACAACAGAAAACTTTACAGTGTTGGACCAAGTGCACTCATGTAAATCCAAGTCATTTTTCATACTGATTCAGATATAACGTCTAGGTGAAAACTGTCATTCTCTTTTAGAAACATTATATTATGTTACACTGTTTACTTAACTATCATTAAATCAAGACACCAGTATTATTCATAGTACCAAGAAAATGTTAGCTTTGTATTTCTGTAAGGGAGCACTATTCATAGTAAGGACTGATACAGGAAGAATTTACAGAAGCCACTAATTAAAGGTCTTTGGGAATGAAGAACCACATTGTAAAACAGAAGTAACACTCTCAGCTAGGCAAATTACACGAAAAGTACTGGGTGCTACCACAAGTGTCTCATTAATGGCAATCCTTTGATAGTCAATATTTAAGTAGTAACACCAGCTTAAATTAGGAAACACTCTTTCAACCTTTCATTAGAAAATATGGCAAAGTGCATTAAGTTTCTTTATTAACACATTAAGTAAATATTTTGTGGAAAATTAAAAGATGTGCACACAGTAACTGTGCAAGAGAAGATTATCTTCATAATGCACAGAGGATTGAGGAAAAGAATTTACACCAAAACAAAGAATGAATTAAAACACACCATGATACCAAAGTCAGCATATGGCCACTAAAAAAAACTCATGCAACTTACATAAATATAGTACTCCCCATTGCAATCAGTTAGGAAATGATCCCAGGCTTGTCCCCATCTCTGCTGATAAGATTTTTTGAAGCTTTATTAGAGAAACCCTCCCAAAGATTAAGCAAGTCGACATTATTCAATACCAACTTATCTCAGCATACAGCTCTCTCCAGTGGTGTTGCAGACACTTGCAGCTTCCACAAGATACAAGTGACCCACCTTGTAAATCTCAGCATTTTTTCAGACATGATTAAAAGCAAAAATGACAAGAATAAAACTGCCTTTTTTTCCCCATTTACAAAACAGCACTTTCATTGAAATAAACCCTGTTTAAAAAAGAATAAGGGTAAGAAACTACATAACAGAATTAACCACTAAATCAATCAACAGCCTAAGGAAAAACAAAATTGCCCTGTTATTGTGGGATCTCAGCTTTCATACTTCTACCCAAGACTACGTAAAATGGACTGCGGGCATTACAATTATAATTTCTTTTTTCTGTGTATGGCTGCAGGAAAAGAAATGACAAGGACATAAAAATTGGAAGACTACAGCAAAAGATTCTAGCTGTGGAAAAAAAGGCAAAAAACATAACTGAACAAAGAAATACTGGTTAATTTTTTTTTAAAAAGGTATTATTTGTTTCATAAAGTGGAAAAGAGTATAGGCTGACAAAATGTGATGTCAGTAAAACAGACATCTGCAATGTATTTGTCAGTTAGCCAAATACTAGGGAAAACATTCCACCTCATTGCTTTTAGGTGGTCATGTTACACAAGCATACTATATAAAAGCATAAAAAAAGGCAAGTGTGTAACAATCAGACTATGACCAGTCCTCAGAGTGCTTAAGAACAAACACAAATCATGTGAAATAACAAAAATGGTAATATTGCAGGAAAGTACAGTAAGTCATTCAAATTGGCTTGAACTTAAAATTTAGTTGGACAGGAGCTTGACAGTTTTCACCTAATACACTTAGTCCTATAGTAATTTATTTCACTCTACAAAAATACAATTCCTTGAAGAAATGGGGAAAGAATGCATGCAGGGAGCTGTAAATACACAGGATGTCATTACACTCACAAAGTCAGAAATGTAGTGTTGGATGTACACCTCAGACGTAGAAGACTTTGTGTAAAGAACACTTTTCCAGCCAGGAGGAGATGCAGGGAGAAAGGCAGGCACAAAGAACAGAGTTACATTTCATTAAGTCTGAGAAAAAGCCATTAAGTTTTTGTCAATGACCTTTTCACCTTACCCCTCAAAGGATGAAACCTTCTCACATACTAAAGGTCACTATCACACACTAGGAAGTTTCGCTACATTAGAGAGGCTGCTAACACTTAAGTTTTCCTGATCGTCTCCATTTAAAAAAAAAACAAAACAACCAAACACTAAAAAAAAAAAAAAAAACCAAAAAACAAAAAACAAACCACAAAACAAAACAAAAAAAAACAAGTCACTTCAGCTTTGGAAAACCTGAAATGCTTACATGATATACCCTATGTAAAGAACCTTCAGTTAAGTGTTAATGGCTCAACCACATCCAAGAATAAATCCAAATGAAGCAAACAATTCAACGTAACACAAATCTGACAGAGCTGTCTATAAAGATGTTACCTTCCCTATGCCCTAGAATACAACTACCAATTTAGGAAAAGAATACTCTAAGAGAATACCATAAGGGCATTACAGCGTATCTTTTGCCCCCAAGGAAACCTGTCCAAAACTTTTGAAAAGCCATGATACACATATTCTCTACAGACTCTTGATTTTAATAATAAAGCCTAAAAAACTGTCTTTACTGAGCATGTCTGTGCCTTGGCAGACTATACTTCAGGACAATTTGAATAGAGTTTAGGAAAGAAAGAAGTCAAAAAAAAAAAAAACCTGGAGTCTACAGTATGGTGGTCATGGTCTAAGGAAGACTAAAATTAAAGTGTATATATTGACCTAACTCAAGAAATCAGACTTCTTCCACCCTACTTGTTAGTGTTATGACTGCAGTAAGACCAGGAAAGTTAATTCAGTTGCTCATACAGAAGACTCAGACTAATCAGTATTAAACTGAAATGCAAATGTTTCGCATGAAGGCACACTTTGAAATAACACTGACAAGATTTGAGAATAAAGCATACTAATTTAATTATTACAATGATACTCAGAGAATTAAGCAAGATTGTAAAGCTCACAGAAGCCCATTAAGTCCACCACTAATGAATGAAGACGCATCTCATTCATTACCTCACTTTGACATGTTCACCTGCTTCTTTTAGGGGATGGCTTTGAGATACCCTGACTTTCCGGTGCTGGTGAGAGGTCTGACATACTGGTGTTCAAAATGTATTTGTCAAGGGACACACTTGCAATCCTGTTTATACTGAAAAACAGAGAGTGTAACGCAGTGAACTATCAGTATCAGTTAAGATTATAAGCATAAACATTCTGGACATCTTTTGGCATTTCACAGATAATGAACCAACAGCACATGGATCAGCTATACGATAATTCTGCTTCCGTTATACCACATTAAACTATCACAGACAACAACATTATCAATACAGGTGGTTTTCAGAAAGTTAAAAAACATTCACAACATTCTATCTGTATGTCTGAGCTATACAATACTGAGAAGAAGCAATGAAATTCATCTGTATGAGCCTCCTCACTAATTATTATTGCATCTGGGAATACTGCTCTCAGGGGGAAACCTGGAATAAAAAACAACTCTTCTGTCAAGAAAGCCACATGCATATACTTGGAGGACCGGAACTACTCTCTGTGTTGCACTTAGTCAGGATATAGGTTATTCTTCAGCCTATATACACATGACAAAACTTGTTTCACAAACAACATAAATGCAATCCCTCAGGATATGATTTTGTCAATGTTCAAAGATAATGGATGTTTATATTAAATTGACACAAGCAATGCATAAATAAAGTCTCTGTTTTGAAAGGCACAAATTAAGAGAAGTGATTTGGAGATGTATACAATTCCAACATGGTGCTCACAGGCAACATCCATGCCAAAGGAACAAAACTGAGTTTCAAGCTGTTTTCAACAGCTGAAACCAGGAAGAAAAAAAATATAAAAAAATACTGATGCATAGAATGACTGTGTATCAAGAATATATTGAAATACCCTAAAAAGCCAGCTGAATACCCATTTTCAAAGAAACAGCAGGTAAAACTCCATTCCTGTGGCAACTGGTAACAGGTATACTCAGTCAGAAGTTACTGTGTCTACACTTAAGAACTTCACCTTTTCAAATCAAAGGAACTGCACACACACCATCTGAGAATTCATGAACTAGTGTGATATACAAACCTTTTCAAGAAAATAAAGGCAGCACTGTCACTAATAATGTACAGCAAAAAAGTAATACTGCCAGTACAGCTGCACTAGTTTGATATCAATAATATTTGAAGAATTTAGAAGAATATCTCCATGCTAAAGTAAGAATTTTAAATACAGGGACAGATGGTTACTATATTACCCTGGGACAATTTATGTTTGATCAGTTTGTGATAAACCATAAGCTCTTTCCTTACACTGCAAATACATTTATTATGTAAGCATTAAATTGGAAATCAAACAGGAATGGATGCAGAGATGGATCAGATTGCCTTTCAGTAAAACACTGAAAGAAAAGATTAGAGAAATTGAAATGTTTGTATGTATACAGACTGCATTTGAACCCTCAAACAAGAACATATACTACAAGTCTGGAAGAAAATTAACCGCAAGGGGAAAAAACTGGGGGCCGAAGGGTAGTCCTATACCTAGGTCCAGGCACAGAAAATCACCACAAGAACATACACTAGTGCTATGTAACATTAATTCTAGACAGGGTACCTCAAAAAAACAAACAAAACCCCACAAAAACAAAATCTCAACATCTAACACAGATTTTAAAGTACTGGCAAGAACCAGCTTGGAATACTATGTACAGCTACCAGCAGCTATCATTGAGATAATTTAAACAGAAAAAGAGCATGTAAAGTCTATTAAATCAGGAGAGCATATCTACAGAGGTGACAAGAAGAGACAGTCAGAAGGTTAAGTGGAAGAGGGGCAGAAATCACTAAATGCCAGAAATACTGGAAGATCCCACCCAAAGAAAATGAACCCCCGTAAAACAAAAGCACAAAGATAAATAGCTCAGAAAATGAAGAAAAAGCAGATTATTAGAGGCAAACTTCTAGTTTTTCAAGTTTTGGAACAACTCCCCTGTCGGTAACTGAAGCAAAACATGAAAATAGAATACAACAGAACTCTTATCAGTATACAGAAGAGATTAGTATCTTGCTGTTGTAGGCTACCAGTGGTTACTTGAAAAAGCAGACTTTTCACTCTACAAAATACTTCTCTTACCACAATCACCAGAAATGCTGACAGCAAGTTCTTAGACTGCTACTCTAAAACAAGAGAACTGACAACTAGCCTAGATACCCAAACTTCACAGTACCACTAGTCTATAGCCGTAATTCTGACACAGCCCTCTTTTAGCAGGGAAGCTACAGTAAAGGACAAAATTCTGGCCTCCAACAGCTGGAAAAGAATTGGGGGAAAGAGGCAGGAATTATTATTTTCCGTTACATTAACTCTATTTTCAAAAGAGCATAACAAACAAAAGAAGTAAAAAAAATCTCAGATATCTTGCATTACATAACCTCAGAAGGCTAACATCTTAGTATTTATACACAATGGGAGAAAAGAAAACATGCAAGAGTGGCATGGAAGCCATGGGGAAAATAAGTGGAACACGACAGAAAGCAGAAGACAACTACACACAGACATTACATACAGACCAAGTTTAATCACTGTATTGCCCCTTGGGAGGAAACAATACTTGGTATTATTTCAGTATTCCATTTAATTGGCAAAAAATGCCTTCTTGAGCCTTACTATGAAAGTCTGTTAGGGTTTGGGGTTTTTTTCCTAAGGATTAAAACCAAACCAAAAAAAAAAACAAACCACCCCAAACATTAAGAATACTAGCATGCTACTGCAGAAGCAAAACAACATTTTGTAAAATTTCACAGATGGACAACCAATATAAAGTTGCTTGAGTAACAAATCAGAATTTGTATAAATAAATGAGAACTCCCTTCCACTCCTAACTTTGCATATAACATTAAAAAACATAAAATTAAATGTCTCATATCCTATTGCAAATGATTCAATACAGAATTACTAAAGATCAACAAAAACACTAGTGGGATGGATTGAATTCTATGACCTAAAAGAATGGGTATTGCACTGCGAAGTCAGACGCTGTGCTAATCAACACAACACCCACTCCTAATCAATATGAATTAGAAGCAAACATTTATATTAGGACTGCATACAGAAATCTTAGTACCAAAATCACATTCAACTGGGTGTTTCACAAGCCATCTGGGTAGACAACTTCTATTTTTATCAGTTTGGCTTTTTTTCCCCCTAGCTAAGTAGAACATTTTTATTTGCTTTTCACAAAACTCTAAGTGACAGAAAACCATAGACTGAAAAAATAATTGTGTCCCTGAAGACAGAGGAAGAACCCATAACTGTAATTACAAAGCACAAATTAGATGAAGACTTACCGCAACCAGGTGAACTAAGTGCATTAGCGGTAGGTTTTTAAGACCATGGGACTAGAAGAAACTTCAAGTGACAAGGTCTAGTCATCTGCTATCATACATGAACCTAAAAACAAGTTGAAGCTGAAAACTCTTTTGATGCTTCAATCTGACGTCTTAACTTACCCTTGACATCTATCCCTACGCTTGACCGACACATAAACTCTGCCAATAACCTGTTCACTCCTGTAACTTCTTCTAATACAGTTATTCTTCCCTTTTAAGTGTTTAGCCCAGCAGAGTTATGCTTTCACAGAATGGCTGAGATTGGAAGGACCTCTGGAGGTCAAACTGGTCGAACCCCTTTCTCAAGAAGGGTCACCTAAAGCTGGTTGCTAAGGACTATATCCAGATGGCTTTTGAGCATCTCCATACACGGAGACTCCACAATCTCCCAGAACAACCTGTACCAGTGCTTGCTTGGTCACCATCACAGTGAAAATGTGTCGCATGGTGTACAGAGGGAACATCCTGTGATTCAGTTTGTGCCCACTGCCTCTGGTCTTGTCACTGGGCCCTAGTGAAGAGAACCTCGCTCCATCTTCTTTGCACACTCCTCTCAGAAAGTTACACATATTAACACATTTTAATCCTGGCATAGGTACAAACAGGAGCGTATGTACTATTACAGCTACACTAACCTTCCCTGTACTAAATTTTCAAACTCCGTGGTCTGCTTTCTCTTTTGAAATTCATGTTTAATATTTAGTTACCCTTCAGTTGCAGCTTATCATTTGTGTTAGGACACAAGGAGATGGAATGAGGCTGCATTAGGGGAAGTTTAGATCGAACATGAGGAAAAGGTTCTTCATTGAGAGGATGTTTGATCACCAGAACAGGCTCCCCAGGCAATCACAGCACCACACCTGGTAACCCAGACCACACTCTTAGTCCCACGGTTTAGACTCTTAGTCACACGGTTTAGTTTTAGGTAATTCTGTGAGGAGCAGGGAGTTGGACTCGATGATCCTTATGGGTCCCTTCCAACTTGAGAAATTCTATGACATATCACTGCACCGTGACAGCCAAATTCCTTGTGTGCACTAGTGTGTGGGTTATACTTCTGCTCAGGCTCAGATCTGTGCCGATACATAGTAATGACACACACCTCCTTTTACCAGGCTGGATCCTTGTAACACCCTAAGACCACACCACCCCCCAAGAAGGACAAAAATCTACGCAGGAGAGAAATCAAAAGTACATCATCATTAACATACCAAAATAATAAATAAATAAATAAATCCACAACAAAAACCCTACACAATCTCCTCTGGATTATGTTCCATAAATAGAAACATTTAGGACACAAGTAACACCTATAGCAGATAACTGTAAAAAAAACTCAATAGAAACTATCTTTACTCATTGTTAAAAGGATGGGGTTTCCAATTGAAAGAAGCAAACTTTTAAGTATTAATAAAGAAACATAGCTGCTTGCACTATGACTGTAAGCATATAATCATAATAAAATAATTTGGAGAGTTTCCACCTATTACTTACCGCACAAGAACTGTTCAAGTGCACATTATGGGTTGCTCTCTCCTGATTCCCCTGAAGTTAGAAAGTTAACATAGCCAAACCAGACTAACAAACACCTCTAGTAATTCCTGTTGACAACTGAATCCATTGCTAATCCACCTGTCTGCTCACAGCCAGATGTTGCTGTTTCTTTGGCAGAAAAAGCCGGAATTGTCCACACCTCAAGCACATTCTCAGTTCAAGAGCAGTATGTCTTAAGTCTTCAAGACAAAAGCTCGGTTTAGCATGGAAACAATGGAGGTACGCATACATTTACTTCTACCAACTCTGCTGCAGGGACCAACAAGCTACATCAGACAAATTTAGGGCTTTATTGGATTTAGGGGTTATGGGAAATGCATTCAACCAAGACGCAAAGTTAAGGGGTGGGTGTGTGTGGTGTTAAAAAACAAACCCAAACTCCATACACCACAGTTTAGGAACCTCAAGGCTGGAAGTTTAAGTCTTGAAGAAGGTGAGAAAGGAAGCAGGATTTACTTGGACAATGATGAAGGATTGGAAACAGAAGTCTGAAGAGGTATGAGGACAAACTAGACAAAGGGACCAGAGCAGAAAAATCAGCTGCAGGAGGGGAACGCACATCCAGCAGAAGTCAGTCCTTCCCAGGGCCTGCAGTACAACATAAAATCATCACGTATTACATTGCTTTTCTACCAACAACAAGCACTTGCAAGAATCCACTGAAACGCTCTCATCCCTCTGGTTAAAAGAGAAAAACTTACTGCTACTAATAGCATTCCATCAATTTAATTAGTAGTAGCTACATGCACCTAAAAGTTACAACGTAATGACTGAAAGGAGCACATCCATATAGTGAATTTGTTTACTAAGTTTGCTTAAAAAGGAACAACAAAAGCATGGAAACAGTTGCAAAATCAGTTATTAAGAAGAGTTAGCAAACATGAGCATTAAGATCTCTTATACAACATTAAAGAGAATACACACAAAAGGAGTTGATTTACCTGACCCTTCACTAACTTCTTCCACACCATGGGAATTCTCTCATTCAAAGCAAAGCTACTCAACTTTTCCCCTTGTAATTTAATGTGTATCCCGTATTATATCCTATTTAAACCATGCTCTGAAGAGACTTAATCTCCTACTGGGCTTCTGTACAGGACTCACCACTATAACACATTAGCATGCCATAAAAAATTAACTTGTTTTCACAACATTTACACTATTTTTTTTTATAAATATGTGTATCCTTCCCACTTTATAGATGAGTAACCCAAGAATGGTTACATTCTAAACAGAATTTTTACATTTTAAAAATTCTTTTTAAAGAATTAGTTACAGGCTAAAGTTTAAGAACTACCCACCAATTTTGCCTGCACAGTTACGAGAAATTTAGGGCACAACTTTATAAAGTACGCCATGTTATACAGCACTGTGTCCAAAACTAAAGCTTCTGTTGAGCCATGCAGAAGTAGTCAGGGTCTAGAAACTGTCTTCCAGGAAATCAGTGTTCTACTAATAAGCTCTTGCGGGGAGTTTGGTTTAAAAAGACTTATCTGGGACCACAAGAAACTGATAGAAAGAAAGAATTCCAGTATTCCAAAGTGACATTCAATCACCCAAACCACTAGATATGCTTTCCCTCCCCACAGTCCGCAGTCAATTCATTTCACATTTTCCAGCTTTTGGAAAATATGTCAGCCAACTTTGATATGCAGCTCTAATTCCTAAATACAGCAAGTTGAAAAAATTATATATAAATTATAACTAAATACCACCATGGCATGTACTTAAGAGGACAGAAATTAATTAAAACTGTTTCCTATTTTTAAAAAGAAATTGCTATTTGAATATTGGTTTAAGGCATTTTTTGTATGTAATAGAGATGATTAAGGGGGCAATGACTCATTAAGAAATAAAAAGTATCTCTAAACATGCTCATATATAACATTGTATGAACAACCTGATGGGAGAGCTTACTACAGGCAACATTTGAAACATTTTGAAAGTCTTGCCCAAGTTACACTACCTCAAATCAAGCGCAGACTATTTCCTCCCGAAAATTGTACATGCATGAAAATATCTGTTCTTAATTCCCTCAGCTGCAGAAATGCTTCCAAGAACTACAGACTGCATAATCTAAGCTGGGCAAATGGAAGAAAAATGCATATCCTACTTGCTATCCCTCAGAAAAACTCCCTCACAAATCTGAAGACTTTATCATTGGGCTTATCCATTCTTTCTTCCATTTCGAAAAAAACAGGAACACAAAATGTTATAGCCTTACTCTGACTAGTTCATACTTTTCAAAGGAGGAAAACCCAATGTAACCTTTATTATATACCATGCATTAAGCAACCACAATCTACCTCTCTTAACCCTCTGAAAAGCACCGGGTGGCACACAGAGCGTCCATAGACACGGGCCCACACAAAAGCTTTCACAACCTGATGGCACAAAAAGCTCCAGTCTCTTCCACACACTTTGTATCCATGTACAGGAAGCCATAATGAATGACACACAATGCTTCATACTGAACTGTCAAATAACAAAATAATTATCCGAGAGTATCATACCTAATGGCAAGCTGCCTAGCACCTCTGAACATCTTCCCCAAGAAAAGTATCTCAAGTTTTTTAAGTAGGTATATGCTGGGGGGGGAATCCCTAAATACAATAAGAAGCTTCCATGAAGTATCTTCTGCTTACTTCTCATAACTGAGAACAAAAGAGAACTGAGTTAAGAACAGAAATCTAACATTTGCAATGCCAAACAAAGATGTCCTGGAAATCTGATTGTCTTCACTGAAACTCTATATGCAAGTAACAACACAGCAAAGTGAACAAGGTGGCCCAAAGATTATATAAAGTTTTGATGGTTTGTTGTTTTTTTTTTTAAAGATTTCCTCATGAACGTACTCAGTGTGGGTAACTATTTAAAAAAAAAAAAAAACAATAAAAGAAAATTATGTTCTTTTTTTCTTCTCCCTTCCTTTCTTGATGCTGAATTGAGCTACAGTGCTGATACACTGCAGGTGTCTCACAGAGAACCAGAGGCTGCTTTGATAGCTGTGGACAACTAATGCATATATTCACAAAAAAGGTGGAAAACCTCACTCAACAGTTACTTTGTAAGAGATTAAGTTTTAGCTGAATCTAGTCCTCTTTAAAAGAGATACAAAATGTAGTTTAGGTGACCATACAATAGAAGCAATTAAGACAATAACATTTTTGACTGCTAACTTCATGTCTTTTTTGTCCATTAAAGAGCATGCAAGTTGAAGCGTCTCATTCCAGCAGCAGAAGATCCACTAGGATTTCTAATTAAGTCAGAGAAAAAGTACACACAGTTAGTATTGTCTGGAATCTTTAAAGAACAGAGTCCAAATTAGAAAATCCAAGATGGGGTCCTGATCCCTGGTTACGGTACTACCATATAAATGGTGACAGACACAAGATGATTAGTACAAACATGCCCATCTGCTCTCAATGAAGTATCGTGCTTTCTAGTTTTTTATTATTAGTTCTTGAAGCATATCAATACCAAAGTTGTCATGAGCTGCTATAACAGAGCTGAAGACCGGGCAGTGTAAGAGAAGAAGTCTGATGCAGAATGTTTTTCCACTGCTTAGGGTGGGATGTGAAAAAGTAAATTCCACAGATGGGGACAAAGTAATGGAGGTCTTAATCCTTGGAACCTATTTCAAAGACTTCTTCACACTTTAGAAGAGGTTGAAAACCAGTATATGCAGACAGACAGTAGTAACTTTTAAAAAGAATGGCGGTGTTAACATTTTGATTCTTAAAAATGAAGTTAAAATATTAATTGTATTTCATGGAATTGTTTCAAGTTTGATGTGTTACAGTAAATACACATATTAATTTTTTATTGTAGAATCCAAAATGTTTTCAAGAGGTTTTGAAATAAACCACTAACTTGCTAAAATAACAACGTTCATTTCCATTCATACAGTTCACTTTTGATATATTTTAACTTAAGTATCAAAAAAAGTTTTCTGCAAGACTACATTCAACTGAAGATGTCGCCAATGGAAAAGCAATAGGTGTATCATTTACATACCTGCACAGTCTTAACTTTTAGATGTTCAACCTCTGAGGGCAAGGAAAAGTTTGGTGTTTTTTTTTAAAGCATATATTTTGCATTCTTTAAAAGCCTGTGCATGATTCCTTCCAAGATCTGTCAATGCTATTCAAATGGTCCAGAAGGTCTACAAATTTGGTAAATCAACATAACACTTCACCACCAAAGATCGTCACACTAACACATCCTTTAAAAAAAAAAAAATTCTCTGCTTTCCCTTACCAAACAATTTCAAAACTAACTGAAAGCCTCCAATATTCTCTCGGTCTTTCCTAAGATTATTTCAGGTTGCAGTATTGACATTATGTACTAAGAGTAAACACGCCATTACTTTAGAAGCTTGTTAAAGGGAGTGTGGTACTGACAAGTGGCAAGATAGTGTACCACACACAAGAAGTACTTTTAGGGTCTAACAAAGAAACTTGTCAGAAGGCAGGGAGGAAGACTCTGTCAAGAAAGAGAAAGGTTATGTATTTGGGCTAGGAAATACTAAGGGAAAGGGATATTAGAGTGAAAACAGTATAGAAAAACAATGAGTTGTAGTATCACATTTTCCTCCGTTTCCTACTTTGCATGTTTTTACTGTTCAGCTTCACATTTTCTTATTCATTGCTCCCATGAAAATTCCCCTTGTGCAACAAGTAGCCTTTATTACCTCTTCCAAAGTCAGGCTAGAAGAAAAAACATTTACTCCAAAATTCTTTAAATGAAAATCCGTTACTAAAAGGCTTCTACACATACCCCATTCAATCTCTTGCTCTTCTGTATGAATATAAACTGTGCGACTGAAGAAAGAAAGAGACAGAGAGGAAAAAGCATAACCTGAGAGCCTGGTAGACAGCAACGTATCCCAAAAGAAAATGCATCTCTTTTGATCTACAGGACACAACAGAGCCTCCTGTTCTAGAGCCAAAAATGGATAATGCCTGAGGTCATGCCCATATTTCATTACTATGCTTTTCCAAATGCTAACTATGACTGTTAGTTTTTATATTTTTAATTACAGCTTAATAATGACTTAGCTGACTTGCTCAATTTAAGTCCCTAAGTAAATTTGATAGATACAGCCTAAACCCAATATTTATATGGCACACAAGGGGGGGGAGGGGGAAGCATAGAAGTGTTACACACATGTGATTTTCCATTTTAATTGGATTTATTTAGGTGTTTCATCAAAAGCTGAACTACAGTTTA
>JAVJGJ010000014.1:24316964-24336445 GCA_035590215.1 Microhierax caerulescens | reverse complement strand
CCGCCCCACCCCGGGGGGGGGGGGGGGGGGCTTCTGTAAATACTGGGGGGCTGGATGAGGACCCTGGGGAGCTGTATCCGGCCTGCGGGCCGTGGTTTGAGGACCCCTGATCTAGAACCTGAGGGCCAGGAAAATGATGGTGTGGATGAAGGCCCATCCGGGTTGGAGGAGTTACTCAGGGTGAGTCAATCAACCCCATGCATCACGACCAGCTCTGCTAAGAAAAGAAAGGTGGTTGCAATCTGGCTCCACTCTTAAAGGAACAGAGGGCCTGATATGCCAACTGAACCCAGCTCACAGGGAAGTCTGCTACCTCCCTGGGGCCCAGGTAAGGAGTGTTACTAGAAAACTCCCTTGTCTGATATGGCCTTCTGATTATTATCCATTCCTGGTTTTCAAAGTGGGCAATGATGAAGTCCAAACAACAAGAAGTCTGACAGGAATTGAAAGACCTCAGGGCCTTGGGGTGACTGGTTGAGGGATCAGGAGCACAGGTAGTGTTTTCTTCTCTTCTGCCAGTTGCAGGGAATGACAGGGCATGTAAGTGGAAGGTCACACAGATCAATACCTGGCTCTGGTCCTGGTGTCAACAGCTGAATTTGGGGTTTTTTTTGATCATGGGTCAGTTTACATGGCATCAGACCTGCTGGCAGCCTGTCTCAAAGGGGGAAAAGGATTCTAGGTTAGGAGTTAGCAGGGATCATTAAGAGACCTTTGAACTGGATTTGAAGGGGGAAAGAAATAAACCCAAGCTTGCTAGAGACGAGCCTGGGAGTGGCACGCAAATGTTGGGGGTGAGATTGGTAGCAAAATGAAATGCATCTCTGCCAGTGCCCTAAGCATGGGCAACAAACAGGAGGAGCTGGAAGCCACTGTGCAGTAAGAGGATTGATGTAGTTGCCATCACAGAAACCTGGTGGGATAATTTGCATAACTGGAGTGGTGCAGTGGATGGCTATAAACTCTTCAGAAGGGATAGGCAAGGCAGAAGAGGTGGTGGAATAGCCCTGTATGTTAGGGAGTCTTTTGACTGCCTAGAGTTTAATGATGGTAACAACAAGGTCAAATGTTTATGGGTAAGGCAGGAGGAAGGCCAAGAAGACAGATATCATGGTGGGAGTCTATTGCAGACCACCCAACCAGGTTGAAGAGACAAATGAAATATTCTACAGGCAGCTGGAAGAAGTCTCACAATTGCTAGCCCTTCAACTTACCAGCTGTCCGCAGGGAATCCAGTACAGCAGAGAGGAAACAGTCGCCCTGCTGTTTACAAACAGGGAAGGACTGGTGGATGATGCGTCAGAGGACATCTTGGACATAGCAGTTATGAAATGATAGAGTTTTTGATTCTCCGAGAAGTAAGGAGGGGCAGAAATTCAAGCAAAATTGCTGTCTTCGATTTCAGGAGGGCAGTCTTTGGCCTGTGTTTGAGTCTGGTTGGCAGAGTCCCTTGGGAGGCAGTCCAGAAGGGCCACAGTGTTCAGGAAGTGTTGGACATTCTTCAAGAAGGAAATCTTAAGGGCGCAAGAGCAGGCTGTCCCCGTGTGCCAAAAGACAAAGCCAGTGGGGAAGGCTGGCCTGGCTGAACAGAGGAGTTTGGCTGGAACTCAGGAAAATAAGAATATTTTAGTGCCTGTGGAAGAAGGGGCAGCAACTCAGGAGGTCTATAAGGATGTCACAAGGTTATGCGATTAGATAGATTAGAAAGGCAAAAGCCCAGCTAGAACTCATGCTGGCCACTGCTGTTAAAGATTAGTTTTTACGTATTTAAAAATATGTTTTTACAAATACTTCAGCCAAGGAGAATGTCTATCCTTTATTGGAGGGGTGAGGGGGGAACATTATTAGAAAAGATGAGGAAAAGGCTGAGATACTTAATAGGGTTTTTTGCCTCAGTCTTTAATACCAAGATCAGTTTTTCTCAGGATACTCAGCCCCCTGAGCTGGAAGACAGAGACAAGGAGCAGAGTGAAATCCTCATAGGAGGAAATGGTTGGTGACCTGCTGCTCAGCTTGGATATACACGAGTCATTTGGGCCAGATGAGATCCACCCAAGGATATTGAGGGAGCTGTTGGAAGTGCTCACCAAACCACTTTTCAATCATCTATCAACAGTCCTGGCTAACTGGGGAGGTCCCAGAAGGCTGGAGGTTGGCCATTGTGATGCCCATCTACAAGAAGGGCAGGGAGGAGGTTCCAGGGAACAGCAAACCTGTCAGCCTGATCTCAGTGCTGGGGAAGGTTATGGAGCAGGTCATCTTGAGCGCCATCACATGGCATGTGCAGGACAACCAGGGGATCAGGCCCAGCCAGCACTGGTTTATGAAAGGCAGATCCTGCTTGACAAACCTGATCTCCTTTTGTGACAAGGTGACCTGCCTAGTAGATAAGGAAAAGGCTGTGGATGTTTACCCAGACTTTAGTAAAGCTTTGAAACCATTTCCCACAGCATTCTCCTGGAGAAACTGACTGCTCATGGTATGGATGGATGTACCCTACGTTGGGTTAGAATCTGGCTGGCCCAAAGAGTGGGGGTGAATGGAGTGATGTCCAGCTGGTGGCTGGTCACAATTGGTGTTCCCCAGGGCTCAGTGTTGGGACCAGTCCTGTTTAATCTTTTTATCAATGAACTAGATGAGAGGATCTAGTGCACCCTCAGAAAGCTGGCAGATGACACCAAGTTTGGGGACAGTGATCTGCTTGAGGGCAGGAAGGCTCTGCAGAGGGGTCTGGACAGGCTGGATCAATGAGCAGAGTCCAGTTGTATGAGGTTCAACAAGGCTGAGTGCTGGGTCCTGCACTTGGAGCACAACAACCCCACACAGTGCTACAGGCTGGGGCAGAGCGGCTGGAAACTGCCTGGAGGGAAAGGACCTCGAGGTGTTGGTTGACAGCCAGATGAACACGAGCCAGCCGTGTGCCCAGGTGGCCAAGAAAGCCAATAGCATCCTCACTTGTGTCCGAAATAGTGTAGCCAACAGGACAGGGGAGACAATTGTCCCCCTGTACTCAGCATTGGTGACACCATACCTCAGATCCTGTGTTCAGTTTGGGCCTGTCATTTCAAGAGGGACATCGAGGGGCTGGAGCGTGTCCGCAGAAGGGCAGCGGGGCTGGGAAGGGTCTGGAGCACAAGTCCTGTGAGGAGCGGTTGAGGGAACTGGGGGTGTTTAGCCTGGAGAGGAGGAGACTCAGTGGGGACCTTATTGGTCTCTACAGCTGCCTGAAGGGAGGCTGTAGGCAGGTGGGGTCAGTCTCTTCTCCCAGATAACAAGTGATAGGACAGAGGAAACAGCTTCAAGTTATTTAGATTGGATATTAGGAAAAAATTATTCTCTGAGTGGTCAATCATTGGAACAAGCTGCCCCGGGAGGCGGTGGAATCACCATCCCTGGATGTGTTTAAAAAACATGTAGATATGATGCTTAGCAATGTGGTTTAGCGACGAACTTGGCAGTTCTGGGTTAACAGTTGGACTTGATGATCTTAAAGGTCTTTTCCAACCTAAATGATCCTTTGATTTTAAAATTATATTTAACTATTGTCTTATTTCTTCCTTATCTGTGTTGTTAGTTATTTTAAATAGGTTAATTATTACATTCTAAGAGATCTTCTGCATCATAAAATCATCTGTCAATGTATGCTAACCAGGATGCAGGTTGGTGGACTATTCTACTTTTCGTGTCTGGAAAAAAGTGGGTGAGCTGATTTAATTTCACTGCCCTATTGCGTTCAAAGGTGGGTGTTCAATTGCAGGGAAGGTTTAGGGTGAAAAAGCTGCATTACAGCAGTTGGATAACACTGGTACTAATTTTCCAGCATGTATAGACACAAATGCTGACTGGTCTGTAATTTGACTCTCTTATTAGAAATGTATATATCTTAGCTTTTCTGTTTCTCCATCTCTCAAAAGTGGGGTATGATCTGTTTGTGGGTTTCAATAGTAATACTTTCTTTGCATAGATGTGCTTTCCGTTGTTTGTTTCCTAGTTGATGAGCCTGGGATAAATTTTATTTCCAAATTTATTTGCAAGTTAGAAGTTGTGAGTTATTCTATATGATGTCAACTAGTATCTTTGTGTGCTAGATTTTACAAGTTTAAATACTGTGAATTCTGAAAGAGGTAATTGTCAGGCTTTTAAAATGTTATGTTTTATGATTTAATTTCACAGTTTAGAAATGGGTTATGATCATTGTTGTAATAATTGAAGTTTCATATCTTAAACTCATTACTTTGTGATAGCTTTGTGTGTTGTCTATAGGGTAAGGATTCAGTTCCTCAGGCCTTTTTGGTAGTCACTTTGCCTTCCCAAATTCTGTACTTTTAGGATTATTCTTGCAAATACAGTTTACTAGATTAAGTCTGTTATATCAGTTATATAGGTTTACAAATAAATTGTGTTGTATTCTGAACTTCAAGGAATAATAACAAAATATTTCAAGAATAAATTTTGTTTACGGGTTTGCAAGACTCCTGAACCCTTGTCATTGTGTGTCTTTATTGTGACTAATGATGTTTGGAAGATACAACAGTAGAGTTTCAGTAAGTGAATTATTCTCCAGAACACTGAGCAAACAGAGTAAGTTCCTAGAAATAAAAATGAAAATGAATGCCCTATTAGTCTTGATTCATCAGTTCATACATAATCCTACAGAAACCTGAAGGTTGGGCTCCTAGAAGCTGTAGGGGCGTGTCTGTCTACTCAGCTAGTAGAAGAATTCCACTTACTATTTGCTGTCTCTTTTATTAAGGCAGATGGTCCTTACTCCTTAAGTTGTGTGTACTTATATTTGGCAATCAAAAAATTAGTGTGGAAGATGGGTCCAGTTTTTCTAGCATTATTAATTGCAAAATGTAGGATACTGTAAATAAATAAGAAAATTGGGCCATGTGTGAATCACAGCCAAGTAACTTCATATAAATTCCTGTTAAGTTTTTTATACCAGAGAGGAGTAGAGATGAAAATAAGCTGTTGTGTGTGATGTAGGATTTATTAGTGCCATTTTATCTGCATAGAACAAAAATAGGCTTTGAATCTTTCTGTGATCTCCTAAACCAGTGTAATACACATCCTATTAAAAGGCATAGGCTCTAACAAAAATAATTATCGAACAATGTCCAAAAAAAGCGTCTGTATTTCTGGTGTATCATACTTTGTTTTCTGACATAGCATTGCTATTTGTCCTGAGGTAACCTTGGTACTCTGGAAAGGAGAGAAAGAATGAAGAGGAAAAAACAGCTTGTACACAGCTTTGATCATGTTACTTGACAGTTGCATTATTAGTAATTTCTTCTGGTCCTCAGTAATCTGAATTTTATTGTTACGGATCTCTATTTTAAAAGCAAATATAACCAACAACATAGCTGTGGAACAACAAAGGTGTAGGAATGTAAGTTAATATGTAATACAGTGTCCCACCTCAGCAGTAGTGCAATCCCACATACTGCAAGTGCAGTTTGGTTTTTGTAGCCTTTTGGGTACGCTGCCTATTTCTGAGCTGGAATAGTTGCCTAAATTTCCGTAGAAGTGATACCTGAGTGTTGCAATGGTCTATAAATGCTCTGTGGCACTACCTGGCTGTTTTCTGTTTGCCAGTTTAGATATACTATAGAAAGCATAAATAGTCAAGGAGGTTTTGTCACCACATTTGTTCTGTAGATCAGACTTTAAATGGAATTGTATTGTTATCTCAGTTTTACAAGGTTTTCCTTTAAACTCCCAATTTCCAAGGGCTTTCTGAAAATAAAGTTTACATTTGGCACAATGGGGATTGCTCATTGGAATGGATTAATATGAATTTGATTTGATAAAGATTCTGATGTTATTGATAGATCAGCAGTTAATTGTTCCCTGCAACTTTGCTATAATCAGTTTCTCAGACTCACGTGTATTTCATGCCTGGGCAACACTTAGGATGAATTGTAGTTAAATCCAAGAGGCACTTCTTGATTCTTCTAGAAGTTTTGTCTTTGGCATTTAATGACAATGCAAATATAGCATTCTAGAAAAGCTTAATGGATTTTTGTAGTATTTCTACATCACCTGTTACATTAACTTCTGGAATTAATAAACATATTATTGGTAATATAAAATATTGAAATATAGAATGAAAATAAGCATGTTGACAGTCAACATTGCAACTGCGTCTCTCTGAGTTCCCCTTTTTATGCTCATTGGCTTCCCCACTGTATCTCTTTTTTGTTTCCCAGAGTATACTTAAATTTCTCCCATGATCTTTAGTGTTAGCTGTGCAAGAAGCAGAATGTAATGCAACTTATTCTGGCCTACAAATGAAGTAAACTTCTAACGAATAAAATGTTGCTTGGAAATGGCAGGCCTAAAAGACTAGGTTAATGTAGGATTGCAATTTTTTTCTCTTATTTAATCTTTATGGATTCTAATTTGAATCCCTGCATTTTTATCCATTTGTTTACAAATTTGTTTTGCTTTCATTTGTATGCTTCCCCCCTCCTAAAAATTCATACTATTTTTGAGATAGTATTTTGTCAGGTTTTCTTGAAATTGGTCTATCTGTCCAGAAGTCACCATAGAATGGCATTGCCTTAGGAAACCAAGCTAAAACACTCAGTCAAGTGGTTTTAAGTGATTCAGGAAGTGATTGTTTTTACTCCTGATTTGAAGTAATAAATTCAGGCATAGTAAAATGCATGGCTTTCCGATCACCTTGTTAGCCCTGAAGTATGAATGATAGGGGAAAACAGTGTAATTCACTGACAAACTGAGATATGAAAAATTTTTGTTCTTCTATCTTAATTTTCTTGTCATCTATTAGACTGAAACTGCAGTTCTACAAGGTGTGGTAACCCGTGTAGCAGCTTACTGCTGTGTTAACTAGGAGAGGTCTCCACTGGTAGCTGCTTATGATGTATCACCTTTTGGGGCCTCTTCTTAAATAGGCTCAACTGCTAAAGCTTCAAAGAAGTAACCGGGGATGAGTGTGTGTGTGTGTATGTGTGTGTGAAGAAAAAGAGAAACTGATTGCTTTCTTCTGGGTTGTGAATTCCAGTGGTTTATAGATCCAGTGAATGCCAGAATTAATGAGAAAATAGAGGCAAGTACGACTGTGTCATCAGGATTGGAGAAGACATAGAACTGGAATAGAAGAGTATAGGATCTTGAAGGAATATGGATACACTTCTTTAATCCTGATTTTCATTAGTAGGATAATCTTGAAATTCCATTTGATCTTTTACTTTTCCCTGAAAATAAGGAAATTGCTGTAAACATTTGTAGTTTGCTTTTGCTGTTTCTGTTCAACCCACACTGTATGTGCAAGCAGCATGGGCAAAGGTCAGAAGAGGGCATGCTGAGAGTTTGAGGTGCAGAAAAAGGATTTAAACATCCAGTTAATTTCTCAGTTGCATCCAGATTTCGTATGATCAGATCGGTTTCTAGAGGTATTTCCAAATGATAATTGATATGGATAAAACATTATCCATAGTAATAGTAAATATATTCAGTTATTTTAGAGTACTTAGAACTTACAGCAATATAAGCATAAATTAGATGGGTACAACTATGTCTTGAGGATGGAGGAGAAGAAACAACAAATACAGAAATAATGGAGAAGAGGAAAATATAGTGCTTTAATTTGGATTAGAAATTTAATTTGGATTTGAGTGTACTTTTATAAACCTGTTTGAAGTTCAGAAATAGGGCACAGTTACATTTATTTTAGCTATATTCCTTTTTCTGTGTCTTTTTTTCTATCCAAAAAGTAAAAATTAAAATATTTTTGCATTTTTCTTTGTTTAACAGTGTTCTGCTTGGTCAAAGTCGTGATGGCATTGTATTCAGCACTGATGATTATTTTCATCAAAAAGATGGATATACATATAATGCTGCTCAGCTTGGTGATGCCCATGACTGGAACCAAAAGAGAGGTTTGAATGCATAAGAGGAATCCTATTAAATTATGCTTATATCTAGAAAATAGAAGTGTAATGTGTATGTGTGTCAATAGTCTATATGAAAAGGAATGTATATATATGTATTAGTATAGGGTATATAGAAGTATATATTTAAAGAAATCTTTATATTTTAATTAATGTGTACATTAAATTTTGAAGCTGATTTGTTACATTTGATACTACTATCTTGATGACAGAATTGAACCTTTTTAATGCCGGCAACAGCAGAATATCCTATTTTTTCCAGTATCTTTCCTGATCTGAGGTTCATCTAGAATTTATGGAAGAGTTTTTCTGAGGAAGATTTTAGTTCACCTGTGTGGATTAACAGCTTTAATGTAATTTTTCTTAATACCTATAAATGCCCAAAGGCTGGTGTTTAGCTGGTAAGGAAGTAGATACCTGGGGTTAGAAGGGTAGCAAATTCTTGTCCTTTCTGTAGCAGTTTTCTAAGAATCTCATTATCTGTTTGGTTAGCTCTAAGGAGCAGACAGACTGAGCAACTCCATGGCCTGTGTAGGCAGAATACTCTGAGCTGCAGTATCTCAAGCAGATGCTTCCTTAGTGTCTAGAGGACTACTACTTTGCATCAAAAGATACAGAGAGCCAAGGAGGAAAAAAAACCCAAACAAATCTCCCCTCCTCACCCTAATCAAAATTTATGATACATGAGGGAGTGTTTATGTATGAACAGTGAAGGAACTGTTCATTAGAACAATCATTAGAACACGATTTATAAAGAGCACTTTTGAGGTTGGAATGCAGCAGTAACAAATACTTTGAATGAGCTTCCCAGCAGAAGCCTAAGGAGCAGAAGAGTTGATAAAGTAGTAGTTAATAGATGAGAGGGCTCAACACTTCACAGTTACAAGACCACCATACAGTTCTCACCTGATAATGGCTTCTGGCTGTTTCTGTGAAATTCTTGATGTGTTTGTGGCTGACATTGCTAGTACTGCTTAGAACTAACAAAAAAAAAAAATTTTCTTGGCTTCACTCTGTAGCATCAGAAAATTGCTTTTTTTTTTTTTTTAAATGGAATTAATTTTCACAATGCTTCTGTAAAATAGATAAGGAGTTATTGTTATGTTTTTACTGATTAACTGATGCACAAAGAAGCCAAGGAATAGATTTTGTAAAAGCCTTACTTTCAATTGTAAGATGCTTTAAAGTAGTTGTAGGAGGAGCTGAAGAATCTTCTTCATGAATCTGATAATCATAACTTTGACATCTGCCTCTCCATCTGGTTTAGTTTCAGGCTGCAAAAAGAACCTCATTTATTGATTCATGCACAAAGTAGTTCTTTTCTAAAAATGCAAAAGTTGTGTCCTTTTCTGCAAAGAATGGCAGAGGTTTTGCTTTCAAAGTAAAAAGGTGAAGGAAGTTAAACCAATGAAAATTAAGGTAGCCCATTTGTCCCAAAAGTGAGTGGGATACTCAGATACCCTCTCTGGGTACTCTCCTCTGCAGGAGTTCCTTCTGATGAACTTCTGGTAAGAATAGCTTAACTGTTGTCCCAGTTTGTATAAAATGGAGGTGGATATCAAGCTGGTAAGGGTATAGAACCTGAGTTTTTCCATATCCTTGGTTAAGTCTCCTGTGTAGCATTATGTAGAAGCTGAATGTCATAATCATGCTCTCTACATGTGCTCAAAAAAATGGTTGTGCAGTGTTGTTTTTTCAGGCACAAATCCTAGTAATGTGGGTTAGGAGTCCTCTGACAATGTTTTCTGGATGAACTGTGTAAGGGATTTAGAAGAACGCCTGATCTCAAGATCAAAGATAGCTTTAGGCATAAGATAGATGCTTAATTGATTTATCAAGACTAAAGCAGTCTTGGACTTGTGAGGAGATACCATGTTCGGCACTGGTAATATTAAAATGTTTTCTGTGCTGTGGAGCTGATGAATCTCAGGTAGCCAAGAGATTTGCATGTTTTGTCCCCTAAACCCCTCCAACCAGTCTCAGTTCTGCACTGTAACCTCTAGGGTTCTTCTGCTGCATAAGAAGCAGTATACTTTTGCTGGTTCTAAGTTAAAAGTGTGCTACTGCATAAGTGTCCTGCCAAACAAATTGCATCATGACTGTGTTCTGCCTGTCTTTCCATGAATAAAGATGTGAATTTGGATATGCCTTCTTACTAACTACTTGCTGGTTTATAGAACTCAGAAGCAGTTTATTATTCCTCAGGCTTCTGCCCTCATTTGGATTTGGTAGAAATGGGCCAGTGAGTTCAAACATTATTCAAGTGGAGACAGCATGGTTGTAATTTTTTTTTTTAATGGAGCTCAGAAATATTTCAGAGGTGTGATGTCTTTTTGTGAAGATTGCCTGTTTCTTAGTATTTTGTTGGAGAAGAACTGCAACACTTGACCACAGGTCTCAGTTCTACATGCCCCATGTGTAATGCAGCAGAGCTGGTAAAGCTGGAACCATGATATGGTTTCATACCAGGATCTCCATACTCAGCAGGCCACAGGCTTTAGGCAGTTTGCTTTGACTTCTATACTTCCCGTTTACCACCTCTTTGCATCAATTCACCACCACCTATTTTTTTATGCCCTTCACTTAATTTTTCTTACCTTCTTGCTTCTGCTTCTTTCCATTCCTGTTTCTACCTTTCAGTGCTTTTTTTCCTTCTCTTACAACAGTGTGTTTCAGTCAGACTAGATTAGTGCAAAAAACATCTGGAACATCTTATTTACATTTAACATTTTATTTGAGTTACATAGTTGTTTATTAACTGGCATTCTTTTTCATTGCAGCAAAGCAAGCAATGGAGCAGGGAAAATCTCCAGTTATAATAGACAACACAAATACTCAAGCGTGGGAAATGAAGCCATATGTGGAAGCGGTAGGTTTTGTTGTGTGATTATATAATTTGTTACAACTTTTCAGACGTACCTTCACGTGTGATAAGTTGGTCTGTTTTGTCCAGAAATGTTTTCCTTACTCAAGTTTCTAAAAAGAGTCTGCTTATTGATACGATCAGTAATTGGCATGGCTATAGTTCAGACCAGTTTAAGGATTGACTTCATCTAATCTGCTTAGCCTGGAATGAAAGCTAAGACTGATTGGGAGTAAGTGAAACTCAGCATGTTACCACCACAGAGTTAACTGCATCTGTTTATTATACTGGTCTAGAAACTTTTTGCTACATTTTATGTAATAATGATACACATACTACACCTTTTTCTTTGCTTGCTGCAGGCTCTAGAAAAGGGATACAGAGTGGAGTTCCATGAACCAGATACTTGGTGGAAGTTTGATCCTGAAGAATTAGAAAAGTAAGGTTTATATTACAGAAAACATTGTACTTCATATATATATAGTCAGATAAACAGGTGCACATAAATATATATATATGTAAATATAATATATATTATTCAGTATCATATTTTTAAATACTTAACTGCTAGTATAAAATACATTTTATTTAAACAGGCATTTTGAGATATACCTTTAAATGGAAGTGTTGTGGAGAAACAAAGACAAATAAATAGAGGTCCTCTTCTGTTGGCCCAAAAAGTTGATACTAAAACTTTGTTGGATGTGAGTAGAGAAATGATTAATCCCTGTAAGAATCACTGCTATTGTAATACTTATTCTGAGAAATTGGTTGCTGCAAAATGATGACAGCAATAAATAGGTAGAAGACAAATAGAAATTACACATTTTGTAAGGAGTGCATCAGTGTAAGTACATTCTTTTGTCTACTTTTATACGGGTTCCAGTGTCAAAGAACAACAGCCTATTACTAATCAGGAGAAGTTAAAAAGAAAGCTCAGATTTTACATTGTTCTATTGCAAGATTTTGTGAAATTGTCCCCAGTCTTCAAAGGATCTGACTTAAGAGTACTGTTGGACATAGGTCATTGGACTTCTGGGATGTTTGAGTGCCTGGGAAGCTGCTTATGAATCCTGGTTAATGTCTCTTTTGTCTCAGATTATCTGCTTTAGGAATCTAGGAGGTATCAAACCATCTTAGGGATATTTAATTGTTTGAAATGTAATGTAATATTTTCATGGTTGATCCCTAAGAGTTCTTTCACTGATTGTCATTTTATATGATTCCAACTGACTTGGTTTGTAATTGTTTCAGCTTTGTAAAATAGCCCCTACAATGCACAAAGTATGTGTGTATAATACTTATATTACTGACTTGGACTTTATTGTGTTTATAAATCTTTTAAAGTTTTCATCTTTTGCTTCTAAGGTACCACTAACTTACCTTTATAGATGGAGTACTCTCTCTGTAGAAGAAAGAATTCTAGGAAGTTTTTCTAGTTTGGGGTGCAGCACAGCTAAGTTAGGAAACTGTCTTAATAATTAGACACTACTAAGATGTTCAGTGTAAGATTTTCAGTATATGAGACGGACTCATTTTCCAGGAAAATTCACATTTTCACACCTTCTTAACAGATAACAGGGGGAAAATAAGTGAAGTGTTATTATCATTGAATTTTATTGTCTAGTCATTAATTGTAGGAATAAAGTTTATATCTTTCCCAAAACCAAAGGAAACTCCTTGAACTGCAAAGTGATGCTGTCAGTTCTTAGGAGCTTCCTAGAAATGCTTTAGCAGCTCCAGTTACTTCGAATATTTGAATAGAGGCCCCTTGTCTAGAAACTTTATTTTCTGAGAGTTTAGGAAGGATGGTGATGTGAGGTTTCATTTTGTTTTTCAATTCCTTGGGGAAAGAGCTCAATTTTTAAGAATTTTGGGGGTTATTTTGGTTGGGGTTTTCTTTCATATTTTTGAATTTGGGTAATAGATCATGGTAGAGATTTTTTTGTAGTTTTGGGATTCCCCTTAGGAAAGTTGAGCTTAACATTTTGTGCGGTGCTTGAGAAATCTGTGAAAAGGCTCTCTAGGTCAACACTGGGTGGGTTCTTGATGTGCAGAATGTGATTGATGTTTTACCATTTACCAATGGAATGAGTGTCAGTGTCTTTTCTTTCCGGTTTGCCTGTGAGGTACAAATTATCTTTAAAGTCACTCATGAGTGATTTTTGCTTTTAGTTTTGTTTTGTGCACATAACTTTTGTGGAAACATCATGACTCCACAGGCATGTCTTGCTGTAGTACTCAAGACTTCTTGCATAGTATTTATCATAGAATCATTGAATTATTTAGGTTGGAAAAGACCTTTGCCTCCTATCACCCAAAAGTAATCATCAAAGTAAACTGTTAGACCTTTATATAAAGGATCTTTGATACAATTCTTAGGAAATCTTGAAAACTGCAGGTGAAAGAACAAAGAGTGGTAAAATCACTGGTAGAAGAGATATTATTATTATTATTATTATTATTATTATTATTATTATTATTATTATTTTCTTTTTTAAGTGTCTAATCAGTGCTGGATGAAAAAGTTAAACTCTGTCACGTTTGTATGCTTTCTGAGAAGCTGGTCAGTTGAGAACTAGAACTTTTCTTTTAAAATAATGTACATTTCATTCAAGCTTTTGGGGAATAACGGTTGTCTTGCATATAATCTGTATTTTGGGACAGCTGTTAATTTTTTTAAAATGCTGTGTAGCTTCAGACAGAAGTGAAACACAAACACGTTTAATATAATCCTTTTTCCTTCAATATGATCATAAAACTGCAATTTGGTATTGACTTCATTAAATTCCTGCAGATTCTTTTGAGGAGTTACGTCTAGGCAGAATTACTTTGCCAGTGTATTGGTATGTAAGATTCTTCTAGTGCAGAAGCATTTAATAGTGACAGGAATTTGCTTTTATCAATAGATTCTGTGTTCCTCCAAGCAAAACCATCTTCCAAAGCAACTATCTGTTAGGAGCTTTTGCTGGTATGCCAGTATTGGCTAAGGGTAGATGGCTTTATGCTCTTACTGCATAGCCAAACCTCCACAAGATGAAAGAGGACATACCTGAAGAGGAGATCCCCATATTAAATGACACTATAGAGCAGATTTGTTTCCTTTTTAAAATTAATTTCTTTGTTTGATGTGATTTTGCTGTTGCTGATTCTATTATCCTGCCTTGTTCTTCAAGGAAAAGTACTTGCTCATTTATGAAGTGATTCTGCACAAGTCCATTCAGTTGTGGATGAGTGTGCCCAGAGCACTTGAGCTGTAATCTTTTTCTAGGAGTACTAAGATATGAAAAAAAAAATTAATAATTTTGTGCTTCAACTGTTTGGTGTAAAAGGACTTAGACTCCCTCTTCTGTTTTTTTTTTTCTTTTGTGAGAGTCCAGTGCTTTATAGAATCCTCATATTTCTAGAGGCTTGGCTTTTTTCTCTACCATTAACCTAGTTCATATTTGTTAATAAAATCAAAACTGTTGAAACTTGTGAACGGTTAAGTGCAACATACAGCTGCTCCTGGATTTCTTTAGGACAATGTAGAAATTAGTAGCATTTAAACATTGAGCTGCTTGTGGTGTTCACTCTGGCTTTTTATGTTGTCTCAGGAAAAAGTATCTGTGACAGAAGTAGTCTACTTAGGCCATTTCTTCCCAGGTGGGTAGCTGATAAAATACACCTTAAGGAACCAGCATAATTCTGACTACTTCTGAGATCACCAGTTCTTCCATTCTGAGTGCGAGACTAGCGTGCTTTTCACAGTATGCTTTGACTTTGAACCCTTACCAACCTGACACGTACTTCTTGTTTGTGCCTCTTATTATAACATCCTGGGGAGGGGCAAGAGGGGGATCAGTCTTTTAAAATCTTTCTGTATATAGTATCCTCTTTCCAGTATAGCCTGTTTGTTCCCAGTATTGATTTCTCCTTCGTAGATCTGAGCAAGTTGGTAAGGAGGCCTGTGCCTTTTCTGTCCCTGGCAGAAAGCACAAAGATGCAGGCATATATTCCCTGTTGGTATAAATTGGAAATAATTCAGCTTGGACAAAGGTTCCTTGGTGATAAGAATATATTGGGTTATGATAAATGCTTGTCTACACTATCAAAACATTTTGTTTATGTTTTGCATCTGTTCTTTTAGGTTCAGTTCTGTTACGCTGCTGGCAATTCTCTGACATTCAGTTTGTGCATGAGTTTCATGGTTTTCTTTTTGGCAGAGACCGAAATTTTCTGCTTAAAATCTGTTGATTTTAAGATCCTATTCTATAGGTACTGAAGACTTAGACACATTCTAATAATGTCTAATGTCTCACTGAATGCCAAGTTCTCACTGAAAGTAGCCATTCACTAAACACTGCAAGAACAGGACAACACTTTTGACCTCTCTTCCCTTACATGTGTTTCAGTACATTTCCAAATTTACAGCAAGTATCAGTAAGAGCTAGAAGGTAAAGGTATCATGAACATGCTGTTCTGGTTCAAAAATTAAATTGCTCCTTATTTTATATAGAGATTTATTGATGAGAAAATACTCTGCCATTAAGTCTTGAAACCATGTAGTTTCATTTATTATGCTAGTTTGAACATTGTGTTCATAAGTAGTACCCTGTAATATTATTCATCCCTCTACTCATTAAGTAGTATACTATGTAAAATCTATTGAGCAAAGACCTTTTAGGGTTATTTAGGTACATAGTCCTCCTGAATAACATCACGTTTCTGTACGAAGAAGAATGACTGTATTGTTTTCCGTTCTTTAATATATGCAGTGAATTGTTAGAATAATCTTAACACAAGTTGAATATTAAAAGAATGAAGATATAGTGTAATAAAAGTTAAATTTCAGATATGAAAAGCAAAACTAAAAATTGTGAAAGTAGAAGTTTTTTTTTCTTGAAGACTGTAAACATATAAGCATATCAGACAATTTATTTAAATTTTTATTTTTGTAGGAGGAATAAACATGGGGTCACTCGTGAGAAGATTGCTCAGATGTTGGAACGATATGAATATCAAATATCCATACCTATTGTCATGAATTCAGTGGTACCTCCCCACAAAAACACTCAAAGGCCACCTCTGCAGCGAAGACATAGGTGGGGAGGCAATACAGACTCATGGAATTCTTTCAATATTTCTGGTAGCCGATAACACAGTTGCAGTCAGTTAATAAAAGTCTGTTACTTGCCCTTCTAAAACATCATCACTTCCAATAAATCAAGACCATTTTCTTCTGGAGCTTGTTCCTTTAATGGACCTGCATGTAAATAAAATTGTACATTAAATGTTTTTTAAAAGTATATTGTTACAGTTGTAATAACTTTGATTTCAGTAAAATATTTAATATAGTATGACATATAGGAGAGTCTTCCTTCATAAACTGAAGACAATGATGTTGTCATATATCAAGTAACTGTTGAGCAGTTTATTTTAAAGAGGTCATATTAGACATCTTTTAAAAGAGAATCAAAGCCCCAGAAGAAGAGGTTATTTACGTAATAACCGATTTTAATGATTGTCATTTAGTCTTCTTACCTTCTAGGAGATTTTTTTGAAAATGCTTATGTCCTGGATTGTTCTTTTGTTCTATTTGGCATGTATTGCCAATTGGCAAAATTTTCGCATGTATTTTCTGGTTTCAGTTGTGGTGGTTGGGTTTTTCTTCTGTCTCAAAAGCTCATCTGGCAGCTGAAGCAGCATTCTGCCAATATAGTATTCACCAGCCTTAAACTGTGCAATCTGAATTAATTTTTTTTGTGTTTCTTCTCTGTGGTAGTATATAAAGACCACCTTCCTTGTGCTGACTAAAAAAGCCTAAATTTTATTACTAAACCCCCAAAATTTCACAGCTATGTCTTTAAGTCAATTTTTTTCATTTACAGTAAAAATGAAGTATTAAAGCATTAGGTTGACAAGTCCCAGTCCACAGTTGGGATGTATCAATTCAGTATAAATAGTGGATATAATTCTGTAAAACCATATTGCATTTCTAATTTTGGCGCAGCCAATGTAACCTTTTAGTAAATAACAAAGAATGAGCCAACATGGAGATTGACTAATTTACTGCCCTTTTTCTCTTAGAATATTATGTGTAAGTTTTCACTATTCTTGTTTTCTAACAGCTTGCTGTATTAATAAAATACATTTGTCTTCAGTGTTGGTTTAGTAGTTCCGTGCAACAGTTTCTACTGTTTTCAAGCTTGTAGGATTTTATACAGATGAGCATTGTTACTAACCTGCCAGCTGAAACAGCCTGTCTTCAGTTCTAACTACATTTGATTTCCTTATACACTGAATGATTAAATCCTGAATAGGAACTTTTGTCAAGAACATGAGTAAGTAGCTAAAAGAATTTTTATGCTTTTCTGTTACTAATTTTGTGGATTAGTTACCAGCCAGCATGATTTTTTTTTTTTACTTCTAGACAACTTTTGAATAGGTGCAAAAAATGTCTTCGTCTTTATAAAGTCTGAATACCATGAAAGTTGAAAATCTAGGTATATGATGAAACAGCTTTCTGTAGTTTTCTACACCTATTGTGCAAATCTAAATGTGTACAATTCAGTGTATATCTGCAGTAATATTTTCATCAGAGATTCTGTTGACTATAAAAATTGAAGTGTGCAGTTTCACATTTTACAATAATTGTTTTAATTATTTGAAAAATAATTTAGAATACTTCCCTAGTGCATGGATTGTTAATATATTGAATTACACACACACACACACACACATATATATATAAAGCTCCTCAACTATATTAATTGTCGTCCCTCGTCTGTTATTCATACCAGTTATGTTACTGTATTTTAGTTGTTGTGGTTATCTTTTTCCATGTATGAAAAGAATCATGGAAGTCAATGTAAACAGTCAGTAAGTACTTCAGTTATCCTGAAGTTTTTGTATTTAAACATGAAAGCGTATTTCAAGTGGGAGGAAGATAAAGAGGTTTTAGAAAGGCTAATTTTATTTATGTTACTTTAATCCATAATCATATGGTAAAATTTATTGAGGCTTTATGTAATATTCACACAGTATGCTAAGGTATGAAAAAAAAAGATTACTATTGAAAATTAATATTATGATATCTTTTGGTACCTTCTTCCTTCAGTTTTTAAAGTAAATGGATTTTTTAGCAGTTTTTAATTGATATTTAAGTTCTCTTTAACTGAAGTTTGTATTTAAATAGATGTGAATTTGTAGTATTTTAAAGTGGTGCAGCATTTTTTGTGTTACCTTTTTCATAAATTATTGTTGGGTGGTGAGTAGTTTTGATAGGCAAAACATGTTGATCGATAATAGGCTTGCAGTTTGCAAAGGACACATAACAAGAAAGGAATGCTTTGCAACTTGGCACTGTATCAAACATTACTTGTAAACTGCCTAATCTATAAAGCTGTATTTCAGGGTAAGTGCAATGACATGGTGCGTGAAAACACAATGGAATTACTGTCAGTGTAACATGTTTTTGTTTCATAATATATCCATATTTCATGAGGATATGATAGTCATGGTCATACATGTATCTCAGAAGTTGCTTTTATGCTACAATATTTATATGTAAAAATAATAAAAGGCAATGTGAAATACATGTTGCAGGTACTTAATTTCTCCTGCTCCCTCACAAACAAGGAAAATTACTTATTTTATCAAAAACTGTACAAGAAATGTAAGAACTCGCTGATCAATTAGACTGGAAGTCTTAAAATTTTAATGTCTGGTATAGTTTTAATGCAGTATCTCAATGATGATGATAATGTACCTAGAATGTAGGTTTCCTGTTTTAGATTTTTAGTAAATTGCTAGTTCAGCATATTTCATGAAATGATAGTGTCAGCATTTTTTTTTTACTGAAACTAATGCATAGTACCTTAATGTTACAGTTTCAGATTCTAAGTATCTGCTGCATACTTCAAACTAGTGAGATGTTTGGTAAGTAAATTAAAACAGAATAGTTAAGATAGCTGTAGTTTTAACATCTTATTCTTCTAAGCATGGAATTTAAATGAGAATTAATTTGCAGGACATATATTTTATTCATAGCTTACTAGTTAGCATCAGCTATGTAGGATTAAGTGTTGTTATAGAATAAAACAGTTCTGGTTTTACTGTTTCATTTAAATTGCTGGTTCTTGTTTGATTAGTTTAGTTTTTGAATTATCAAAAGTCTTCATCAGCTTTGTCCTTGACAGCTGATTTACTGTTCTTATTTTTCTTTTGTTTGGAGAAGAAAAAAACCCCAAACAAACTAAAAAAACAACAAAACAAAATAAAATGACCCCAAACCCCACAAATCCAAACCCTGGAAGACCTGTGTGCTGGTTTTGGCTGGGATAGAGTTAATTTTCTCCAGAGTAGCTAGTATGGGCCTGTGTTTTGGCTATGTGCTGAAACAATATTGATAACTGGGATGGTTTAGTTACTGCTGAGCAGCGCTTACACAGCGCCAAGGCCTTTTCTGCTTCTCATACCTCCCCACCAGCGAGTGGGCTGGGGGTGCACAAGAGGTTGGGAGGGGACACAGCTGGGACAGCTGATCTAAACTGACCAAAGGGATATTTCATACCATGTGACATACTCAGCATATGAAGTTGGGGGAAGAAGGAAGGAGGAGACATTTGGAGTGATGGCGTTTGTCTTCCCAAGTAGCTGTTATGTGTGATGGAGCCCAGCTTTCCTGGAGATGGCTGAACACGTGCCTGCTGATGCGA
>JAVJGJ010000014.1:24296158-24316864 GCA_035590215.1 Microhierax caerulescens | reverse complement strand
GTTTCCTGGAGATGGCTGAACACGTGCCTGCTGATGCGAAGTAATGAATGGATTCCTTGCTTTGCTTTGCTTGCATGCACGGCTTTTGCTTTCCCTATTAAACTGTCTTTATCTCAACCCACAAGTTTTCCAGCTTTTACTCTTCTGATTCTCTCCTCCATCCCACCAAGGGGGAGCGAGCGAGCAGCTGCATGGGGCTGAATTGCTGGCTGGGGTTAAACAGTGACAGGGTAATGTAATGTTGTGTTGTTTTTAACCTGTGATAAATGATCTGTTGTGAAGAATTCTGTCTTCTGATCATGTAGTCATGTCCTCTTTAGGTTTGTTCTAATCTAATTTTTCTTGCTGCATAATTTTTTTAAGCTTTTTGTCTTTTAAGAAGAAAGCCAAGGTGTTGTCATTTCTCATCTATCCCTTGAAAATTTCTGCAGAGATGGTAGGTTTTGTTTATCCACTAATAGATAACTGAAAGCCAAGCTTTGTCTAGCTGTGACGGAACCTATAACATTTATATTTAATTGTTTTGTGTCTGTCTTCCCTGATGCAATTTAGACTTTGCCAGTATTTTCTTCTTTGAGCTGACCAGTAGGATTCATTTCCAGTGAACTGGAAAAGTACTGCTTTTGTATTTTCACATTCATGTGTGTGATATCTGTAGTTTTAACTGCTGTTTCCTCCTAGCAATGGAGTTTTCTGGAAGAAATGTTTTCCCTCTGTGCTGGTGCATTGTGGAGATGAGGTGACTAGGTATAAGATGAGAATTGAGGGTTTTCCATATGAAAGAACAGACATTTATTACAACGTCCAGTAAAGGACAATAAGAAGACATAGTGTTGAAATGCAGTTCCTAAAATTGAAATTAAGTACTCAATTTAAGAGTGATCAAATGTTTCATATAGATTGGATATGGAAATACTTAAGTGTTTCTACAGTGACACTTATTTAAATGTTTACATTTTCATATTTTGAAATAAAAGCAACAGGAGATATTAAAGCTTTTTAGTAATAATTCCCTAGGTGAGAATCTACTTGTACATCAGTCAGTTGGAGGTGTGTGTGTGTGTTTCATTTTATAGGCTACTTTGAAATTACCTGTAAATCAGCTTATGTTGAGGTCACAGAAAAGTATATGAAAACAGAGCTATTTTAGTTATTTAGAAGATAAAGTAGTAAGTAACAGGTTTGTCAAGGTCAGATCATCTCAAATTTGTCTGATTTATTTCTGTAGTAATGAAGAAGCAGCAAGTGGTAGCTTTAGCTTGAGATACTGTCAATGTCATTCGAGATCAAGGATAATAAAAGCATCGAAGTATTGCATCTGGAGCAGGTCTTTGCAGTTTTCTTCTAGCTGATAATTCTGCTACTTCATTTCTCAGGTAGACAGGCAGTCCTTGACCATTTAATGTGTACCTTACTGATACATAGTGCCATTGTAACGATACCATGTTATGCCACATCTGAATATATTGTATCCACAAAGTAACTTCTTTACAGTTGTACTTAGTCTTTTTAGTGATGTTAAATATTTTTCTTTTGAGGCTGTTAATCAGGTTCAACATTTTTTTTTGCAGTCCCTGAAAATGATGTCAAAGTAACTGCTTTATACTTGTGTGGATCATCCTGCTTGTCCTTTTAAAATATTTTCCTGATACTAACTCTCTAATTATTCTAGGATTTTATGGAATCAGTAGAAAAATATTTTATGAGCAAAACTTTTGGAACATGTGCTTGCATGTTGTCTAACTGCCGATTTTAAAAAAACATTAATTCTTTAGTGGATGGTGTTTAATGTCTTATATTGCTAACAGACAAGAAGTGCTGCTGTAGCTGACTGAATAAAATTTTGCTTATTTCTAAGTGCTTTATTGTATCATTTACAAATCAGTCTTGGTCATGGGCCTGTAATGTTGGTTTTGGCTATTACTTTATTTGTGATACCTCCAATATTTAATTTTTTTCTCTTTACTCAGCCTTAGGTTTTGGTAACCTGTACTATAGGTTATAATAGTCTGTAAGAAGTTACTGAACAGCTTATCCCACATCTTTAACCATGAAAGGGTTCTGAAGGCTTATGAACCAGACTTAAAAGTGGATTAACTATATTATTTTCCCCCTATTTAGCATTTTTCCTGGTAATTTTCCTGTATTGCTTGTAAGATGAATACACTTTTTTACAGGGATCTTGACAACAGAAGTATAGACATCTGATCTTTTACCTGAAGCAAGGCAGGTATACATAACTGAGCTTCATTTGCAGCGTTTTGCAGTGGTTTGGTACATGAGCTAAATATTCAGTGATAAAATTGCTGAACTATTTTCACTTTATGAAAACTGCAGTTGGAAGACTGTGCTTATGACTGTGCTTATGGCTGTGCAGCAAAACTGCATTATATTTAGGAGTATGAATGGTATTCTGTGTATTGTGTGTATGTAGAAGGCACAGTTAGAGCATTGCGTTTCATTCTTCTCTTTTTTTGTTCCAGCAGTCCAGACTGAGTTCTTGTTGCATGTCCCTAATGCTTCCCATTTTGGTCCTAGACCTTGAGGACAGGTTTTATTGTGAGTAAAGATAGCTGGTTTAGCTGTCCATGGCTTCATAGGGAATTGAGCTGTAAAGAGGTTAAAGGAGTTTGCGTTTTGCCTAGTTAGTTGTGGTGCCTTTGAGCTTCAAGCTCACTGGAGCACGTATGATGTGACATACTGGAGTGAGTTGAGCAGAGGGTGCTCAGGTCCTGGAGCACCCAATATACAAGAAGAAGCTGGGAAAAATGGATCATTCAGCCTTAAGAAGGGAAAGCTATGGCTAAGACAGCTTAATGCTGTCTTCCCCTACCGAATGCGAGAGCATGAAGGTGGAGCCATGGGTAGGGGTTGCAACATGGGAAATTCCAATTTGATACTAGATTGTGTAATCTCTATCCTTGGGATATTTGAAACTTGTCTGTGCACAAGGCACTGGGCAACAAGATCTCGATATTGCTTTGAGCAGAGGTTGGACCATATGGTCTCCAGAGGTCCTTTCTGACATAAATTACTATATTCTAATAAATATAGTGAGAGTTGTGTCCATAATATCAGAAGAGTTAGCTCTTACCTATCAGAGAAGGCTTTAAATAACTAACAGAATTGTTGCCTGGTTTCAGGGTGTCAGGTGCAGGCTTGCATTAATACAGCAGTCCATCGTTCTCCTCTTTCAGTCCAGCACTAAGTTTCTGGCTTTAACTGTAGCAGCAAAACTGGCTGTGCCATTTATTCCAGTTATTTTGTTTCATAGCTGTATTGGCAGAGTTGCTCACAAGTTCTTGACACCACCTGTAGCTGATCCCCTCTTTTTTCCCCCAGGCAGTGTCCATGACTGCTTGTCTCTTGTTAATTGTATTGTCTTTCCAGACTTAGAAAAAACTGGAATATATTAGTGTTTATCTAAAGTTGGTTTTTTTTTTCTGTCCAAAACCAGACTTCTGTTGACACTTCCACATTGGAGAACTGAAAGACACTTTTCTGCATCTGTTCATCCACAACACTCTAGGAAATTTCTTCACAGAAAGGGTGGTCAAGCATTGCAACAGGCTCCCCAGGGAAGTGGTGGAACCATCATCCCTGGAGGTGTTTAAAAAGCACATAGATGTGGTGCTTAGGGGCACGGCTTAGTGATGGACTTGGCAGTCCTGGGTTAGCAGTTGGACTTGGCAGATCTCAAAGGTCTTTTCCGACATAAATGGTTCTATGATTTTATGAAAAATACAAGGCTGTTTCATAAAAACTAATCAAATTTAAGGGGTAAGCATCATGGTTTTTGTGTATCTCTAGTCATTTTGGTGAAAGATGTTTAAAAGGGAAATTAACTAATGCAAATAAGTAGTATGAAGAAATAGTAAGTAAAAGTTGGATGCCAGTATGACAAAGTACTGGAATCTATTGAAAAGGTGTAATACCTTCCAGAGAATGCCCATTTCAATTGAATGCTGTGTAGCTCTCAATATTTCATGTAGCATTTGAGATGCATAGAATGACTGCAATACCTGGAGTAGATGTTCTGAATAGCAACATTGTCTGCAGTTGGAAGTATTTAAATTTTAATGTTGCTGTAATCTAGGTTAGAGGCTGGTTACTTAATATTTACTGATTGGTTTTCTTTACTGTTTTCCTCTTGCAACTTGCCCCCACCCCCACCCCCTTATTCTTGGATTCATCTGTCTGATCTGTCTGAGTCCTGTGTGTTCAGTTACTGCAGTTGTTTTCCTAACCCTGCATCCATCTCCCCCTCCCCTTTTCTTCCCTGAACTATAAACTTGTGTGGAGAGCTACACCTTGTTCTGTTTTCTAACACCCCAGTTCAAACTGATGCTATTTTAAAAACTGAGTATATATGTTCCCCCTCCCCCCAGGCTGTTCTTTTGATTTTTTTTTTCTTGTTCTGCTGAAAGTAGTATTTTCTGTCATACAGTATATTTTTCTGTGGTTTTGAAGCTCACACTTTTGTTCCCAGAATTATGGTCTGTGTTTTGGTGGATATTTAATTACATGTCATTTCTCCAGTTTTGTTGATTGAAGCTATTTTAAACACAGCTAAAATGTGTCATCTTTCATTGAAAGTTTCTAACAGAACATATCTTTTCACATACACTAAATATTCCACTCTACCTTGCACCTCTGTTGCTTCCTTACACTCCTACCCATGTTTTTCTCAACTTGATTTTGATTGTGCCTTATCTCAAGCTTCATTTTACATTTGTTTTGTGTGTGAATGTGCCTTGGCAAGAAAGCAAGCACTTCACCCTGTAAGTCTAATTTTGACTTTTTCGTGTACTTGCTTATCCATATGTTCTGTTTTGATGGCTGTCATCTATGTGTTCAAATACTAGGATGAGAAATCACAATATGTAGTTCTCATTTCCTGGTTAGTTAGACTATATTGGCCAAAATATACAATGAGGATATTTTTTTTAGGAATTAGTATCTGGAAAGTCTGCTTTATTTGTGGACCACATTTTAAGACATGATTTATTTCACATCATGAGATCCTCAGTAAATTGTCTTTTCCTGGGTAGGACTTCTTGAGTGGAATTCCATAAGCACATGCCTGGAAAACAGTAGATTGTAAGGGAGGGGAACTGAAAAATGGATTCTGAGATGGCTCATAGAATTGAATTTTTGAACAGAGATCTTATTTCTCCTAAAATCAAGGATCCACTCAGATTCGATGCTATCTTGTATTTTAACTGGTTGGTTTATAGACACATTGTGGATTATGTCCTATCTGTAACAGCAACTCAGTTTTTCATTTGGAAAGAAAAAGGTTAAGGTTTGTAAGGTAATTACTAACTTTTGTATGTTTTTTTCAGTAGTTCTGAGTTGGCCATTAGGCAAATGGGTTTTGTATTTGCAGTGGATAATATTGTCTGTGCAGTCAGTTGCAGTCTTCACCAGTGTGCTTCGTGGTGTTCAACTTGGACCATCAGCTTTGTATGATGCAATGTGCTCTGTTGTTGCTGAGAGAGGGGTGTTTAGGATTTAATGAGGTCTAATTGCTTCATATCCACATATGCAGTACTGCTGTAGTTTGTCTGGAAGTTAATGAAAAACTGAGACTGATCATTGTCTGGGAAGGTGAGATTTTTTTGTTACAGATTTTTGAAAGTGTGCCTTGAGGTCTCATATAGAAATCCTTACATCAATAGAAAGGAGCACTGCTGCACAGCTGGTTACACCAAACTTTATTAACTAGTGCAAATTTGTCTGTAATTCCTGTTTCTCCAAATTACTTCTCAAAGCAATGTATTTCTTGTCTATCCTGGATTAATTTCAATCAGGTTGTTTTCATGCTTGAGCTGGTATCATCCAAGTAATAGAACTGATGCCATTAAACTTGACAAGATGATTCATACCATACTTCCAGTGCATAACGTTGGCATCTGTGTCCATCATGTTCTCTTCAAAAGACTAAATGTTGACAGAGAGAACTTAAATGAAAATTGGTTCTATGAGCCTTCATAGGTAAGAAGGCTGATGGTAAAGCTGCAGTTTCTTGTCTGTATTTTAAGTACATCCCCTTAAAATGGATTCAGATAACTTGTAGCATTTCAGCTGTCTTTTTTCTTCTTCTTACCTGCTTTTTAACATTGAGCCATATTTCACAGAGCAAGAATTCCAGTCAAACAAAAAATGGTGTCTCTGTCTGCTAGCATCCATCAGTTACTTCTTGCTGATTTGTTTTTGTTTTTCATTTTATGGTTAGAATTTTTAATTGTGTCAGGTGAGATATTTGTGCCATCTAAAATGAGGTTGAAAGCGGCTTTTGAGTTCTTTCACTGGTTCAGGAAGTAAATGTTTGATACTAGGCACAAGTATACTCAGTTTGTATGTACATATATATATCAATCAGTGTATTCAGGACTGGTTTCCTTGATGTTGATCAACACATTCTACAGCTAAGGAGCCAAAATAGGAGATTGGCTTTTTCTGTCATAAGACATTTATGACTTACTTGAACCAAGCAGGACAAAAATCAGTCAGATCACCCCACCTGAAGCTTCTTGTGGAGTGTCATTTGAAACTGAATTGCTCTTACTAGCACCTCAGGAACTTGGGCTTTTTTGTGGATTGGTTGGTTGGGTTTTTTATTTGTTGTTTGGTTTTTCACTTTGAAGTGGTTGCACTTTCCATGTATTTGATTAAATGAACACTTTCTAAAGGCATGCTTAGATCAAACCAATTATATGGGATTCTCTGTGTGCTCTCTAGATCAAGGTCTCTTGTATCTGGTCTGTAACAGGGCAGCAGTCTGGCTGATCATTGCACAGAACTATGTGTACATCAGTCCTGTAGAAGTGATAAAGACTGGAGTAGTTTTTTGATCGTTGTGCTAAGTTAGTGTATTTTATGAAGGCGAGTATTTAAATCTCACCACCACTGGCAATGCTGTTGAGAGACAAAAGAATAATAAATACTAGTCACTTCAGATTGAATCCAATTAGTAGGATCGTACTGGTTTGGGGTGGGGAGCATTAACTTGCAACACTGTAATGTGTAAACATTTCTTACGAATCCGTTATGGTGAATTTCCTTAAGATGAACTGTGAGGCAACCTGACATATGGCTGCTGAAAGTAGTCACCTTGCTCCCACCAGCCACTTCCCTTTGTCTTAGCTATACACTTATTTTACTTCTTGCTTTGGTAAGTTAAATCAGCTCAACAACAAAGCACGTGCTCACTTCCTTTTGATGCTGGCTCAGGCAGGTAACTCCACCACAAGGAGGGTGGTAGAGCCAGCAAAAGACAGGCAGTGGAAGTGCAAGGGTGACACCTGGAACGAAGGAAGAAAGGCTGACAAAAGCTGTTTCTTCAGCAGCAATAAAGCACAAAGTTGGATACTCAGCTCTCTAATGGGATTCATCTCTCACAAAGCCTAATAATGCTGACAAGTTATTTTGCATATATTTTTTCCAGTTCCTTGATCACCTGATACCAATATCTAGTTTGGTTTTGAGGAGCTGGATCTTTACCGCTCAATTCAGTATTACAGGCAAGATACATGACAAAAAGGCTGGTACCATGACTTTTTCTGGTATTCCAAAATTGTAACTTTGTTTCTATTTGTTGCTGAAGTCAAGTTAGGTCAAAAGGAATTCAACAGTGCACTGGGACTTACCAGGTGGAGAAGGTGAGGCGTATCCCAGTAAATGTCATTTTATGTAAGCAGCTATTCTAGAATTTTGATGTTGAAAACCTACTGCAGATACTTTGGAGATTAATGATAACATACGTTTCAGAAAAAGTATGTACCTCATTGCTAAATGTCATATAGAATTGCTTTATAAATTTATCACTTCCTCTATATTGCTGGTGTACTAGGAAAAAATTCTTCACCAGAAGGGTTACCAGGAATTGGAACAGGCTGCCCAGGGAAGTGGTTGAGTCACCATCCCTGGAGGTATTTAAAAGACTTTAGTTGTGGTGCTCAGGGACATGGTTCAGTGGTGGTCTTGGCGGTGCTGGATTAATGGTTGGACTTGATGACCTGAAAGGTCTTTTCCAACCTAAATGATTCTGTGATTCTATTCTGTATTTCTTTACACCAATGATTGCAGGCTTTTTTCAATGTCAAGCAGGCATCAGCTGAGATGTATGCTGGAGCTGAAGTTTGTACAACTGCAAATAACTAACTCTTTTCTGGTTTTGCCATTTTCTGGAAAAATGTGACTAACTTTAGATTATTTATTTTGTATGTTCTGCCTCAGTGATCATGCAAGTGCATTTGTTTCTCCAGCAGAGAGTGTCATCTGAGCACTGTCTCTCAATCAAGCTGGACAGTGCTGTTCTGAGCAGTAGGATACAACCTTTCAGTCTACATGTAACAGAGATATGGCAAAAAGCTTTTAATATTGTTGAAATGGTAGGCTGAGAAATTTCAAAGTGTTGTTAAAGAAAGGGAATTCCTATTTCAACAAATACTGTTACATTTTTTTCTGGTCTGTTTATTACTAACCAGTTTTTTTTTAGCATGCCTACTATATAGTAAAATTTAAATGTTGTCTGAAACAGCACCTTTTTTGTGTTCCCTTTTGCATGTGTTCTATGTGTTTAAAACCAACTCACTAGCAAATGCCTCTTTAAAGAAGACAAGTCTATCTCCATGCTGGTTCTTGAATTTTCTCAATGTTTGTGTGCCATATGGTTTTACAATAAGGAAAACTCCTCAAAAGGCATGTAGGTGGATTAAAAGAGGAGGAACTAAGATAAAACTAGACAAAACTATTTGTTTCATTAAATGCAAAAACCTTACCATGGTACTGGATATACCACAAGCAGGAAGTGTTTAGGTATGCCATCAGGTGCATTAGAGTGTTTCTTTGGGGTAGTATTTTCTTAGAATCAGTTGGAAAACAGAAGTTGCCTGGAAAAGTGAAGAATAAGAAATTTTATTATTCTGCATTTAGTAGTTCACCAGTTTCCTTTTTGCTTTAGTCCTTTTTTTTTGAAACTCCAAACCTTTAGAAAACTGATTTCGCTGAACTGCTAGAAAACCTCCATGTTCCCAAAGCATAGATATGACATAGTTGTTGTATTTATTACGAACTATTGAATATCACTATGGAAGGTCATATCCAGGTATGCTAAATCATCAACCTGGACCAACATTTGTATTCGCTATTATTGTGACGTGCAGTAATAGCTGTTAGTTTCTCTTGCTCATCCAGGTGGTTCTTCATTATTTGGTGGATGCATTTCTCCTGTTCTTACATTCTAAAGTGAATCGTGTCCAATGTGGATGTCCTTCCTCATTCGGGATTAGTGATGAGGGGAGGAAATAAATGTGATGACCTCTAAGTTTTCCCCACCCCCCACCCACCCCTTATATCTGCTAAGTTCCGTAGTACTTTTTGGTGTGGCATCATAGCCTAAGAAAGTTTCTATCAACATTGTCCTGAAAGTGTTGACAGATGTGCCGGGAGTTAGTCACCTGAAACATGCTTGAATCGGTATGGGAGAGGTTCACTTCCATCAGCAGCAGCACAAATTCCCACTGGGGAGACATGAGTGGTAAGCAAGAGTATAACTACAATAATACCAAGACTGGAGAAGTTAATTCCTTGTCTGTGCTGGTGTTGGCATTGCCAATTTGATTGTCATTTCTGCAGAGTTGTTATGGCAGCACAAGGTCTTTAGGTACAACACTAAGTTCTTCTTGGAATTGTTGCACGAGTCTGATGTTTTATTCCCCACTCCATTAAAAACAATTAAAAATGGGCCATTATTTTCTATTTAACTGGTAAGTGGTTTTATGCTTCTGAAACTTCAGATAATTTCCAAACCCACTTTCAAGTAATGAATTTTCATCACCAAACAAGGAAGTAAATCTCAGGATTTAAGACACAATCTGTGATTAGTATGTCATTTCTGCAAACTGGGTTATATGTAAGTGATCTCTCCAACTGCCGTTGCAGATGCTTCACTTTGATATCACTTAATTCAATAGACAAATAAGATCTATTAAATCCTAAACCTTTGGCATCCCATGCCTCTTTTTTGGGGAGAAAGGAGGCATGTTGCTAAGGAATGTGTTGTGATCAGAATTCTGCATTCTGTCTTGGCTAACTTCAAGCATCTGCAGTATAGAGAACTACACCTACATCTTAGGGCACTGTATTGAAAATAGGCCAGTTTGGAAAAGGGGAGTTCAGTTTTCATTACTCGGAGGAAAGCACCATGTGGACATAAATGCCAACAGTTGAAGGAAATCCAGTTTCTTAGTAGGGTATCTTATCTGGATGCTATTATAGGGCAATAAAATCTTGTGTGGTTTCCAACAAGATCTTCTCAGGGATCTGTAGTGCTTGTTGCAGCAATATCAAGGCATCAAGACTTCTGAATCCTGTTCCAGTCAAGTGACTTTGTGGCTACGCTGAGGCAGAGAAGGCTGCTGAAGTGCTTCACAGAGAATTAGGAGGGTTTGCTTTGTAGAGTTCAAGGGGAAGGATAGGTTTCTGCAGGCGACCTTTAGGTCCCAGTGACTGGCTTTCCCTCTGCACGTACAGTCACCCCTTCTTGTAATTTTCTTTCTCGGTTAAGAATTTCAGAATACAACACTTAAAACTAGCTTGTGTTACATATAAATGCCCAGAAACTAACTGATTTTACTCAGTAATTCTTCTAGCTGCTGATTTGTTTCCTTTAGTGTGTTGTGTGAAGTACCATCTTGAACAAAGGGTTACAGAAAATTGAAGAATTACAGAAAGGAGCAGATCTTTGATACAAAGTCAAACTTAGCTTTGAAAATCTCATCTCTCTCTGAAGAGGTGCATAGGGAAAAGTTACATTTCTGGACAAGGTTTTTCTTATATATATTCATTTCAGGGTTGGCAGGCTGACATCAAGATTTCAGAGAAGTCACTGTTAGGGCTGATACCTGTTAAATTCAATGAGAAATGCAGACAAAAAAAAAATCAGACATTCTGAAAAAATTTACAGAATTAATTATAAATAACTGCCTACAACTGTGTTATTTTTTCTGTGGTGTATTATTTTGTTGCTGATAAAACATGAAATATTTTTTCCAGGTACGTACCAATCCATGCTAATATACTGACCAGTAAATATCAAGAGTTGCTGTAGTCACTGTATCTTTACATTATTCAGATTTTTGGTTAGTATGTTTTGAATTTTAGTCTGGGTTATTTAAGTATATTCCATTTAATCTTCATGGATGATATTTTCTTATTGCATCCTCCACTTAGTACCTTCCTGCTCAGCATGACATTTAATGGAATTTCAGAATAGCAGTAGCTCTTTAGAATCTGTTACCCAAACATCATTTAGAAAGACATCCAGAAACATGTTGTTTGGTCTTGCATTGATTTGTGATACATTTTGTAAAACTATGTTAATGAGACAACTATGGGGTTTTTTAATTGGTTTAAAATATTCCAAGATTGTTCTGAATTGCAAGGTGTAAATTTGTTTAATTGATAGAAGGTTTTATTTGAGATCTTATCTATTTTAAAAAGCAGGTGGTCTGTGTTTGAGCATCATATTAACACAAAGTACCTGTTCTTCAAATTGAATGCCACAAATACATTGTTACTGAAATATTTTTATTTTACATTTAATTTTTTTTTTTCACATAGGGACACAATTTTTAAGAATTCTGAGCACCTGTTGACAAAAGCAAAGCAGAAGAAAAAGCGAAAAAGAAACAAAAAAATGAAAGGTAATCACACAGAAAGTATGAAGAAAATGTTAGATGGAGCAGCTCATCACCCAGTTCCAGATGACCAGGACGTATCAGAAAGTGCAGAGGATGATTCAGAAGAAAACAGCAAACCATTGTGTACGTTCAGAAAAGGTCCAGAGGATCCAGTAACAGTTTGTGAAGAGCAGCCTAACAGTGACGATGAAAGCCTAAAACAAGCTGCAGTGGGTTCAAAAGAAAGGTTTCCTGTTGCTGTGTCTGAGGTCTCAACAACGTTGAACAGTGCATTGAGAAATGAACTGCCTGTAGAAAGTGACAATTCACTTCTAATAGATATAAACCCTTCTCCTACTGAAAACCTAACCAAATATGCATTAGATGATGAGGAAACAAATCCAAGGCACAAAGAAAATCTTTGCAGAAGCAGTTTCCTAAAAATAAGCAGGGATAAAAATTCCATCCAGGAAACAGAAGGCATCTCTGAGGACTGTAACACGCCACTGTTAAGCACAGAAAACAAATTTGGATCCTATCAGAGTACATGGGAACCTGACGTGGAAGCTAAACTGTTAAGCTTAAATGGTGAAGAAAAAGAAATCACTCAGCCTTGCAATTCAAACGTACATGATAAAGTGCCTGATAATAACACAGAGGACAAAGGTGCATTAAAAGCAGAAGAGAATAGCTCTAATGCCTGGGCTTTTTTTTCAGTTAATTTACTTACTGAGGAATTGCAGTTGGGCTTTGATACACAAGTTTCTCTTTCTTCTTGGTCTGAGGATAAATTTGTAGGTGAACAAAGACCAAAAAAAATGAGGATGCCTAAACAGACTCATATGAACTGTTCAACACAGCTAAACTGCTCTCAGTCAAATAAAGGATTAGTAAAGGAAAACTGTCAGGTAACAGTAACTGAAGAGGCTGGCAATGTAATAAGCAGTGGTCTGTTGGCATCTCCAGCTGGTGAAGTGCACTTCGATTCCCTTGTGGAAACCAAGGCCACCTTCATGCACTGTTCAAGTGAAGTAAGTGTTCCAAGAAATGATGCTGCACCAATTATACCGAAGAGGAAAAAATACAGAAGAATTGTCAACTTGGCACCGAAGTTTAATCTACCAAGACAGATTGCTGGTAGTACAGAGGGAGGGAAGGAAGTTTCAATAAAAGATTATGTTCCCAAAAAAAGTGTTTTGGAAGTGGGGCAAAAAAGCTTTCTAAGCAAGAATCATGGAGAGGAATGTGAACAGGACCATGCTCTGCAGGAATATTTTGCACCTTATAGTGGCACCGAGGCAACCTATTCCCTACTCACCCTGGATACAGATGCTCTGTTACCTGATATTTCTTATGTTCATTCAGAACAATCTTCTACGCCAAAATATTGTTGCAGGGTTTCTGTAGTTTCCAGGGTGAAGGAGGAGCAAGCTAGAACTCTTAAGCAACAACAGGTGGTTGATAAAAAAGAGGGCGAGAGTGAACAGTGTTCTTCAGAGGTTACAAATAGCCAGCCAGATGTTGTGTCTTCTGTTAAAGTTGTTTCTGAATATCCAGAAGATTCTAGTATATTGGCAAGCTGCAGCGAAAATGTGCATGAAGCAGATGACCCTGAGCCAGCAGAGACCTCACAACTTGAAGATAATCAAGATGTGAATACGAAATGTAGTTTTCTGGGACTTCCCTTATCGTTAGGATTTGCTTTTAAACTTGTGCAGCTCTTTGGTTCTCCAGGTCTTCCACTGGGTAATACTCTTCTTACTACTCCTACATAAAAAAACACAACCACCCAACCCAAACCCCAAAAAATCCACAACCCCACACATACCCGCAAACAAGCAAAACCCAAACCACTCCTCCCAAACAAAAAAACCCCTATGATTAAATACTCATTCTTATTGCAGGTACCAATTAATCAAATATTAATGCTATTGAAAGGAATCACTGCTGCTTTGGTGATTATTTTATTTATTACCGAAACATTTTTTCAGTCTGTCAAATGTGCCATTTGGTTTTGCCATGGTCATTTTGGTTACAAAACCTTAACTAACTTTAAATCCAAAACATGGAGCTCTTGTTGATATTTTAATACATCCTACTGAGTAAGACTTTACTGCATTGATTACAAAACTGAATGAAAACATGGTATAAAATGTATGCTCTTATATAAAAGTTGCAGGTTTGTTTTTATATTCCATTTGGTTAATATAGTAGCATTACTTTTTCTTTATTTAGTAGTTTTCATACACTCCTATGTGGCTTAGGTACTGTTGAAAATCTTTCCCAAAATCTTATTTAATTTGAAATTGAATAGCAGACTTACAGGGATGCATTTTCTGATAGTGAATACCTTTTTTTTAATCATGCATAATTAGAAAGTGTTGCAGTGTTGTATACTTGCCTTCCTGAGAACCAGTTGTGATATTTTTGTGCTTTCAATTTAATCCTTTCAAGTTAGCAGTTAGAAGTATGACAATCGGTCCTGAAAGGAGTTGTGTATGGCAACCCTGATTTCCAGATTTACTGCAGGCTGATGTAACCTAACAGAGCCGCAGCCAGAAGCAGCAAGAAGAGACATTTGTTTGGAAGTCACCCTAGGACATGGTGCTGTGTATGCACCTGCTGAAAGAGCCATGTTCCCTGTGCATAAAGTTCTGCAAATTCTTTGGTCCAAATTTAATCAGTGGCAAAACAGTAACTTTGATTTGGCCAACAAATAGGATTAAGAAACACAGGCTGTTTTTTCATCACATAGACCTTTACACCTGTTTGTTTCATTAGAATTTAAGGTTAAGCATGTATTTTCATATGAAAAGCTTAAGATGACAGCTGAGGAGCAGCTTATGTCTGTTTATCTGCCCAAACTGACCTCAGAATTCTTTGCTTTTATTATAAAAGTTGATGGCAATGTCAGAACAGTGATGCAAACCACTGGCAGCGTTACGTGGCTTGGTCCCCAAAGGACCTGCAGCGTGCTATCTAAATCTGACACCACACAGGAAAGAATTTGCTGAAACAGGGCAGGGAAGTACTGCTGGTGTCCTCAACTATTACATATAAAATGTTTTTCTCCTCCAAACATGGTGAGTCTTCATATCTCTGATCTCAAATTTAATTGTCTTAGAAGGAGTTGGTCATGACTTGAAAACTGGGATCTTCTAGGGTAAAAGAGAAAGCAGGCATTCAGAAACGCTCAGTTAATGAACCAAATGCCATTCTTCTCTGATTCATTAACAGGTGAACTTCTTTGGTGTTTACATGAGTTTCCTTTGGAAATAACCTTTAAGAAATACAAAGCCACCCAAATACCTCCCTGAAGCCCTGCCAGCTTGTGACTGCTGTTGGGTGGGGGTTTTTCCCATCAAAATTATGCCTGCTGGCCACATTCTCATCTGACTATAATTTTCCTACCATTTCAAAAATTATTGTGCTTTTTTTGTGGTCTGTTATATACCGATAGACTACTATTTATTCGTGTACACATTTGAGCTGTAGTATTTTACAACACTGGCAATTGCAGAAATTATTTTGGAGGGGAAATTTTTGGTAAATAAACATCTTTGGTTATTTATAAATGAAAGGTTTAGTTGACTGACTAGCCTGTATGATTCTCATATAAATGTAGAGTGTATTTTAGACTGGTTTCCTACAAAGAATCGCTTCAGCTTCTTAAAAGGGTGTTAGAGTTAAAACATTTTAGGAAGTAATTTCTTTAGTGATATTGCACAAATTCCTGTAATTAAACATTTTAAAATTTAAAGATTGTTACTTAAGTTGCATTTTCTTTAATTTATGGGCTGAAAGGTTTCTGGCTTTCTCATTTGTGCCTAGTTTTGGGGGACTACGTGGGGGAAATGAAAGTATGGTAGGAAAGCCTTTGCCTAAAAAAAGAAACAAAACCCAAATCTCCTTCCCCATCCTCCCCTCCTGTGCACTGTCCCTAGATTCTAGAAATCTAAATCCTGACTTTGCTGCTGGCTCACTTAAATATCTGCTTTAAAAAAACAAAAACAAAAACAACAACAACAAAAGTACATATATATATATATATATATATATATAAATGCATGCAAAAATTGTAATTCAGTGATATATTTTGGCTATGGAGAGATCTGAACACTCAACTGCAAAAAATATTTTCTTCTGCAGAATCCTTGTTGCCAGATGATTATATAGTTCCTCTTGACTGGAAAGTTTCAAAGATGATCTATTTACTGTGGAAGACCTCTGTGGAGGTATGAATTTTAGGGGATTTTGGAAGGCTTTCCAATATTCCAGGTATAAAGAGGAATGCTTCAGTTCATAAGCCAAATTATGTTCTTTGCTAGTAAATTTGCTTTGTTTTTTCATACCCACAACAAGGAGACATGTTTTATGTACTCTTCTGAATATTTCCAGAATTGGCTCAAGGCCATGGTAGGGTTCAGGTTTTGAAAGTTCAGCTTCAGAAATGTGTATGAAGTAGTTGAAAGAGAAAAAAACCCAAACCTTTTCCTTGATACTTGTGTCTGACCTGGCCTATATTCATTAAGTACAACCTACCGTCATCCAGTTGTTTTCCTTAAGGTTTTCTCCCATCGAATCTCATCCTCCACTATACCTGTAGCTTTTTTATAGCTACTTCTACAAAGAGTTGCAGCAGAGAAGTCATTCTGAGTGACTGACAACAAATTAATTCTCCTTGTCTAGTTAGAAAGTGTTAACTTACAAATTACTTTCCCCCCACTGTTGCTATTGCTTTGTGAAGGTTTGTTTTTATTTAAGGAGCACTTTAATAATAATAAACACAAGTAGTGTCTGGTAGTGGAAATGAGGAAAATCCTGTAAATACAAGGAAATAGTAATTATAAAATAGAGCACAGACCTTGTTCTTTCCCAAAATAACAGAATCTCTTCTCACCTGTTCTTTTATCTGAACTATTATTATCTTTTTAGGAAAAACAGAAAGCAAATCTATCACAGGATGGAAATGCCTTGGGTAGGTGTGTTCTGTGAATCAAAACTGTATCTAATACTTCTTGTTCAGAAGAGAAAATAGTTAATGCTGAAGTGTGTCAAAGGTTTTCAGCACAAATGAGTGGTAACACTCTCCCTTGTGCAAAAGCACTAGGATGTGATAAATTAATTTGTGCCTCTGTTGATTTTTTACATAGTATGGCAGAGCTATGGTTGCTGTGAGTTGTCACTTTACATTTCCTGATGCAAGTGCTGAAATTCCTTGCCTTTTAAAGTTTCCCATATGGAATTAATCCAATACTTAGTTGAAGTTTACCCATTCCAGATCAGAAGGTTGTTTAACGTGAAGTCTTTAGACTTTATTTCTCTGGAAGGTTGAGCATCTCCAACTTAATTAAAACTTAATGATCCCTAAAAATTGCCAGCATAATAATAGGTCACACAGTTGATCAGCAAGAGATGTCAGGGCCCATGGGGAGCTCTGGACTTCTGCATGCATTAATTCCTGCAGTGTGGAGGTTATGGGATGAGGTTGCTGGTTGTCTTTTTCCATTATTTCCATGTTAGTGTAGTGTAATTTCACAAGTTCCATAATAGGAGATTAAAAATGGACAATAGTAGCTCCCTGGAAGCTGATCAAATTTGCTGTAAAATAGGAGAGGAGTTCTCTATTTTAAAAACACAGAAAAGGACACTCTTGGAGAGCTGAGAGGAAGCACAGGAGCAGGACTACACACACGTATGTGTGTGCACTTGCATGCATGCTCACTTTCTCCCCTCCCTCCCTCCCTGTCAGAGACAAACCTGAAAGATTTAGTTTATTTTATTTAGTTTATTTTGGAGACCATTTAGGAGGCAAAATCAAGAGTATTCTGATGAAATGAAAGCTTGTTCTAGAAATACTCTATCCTCACGTACTTTAAGTGACAGACTACATAAGGTAATTTTAGGTGTCTTTGGCTATAGTTTGTAATTTGTTTGTTGTTTTAGATGATATTATTAGTCTTGAAGAGCTAAATAAAAATCACCAAGAGAATCAAGACTCTTCAGAAACACTTCCAGAAGTGGAGCTGTTTCAGGGGGTGACAGAGGAGAACATCATGACCCACACCAGCACTGACAGTCTGGATGCTGTGTTTCATCAGTTGTGACTGACCATCTTAAATTCTGCATGAAGGAAAAGGTAATCAGTCACACTTGTGGGTGTGTTTTTTTCTTGTATTGTATTTCACCAAACATCTAAAGAACATTGTTATAATTTTTAAGGTGCATTTAGTATCATCCTATGTATTTGGTTTTTTTCTTCAAGTTAGGATTGCGGGTGGGTTTGGTTGTTTTTTTTTTTAAAGCCTGACTGGAGAAAAGAGAAGGCAGTATTTTGTTATTAAAGCCATATGAATCTTTTTTTTTTTTTTTCTTCAAAATCACCTGGTGAAGTGAAAGCAATGGTCTAGGATGCCTCATAGTTGGACTTTGTTCCCAGTTTGATTACTGTGGCGATCCGTTTTGAGTAATATCGTCTCGGTACTATTTTCCTCATCTTTTCAGCATGGAGAGCAATGCTGACTCCATTAAGGGTCTAATTATGAAGGGCACAGTATGAGCAATAAAACAGTATTTCACCAAATTATGAAAAAGTGGTAGTTCTGCTTTTCAGGACAGAATCAGCAGCAGGAGTACAATAGGGTTTCATATACTGAAGTGTTAATTTTTCATAAATGCTTTCATTTGGTATGACAAAGTGTGCTAATAAGTATTAGAAAGTACAGTGTTGTGTTCATGCTTGTCTAGTGAATTTTTAAACCCTTTGATAACTTTGCAAAGTTTCTATAGTTTGTTTATGAGAGATATTCAAGGCAGATTGTGATAAGAAGGAAGAAATTTTGGATCCAGCTGTAAAATGCTAGCTCAACTTCTGTATCATTTTTCATTAGTTGTTCTTCCCTAAGTGGAAAATGGATTAATCTGTAGTTTTAAAACAAGTAACTGAGGTATATGGAAAAAGAATAACTTGCACCATGAGCAGATTGAGCTAGAAGAAAAAAATCCAGATCCTAAGGCTTCAATTATTCCCATTCAGATGGCACAGGTCTACTGGAATATCATCCATATGGGGTCTGTGTCACCCGGTGTCCTGTGCTTGACCTGAGCATAAGTCAATGGCTGGAGGAGGAGTCAAAGGGCTGGGCAAGTGCTGTGTTGGGAGAGTTATAAAAACAGATGACTTTTTAGAAGGCTTCTTAATTTTCACAGTGGAAGCTCATGACAGAATTAAAGCAATTGGATCGTTTGGGCTGGAATTGAAACATCTTGAATGGAGATTGATTCGATTATACGCATTTTTATATTATTGATGACAAAAATGAATTGGAGGTCATTTGCTGATTAACCTGTAGGAAGATGAGGGGAATCTCTTTGAACCATGTAGTACAGACAGCACTGATCTTGCAAGGTGCTGTCAGCACAGATTATTAATAACATCAAGAAGATCTGGTAGCGGTGTGGTCCTTTTATATAATCAAATACTAAAATATTTGATAACTAATTAAAAAAAAATTTACCAAATACTTAGTCCTATGTTGGCCAAATTTTTTTATGTTATTTATTTATAGTATTGCAAATCTGAACAATCCACGGGCAAGAGTTTTGCTTATGATACTGACTAGATGTCTCAGAGTGGATTGGTAACCTAAGCTACTACCCAGAAATGTTCAGGCTTATTGATTAAAATGTTGTTATGCTAAAGAAACATGCTAATGTTATTATGCTAAAGTTGGAGAGCTGTGTTTGCTTCCCTGAAAGAAATTGCAATTAACCTGGAGATTGACTTGTGTGTGTGCTTCAAGAAAGGAAAGCCATATGCTAGCAGAGTATCCTGCCTTATTGTCCGTATCTTTACTTAGTTGCTGTATCCAACAAATTGTTTTTTTCTATTAGATTTACCCCCTTTTTCTGTCTGCCATGCTACTCCCAAAATTGTTTTCTTCCTCTCCTGCTTGTGAGCACAGCTGAAGTGATCCGCTGCCCTGTGTGATTGTGAGCCAGCCACTGACTGCTGGTCTGAAACCAAACATCGTTAAACCCCAGTTTGTTACGTGATGTTACAGTCTGATGTTCTGCTGCGCTGGCTTATATTAGTTCTAAAGAACATAGAATTAAAGCAACAAGTACTTTGCTGTGAAAGAAGACTCCCAGTCAGTGTGTGGTTTAAAAAAAAAAAAAAAATTAAAAAAGGCAGTGCGTGCTCTGTGCAGAAGGGCTTGGTCACGAAGATCTATGCTGAGGTGGCGTGGTTAAGTCGAAGGTCCCTGCTGGCAGGTGAAGTGTATGTGATGGTTGATTGCCCTGGTCCGGGCTGCATGGCCCCATCCTCCTTGCAGCAGCTTTGGTGCTCAGCAGAGCCTTTGACTTGGCAGTGCTTAGCTGGTTGGGGCTTTGTTATTTGGAGGAAGAGGGAAGTTAGGGTTTTGTGGGGGTTTGGTTTTGTTTTGTTTTTCAGTTGATCATCTGAAATGAGTCAGGGAAAGTCCTGCTGGCTGTTGGAGGAAGAGGGTGGGACACCAGAGGCTGGATGTGTCTCAGCTGCTCTGGAGCTGTGGTCTGCTGCCTGGGGCAGCTGGTGTGACAGCTCACGGCTGCCAAAAGTGGGAAGTGCCCATCCTCCCCGCGCCCTGCAACAGTTACCCGCTCTGGCGACATTAAGGCTATAATTTAACTCACTGACCCCACAGGAAACAAACAACAGGATAGTTTTCTGCTGGGCTGGCAAATCTCAGTAAGCATGTGTAAGGTCCAAGTGGGTGCCAAAGCTGGGTCCAGGGGGCAGACGGGACTGTGCTGCTGTAGGCATGAGGGTGAGGACACACAGAGCTTCCTGCTGGGGTGGCAAGCAGCTCTGATACGGGAACCACGTATTGTGCAACCATACCTTCAGATGAAAGGCTGCTCTTAAGCTCATACAAATGTTAGGATATTAAAGAAATGTACAGAAAGAAGTATGTAAAAAGTAAAAAGCATCCCTTAGGGGTTTCAATCGATTTGTGCTCGCTGTCAGGCACAGGGC
>JAVJGJ010000014.1:24259897-24290401 GCA_035590215.1 Microhierax caerulescens | reverse complement strand
AAGCGGCGCCGCGGAGAGCTTCGTGGCGGCGGATTTTCCCTTGCTTTGGCTCCGGCCGCTCCCCGCCTCGGCCCCGCGGCCGAGGGCCGAGCCACGCTCCGGGGCTGGGGTGGCGGGGGCGGCATGGTGGGGTCCGTGGGGGCGGTGCCACCGTGAGGGGTCCGGCGGGGGCTGAGGCGCCGCGGCGGAGCTGGTGCCCAGGCTCCGGACCCCGCGCCGGGCAGCCGGCCTCAGCCCTCCGTTATCCTCAGAAACGGCTCCAGGAGTTCCCGCCGCCGCTGCCTGTGCTGTTTTCTGCCATAGCAGAAGCGTCCTGAGTGAGCAGCACCAAAGGGATGTTTCTAGTAAGGTGGGCTCGTCGCCCAAGCTCAGGCAGTTGTTGTTTCTGCTCTAAAACGTGCCAGACCGGTACCTTTTTTGTGGTTAATCACAAACACGGTAACGCGCTGCTTCTCTCTGCCCATGGACGCTGACAGCAGCCCTGACTGTCCTGTGCTCCTGGCCAGAGCTGTATGGGTGCATGGAAGGGACAGGGGAGACAGGCCTGTGCTCCGGCAGCTCCAAGACTGAGTAAAAACAGGTAGGAAAAGCCCAGAGGGATGTGCTGGGAGATGCCACTGACATCGGTGTGGCACAGACAGTCTCACAGGTCTGTTGTCTCACGGCTCCCCATGCCACATGCTCTCCATCGAAAGCAGAACATTTGCTGTCGTCTTGCCCTGCTGGGGTGAGGAACCTGTGCTGGCCTTACAGGCTGCCAGGGGAGGGCTGTGCTGCAGAAGGTGGTAGCGTGAAGCCCTGTAGCACACTGACCGGATGAATGTACAGTTTCCTCTTCCCAGTACAGCCCTTCCTGTCAGCTGTGCCTTCTGCAAGACCAGTTCTTTAATGAATGGCCAAATGCTGTGTTTTTACCGACACCCAAAATACCTGCCTCTCCCTAAACAGGTCATGTGAGTGCAGGCCCTCCTCCTTCAGAAGGCTTTGGGTGTTGTCATATAATAAGAATGTAATGAGTTGTGGACATATTCTCAGGCAGTGCGAGTAACAGACTCACCTGTGTTTTGTGTAACAAAACACAAGGTTAATTGTTAATGACAGATTTATAAAATCAGTTGTTTAGTCCCATGTGAGACGAAGATAGGTGGTGATGAAATAGAAATGTAGTGGATGCTCTACAAAGGGCGTACGGCAGCGTGCTCTTCTGGGGGTTGATCTCACCTGTTGGTGTGGTGAACATCTTCAGCCGGGAAGCAACGCTGCATTTTATAGGAGATCAACCTTCCCAATAGAGAAGCACTGTGGCAGTCCCTGAATTTGGAGGGGGAGGTGGCCGAGATTTTTAAAGTGAGCCTGAAGCTTTGGGGACCTACTTCAGGGCTGACATTTTGATGAGGGAATGCACATTGTTTTTCAAAGATCAGTTTGCTCTGTCAGCATTGTCCTGTCTCCTGGAGCCACTTACATGACCTGCCTCTCCCTAAACAGGTCATTTAAATGCAGGCCCTTCTCCTTCAGAAGGCTTTAGGTGTTCTCATAGTACAGTAAGAATGTAACGAGTTGGGGCCATATTCTTAGGCAGTGCAAGTAACAGACTCACCTATGTTTTTTCAGGTCAAAACACAAGGCTAATTGTTAATGACAGATTTACAAAATCAGTTTTAAGTATTGTTTTAGTCCCCTGTGAGATGAACATTTGAGGAACTCGCTCTGTTTCTAGCTCCTGTTAGTTGTATCATTGCATTAGCCACTTGGCAGTACACAGATCAAAGGGCAGCTGTACAAACAGCTTTTAGTACCTCTCCATTAACTCTGTCCAGATTATGAAAGGACTGTGCCAAGAAATGCTGTTCCCGCATTGTGTACCTTTTGGTGTTGGTAAACGCAGCATGCTAAGCAAAGTGATGTTTGCAGAAAATTACTGCAACGAAGCTCGGCGCCAGATCCTACTGGAGGATGAAGGTGGTTATTTATTTGCAAAAGCCCTCAGTAAGCTCATTTTACCTATTCAAACGTATTGTCTCAGATTTTACTCGCTTACTATCACAGCTAAATTCACTATCGCAGCTAAATACTTGCAAGCACCAAGATACGTGTGCACAGGTGGTCTGCCCAAAATCTGAGAGGACAAGGACCTTCAGCTGTCCCATCCTCACTGTCTCTTCTGGCCTCTTGGTTGGTTGTGACAGGGTGGGTTTTGGTCAGGTCTGCTATGCCATCTTGCAGCCAGCAGTTTCTATGGTGACATCTTTTTGCCTTCAGATTTTCCTTACTTGGTGCTCCATATATCTTAGGCAGGGGTTTTGGCCGTTATTTTAATTTTCCTATTCTGGGTGTTTCTTCAGCTGCAGCTTCTCCCCCTTTTGGAACAAAGGGAAGAAGGGCTGGTGTGATCTGCTGGCCTCCTCCCACTCTCAGTGCATGGGTCTTCCAACAGCAAGTCATCCCTGCTGGGCTTGAGCTGACTGGTGGCCTTTGTGGCTTTGTGTAAACAGCTCCTTTCCCAGTTTTATTACTGTTAACGACGTTCTCGGTTGTCAGTGTGTGCCATTGTTTTAGCTTTTGCTCTGTTGTTTCTTCTGGTGCGTTCACACACGCCTCCATTTGTTCATTCTTTGTATCAGCTAGTATTTCAGTTACAATTTGTGCATTTTTAAAGTTCTCAGAAGTGTCATGAGCCATGAAAGTTATCACTGGTGACATCGTGACCTGGTGGCAGCTCTAGCAGAAAGGCCCCTTTTTCAGTTTGTCATGCAGTCCTAGGAACAACCTTTTTGGATCCGTGACTAGTTTCTGTGACCTTTCAGTGTCATCCAGCACAGTTTGGACACAGCTTTGTAAGATTTAGTTAGATCTTTGTTAAAATGCTTTCCCCATCTCTGTTGCTCCCCAGCTCAGAGCAGCACAACGTTAGTATGTGGATCATGTATGTTAGTTCAGCTCTGGTTTTTGGTTTCTGGTAAAGACAGCGAAGGAACCACCTGTGATATATTGAATAATCAAGGCAGAACAAGGAGTCGCTCTGCTCACCACCAAGCCCCAAACCTTTCCAATTGCTTCACTGTTAAGGATACACTTCCCTGAACTGCATATTTTAGGTGACCCTCACCATTTCCCTCTAAGTGTTCACCATACGCCACCACCAGCAGAAGCACGCAGGAGGAGAGGGGCAGCTGGGACTTAACATCTCCCATAGCCTCCACGTGGCGTGTGGAACATGCTTCTCCTGAGCGCATTCCCCTCAACCTCAGTACAGATTTTGTGATCGGACTGAGGCAACTACTAAGAAGACAGTTTTCTGAGGTGCAGTAGTGGGTATAGCTTCAAAAAATGCCGCCAAAAATCAAACCAGCTGCATACAAGCTCATAGCTGCTTCCCCAACAGACTCTTTATTGCACAGTAGCTGTATTTCCAACTCTTGTTCAACGTTCTGCTGTGATGTCCAGCTCGTGTAACACGTAACCCTTTATTGAGCGGTTTTGCTCAAGCACTAGGCCAGGCACGATCCAACATGTAACTTTTCAGCCACTGCTGTTGATTTCTCACCTGAAATGAGGTCATTCTTGTACTTCCTTAAGAAACACAGAGGGAGCAATCTTCCAGAGCAGAGGGGAAGAAATGCATTGACACTGGGGCATCACTGCCTGGTGTGATCTGGGTCTCCTCCGGTTCCCTCTGCTGCTTTTGCACAGTTCGTTCCAGCACGTCCAGCCCTGGGCCATCCGGCACCCTGTCCCTGCTGCACAACTGCAGCTCTGACAGGGTGCATGGACTTCAGCTCTGCAGCTCCTGCTCCCAGGCAGCAGCGCATTGTAAACATTTACCTTTGTATAAAGCTGCTTTGGGTGATTTTCCTGAATGTGTGGGGTTTTGTTGGTTTTTTTGTTGTTTTTTTTCTTCTTCACAAAGTACAGCTGCTGCTCCAGCCCCCACGGGTGAGCCACAAAGGCACATCTGTACTGTGCCACCCAGCACCGGGGCTGGCTGGCAGGTTCTGCTGGGGCAAAGTCTTCAGGGCACCAGGCAGCTGATAGTGCTGGGCATGTGCTCCAGATCTCATAGCTCTGATTTTCTGCTGAAACTAAAGGCTTTGAAATGCCACGGGAATGCTCTATGTTAGGAAGAGTGACCAGAGCAAGTGGTGGCACGTGGTGTCAGTACCTACGTGTTTTGGTCTCTGTTATTGGGAGTGGACTGAGAATTTACTGGCTCTGAGATCTGCCTGACATAAACCATTCTATTGCCTTCTGAGCACTGAAAACATCCTTCCGATCTGCTTACTAGGCTCAAATCAGAAATTAATTTATTTTCAGACTTTCTGATGGAAAAACATGACAGGCTATGGAACAAAGTTACAGATATTTTTTGTTTATTCTCCAATGATATTGCTAGTGATCATGGAGACTTCTCCCAAGTACTGCAATGCGTCCAGCAAGTTGAAATCCTGAGTAATTATCTTTTGTCTATATATACAGTTAAAATCTGAAATGATTGTTTGAAAGCACTGAAGATGTTCTTTAGAAAAAAAGACGACCTTACTTAAAAATGGTATAAATCATGGGAGCAGATCCTCAGGTGAGTAGCACAGGAGACTCTTAAGACCACCTGTCTGTTCACCAAGGCAGTTGTTATGATGCTGCTGTGGTGAAACAGACTCACAGCTCTGTTTTCAACAGAAAGATTCTCCTTTTTTAATCACAGCAGCTATCACACATCTGACCAGGGTGGGAGACAGCAGGTGACTGTGCGCCAACACTGCTGAGCTGCCACATCGTCCGGCAGCACCCTTGCTACCCGGGCTGCCAGTGGGGATGGTGTGGGCAGAGAGTGAAGCTTGTGCCTCTGTGTGTTCCTTTGTGTTTCCAGGGGCTTCATCAGTTTCCAGGCCCTGCTGGTAGGCACGTGGAGGTTGCTGCTGTTTTGTCAGAGCTGAAGAAGCACCTGAAAGTTTATCCACCCCCCAGCTGTATCAGCCAATCTAATGAGACATGGTACCCAGCGTGGACATCTGCTTGGCCTTGTGGAAGGGTGAAATAGGGTTTGGGGAGATCTATTGCAAGCAGAGGAAGCCTCCCCCTTTCTCTTCTTACTTTCTTACCCTTTGTATCTTCTGAAACATCAGCAAGCTTTTCTTTAGCAAGATACAGAGCATACTGCGTTTTGTATCTACCTACTGGGAGACAGAGTGCTGTAACACTGCGCAATTAAATGCCCCAAGCGGGCAAAGTAATGCTGAACCTGTGACAGATGCTGCTTATCACAATGCTGCGCTTCAAGTTCAGTGGCTTTTTTAAAAAAACGCAAACATTGCTCATATGTACTCTTTGATCTTGCAAAGAGATTTCATTTTTCTTTTCCTCCTTAGTAAGCTTTACACTTACTGATCTAGGAGCAATGGGTAAGTTTCTTTTTACAGTGCTGCTCAAAATTTATTAATTAATAAAACTGGTCACACCTCCTTCCATTTTGCATAGCTGGTGTATATTTTGCTAAAATACAGCGATTTTTATTGTGTGTAGCGATTAGGAACCTGATGTGATTATGTAAAACCTTTCTTCTAAGCCAACTTGTGGGCCTGTGTGGATTGTAGAAGTCTTTATTTCTCAAGGAACATACTAAGGAGGTTTGGGCACCCTTTAAAATAATACAGGACAGAGGAAATAGGATTTTTGTCAGCTTCATGGGCAATGGGGATCATAATGGTCATAAACTTCCGTGTCGGTTTGGTTGTTTTAGAAAGCTAGAAGTTAAAACCAGCAAAATAAGCAGAAGATAAAACATCTTTTTTCCCACTTAATGTTTTCCTATGTTGCTGTTAGTTTGGCATGAACATAGCAAATGTGACAGTAATTCATAGTTCTTAGTACATTTTGTGCCGTATTTTTCCTCCTTTGAAGCACGAGTTTTATCTAATTACTGGTGATAGGAGGATAGCAGACCAAGTTTATGAATAATCACATACTGTTTAGATTGCTTAAAGGTTCGTATCAAAGCTGTCATGGGAGTGTGCATATTTGTGTTAAAACATCAGTAAGGTATATATGCTAAGAAATGAATTTTAAAAATTTGCACTGGTTGAGAACATTTTTAAAAGAAGCAGTGAGCAAGGAAAAAAATATTCTTGAGATCTTTTATTAACATTGTACAGTTTTATGTGCCTATTAGTAGCTAAAGTGATGACACGTATTTTAGTGCAGCCAGTGTTTTGGAGAAGAGGTGGTGATGCAGGTGGGTGAAGCTGAAGCAGTGTGAAAGGTGAGGTGCTGAATTACAGTGAGCATCAACTGGATCATTTTCTCAGCCCAGGAGTAACCAGGTACTCCTTTAACATTAGGAGTAACTAGGTACTCCCATGCTTTTCATGGTAAGGATTCTTGCCTGGGAGCAAAATTAAAGCAAAGATGATTATTTGACTGTTTGCTATCGGTTTGCAACATGACTTTTGTTAGATCTGTTTGCCCAGCAGTAATTATGTACATAAAACATCCTTTTGGAGCTAGAAGATAATGACATATAGGTTGTTAATGAGAGGTAACAGTGGCTACAACCCAGTCCTGGCCGGTCTGTCAGCAGTGTCTCTGCTCAGGGGCGGTTGCTACCACAAAATACTGTTAATTAATCAACAGATGGTAGAAGTTACAGCAGAGGCGGAATGAAGTCAGAAGCTGACCTTTATTCAGCTAAATGCAACAGGCAATCCTAGCGAAGAATTGCTGCTAGCAGGCAGATTAGGGTATAACTGGTAAGTAAATGGTCAGGGCAGAGCTAGAGATGACAGAATTAAGCCTTTTCCGGCTGTGTGTCTGGTTTTTTGCTGATATCCTAGAGGTACCTTTCACTTGCTGTTGCTCAATTAGGTAAGACGTTGAGAAATAGCTGTTTGGCAGCTTATGGGGATGGGAGATAAGTGTTTTATCAGGGAAGCAGAAATGAGACCCAGGGGCTGGAGACCATATGTGATGTGAGATAGCAGGGTTTCTCGATCGGCCTTACTTTCCTTTCCAGAGACATTTTGGGCCTTAGGGAGACAGAGAGTGGTGAGATGATTCCGTGGGCTCTCCCTGACTTCTTGCAGAGACTCCCTCCTCCCCCAGCGCTCCCTCGAATGGAAAAAATAAACAATTCTGTCAATGGGCACAAGTCTGCCTTACACACAAATGGGAACACAAGGGGTTTTAAGTACTGGTAGAGGAATGCTTCACATTTAAACCACCACATAAGCCAGCACTTCCACCTCCTGGCACCCACAGGCAGCTGGTCAGCGTGGCAGGACATGCAGCCCCTCTGTGGGCAGCCCGGGTCTGAGGGAGCATCACTGGGGGGGACACATCGGCGTGAGGGGAAGGGGGACTGGCCAGTGCCGCTGGCCACAGGGGATCGCTTGGATCTGTTTTATTTGGGGCTGCCAGTCTAGGCAATTCAGATTTACTTATAAAACATGGTTAGAAGCTGAAAATAATCATTGCTCAAATCGACAAGTGAAAAGCAGGAAGAACTGTAGAATTGCAGCAAATAATAAGAAATGTCGACTGATCATTCAGGTATTTGTGAGTAAACATATAAAAAAAAATATGATTAAAAAAAGTGCTATGTGCTTTCTAGCCAAAAAAAAAAAAAGTCAAACTGATGGTAATACAGACCATCTTTTCTAAATGACATAATTGCTCCTCCTGGTTATCTTCAAAAATCTCTCTGTAGTAAAACTCCTAAGGTCAAATTGTCTTTTAAGACAAATTCCATGGGGATTAGCAGGTTTGGGTGTTGGTTTTGTTGGTGTTGGTGGTTTTTTGTTTTGTATTTACAATCATACCTTCTTAAATAAGTCTGAAAGGAAACTAAATATAACAATATGATTAAGGATTCATATGCTGGTAGTCCAGTGTAGGTTGCTCTACTGAATTAAAGAAATCAAAGCCATGCCTTTAAGCTCCATTCCTTTCCTCCTATGTGTCCATCTACTGATTACGTTACTTTCAGATCCTTTAAGCTGGGATTCTTGAAATAAAAGCACTGTGCGTATTTGTAGAGCATTCATATGGCTCTTGTTTTAATGGTCTCTGTTAAAGACATGTGTCAGCATATACTAACCCTTCTTTCGTCTTTCCCCCCCCTCCCCCAGACAACTGAAACATGACTATCCCAGTGCTGTAGTTCTTAGTACCGATGACTTCTTTATCGAAAATGGTGTATACGTGTTTGAGCCTGACTTCCTCGAGGATGCACACAAATGGAACCAAAAGAGAGGTGACTGAACTCGGTGCAGGGGTTTTGCAGAATAGTTTTGCTTTTCAGTCTGTCTTTAAATTTAGCCCCCAAAATAAAATACCTCAGAGTGGTGTCATACACTGCAGTTCATGGGCTACTGGTTAAAAAAAATACGTTTATCACATCTGATTTTATTTCTTTAGATTTATAAGAGAGAATTTTATACATTAAAAAAATGCTGGTGATTGATAGATGTTACTGCAGAAAGTAAAGCAGTGACTATTAGGTAGCACTGCTGAAGCTCAGTAACAGCAGGTGGCATTCAAATTCCAGCCCAGCAGTAGCTCGCTACAGCTGTACGCACTGTGTCCTTCGGATCATAACTTCTGAGGTGTCTGTCCTGACGTGGAACAGGTGTTACAGGGGAAGTTAGTGATAGCCAGGAGGAAAACTTGCAAACCTAATTATAAGTCTGAGGATGAAACAACGCAGGTCTCAATTTCAGAAAGAAAAATGTAACATGCTTTTGTGGCTGTGCTCCAAACTAATTTCTAGCAATGGCAAACATACTTTTGAGATCATGTAACCAGGGATCTTTTGCAAATAACTGTCATTTTTAGCTGTTGTAAATACTTTGTGCTGTGATACCGCTAAGTACGTTCTGCGAGAGCTTCAGGTCTTACTGCTGAGCACATCCAGGAGTTGCATTGCTTCCTTCAGGACAGGACCAGCTGGCCACTGACCTCTGCTCCCGTTTGGGAGATGCAAGTCTGGTGGGGAACCAAGCATGCTAGCAGTGGGCAAAGAAAGGACGCTTTGGGGCTAGTTGGAGCTGGCTCAGTCTCTTACTGAATACGTTAGCTTTACTCAATGTGTTACATTACAGCACGCAAAGCAATGAAGAATGGGAAAAGCCCGGTTATTATTGATAATACCAACATCCATGCTTGGGAAATGAAGCCGTATGTGATGATGGTAGGGAAAGCTCTTGATTTATTGCTTTTATATGCTCAGCTATGACATTTACAAGGTGATCTGACTGAAACGGTTCTTACCATGGCTAGAAATAATTCCATTTTCCCTTACTTCTCTAATTATAGTTAAGAATTGATATTGTGATGAAGTAGGGGAAGACGCACCAGTGTGGTTGTTTATGTAGTCAGCTGTGTAACTCAGTGAAGGCAAAATTACTTGAAAAGATTCAACAGTCTTTGAACTTGCCCTGTTAGTTCATAGCCATGAAGATGTATTCCCTTCCCCAGAAGTGACATGAACAGAACAGTTCCCAAACTAGTGGTTGACAAATATCTCAAGCTGCTTACAATTTTAGCTTACCATTTGTGAAAAATATACCATAAATAATTTTTGAAGATGCATTGCTCTCTCTTTTCAGGAGTTCTGGTGGAGATGGCAATATTTTTAGTACAGTTGCATAATGTGGCCTGGCTGCTAACATTATACTCATGCTTCTGTTCCTGGGTTGTGGAAGTTACTTACTTACTTACTTATTTTCTTACTGCCAGTTAAGAAATTTGGTATTTCTTAATACCAAATATTAATAATATTAATAAATTAAAATATTAATAATATATTAATATTTGGTAAGTATCGCTTGTATGGGAGCACAGAAGAGGCAGGAGTTAATAGTGGTGCTGGGAAGCCTGGACATGTCACGCCAGCATCAGTTGTGAATGCTTGTGGGTGACCAGGAGGCAAGTGAGAGAGCACAGCCAGAGGTGGGCAAGATGTAAAAAAGTCAAGATTTCCCTGCTTCCTTTCTGCTAAATCCAAACAAAAGCAATCAATCATTGTATCGAATACATATACACGTATATTTGTGTGTGTACGTGTATATATATAGGGGTGTGTGTATGTATGTACACATACACACACAAATACCTTTGCTTTACCTTGAAAAAGTCAAGGCCTGTAGACTCAGTGGCTGGAAATAGCATGACTGATTGATGTTGACCTCACGCTCCCAGAAGCTCCAGAGTGGCATGGCCAACCTGCAGCTCTTGAACCATTGGTGATTTCCAGAGAGTTCCAGTGCCAGGATGCCACTGCCATGAGGGATGGGGACTGGGGGCAATGCCGAGGCAAGTTTTGCTGGGAGACCCCAGTCCTTTGGTGTAGAAGGAAATGAACTATCTAGGACTCAGCCAGCACCTTGATGGGCGCCATGGTTATCTTCCTCTTTCTGGCCCCTGGTACATATGATACATCTCTTAGCCCAATAAAAACTCCGGGGGTCTGAAAGATTGTCTGCTCCTGAGCTCAGCAGCCTGATGTCTAAAACTTCTGTGTCCTTCTTCAGGCGCGTGAACATCGGTATGAAGTTATATTCCAAGAACCAGACACACCCTGGAAGTTCAACGTTCAAGAACTGACAAGGTACCTCTTTCTCTCTTCGCTGTTGCAGACAGCTTCTCATTTATTGATGTTCTCTGAGAGAGGCCGGCTCTCTTCCTCTTCATATACCCTAAAAAGTGACCTAGTAAATGACAACAGGGGGATTGTTGTGGAAAATTTCTATTACTCATTACCTGGTCTGTAGTGAATTCAGCCCTGAAAGAGCCTGACCGTGCTCAAGTGAAACAGGCAGTAGAAAAAGCACCCCCTCTGCATTTCTATTTATTTATACTGCATTTTGTGTGTATATATATATATTTATATATATATATGTAATACTTGCAGTGTATTTATACTGCAAGCTTCTTGGGGCAGGAACCCTGATTTTCATTCTGGATTTTCAGCAGCACCCTCCACGGTGCTGCTCCACACAAAAGCATGTCTAAGCACTACAGACAATATTCAGGCTCCTGTTCTTAAAAAAATCTAACCATAACAAATAGCATCTGGCTGTAGCATGGTGGGACGCTACCGTAACTGTGGTCAAGAAATGGGGTTCTAGAGGATCTTTCTAAAGATCTTAACATGTGCTTAACATGTGTTTAACAAAAGGGATACAGTGAATGTTTCGACTCTGCATAATGTGGTAGGATATACAGGCAGCCAAATACTGCTCTATGTATGCTAGTTCACTAAAAAAAAAAATTAATGCAAGCTAATTTCCTAGCCTCTAACCAACCTGACGTAAAGCACGTTACCGTGAATAGTGTGCTCTACTAAATCCAGAAGCTAACACGTGCTCACTTTGTTATTGCAAGAAAGCAGCATGGCTACTTCATTCTGATTTATGTATCAGCTAGGAACTCTAGTAAAAAATTAGCGGTGCTCCTGTTTGTGCCTGACAGACAAACGGCAGAGGGCTGTGGCCCAGGGTGCTGGCAGCTCCAGGGTGAGGCAGGACATGGCAGATGGCAGCCGATGGCATGGGGCTGCAGGCAGGTGAGGACACCAACAGCCTTAGCGGTCACCTGCAAGTGTCAGCTCTTGTTTTACCAGTACCAGCTGGGAGCCACTGGTGGGGCATCACTGCAGAGGCAGATTTTACTAGTAATCATTCATTATAGGCTGAGCTGCTTGGTAACTTGTAATTTATTAATCATTTGAAACAAGTCGGCTTTTTACAGTAGCACTGTCAAAGTAATTCAGATAGGCTCAGTTTGGAGCAGCTCTTTGGCAGATAGCTCACGGACAGCTAATGGTTGCTCCCACGTTGTGTTGCTACCGGCCATACGGTTTGTGCTGGTTGCTGGTCCCCGGTGCAGGGTGCAATTGTTTGGGTTCTAGATCACGGATTGTACCTTATAGAGCTAAATGGCAAAACCAAAGATACTGTTTGCAGCCTCACAGACAGGCAGAAACTCCTAGTGGTCTTTGGAAAAAGTTCCCACCGATGTCTTGAGAGACTGTGGCTGCTGCTGGTCTATCTGGAAAGCCCTGCATGTTTGAGCATCCTGTTCCCTCCCTCTCAGACATGTCACTTACAGGTCTGCCCTGAAGCCTGAGCCACCTCAGGTATGATTTTTCCCCTCTTGTGCTCAGGCAAAGCAACAGTTTTTCTGACCTCTAATACTCGTTGATTACAAGCCAGCATCTGGGCTACCTACAGCCTGTGTCTGCCTTTCTCCAGATGCACAAAACCTCACCCTGAGGCTAACAAGCTGTTAGCACTAAACTCATGTAAAATAACACATGGGTCTTTGACATAACATATTTCAAAGCATGTGTCTAACAACTTACGTCCTGGCTACCCGTAAAACTACTTGCATTATGTTCTTCCGCAGTCACAGTAATATTTTTAAGAAGTAGATGAAAGTGAACAACAATTTGGCAAAAAGGGCTAGGAACAGATCAGCAGGGACATGAAACACTGCCCTGAACATACCAAGAACCTTAGCAAGCTTAAGATAACCTCTAGTACATGGGCAGCTAAATAATTGTATTTTCTGTTAATGTTGACTTTACAGAAGAAATATTCATCATGTCCCTCGACAAAAGATACAACAGATGAAAGAACAATATGAGCACAACGTTACCTTCCGCAGTGTTCTGTCGTCTGAGAAACCAAGCAGAGATGAGAGAAGCTCCAGCAGACCAAATGCAGCTTATGGCATGGGTGCCCATTCCAACCCCCCTGCAGCCTTCTCAAACAGAAGACCTCGTGCGGCACATACAAACACCGCGCCATTTCACTGAAGATGTGGATTCCTCAGTGTGTTTTAATTATCAGGGTATAAAAGTTCCTAGGTTTACATTTTTTTTCTAAATGTTTTTTATTCCTGTATTTTTCTACTACATTTCTAAATTACTTTTCTTAAAAATCTTTAAATGTCACCAGATTACAATCTCACAGCTCTACGTGCCCAATCTGAGTGCTGTCCCCAGTACAAGCTGTACACCCTCTCACCCCTCTTCCTCCATGAAAATCCATCTAAGCTTACAGTGAAATTTACTGGCTGTGCCACGTGCTTTTTGGTGGCTTTTTTTTCCTGCATCACACTTTGTCGCTAGTAAGTAATGATAAATACTCCTAAATTCATTCTTTCTAACAGGCCACTGGGCCCATTCCTTCTCCCCACAGCTGTCCTTTACTGCTGCATCCATACTCTGTATCTGGCTGTATAACCTGTTGTATCTTCCCACTCCATTGCACCTGGAGCCTTACTGCAGCGTTGAGAGAGGCAGAGTGAATGGTGCAGAAGGTAACAGATTGTAGCGAGATTTGATGCTGGGCCCTGTCTGCCTCTCTGCTGGCTGCATTCACATGGGTCTTACCTTAGCTCTGTCACAGCCCAACAGCTTCTCCAGCCTGGAGGCAAAGCACTTCAACATGCCAAACCGAGCCCTTTATCTTGGCCAGACATAGGAAGGAGTTCAACTGACCCTGAGATGAGGATCCTAAAAGCAGGAAGCAGGAATGGGGCTGCAGGAGCAGCACTGAATAGCAGAAGCACAAGGCAACTAGATACCCTAGTTATATACCTAACCTATATATATATACACATACACGTATATATATATATATATATATACACACACACACGTATATATACCTATACCTAACAAGACTAATGCAGAACTACAAATGACGACTGAAGAAAGGAATTAAAAAAACTGAACATGTTCTTGTACAGGGAGAAATGGACTTCCTCCACCACTAAGTGCCAAGAAGCCACTGACCGATGGATGAGTGAGAAAAGGAACTATCCTACAGTAGTTTTTATCTGTTCTTAAATTCTGCTGATTATATCCTCATCAAGAAGCATCACAAAACATTCTTAAAACTCAGCATTTGTGATGACAATTTGGTTTTGGTTTTTTTTTAAAACAGTCTGGATTATTAGGCAGTGCTTATACGACAGGACAGTAGTGAGTTATTTTGCAGTAGGAAATGAAGACGGCTCACACTGGATAGTAAGAAATGGGGGTGTGTAACTGCTATTTACCTAGCAATTTAGCAGACAGAGAAGTGTAAGAGGTTTAAAGCAATGTACCATTTCTGGGCAAAAGCCAAGCTGTCTTCAGGACACAGCAGACCTATGACATTAATGGCATTTTCTACTCAAGCAGCGTTTAAAGACCCAGCTCTGCAGCATTGCACAAAGGGTTTCGGAACCATCGGCACACCTGTGTCAGCCCATTAAAGTTCTCCAGTCCTGCTGCCACGTCCAGCTTAGTGACAGGAGCCACCCCCAGTTCAGCACTTGCCAAGTGAATGGTGCAGGACCCCCGAAAGGTTGCCAAGTGGGAACCGTTCGGGGCTGGGAAGCAGCAAGGCAAGGAGCAGCCTGACAACAAACTAAACCATGGCTAGCAGGGCTGCTTCCCTCTCCAGTGCTGAAACTCCCGTTCTGAGAAGTTTCGCCTCTTGAAATTAATGAGAACAAAGTAATGAATTCAAGAACTAACTCACTCCCAGCTAAAAGATCTCATGATGAAATCAAAGAAAGATCTGATAATCTTGCATGATGCTGTGGCCTCATGTACTTATTTCAGAAGGAGTAGCTCAGAAACACTGACCAAGGATCTATCATTAACACCTTTGTATGGCATTTTGCTATGGATCAAATCATCACAGCTCTTCTCTAAACCAAAAGCACTACAGAGGAATTTGAGAGGAAAGGTACAAGAACCGTGCCACAATTACCCCACACTGTTTCAGAACTAAAGTTTTATTATTTTATTTATTTATATTTTTGGTAACAGTAAACTTAAGAGAATTATTTATTTCACCCTGTGCCACCTCTGACAGCCAAACAACTATACTGCTGCAGAGGGTAACGAAACCGATTGCTTTAGACTGAAACAAAGATTCTGCTGGAATTTAAGAATACAACAGAATCAGAGCAGTGCCTCACAAAACACCACCAGACCTTCAGCCAGACTGGTGCTATTGTATGATACATGTTTTTGAGAAATGTCTAATTACCCAACTCCAAATTACTTTGCAGATGAAATGTCATTTAATGAGTCTTTGGTTTTGTAATACAGCACTATTCAATATAATCAGGACAATGTACAAAGTGTAAAAATAATTTGAAATATATACAATACTGTACAAGTACATCTAGTAGCGTTTTCTGGGGTTTTGTCTTTGTAGCATTCTGTGGGCAGGTAACAAGTCCTCACATTCCTTTTTGTTCTTCTGAAGATTCTCAGCTGCTTCAGTCCTGCTTTTTGCAGAGTTATTTGCTTCCCCGGTGGAACTATTTTGGGGTGAAGGATCATCAGGTAAATCAGGAACTACTGTATTGCTGTTTTCATTTACATAACCAATCTCCTTTTCTTCTGGTAAATTATTCATGAGTGCTTGTGTATTAATCATTGCAAGTTCTTCATCAGCAACCAGGTCATTCTCAGGAAGACGGAAGGTTTCTCTCAGTTTTCTACAGGGCGTGACATGACCAACATTCTGATTTGTTTCTTTTGATGACTTGCTATGCTGTAAACCCAAACTTCGGGGAGGCTGAAATGCTTTTTTTAAAGATGGAGAAATTATCGAACACATTGGTGTCAGTGGTGGAGGCACAGGTATGCAACTGAGGAAGTCCATAGCTTTTCGCTTTTTGCTGGTTTTGGGATGGTCTTCATTAGTTGTGACAGATGAAGGAGTTTTTGTTTGTTTTTGCCCTTGTGTGACAAGTTTTGTATTTGATGTTCTAGCTGACAAAGGGCTCTGATACTTTATTTCAATTTTAGAGGAGATCTAGTTAAAAAGAGATAGGTTTTATGTTGAATGATGTCCTGTTTCATTAGTTTCTTCAATTACTTTCACAAAACGGGAAAAAACCCGATACAAAAATATTACATCACCATTCATGCCCAAGTTTACTGTGACTAGTATTATGCTGGATAAATCACTGTTTACATATGCATTAAGACGGTACATTTACATTCTGTTTCTGAGATCCAAGCTAAATGTATGGGAATTTTTCGGTGCCAGATGGTAAGAAATCACATCACTCATAAAAACAAGTTAAGTCTACTACTGCATTGGGTATGTCCCCAACAGGTTGTTAAACTGGGAAAAACAAGGAAAAAAAATTGCAGAAAAAATGGATAGCATATAGACTGAAGAACATAACAATGCACACAAGATAGATGCTGCACAGAAAATCATTCAAATGTACTTAACTTGAGAATACCTTTAACATCTCATTTGTTTTATCTTGGTTACTACATTTAACCAACAGATATAAACCAAACCTAGAATTAAACATTAGCACACACTCTGACACGGAACAAGATGCCCTATAAGGTTAAATTTAGTCCCCAGGAACTGATGTCACATCAGAGTATTTCTACTTCCCCCACAGCTAGTGGCAAGAAAAATTTGTTCTGACTGCACTCAGTACTCCACATCAGCAACAACTTGCCGCCAGCAACCTTCATGGGAAACTGGAGTACAATTTCACTGAACTTTTGTCAAGACTGCTACAAAATGTTTACATTTACAAAACAGTACCTCTTCCCTTTTAAATCCTGGAAATAGTAAACATTAGCTAGGAAAAGATGACCAGGAGGTAAATTCTCTAAACAAAGGTAGGAACTGCAGAATGCAGCGAAAGGAAAATTTACAGTTCAAGGTTTTCCCTGCGTTGCCCTGAAGAGAATGAACAGACGAGAAGTGAGACCACTCACCACAGCCATCACTGGGAAACTTGCTTATGTCCTTACTGTATGTACTGGCAGTATAAACACCATATTCTCATTATCAGAAACTTACCAAACTTTTATTTTCTGCATAAAGACCCGAGCTGTAGGAAGGAGAGGGGCATTCCAAGTCACATCTTCTAGTTAAACTCGGTGTAAGCGAGCCATTTCTTCGTAGCAAATTCATCAATTTACTTTCTGCATCAGAGCAAAAGGAGGCCACGTTCTGTAAAGGAGGACGGTGCACAAAGCAGAATAGTTGTTTTTCAAATTGTGTAAGTACTATATACTCAGAAAAAAAAGTATTTAGAACTTTGTTTTCTCATGATAATCCCACTAGATGTTTATTTTATATGAAACAAACAATACAGAAGAATGCTGCGCTTTCCATGGAGGGAAATATCATATCTTCCTTTTCTCAACAAGAAAAAAAATTCCTTTTGTATTTAAACCCATTTTTCACTAAGAAGTGGGAATGCATAACCAGGACCTGGTATTTAGCACAGCTAGAAAACTGAAATAATAAACAAATGAAATCAACAATCTGATACTGATCAAGATGGTAAATTTCAACTTTCAGAAGGCTAGAGCCAAACTGGCCATGACAGATCCCCTGTTGACTGGTACCATACTTTTCTGCTAGCCAGAAAGGATTCTGTGGCACATCCTAAAGAAAGTGCTGATTGAGCTGAATTTAAAAAATAAAATAAAAATCAAGAGACGTTCAGGTGATACGTAGAATCCTCCATGAAAAGTGCATTAACACCTTACTCCATACCTCCCAGAAAAAAAAAACCCTCAAATTCAACATTATGTGTGTTACTTGTTTTAAAGATTTATTGTTACTAATGGACTTTTTGGTGAAGAATGTAACAGAACAGTAATTAAAGTTAATCATTAAATTAAAAGTCTACAGATCTACCTCTACTGTACTTCTCAGTTCATTAATCTTCACTTGAAGGTAGTTTTCCTTTGGACTGGCTGAGAATACAGAAAGCTCTCCAGCCAACAGCACAGGAATTTCTGATCTGAATTCAGATTGCCACTGAAGGTTGCTTGCAGAAAGGAACGAACAGCAGACGACGAGATCTTCAATAGCGAAGTGTCTGAGATCTGAGATACGGATCTTTATTGCCACTAAGTTATAGCTTTCATCGGATAAGTACACCATAGTAGTGAAACCTAAAAGCAAGAAAACAAGTCTGAATTAAACCCTTGAATCTTTTAAGTAAAGGTTGAATACTGCAATTAATATCTATAAAAAAAGTCACACACATCTTGGAAGTGAATTGATAATGTAACATGGCAGCCTATCTGCACAGTAACAGATGTCTCACACTTCATTCATATTCTACGTACATATTCTAATCTCCCTAGCGATTACAGAAAACAACTCAAAGTCTGTTCCAGTGCTTAAAGAAATAATACTTCTATGGTGCTTTTCATTTTTATTCAGAAGATTCTCCGCCTGTTCCTAACCCTGAGCTCCAGTACCTGCGTTCCACTCATTCCATGACACTGCACACGAGCGGGAGCTCACATACATGCGTGATAGTACTGCAGATGTCAGAACTTACATCCACCACTCCCGGGGGGCTGGGGTGGGGAGGTAAAGAAAAGCTTCTCTTGAGCTTCCATCCTCCCTTACTAAATTCTTCCCAAGCTAATAAGCAAAGACAGTTTTTCTTTAGGAAAACTGAATTATCTGCCAGCACATCATGGTGATGGGCTAATTAGCAGGTTTTCACAGGCTTGAGACGCAGGTACAACACCAAGATAATTTTGACTCTTAAAATAAAGTTACTGTCTATTCAGTGGGAGGACATGAACATGGTCTACAACATACCTGTTCTGCTAACAGAAACTACAACTCCAACTAAATCAACTTCAGCACATGGTGGCTGAAAAGAAGGATCTGACAAACTGGTGAATTTTAGAGCATTTCTCGGAATGAAAACCTGTAGCAGCATCTCCTGTGATACCTGAAGAAACACAAATTTTTTTTAAGTATTTATAACACAGATGTGACTGTGATACGTTCTAATGATACATCTTTATGCACTTAAAACACTTACTGGTAGTTGTAGATACTGAGTTTTCTTTGTTGCTGATAATTGTATGTTAGCTGAATCTGATCTTCCTTTGGACTGTGATGTTGACAGTTGGTAGATTCTGTACCGACTGCCTTCCTTTAACAAGGAATAGACATCCAGCAGTGGACGCCAGATAGTCAGGATCACTCCTAACAATGTAAGATTAGGATCTATTAGCTATGCAATACTAATTTGAAGGCTTTTGAACAAAATAAAAGCTGTGGTTAAAACACAACAACACACAGCACTCCCTCCCACCCAAAATTGCTAAACCAAAACCCAAACGAAACTGGAAACATTAACATGCAAGCTGGAATACTACTGGGAAACTTAAAATCTACCTGCTGTGCTGGCCATTTACCATGTTTAGATACAAGTTATTTATTATTTCCCAAGTGCTAACCTTTATATTTTTCTTGCTTTCTGTAGTCTACCACACATAATTTCCACACAGCAGACACATCTCTTTTAGAACAACCGTTTTCTTCCTGTTCTGCTGACTCTAAAGCCTTCTTGAATTCTTCCTGTATCTGAGTTTGCTTTTTATCATTTATCAACTGCCTGTAAGCATTCAAAGCTTTTAACTGGTCTTCACTGAGATATCCCTATAACCGAAAGAAAATGTATTTAGTATCTTTTTTATTAATGAAAAAAATCCTGTCACGATTTTTTGATAGCCTCTTTCTTAAGTGTTCATCTGTTACAAGCAATTTACTGTTCAACTCATCCACTACTAAGACCTGAAATGAGTTAACACAACAGGAGTCACCAGTCTTGACTGGTACTCAGCTGGTGCTCCACTGTTTAAGTAGTATTACGTTGTACTGTTCTTATGTGATAACTAGTGAGAAACCTACTTAAGGGTGCATAAACTAATATTAATATTTAATGTAACAGGCATGCTTGCCTGTTTCATAAGAAAGAAGAAATATCAGGAAAAAAAATCTGTAAGAAGAGAAGAGTTGCACCTCTCAGCAGGCTGCTATCTCTGAGCTGACACAGCCATTTACATCAAAACGCATCTGGAGCGTTACCTTCCTGACCGAGCCTTCAAGATCCAGATGCCTTTACATGTAGCACCATAGATATGCATAACATTTTATCAAATAAAAGTCATGGATTGTATGGCTTTGTGACAGTCAAGGACCCTGACTTGCAAAAGGCGAGGCATGTATTTAATTTTTAACAAGTGGCAAGGACTAATCGCCTGCATCTTTATTAATAAAGACATAAATACTTAAAAGTTGTCATTGAACTGGAACAGGGAAAGCAGAGAACAATGACAATATAATCAAACACTCCAGTGAACAGCATGCAAGAATATGTATGTGAAACAAGACTTAGGAGGTGCATTTAGCTTTCCTATGTGCAAGGCAAAGCAAAGTAATAAAATTACAAGGAACAGTTACCTTTTAGTTGTGTTATATTCTGGATTTTTTAATAAAAAACCAGCATTCTGTTTTGCCGTCTGAGATATTATTAAACTATTTCAACAAGCCTTCATTAATATATTTTGAAAAATTTTTCATCTTAATTCATTTAGCAATAAGCATGCTGTAAAAAAATCTGAAAAGGCAGCAAAAATAAATAGTAATTCAACAGTTCTAGAAGAAGGTACTAAATTGTAAATTATTCCATGAGCATTTCCAAGTTAGCCCAGTAGGATCTACAGTTACCTCCATATAACCAGGGTCAGATGTATTCTGAATTGCTTCAAAGAGTTCCGCGCCATCTTGCAAATTACGGATTTGCTGTCTTGTGACTATGTGCGATCTCTGTGTTATCCTGCTAGTTCTCTCTGTTAAAAAAAAAGCCCTTATGTTCAGTACAACTGATAAATAATTATTTCTTCTTTCACTTTTAAAGAAGTGTAGTAGTACTTAAGCCTTGCTGGAATAAAAATACAAACCAATTCTGTATAGGAACCGATATATGTGTGTACATATATTAGAAAAATACAATCAGGAAAAAAAAAAATCTCATTCATTTAACTACAGCACAGATCAGAGTATTTGGGGAAACTTTGGGGAAGCTGGTATCAGTGTCTGCAGCCGGGAGAGGGTGGGAGACTTGACAGGCTGCCAGGAAACTTCAGCAATACTTGACTGTATTTTCTGCATGTGTAACACTTCCTCTCATACAGCAGCAAAGTCCCAAAGATACCAAGACCTGGGACAACAAGTGACCACAGGCCTGCACATGAAGCTTCCTTAGACACCAGCTAAAAGCTGAGTTAACTTCATCACATTAAACTTTACCCTTTTCTTACATGAATCATTTTGCTGCGAGCATTCTAATGAATTCCTTCAGCATAACAGACTTCACCATTGACAAGTTTACCAGCCAAATATGAAACAACACGATGAGGTGACTGATATGTGGAAGTTCATGTTCTTCCCAGTGAAATGAAGCATTATAAAGCAATCTCTGATTTCAACTAAGAATTCAGCAGTGGTGTGGGGGTTTTTTTGTGTGTGTTTTTTGGTTTGCATTTGTTGTTGGTTTGGTTTTGGTTTTTTTGTTTTTGTTTTGTTTGTTTTTTTTAAAGATTATGGCTTTATGGCTTTACATGTCTTTTCCTTGCATTCATGAGCAACTCCAGGTTCTGAGAAAGCAATTAGAGAACGTCCCAGCGTTACAGATCACCATGAGAAACATTTACGGAAAGGGAGAGGCTATCTGGGTTGTAGGTATGACCCCATGAAATCTGAATGGCACAGGCTACCATTAGTGTGGAATCCTACCTGTTCCTGGGAAAAAAAATTCAACCAAAACACCCAACCAAAACCAACAAAAACCTGTCACAAAAGACAAGCCACAGTATCAAGGCATGCCATCAAGGAATCCATAATCAGTGTGGCAAGAATCCTAACATCCTTCTTCATTGCAGTTAGCTGAATCCAACTTAAGGGGAAACAAACATGACTGGTGCAGCAGTGAGCTTCATGAAGCCGTAGCACTGCAGTCAGCTGTGGCACTTACAGCAACAGCAGACCAGAAACTACTGCTCTAAATCACTGGCAGAGGTGTAGAGTGTCAGCCCATTACAGAATCGGAAAGTAGTTGAAGTTGGAAGATCTCTGGAGATCATCCTGGCAAATCCCCCTGCTCAAGCAGGGTCACCTACAGCCCGCTACCCGAGACAGTGTCCAGTGAGGTTTTGAGTATCTCCAAGGATGGAGATTTCACAGCCTTTCTAGGCAACACTGTTATCATTTGCACAGTGAAAAAGGGTTTCCTCATGTCCAGAGGAAACCTTCAGTGTTTCAGTTTGTACCCAACTGCCTCTGGTCCCATCACTGGGCACCACTGAGAAAAGCCTGGCTCCATCTTCTTTGCAGCCTCCATTCACATATTATCATACATTGATCAGATTCCCCTGAGCATTCCCTTCTCCAGGCTGAACAGTCCTAACTATCAGCGTGTCCTTGTATGGCAGATGCTCCAATCCCTTGAACATCTTCATGGCCCTTTATTAGACTCTCCAGTATGTCCATGTCTCCCTTGACCTGAGGGGCCCACAACTGGACACAGTACTCCAAACATGGCCTTACCAGTGTTAAACAGAGGGGAAGAATCACCTTCTTACTCTGTGTATTATTGTATGTCAGTCACTCATCCTAATTTTGTATCATGAGCAAACCTGCTAAGAGCACACTCTGCCCCGTCATCCAGACCATTGATGATGACGTTAAAATGGGACTGGACTCAGTGTTGGACCCTGGAGTACACTGGTAGTTACTAGCCTCCAAACAGACTTCACACCACTGATCACCACCCTCTGGGCCCAACTGTTCAGCCAATTTTCAATCCACCTGACTGTCTGCATCAGCTGCTCTATGAGGACTTTAAGGAAGACAGTGTCAAAAGCCTTACTGAAGCCAAGACAGACAATTACACACTGCTCTTGCCTCATCTACCCAAGCCAGTAATTTCATCATAGAAGGTTGTCAGACTGGTCAAACATGACTGCCCCTTGGTGAATCCCTGCTGACTAATCCAAATGACATTCTTGTCCTTCATGTGCCTGGAAATGGTTTTCAGGGTTAGTTGTTCCATCACCTTCTCAGTGATCGAGGTAAGGCTGGAGCAATCTGGGTCCTCCTTCCTGTCCTTTCTGAAAACAGGAGACACATTTACTGTCCTCCAGTCTTCAAGCACCTCTACCAATTAGCATCATCATTCAAAGAGGATCCAAAGACACCTCACAAAGACACTAGCCCAGCTCCTTCAGGACGATGGACTTGTGGGTTCATCCTGTCACTGACCATGGACTTAAGTATGTCTGGGTTGTATAAGTTTCCTCTGACTTGATCCTTTTCCACCAAGGGTATGTCTTCCTTGCTCCAGACTTTTCCCTGATCTCCAGGGCCTGTGATTGCTGAAGGTTGGTATTGCTAGTTAAGACTGAGGTGAAAGAGGCACACAGTAACTCTGCCTTCTCCATGTCCTGTGTCACCAGGGTCCCTGTCCCATTTAGCAGCTCCACTGCCATCAGTATCTCCACAGTCCCACAATGTTTGTGAGGAAAGATGCTCAGTCTTGGTGTTCAGGTCTACTGAGACACATCCTAATCTGTGCCCACCTCTGCATGAAATATCAGTGTCAGGTCTTTGAAGAGAATGGAATTAACATTTCTACAATTCTGTAGCGCTTCCTTCAGCATCATCTCAACTGTAGTTTTTTAGTAGCTTGCCTACCAACACATTCAGGAAGAGTTTTCTGGATAGCTGTAAAGCCAAACACGCAAGTATGTAACTGTTTTGTACTAAAAGGCCTTGATGCATAGGAAGTAAAAAGCCTAAAACAATACAACACAAAACCAACAGCAAAAAAGAAAACAACCCAACACCCTCTGCTTCTCTGTGACCAGAGTTTTTGCCACTTTCTTTAAACTATTCTGTACATGCCAAAATATTTTTGTGTTCTTAATAACATGTACTGAAAGAATGAAAGCTTTACCTTCACGCTTTTCATATTCTGCTTGGATTTTTGCAAACAGAGCTTCCAGTTTCTTTTGTTGATCCTCTGCATGCTTGGCAGCTTCCCTTTCTTCAGCTCGGCTGTTACGGAACACGTATGAACCAGCTGATGTTTTTTCCATCCACTGAAATGAAAAGATTCAAACAAATAACCAGACTTTTTTTTTAAATTATTTTTAACCTCACCTACCTTCCTTCTAATACTCACTGTTATGCAAAATGCTTTTAAAAAAATGAACAGGCAGTAGAGTGCAAGTTCTTTCAGTGTAATAGATAAAAGGCAAAATCTCACAGCACTGGCTGGGTAAACATTCACTTTAAAGATGAGACAGAGTGGTGCAGTGGTCAAAACTGCATGACTTAACAGCTGAAGAAGCCATAGCTTATAGTAATAGGTATCAATGATGTAATTTAGAAGATAGCTGGATCCCACTGGCAGATACACTACTAAGATACAAACCAATCTCGATGCTTAAAAATATACCAGAACTGCATTCTACCCAATTTGTCTTCGCACATCAACTGTCTGCTTTCAGACACTGGATTAGACGATATGAAAGAACGATGATGTTTTTCTGCAGATGCTCTTAAAACTTTTTCTGGCTTAAATGGTTCCATAGACTACAGCCTTGTTCACAGCCCTGCCAGAACCGGTTTGTCTGATTCAAAGGGACAGGTGAGCCAAACAAACTGGTCACTGCTGCTGAAAGCAGTCCCTTTCCTTTCCTCTTTGTTGCACAGTCCCATCTTCTTCCTTGCACTGGCTCTAGGACATGTCTGAACTCATCAGACCAATCAGTTTGTTAGGGCAATAGACAGCATTTTTTTGTGGTTTGTTTTTGTGGTTTTGTTTTGTTTTTTAATTATTATTAGTTGGTTACTCTACATTAGCTAAGCAACAGGATCTAATTGAGCTCCAGGTTTAGCAAAGAGAAGCAGCAAGAGAATATAGTGAGAGTAGGATGAGAAATCATTGAAGGTCTAATCCTTATGAGGCAAGGAATTGTTGAAATAGGCTCCGCCTGCCTCATTAACTGCATCGTACATTTCCTGCACTCTTCACAGTTTGGCACCTTTTATTAGGGTTACTGTGGTTCCTATACTCCTTGACTCTTGAGGCAAAAGGAGACAGACAGCCCAAGTCTTTTTATCAGTTTGATTTGTTTGAGCAATGGTCTCAGTGTTTAAAAAAAAAAACCAAACAAAAACCAAAAACCAACAAACTACATCAGCACAATCTCTTGATATAGCGAGATACAAAGCACTACTTCCCTCCCCAGTCTGGAAGCCATTTACTGTGATGTGATTACAGATTACGGTCCCCTTTCTGGGACCTAAATAAATGCTAGTTCTCTCAGGCAGTTTACATAGTAAGTGCTGCAATTTCCTCGATTAAAGTAATGATCTAAATACCAAAGTAATGATGCAAACCAAATATTGGTGTTACCTTTGCGGAATCTTCTATATCAACCAACAGTTATACAACACTTCGGAAAGAAAGCTTTGGGGAAAAAAAACCCAACTATATGTACATGCCAAGTGTAACATACTCTGAGAAAACTTAACAAAACCTGAAAGTTGTACCCTGGTTAAACTGTTACCATTAAGAGGACTGATTACTAAGCAAATACATTGCTGCTTTTTGTAGTTGGTATTGTTATAAAAGCAAGTAGTTACAGTGAAGTCTGACCATACTTAAAACGTCTGGATATCAAATGGTATTTAGAAGATCTTCATTCTATTTCATGCCATAATCACATTGTATTTTCAGTAATATTTTTAAAATAATAGATATTACACAACATAGCCAGCTACACGTAAGAAAAAGCAATCTTACTAATGGTTTTAAGGGATACAAATGCTAATACTAGAAAAAAGATGGGTTTCACTTCAACTTGAAGTTGCAACTATCAATTTTCTTCTCTCCTTTAAAACAAGCACTGTGCTTTTTAGATTACAGAACTACAATTAATGTACTTCTGGCTTTTTGAAGCTGAAAGCAAAGCCAACCAGAAGACACTGAGTGCAACGCAATTCTTCTTACAGCAGGATACTCCACAGTTCTGAAATACTAAATACATGCGTACTACAAGAACTACTCCTGTTCATTTTACATATAATGGTACCTTATCTTAAAACTTTTAGCTTTCTGTATTATATTATTCTATATTAAGCAATTAGCTTATATAACTTAGATCTCATAGAACCTGTTAGATTCATAAAACATTTATACCATACCTGAATAGGGTAAGTTCTTTGAATAACTACATCAATACACCCCACTGCACCACCCTCACTGTAAAATGATGACAGAGGCAAAGGAAAAGGTCGGGGATCCCGATGAAATCCTAGTTTTGCATGCCATCGTGCACATCGAGTGCTGTTCGCCGAGATCTGAATAAGTTAAATGTTGAATGATAAACTGTCATTGGGAGGTCAAAAAGATACCCAACTTATTATATCTAGAGGGAAGACTATTTTCACACCGACCTCGCTAAGAATTTTTGCACCTGAACATACTACATTTTAATTTCAAGGTTTCTTTTCACATGCAAGAATGTATATTAAACAGGAACTGAGTTAAAAATTCTCTAGGAAATGAGCACGTATGAAATAAGCCATTCCCTCATACCAGAGGAGCAAAATTTTTATGCTGACACTTCACCCAGGACTTTAATCATTCTCAAATAAGACCCTCTCTCTCTCCACAAGCCCACCCTTACAACCTGGTTCCACCCCCCCTCCATTCTTCCTCCAACTTCCACATTGTCTGTGATGGGTACGTACTTTTTGTAACTTGGTGCTTAATCAAACTGAAGAGCTGGAACTGTGAAAACACACAGCAAACACTGGCAGAATTTTATACTATAAACTTGTCTTCCAACCCAATTGAATGGTGTCAGCTACCTTGTGTCATGTCTTACAAAACTGGTTATTAAACTCCAACAAAACATTTTTGCTTATAAAGCTCTGACAAAACTGTTTCTGTTTACAAAACATGGCTCAACTAAACAGCATCTTATCCCATCTCTCAGTCACATCCAAACGAGCTGAACTAATACTTCGTTTTACCTTTAACATAAGGGAATCTGGGGCTTCCAGTGGCGTACATCCATTCTGAGAGCCAATGAGTTCTGCTCCGTGCACTATGATCTTCTGACCAACAGTCAGCCTTCTTCGGTGCAAGAAAGCTTTGAGAGGTGGATCCAGAAGAGCTCTAATCCCATACCAGCCATCAGTAACTTCAATTATTGCTGCTGCTTTTTTACTTTCCACATTCTTATTGCTACTGCTAGGACATGCAATGGTGTTTAGCGATATGATTTTAGAAATACACAGTATAAGTGTTTTACCTGCCGCATCATCTCTTTCCATTATTTTTTTGATTGCTGATCGTTTACTCTCATCAACTTCCAAATCATACCTACAAAAAAGAATTAATGACACTTTGTTAAAGCAAACAAAATCCATCACATTGTTTTTCCTTAAAAACAATTGTAGCAAATCCATCTACATGATTGACGTTACACTGTAGCAAAGCAAATGTTATCTGAGTTTTTGCAAATAAGACACAGTACATTTTTAATACTGATAGGCTTAAGTTTAACAATATAAACATTCTGATACAATAAATGCAAGGTACAAGTGCTTATTTTGTACTATTATGAACTAGAAAGCACAGTATCACAAATTATGACTCCAAATACATTGCTATACACTTACCTATATTTAAGCTGCAGCAGTACTGTTTCTGGTGTCAAACATCTGTTCGCAAACTCATGTGGAAAAGATACTTCCATGGCTGCCAATTTCCATACAATCCACCTATAGTGGTTGTAAACCCAGGCCTCTGTTATTAGGTTGGGATCCACACCGGGAGTGTCACAGAGGGCTCTGCAGATAAATTGTTAAAAAATTAACCTGAAATTCACTGTAAGTTTTTTACTTGCATATTTCTCCCTAGCATTATATTCAGTGTATGTACACAGGCAACGTTAACAAAGGAATATTTATTACAGTGAAAACAGGAAGGTTACACGCCATAACCTGATCTGATTATTCTGAATACTGAAGTTTCATCCTCACACATGCATTCAAACCTCAGGTGCTTTGGCAGCATGCACACACATACATGCACGCATTCTTGAAATGGGTACTTCTGACTCTAGCAGTAGCTCCAGGGGCATGCTCTGTCTGCTTCATGCAGTTATGCACACAGCAGAGAGGGACAGAGGTGTGCTCTGCTCCCCTTCAGCCCTGGAGTTTTCCCTGCTTGCTTAATGAGCTCATTACAATCCATCCCCCTCTAACTCGACAGTTTCTAGAGTTGTGGTTTGGATGTTTTGGTTTTGTTTCTTTTTTTTTTTTTTTAAAGCATGCATGTGGACAACACATTTTAAAGAGCTTTCAGTTGCTACTGAAGAACTTTCTTCTCTCCATTGGGTGACCACTGAAATAGACTTTCATTCTGTGTTGAGTCCAAGCTGTACCACCATGACCTGCATAAATAAGTTGGGTTGGAAACATCTATTTTTTTTCCAGCTCTCAGTCACTAGGAAGGCCATTTAATTAAAGGAGGAAGAGAAAGAATTAGACTAGAGATTCAAACAGCTAAGCCATTAGACTTACTAGAACACAAGTTAAGGCCTATCAAAAGGTCAATTTCCAACTTGTCAGAAAGCCTCAATATTTTAAGAAATGTACTGCAGCTGCATGAGGAAAAGAGACAATTCAACCCCCAAAAAGTTATATACGGGAAGATACGGAGCAGACACGACCATCAAATTAATTACTACTACATTAGAAGAGAGCAAATCAATCTCAAGACTTTAGGAGACACTGTAATCCTTTGCGAAGGACAATACAATTCAGCTGAAGACAGAATTCAGTTCAAGATTAAGATTCTAAATACAGACGACTAAATGAAGACCCATATATTCTAGTTGATGGAGATCCAGTTAATATACTTAAAGGGATAAAAAGGCTGATTCAGCTGACCAAACAGTAGGTATCTATTCTCAAGCATATGCTTTAACATCTAACAAAATCCAGAAAAGATACAGGAACTGAAGCCAATCTTTTGGGGAACAACCTCTACAAACTGCTTGAGAGACTATCTGGTATTCAGGGTCAGATCAACACTGCCACCCAGAGCAGGTTCTCACACCAAAACCACTGTGGCTACTCTGGGATATTTAGTGGTATGTTGGTGGTTTCTCTCTTCTGTTTCTGAAAAATGAATATGAGGAAAGCCATATACCTGATGGCCTGGATCACAGCATCAGGAGCACATCTAACAATGATTATTAAGACATGCTGCCTCTGGAACAAGAAGTTCCTACTGGCCTAAAAAGGCCAATATTTGGCACATTAGGCATAAGGTGTTTTGTGCAAATACTTTAATGCCTTTCCCATTATCAGGAAAATTGTGTGGAGTCGATCAAAATTACCTCCAACATGCTTAAGCAGTGGATTGTTCCCAGAGATCTACTGCTTCTTGACAGAAACAACCTCAAAACTCATGTTTCCTATTAATTTGTGTAGCGGCGTTGCTTGTCAGCCTAGAAATAGCAATTTCATGTGAGAAAAAAAATGAGCAGCATGCATTCTAAAACTGCACGCAAGTCCGGAAGACTGACAAGTAGGCAAGAGGCCCTGCACCGTAACTGTACATGGATGAACATCCCAGGCAGTCTTTTATGCATCTACTATAAATGCTTTATGAACATTCCATCTAGTAAGGTAGATCCCCGAAACACTCAACAATCATGTCACCACTAGAAGGAAATGCCGAATCAGGGATGGTATTGCTATTAGCAAAATACTTGCCAAATCGGGAGGAAACAGACAAGTAACAAGTTAGGTCAAGTTCTGCATACTCTGCCTCTCTATGACTACACAATAGCATATGCCTACACAGCCTATAGTTGTCCATAAAACAGTTGGGGCATGTGATGCTACAGGGTGCAAAATGGAAACTGTGGGAGGATTAACTCTGCCTTACAGTATTTAGAAAAAGCCCACAATCTTAAGGACTATGGAGACAAACTCTACTGTTAGAGAGACTCAAGGACTTTCAGAGTAGCATGCAAAAATTCTTACAAGCCACTTCTAAACCAGCAAAAGACAAGAGGGTGGTTGGAAATGGCCAGCATGGATTTAGTAAGAGTAAATCATGCCTAACCAACCCAACTGTGATGAAGTAACGGGTGCTGTGGGCAAGGGGAGGGCAGTGGGTGTTGTATGTGTTAGCAAGACTTTGATAATTTCTTATAGTCTCTCTATTGTGGAATTGGTGATAGATATGGGCTGGATAAGTAGATACAGTTCAAATAAAGGCAGTCCTTGAGTTTGGAACAGACCTGTCTCTGTCACACTTTGGTACTGGGAAGCAAACGTTGCAAACTTCTTGAATTCTGATACTACATAGGTTGGCAATGCATGCTTGACTTCAAATACTCATCCCTGCCTTGAGCGTTTGTATGAATGCATACCAACAGCAATACTGACTTGAAAAAAAGAGTACCTCAAATATACCAAGGAAGTCAGAAACTAATGCTTAATATTTTCTGAAGTTTTGCTGCAACAACAGTGCACTGGCAGTTCCTTGTTCTGTTGCACATGCTTTTGATTAAGTTACAAAGGTACAAACCTGCTTACA
>JAVJGJ010000014.1:24224155-24259797 GCA_035590215.1 Microhierax caerulescens | reverse complement strand
AACCTGCATACAGTAAAATTAAACAATTTTTACAAAAGTGTGTAGGAGATATGCACTCTAAACTTTTTTTCCAGCTCATTTGAAATGACCTGCAAAAGGAGGGATAGAAGGACCAGGAAGAGTGCAAGAGCAAGTATTGTTTGTGAATTTTTTTCTTTTTTTTTTTGCTTCTTAAATATACTCAAAGGAAAGCTTGAACAAATCAGTGCGTTTTACTACTGAAGTCTTGGCTGCCTTCAAATCATACGTCAGCTTTAAAAAAAAAAAATTATATTGAAAAAACATTTTCATCCCTGTCCTGACAAGCCCTAAGCACCTCCCCAATCAACCTTCATTCCCATCAAGAAACTCTAGAGCCCAAAGGTAAATCCTTTTCCACTTTAAAAAAAGTCAAAACCTATTAATGCTAATTAAACAGTGGTAAAATGCTGAATTAACAGAAAATTGTCGTTTTTTGGAAACTATTTACACTGTTCAAGAAATCCCAAAATATTCCAGATTGACTTTGCATGTTTTATTTAATGGTCAGTGAGGATCACTAACATTAGTCTACATCATAAACTTACAATCCTACCGCATCTTTATTTACACTAGCAGAGGTGTACTGAAAATGCACAGTAAAAAAGTCAGAGGCTTTATTATAGGGGATAATAGAATTACTAATAAATAGCATACTTGTCTCAAGTTCATAAGTAACAGTACCTGTAAAACTCCTTTTTTCCAGCTTTTCCGTCATCTGTAGGTATTAGCCATCCTCCATCAGCAAGTTGCATCCCGTTTCCAGCTAATAAGTACTCCTTACTGAAAAAGTCTTTCATGAGAAACTGGAAAGATTCTGCATTTGTGCTATTAACTTGTATACAATTTTTTGAAACACCGTATGTGTACAGCTGAAAAAAATTAGAAGAAAAAGAGATAATGCAGTAAGAATTCAGCTGAGAGTTCTTATATCTAACATTATAAATTCAGATAAAGTATTTCCTTGAGGTTGAGACAGCTTTTGCCTGACCTTGTAATTCTGTATGTAAACCAAAGAGAACAGAGGAATTCCTCTAGCAATTATTTTAGCAGAACAACATCAGTGTGCTTTAAATGTGTTTAAAAAATTCCACAGGTTTTGTACCTTCACTGTACCAAAAGCAAGAGGGCTTTGATACACTTAGCTAAGCTTAAATTTTAACCATTATCTTAAAATAGCTCTTCATGTAGATTAAAAGCCAATAGCAACTATTGTTGGATTTTTTTCCTTGTTTGATGTTTTTCTTGTTTGATTGTAACACTACAGAGACATTTATGACTTTATTATTTGAAATAATCTTTAAAACTGTGGATATACAAAGGTACTTAAAAATTAGCAGCTGTATAGCAGCTACTGCAAGTACCTACCTCAAAACTGAAGAATTTATCTATTCAAAAGCTACTAAGTTTTTGTTTGCTTTTCTTCAGGAACACATCCCAGGAAAGACACAGTAAAAAGAGATCAATATACCTCTTCCACAGAATAAAAACTAGGAGATTTCTCTTCTACTGCAGTTTTCAGAGAGATTCTATTTCTTGCAGACGTTTTCATGACATAAAGGGTGCCTGGCTGTGAGCTAATATTTTGCCTGTATTTGTTTTTAATTCTCACATCCTGTAGATCTCTGGCAAAGCGGAGATTTGTCATCATCTTGACCATAGCTGCAAATTAAAAAACCTCCAAAACATCAAAACCCATTAACAGTATATATTGATTTAAGATATACAGTCACACTATACAAGCAGATTAAGAAAAGCACATTTTCTAAAGCCCCACTATATTTTTAGAAACTGCAATGTCTAATTCTTCAAAACTAATGCATTTAAAAAGCAGTCTTTACTGAAGGTATTTTATTATTGATATGAAATTAATATCTGTAAAACTGAATGAAGCAAAACTAGTCTTTAAGGTTCCTAGAATATTTTACTTACGAGGTATATAAAATTAAATATCAAATGAAACAAGCCATCTTGTTTGTCAAAACAAGTTTTTCATGTTCTTAATTAACTTCAGAGATGAGTTGCATATGCTTTATTTAGCAGTGCAACATAAAACAGTAGGAAAGTAGTTATTTCCAAATTTTCCTGAAAAAAAAAAAAAGCAAGCTTAAAAAGAAGCTTCTTTTTATTAAAAAAAAAAAGTCTTCCAGAATATGCAAAACCCTTAAAAGTTTTATTTTGATAGTACTCACAATAGTTAAGTGATCAAAATCTGGAAATACCTGATTTGCCATTTTCTAGGTCAGTGTCTGCTATGTGCTGGATGCAAGACTGGTGATCTTGAGGTTCAGCAATAGTTTGTTCAGTTGTGATCTGATCTAATTCTGTCTTTTCAGTCAGATTTTTGCTGAACAGTGAGTCACATCTTTTGCTGCTGCCTTGTTCGTCTGTAGAAAATGTCTGCTTGGTTTTGAAAGGTGGAATGAAAGTTTTAGCAGTTTTGCCAGATTTGTACAAACTTCTTGTTTCTTCACACTCTTTTGCTGAGGCCTTACATGGAGTAGAAAACCCTGAGGTACCATTTGAAGACTGCCTTAGGGCACAGTGCTGAAAAATGTTAGGTTTAGATTTTAATCCTTTGAAGTCTTGATCTGGTAGAGTAAAGTTAGGATTCTTGATTTCTTGTCGTTCTTTAGTAGCCCTACAGAGATGAAAACATTTAAACACGCCAGCTGCAGCTTCCTGGCAGAAAACTTTGTTAGGATTTTTGTATTCTTAATTTAGCAATACAAATTAACTTTCAACACTACCTCAAAACAAAGACAAAATATCAGTCTTAGACATTTTAAAAACATAATACTTAATTTCCCACTATTGAGAAAACAAAAATACAAGTGGAAAATTTGTTTAGCATCTCACTGGTCTACCGCAGCAATACTTATTCTATGGCAATTTGTTTATTTTGAAGTAAAATTATTGGACTTTTATAAAGTTGCGTAGCAAATTATTACTGTGTATTTTTAAATAGTTACAAGGGCTTGTGAGGTTTTATGAAATTGTATTAGAAGAATTCTAAAATGTATTATAAGTTTCTCACCCAAAAGGTTGACATGTTATGGGTTTTAAAGGAACATGGTACATAAATTTTCTTCTGTCTCTGAAAATGCCTGCAAGATAATTAGAAAAATAAAGTTTGAAATGTAACATTACATGGATAGATATTTACAGTACTTTTTTTCTATATTAATGTTATAAATATATAAAAAAATTTCCAGAGTAGATTTAAATAGCTTTGTTGTCATCCCCTCCCACCCCCCTGCTAAAATCTTTGTATAATCTTCACACTAGTTGCAGACAGATCTAAAGGGTAAGCGACAACAATGTTGAACTCTTGAAAGTTCCTATTTGTGAGCTTGAAAGATGTTTTAGGCTCCTGAAAGGGAAATGTTTATCATACATTTAATTCCGGGTAGACTCACCATTCAATTAGAACCCTCAAAAACTTTTTTTTTTTTTTTGTAGTAGTTTTTTATTTTGAAGTAGTAACAGAAATGAGTACATTAGCACAAACTCCTCCTTCCATCACTGAAGGACATGCTTGTCTTGGCCAACATAACTAAATCCTGCCTGCCCAGAATTTGAACTAATTTGTCCTATACGTCCTTAGGCTACAAGGAAGTAAGTTTCAGATGAGAAGTCACATGTACAAGATACCACGTGTTCTGGAAGTCAAAGACTGTACTGGAGATTAGAACTGTTTTCAGTTGTTCCACCAAATAACACTTCAAATCCTGCTGCAGAGTAGGGTAATGTTAACATATGAAGGGTATGAAATTATTCTCTGGCAGCAACTTACAAATTCCCCTTTAAAACTTCAGATCACAGGGCTTATGCTTCAAACAGATTTAGGACAGAATTCAGGAACCAATATACTGGTTACACCAATATATTTAATGAATCCTACTACTGAATTCTAGATGAAAGCATGCAGTGCTTAGGAAGAACAAGCTCCTTAAAGAACACAGCTTATCCCATAACCAAACGCTGTAGCCAAAAAGTCACGATGCAAATACGCTAATTGCTAATTAGCTTCACAGAAAGCATTAACTCAAACTTTAAAACCTTGATTCCACTTTCATAAACCTCCATATTACTGGCTCAAAATACTAAAAGTATCTGTAATGTAGGCACCTATCAGTAACTATAGTATTCACAAATTATTTCCTGATAAAACTACCAGTATCTTCTCATTTTCCTGCAGATACAGTTTTTAACTTAGAAATTACAGATCAATAAAACATTCTTCCTACTGAGACTAGAATTTATGAAATTTAGGATTGTGAGAACCTGAATTCCTACCAAGGTGAAAATTAAACCCAAGTTGTTGCAGTAGTAGTACACTGTAATGTATTTAGATTCTACACAATAAAGCATACCATTAATCATATGATTTCAAGTCAGTGGAAACATGACTATAGCAGCTACCCTGAATTTCCATGACTATATTGATTAAAGAAGCAGTTAATCTTATTATATTAGTTTATTTGATATTGAAGAATTCTAAAGGTAACAATCAACACCAGATTACTGCTTAGAACACAAAAAAGACTAGAATTACCATCAGGGGTGCTTACTGAAGGTTTCAAAGATCTGGGGGGATTCTTTGTTCTGTTAAATTCAAGCAGTAGCTGTCTCTTAATTGGAGGTCCTCCTAGGATAAAACCACAGATTTTTAAAAGTGATGTTCTTTTTAAGTTCAGTTTCTTCCCGATGCTGTATAACATTATTATAATTTCTAAAAAAAAAAAAAACCTCAAGAAGTCTGAGCAAGCAGAAGTAGCAAGTTTTCACATCACACACCTGTATTCAAGAGCCTTTTTGAACAAGAGGTACTTCACAATTTGCAAAAGTTTCTTCTGTACAGAATGACTGCATATTGCATTACCAAGAATGATTTCAAGACTCCATGTAATAAGTCTGTTGCAGAATCTTTTGTGGACAGTAGGTCTGTTCCATCCAAATCAAAGTTTGTGAAGCCTTAAGTTATCAAATGTACTCAAAACAGGCTGCTTCAGGAAGTGCACCACAGCAGACTTCAGTAGCACAGCTCACCTGCATTTTTGCTGTACTTTCTGTAAACAGAGTCCCCGCAGAATTCTAAAGAAGAGGAGGTAACGCATCTTTTACAGAAGCTGTAACTATGGATGTGGTTCAAATGTGGCACTGCTGTTTCAAGATGGACCCAGTAAGTCTTATTTGCCTTTTCACAAATACCTAAATTTTCCCAGAAAGTAGCCTGCCCGCTTTGTACCTGAACTTGTGCAGCCAGGCAGTGACTGTTGCAATCTACCCTTCCATAAATACTTCTCATCTAGCCCAGGTCCCTGAACAGGTCTGGGTGACTCTGCAAACATTATGTACCAACACTTCAGCCCCAAGACAGATCAGTTTTAGATGGTAAGAAACCATGCTTTTAGACAACAACTATTCTTACCAGACCAGCAATCTCAATACAAGTGAAACCATGTCCTCACCTACAAGGCACAAAAAGGTGAAAAGGGAAATGCTGCTACTCATTTTTCAATGAAAAAACACTAGATTCATGCAGAGATAAAAAACAGAAGGAAGTCTGCTCAGAGAGAAAAGGAGCAGCAGCTTTCTTCCATAACTTTATAAAACAGCAAAACCTGCATACCTTTCACAATTACTAATTGCAAGTTTAGCTTGTACTGTGCATTTAAGGCTGGAAAGAGAGGAGAAACTATCACCTGCAGCAAGAATTTCTGTCATTGACACCTAAAGAAAGAACTTCAAATTCTATACAACCTAAAAAGCAACATGATATGCAAAAAAATCTCAAACAACCCATTGTGCAGAAATTGATATGAATATCTGTAAGATTAAAGACCTACCGAGTGAGTTTTCTTCATAGTGCCTCTTCCCAAAGGTCTTCGTTTGGAAGTTTTTATCCAGCCGGCTACTGAAGGTCCGTGCAGCATCTGTTTGTACTCCAGAATCAGAAAAATTGTCTTCCATAAATGCTCTTGCACTTTCTTCAGCCTCCGCTACAAAGTAGTTTTTTGGAGTCTGGAGAAGATCAGTTTCTCCTTTAGCAGTAGCACTGCATGAAATTGCTTCAGACTCTGTTTTCATTCCCAGATTCAGCTGCCCTTTTCCAACAGGTCTAGTCTCCTCTTGCTGAAAGCTATTTTTAAGTGATAACTGCTTGTTTTTCTTACTACGTGGTATATATTCAGGCATTCTGACATCATGAGTGCTTGCAAAAGACTTCATCTCCTCAGGGCAGAAGTTTTTTAATTCAAGGTCTTCATTGCAGCTTTTTTCTATTTTGGATTCTAAGATCACTTTATCAGTTAAAGATTTTACACATTGACCACTCTCTTTAACTGAACTCAGCTGATCTCTAATGCAAAGCCCACTGCTCACAAAGTCATCAGATTCTTTTAAAACTGCCTTTGCTTTTTGATAGGCATTTTTAGAGACAGTTACCTGCTTTCCACTTGCAGTGCTGAACCCAAAAGCAGGATATGAAATCAATTCAGTGCTGGCATTCTCTTCCCCTTTTGGTAACACTATCTGCATTTTCCTAGGAACTACTTCAGTGCACATTTCAGACTTTTCAATATTTTCCTCAATCAAAAAGGCTTCTCGAACGTGGGCTGAATGATTACCTTCCATTTCAGAAAAGAGCTGTCTAGCTTTCCGGACTGACTCTTCCGATAGATGTACAGGCTTACCACTTGCTGTACTGAAAAATCCAAGGCTGCTCTCAGAACAATCTGTCAGCTTTATCTGCTTATCTGGAACAGGCAAGTGCCCTGAAGTCCCAATATTCTGTTGAAAGCATCGCTTCTGAGGATTTGAAACAGACTTTGCATCTGCAAATATGTTTGTATCTTGGTGACCATTTTCACTAACATTTGCATTTACTTTAATAAAATGGGATGCAGCTGAATTACTCTCTTCACTTCTTGTAGCATTAAAAAACTTAGTAGAATTAGGACACTCAGCAGGAACAACAAATGAATTTCCAGCAACTTCTGTTTGTTCAGTTCTTGAGTTAGTCTCAATTTCATATTTTACAGATTCACTGTAGTCATCTTGAAACATCTGTCTGACTCTTGCTAATGCACCTTCTGAAACAGAAACTGCTTTACCTTTTGCTGTACTAAACACAGTTTGTTTCACATTACCCTCTTGTTTTTCAACACTAAGTATTGTTTCTTTTAACTTGCTTAAATTATTTTCATCTTCAGGAAGACTGACTTGTGACTGGTTTTGGCAAGCATTAACCGTGATGTCTGCAAAGCAGTCTGTATCAGCACAAGGTTCATTTAAACATTCTAAGTCAAATTTCTTACTGTCACAGTTCAAAGAGCTACTTTTTGAATTTAAGAGGAAGGATTGATTAGATCTATTGTTGCTATACTCAACAAAAAAAGTATTTTTTGTATCCCTAGGTACAGAATTATCTTCAAGATTATCTGATACCTTCATTATATGCAGAGATGCAGCAGAGTGCACAGGAAAATCATGTTTGTTTTCTGAATCATCGCTCTTTTTTGGGGAGTATTCCTTCTTTCTCTCTGCAAACAGTTTTCCATCTTTAGGCAAATGAGTTCTACTTAAAGCATCACTCTCCTGTCTAGTAAGGGATTCAAATTCTGACTCCCCAGGTCTGACATCAGCTTTTTTATGTACATATGAAGTCACCAAACTTTTTTCACAACCTTCACCTAGATTAATAGATGTATCTACTTCAACAGGATCAAGAACCACAGTGCATTTTACAGGACTGCTCTCTACTGTCTGCTTAAATTGATCTCCAGGTTTTTCTAGATCACACTGAGCAATGCTTTCAATACATAAATCAGAGTCTTTTACACAGTTCTTACCACGTTTCCTTTTCTTCATGACAGTCTCAAAATTATCATTATATTCCCTTCCTACATCAACATCTCCTGCAAAAAAATGTTCAGCTTGAGCCAAAAATCCATCAGCAATTGTTATTTTCTTGCCATTAGCAGTATGAAAACCAGTTAGGTAACTCCCCTTCACTTGATTTTTTTCAAAATTCACCTCTTGCTCAAAACGTGTTTGATGATGACGATGGTAAGAACCTATTTTTATTCTGCTTTCATTCAGTAACAATTTATCCTGGGTGGTGTCTTCTTCCATACTTTCACAATTTATCTTTTGTTTATCAGAGTTGTCCAAAACATTTACATCTCTTCCTCCACACTGTACATTGAGCAAGCGTAGAGAATGATCCAATGCTGCATCAGAAATGGATATATCACCACCAGCTGGAGTTTGAAATTTTTGTGACAAGTGTTCATTTTCCTTTCTGTCTTCTCCCTTCTCATTAGGAGACAGGTTCTCCACTCCATCTGATATACTTAAATTATGTTCTTCTGCAGTTCTAACAGCATCTCCCAGACATGCATCTAATGGGTCTTCTTGCAACCTGCTTTCAACTTGGCCATCTCCTTGATTCAAAAATCGTTTGGAAGTTTTAAGATTCTGGTTATGTTTTTTAACAGATGATAGACTGTTCATGATAGCGTTAGTACTATTGAAATGAACATTTTCAGTATCATTTATTGACCTTTTTGTTTGATTTTCCGTCTTTTCCTTAAATGGTGTAGTAATATTTTCCTCATTTTTTTTCTGTGTATTGTGGGAAATGGCACCTATGCTTTTGAAATCTGAAACACAAACAGTTTTTTGTTTGTTTTCTTTTGTCAGGCATCTGACAGAATTACAGTTAGAAGACATATGCCTATTTGAGTTGTGACATCTAGTACTAGTTTCAGAAAATTTAAACAAGTCATCATCATCCTCCAAGTCCCTGAAGAGCTCTACAGATCTGTTCAAAGCCACCTTAGAAATATTTATTTTTTTACCTCCAGCTGAAGTAAAGCCTACAAAATTAGAAAAACAGTCCTGTTTAGCTATTGGAAAGCTCTCATTGGATATTCTACTTTTATTTCTGTCTAAGTTAGTAAAAGTAACCTTTTTGTCATTTTTATGTAAAACCACTGCATTTTCTTTTTCATATTCCACCACTTTGAAGTCTTCATTTGTGTCTTCCTGCTTAGTACAATACTTGTCATTTTTCACTTGATTTTCAGATTTAAAAGTGCTACAAAAATCAGCATCTTTCCTTTTTTCAGGAATGTTTTCCACATTCTTTGTTCCACATGTTTCTAAAGTTCCGAATTGGTGAAAGGCATGACTTTGTATGTTACTTTGCTTTCTAAACTGTGTAAATTCAAATTGACTACCTGTTTCTTCCAGAATACTAGAAAGTTCAGCAATTTCAGCTTCTTGGCTTGCTGTCAAGTTTTGATTTGTTTCTTGCAAGGATTGTGGACTTCTAGGAAAGCTTTTACACAAGTCAACTTTATGTGGAATAAACTGTATAAGCCTGGGATTAAGAGAACTTGTCTGTGAATCTAAAGAATCAGGTAAGTTACCACCCAACTTGCTTTCTGAATCTGAGAAAAACATATTCTCCTTTTTAACCTGATTTGAAAAGCTTCTGACTCTTTGCATTGAACAGGCTTCAAAGCATTCATTTTCAATATCTTTGAAAAGCATTCTGCCTTTTGCTATACTGACTTCAGAGAATTTAATCTGCTTATTGGAAGCAGTCTGAAAGCCACCAAAGGCCAGATTCAAACTGCAAGCATTAAGATTTCCTGGTGATTTCCCTTTATTCTTCAGGTTCTCATTTGGCTTTTTGCTGGAATACATGGGTACTACCTGGTTTTCTTCTTCAGAAATTACTTCGTTTAAGTAATTATTATCTATACAATCTAACAACTCTTTAGCAGACTCTACAGCTACATTATTGAAAGCAGCCGCTTGAGGGCTTTCCTTGTTTTCAGCTGACTTTAGCTCTTCATTGTTGGCTACAACTTCAGACAAGGCAGCTGCATCTGTTTTCTCACTTTGTCTTAATCCAATACTACAATTTTCTGAGCAGTTTATTCCCAAAGGTCCACGTACTTCTCTACTGTCAACTACTGACTGCTGGTCTGTTGCATGCCTTTTACGCGTTGGTATTTTACTGCGACATTCACTACTGACTCCATTTATGCAAAAGTTGATCTGACTCTGACTATTACTGAAACTGCTGTTTGTCACAAACGTAGCATCACAGTGCACGTCAATCAAGTGTTCATTATCCCTATGAGAAGACCAGAGCCTGAAAGAAGAACTTGGGTGAGGTACAGTATCTCCATTGTTCACGTTAGCGCTCACGTACTTATCTTCCTCACCTTTCTCTAAGCAACAGCCTTTAGGGAGCAATCTGGCACACTTTCTTGCCATTAGGCATGCTGAAGTTAGAGCTTTACTTTTTGTACTTGGAATTATTTCACTTCTTAAAGAATTCGTTGTGTCTTCTTTCTGTGTGTTAGATACTTCTACACATTTTAATGAGGTAGCAGGTGGATCCTCTCTTGCATTTTCCCCCAAGCCTCTCTGATCTTGTTGCTTCAGCCTATCATTGAAGGAATTATCCCATGTGCGACCCACCACATCCATTTTTGAAGTACAGGTGCTGAAATTATCTTTCCTGTTATTTGATTGCAAACACTTTCTCTCAGCAAGAAGCAAGCAGTCTACAAGAGAAGACATTACAGAGAAAACCATGTTAATAAAGTAGTTCTTATTTATTCAAACAAATACAAATTAAAATTTTCCTAAAGTTTTGGCCCTTAAGATCATTTCTACACACACTTAACAGTGATACCATAAATATCAATTTGGTTTTCAAATGTGAATGCCTTGACAAGACTGGAGATTTGTTTAATCTAATCATGTTCTAATAGCCAGAAGCAAGTAGGCTGTAGTTAATGCTATCAATTGAAAACCAATCAATTTTTAATTGTAATAAAATCTGAAGAGATGGACTTAAATTCTTATGTTGAGACACATGGAATGGGTTTCAAACTTTAGAGAGAAGTACTTCAAATCCTAACATTAAGTATTTTTCCAGCAAGAACAACAGCTTTTAAAAATAGGAGCATGTGTTTGCTTTTGTTATATAATTTGGTTTTTAAAATATTTTGTACTTATGGAAGAAACAGATGTACAGTCTCAACCCCCCTAATTTTAGAAAAATAACAATACAACTTTGCCATTCTTCATGATTTCTTAGAAGTTATCAACTCTGACAGGATGGCCCTCTAACACTCTGGGTACCTAAACAGCATTGACAAAGATAACTAAGCTTCCCTATTAGAGTAACAGTTTAAGGTGGAAGTTTTTATTCCAAAAACTAATCTGAGACTAAACCAGTAAATTAGCATCAAACTACTTGACAATAATGCTCTTCTGCCACTGTTATTATAACAGACCAATTTCATACCTTAATTCCCAGTTACAGAGCTACTTTATCACTAACACAGGATTTTACACAATTTTATCTGAAACATTTACATAAAAGAGTCTCAATAAGTAAAGAATCCTCCTCAAATGATAAAAAGCTCAATAATATACCTTGCTCATCAACAGTGGCCACACGACAACCTTTAAACTCATACAAATCAGATTCCGAGTGCATTAATACAGGATGAATAGGCAATTTAGAGGTCACTTCTTTCTGTATTTTTTCTTCTTGATACAGTAAAGTATTATTTATTGTATAAATAAGTCTCTTGGATCTTTTTCTCAAGCTGGATAACATATTCAAGCTTTTAAAGCCAGACTTTGTAAGAGTATTTTCTCTATTTATTAAATGCAGGTCACTGCAGTTATCTGGAGATGTAGCACCACATACAAGTGGGTGAGACACAACATCTGTTATGACAGATTTAGAAATTGCTTTTAAATGTGTGGAAAAGCTGCCATTGTAGACTACGGAATACTCCATGACATTTGTACTTTCAATTAAAAAAGAATTACAGTTTAAGAAGCTCATTTTGGAAACCTTCTCAGCTGCATATCCTTTTACTAACTTTGGATCGTGAACACTCAGACACACTGATTTTACTGGAGTTACTTCCAATTTTGGGTTGTTTCCAGAATTTTTCATTTCATAGCACTTTTCTGACAAATTGATACTCAAGGGCTTTTGTGCTTTTATCAAGCCTGAAGTATTCAGTAAAGATGTTTCCACAGTATCATCCTCAGTTATCAGCATTGACTTCTCTAAATTTTTCTCTCTATGTAAGTCAGGGGGTGGAGAGCTACACACAGACATTTCCAAGCAAGTTACATCAAGATCAGATAAGTTCAGTTGAGACCACTGGCTTGAAGACTGCACATCTTCTTTCACAGGCTTCTCATTCTCAGATGACTTTTGTGTTCTGTAATGCTCATCTCCTGTGATCCTAAGGGACTCCAACTCCTTTTCCTGTCCTATTAAACAGACTGCTTTACCATCCCATGGATCTTCATCTGTGTTTCTCAGTAAAGAATCCTTCACTTCAGTAGAGTGGCTTTTTTCAGTCCAGTTAGTTGTTTTCACTTCCTGTGAAATGCCAGTCTTTCTTCTATTAGGCTGCTCAGAAAGAACATCCCCCTTTCCTTGAGCTTTATCTGTATTTATTTCACATTTCTCTACTGCATCCAGAGCATGTGGCATCATCAGGAGAGTTCCATTGGACTTAGCAGGCACGTTGAATGTATCCTCAAAACTATTCATCTCACCAAAAAAGCCATCTAACATCTCCGAATCTAAATAGTTTAGAGAAGATGGGGAGAGAAAAAAGTAAAAAAATCAGGTTTTAGGAAATAACTTGGCAACAGCATTGGCATTTTTTTAGGTAAACATAGCTTTCAATTTTATGGTAATTACCTTTATTCAGGAGAGAGTTTGGAAAGGTACATCTACTTTAAAGTAGAGGTTACCCTCCAACAGCAGCTGCTAGAGGAAACAGGAGGCAAAGGACACATATGCAGATGTCCCGGCCTCCTGAGGACTGTGGGTTAAGCAGGTTTCCAAGATGAAACCTAGCTGTCTCAAAAGATTTTTTTTTCCCCCTACAGACAACTCTTGGCCCTTCTTGTCAAATTCTAAACCAATTCTTTCACAATTTTTACATGTACCACCAAACTATTTTTAGGGTAGCCCATTTGATACAGATAAGGAGACATACAATCCTATGGATAAACCATCCTGTTTAGCTTGCATTGGTCTCTACAGCACCCTTTTACACTCACATATGCTGAACAAATTCCTGTTAATATTACTCCCTTTTGCTGTAATTTCTCAACAAAAATAAAGAAACTCACACTGAAGTGTACATTTTCACTTGTCCGCTAACATGATCCGAGACCATAGAATGAAAAACATTTTGTTCCCTTAGCTGAGTATTTTCTGCATTCATTTAAAAAATTAACATTTCTTTCTCCTAAAGGATTTCATAGAATCATAAAATCATTTAGATTTCATGGAAAAGACCTTTAAGATAGAAGTCCAACCATTAACCCAGCACTGCCAAGACCACCACTAAACCACGTCCCTGAGCACCACAACTAAAGCCTTTTAAATACCTCCAGGGATGGTGACTCAACCACTTCCCTGGGCAGCCTGTTCCAATGCTTGACCACTCTTTTGGTGAAGAAATTTTTCCTAATATCCAATCTAAATCTCTCCCTGGCACATCTTGAAGCCATTTCCTCTTGTCCTATTGCTTGGTAGTTGGGAGAAGAAACTGACCCTCACCTTGCTACAGCCTCCTTTCAAGCAGCTGTAAAGAGCGATAAGGTCTCCCCTGAGCCTCTTTTCCTCCAGACTAAACACCCCCAGCTCCCTCAGCTGCTCCTCACAGGACTTGTGCTCCAGACCCTTCCCCAGCTTCACTGCCCTTCCCTGAACACGCTCCAGCACCAAAATGTCTTTCTCATAGTAAGGGGCCCAATTTCTCTTGTTTCAAACTACTGATAGGTAGTAGTTGTGAATTACTAATAGGAAGTAAATGAATAAAGGGTATATAAAGCAAGGTTAAAAAACAAGTTCACCACAGAATAATGAGTATTGGGGTGAAACTTGATGACAAACCTACTCAATAGCTAGAAGTAATAGTCTTGCTCCCTGTTAACACTGTACCATTTTCTCTCTCAGCTCTCCCATACAGCATCATGACTTCAGTTTACACCAGTACTAATCTGGCTGTCATCCACTGGCATAGTAACCTGATTTAATTCACTGACTCAGTCAAAACTGATTCCCTTTAAGGCTAGATCAGTTTTACAAAGTTGAATCAATTCAGGAAGTGGGAGTACACAGTTGGCAGAGGAAATACACAGTAAGATTAGCTCAAGACATCCAGAGTAACTTTACTCTCAGTCCTGCTTCACAGTAGTAAAGTAGTAAAGCATAAATGCATACCAAAATCTTTGACATCATCTTCAGCATTCGGCTTAACTGTCTCTGGAACCGATAGCATACTTGTATCACTCACCCCAGGATATTTGTCATATTTGGAAAAAAAGTTGTGCAAAATCTGTAAACCAAAGACATAAGCTGTTACATTACATACCAGTGTTACTTTAATAGTAAAACATGCAACTCAGAACATTTACTGCAGTATCTGCATAATGCTGCAAGCCTTAAAGTGAAAGGTAACATTTTCACAGGTACACTTCAAAATAAATAAGCAGATAAACCCCATTTTCAATGCAAATCAGGTTCCATTCTACAGTCAATTTAAGGGCTGTAAATGGGTTCAGCAGCTAAATGTAAGTGAGCCTCTCAAAAAAAGGAACAAAGGAGACAGGAGGAAGCAGAAAGACTTTCTGTTCATTTTAGCTTGTAACAGTTTGTTAACTGTGAAGTTTCAGGTAATTAAGAATCAAATGTAAATTTATAATTGAATCCTATTAGCATCCATCCTTGGTTTTCAGCCTGAATAATCACTCAGCTTATATATATGTAAGTTGAATTACAATTATGCAAGAACTCTCCCCAGTACTATAAAATTAATACCCAATTTCAACTCTTGGTGTAGGGGTTGAACACAAGATGTTACTGCCAAATAATAACTCCCAAAACTTTGACATTAAGAGGAAGAAAACCAAACAAACCCTCAGGTAAGTAGCATATTGCAACTCTTAGGTTTGATTTCTCTTTGAGTGACACACTCCTGCTGAGTGAGTCACTCAATCCATGTGGGGTTGGTTGGTTGGTTTCTGTTTGAGGGTGTTTGGTGGGTTTTTGTTGTTTTGTTGTTGTTTTTTTTTTTTTTTAAGACAGCAAAAACATTCCTCAAAGGAGGTTATTTGTGAGAATACAGTCTACAGCCAGGCTTTGCAAGTTTAGTTTTGTGAGCAGTAAGTTTTAAAAATAGCTATATAGGACAGCCTAGAATGAAAATGACAGATTTTTTAATTCTTGGCTCAAGAAACGTAAACATGTAACTGAATAGCTTAACTGAAATTAAAGGACAGCATAGCTCTTAAAGCTACTTACTATATCAGCTCTTTCATCCTGTTGCTTTGCTCCAGATGCAGAATCATTCTCTCTAGCTTTAGAAGAAAGACACACAAGTAAATTCATTTGCTCCTAAGCAATTTGCTGAGCATGTTCAAATATGGTTGTGTCTTGGGAGTGTTTCTGTTGGATTATTTTAAATGCAATTGAAATCTGTAAACAAAAAGCTACTGAAAACTAACTAAAAGTTCTGCCATGTGAGACTGAGGGACAGGGTACAAAAGCAGCCTCATAACAGCACAAAACACCCTAAATCACAGGCTGTTTCTGCTATGTAGTTAGACCAGTTACCATCCCCAGACCACCATTGCCATTCCGCTTTCAAGCAGTTATTCGTGGCACCACTCCTGGTATTTTTCTGTCAAAGGATCTGGATAAGATCTTCAAGCCTCTATCAGGAAATTTTGGGTTTTTTTCCCGTTTCCTCCCACAAGAGCAGTAATACCTTTCACCTACATTACAATAGAAGAAAGCGAACCCTATTTTTAAGATACCTGAAGAAGTGTCTATTCAAATAATGTTTCATAGACATGGCATCTAGATTCCATGTAGTAGCCAAATGACTCACTCTTCCCTTTCACATGTGTCAGACAGCAGAGAGTGGGCATCACTACTATGAAATACCAGGCTCATCCAGGAACTGGGAGAATGAGAGCTCAAACCACAGCTCATCTCCCAAAACAACAATCAGCTATGGGTACTCCTCCCAGCCTTTCTTTTCAGGAAACATCATTCCAAACCAACACCACCCAAAATGGCACAAACTCAGTAGTCTTGTAAATAGTACCACCCCCTCCCTCCCAAGAGGTATTCTAGCATTCATTCTTAGTATCTTTAATATGCTTGCATGCTTTAGACAGTGACAGTTTAACAACATTAGAAAGAGCAGTGTCAGGAGATAAACAGACATCCAGGTTTTCCCATTTTCTCAGGGGTTTTCATAAACAAGTCATACAGTCAAATTTCATTTTGCTTACCATATGCTAATGAAATCCCTTTTACAGCAACACCTCCAGTCCAGGTTTGATATTTAGCATTGCTGTTAGTTACCAATTACACAGTTACCGCCCACTCATTCTCATTTACAGTTATGGTGGCACAGCTGGTAGTGCAGCTGCATAGTAAATAAGGTCCACGAATTGCCCTGTCCTGGAAATGTGGTCTTAACTGGACCAATATCTCAGTCCCTCTCACTGCATCAGTGTGATGGTAGGCGCAGCGAGAGGGGTTGCAAATGCTGAAGCCAGCACTGCTTCTGGACAGTTTACTCAACAGGCTACCTCCTCAGACTTCATAAACGATCACGTGACATAACCCAATAGTATCTAGTTTTGCAATACCACAAAGCAATCACTATCTAATCCTATTTCAATGCTTTGCTATGTTGTTGCTATATCTTTATTCCCTAATCCGTTACACAAAGGAAGAAAACCTTTGGAAAGCAATGACACAATTTCTTCCTTTTAGGGCTGCATTATATATAGACACCCACTAAGCTTCACTGTAAGAGTTTTTTCCTTTTTAATTAAAAAAAAACAACAACCAATCAACCAACAGTTCACACTGAGTGAACTTCCAGTGTGTCAAAACCAGAAGTTTTTAACCCTTAGCAACTGTTAATTTTCAGAAATACCTATTATGACCGTTGCACCAAGTGTAGGAGGTGTAGCTAAAGAACTTGACCAGGACATATCTGGATCCACTTCTACTCCCAGGCTTTCAGAAATGCGTTTTGGAGTTCTGACCTAGAAATATATTTAACAAGTATTATTTATATGCAGAATTCTAAATGTACTACTCAGGGGAAAAAGGAAACAAAAAGCAAGAATAAAATATTTACCTCCAAAAGTTTTGGTGTGCAAAACAAGCTTCCATATGGTCCTAAAAAACATTACATAATAAGGAAATTAAATAATACCCAAGACATAAGGATTTATATCTACAGATGTCAGATACTTTGTAAAACCAAAAAGTGAAAATACAAACCAGGCATGTTATTTCTCTGAGGTGTTCTGTAAGTATTCCTTACAATAGCTGGACTGCAAAATAAAATAAAATATAAAAATATTAATTTCACTTATCAATTTCTAAAATAATATACATAATATCTGAAATATTTACTTACTACCTCCATTATTTTCTTTCTTTGCAACAATGGCTATTTCCCTGACTAAATAAAATTTAGATTTCTCCTAACCATCAGTCAGGATTTTAAACCTTACCGTAAGTTTATTACAAACTGTAAAATACTTTTTTTTGAAATACATTAGTTTTCAGTGATGATTTGTCTGACTCATAGTATAACAGATATCAACATAACCATACATTTCTTAATAGCTATATGAATTAAAATAAATTATGCTAATTTCTGTAGTTTAGTTTAACTGTTCTTGTAAACAACATGCATACTTTGATCAGATTTATCTGAAATACAATTTAAATGTAGAAGTCAAGGCTAGTAGTAAAAAACCCTCAGTAAATATTATAAATACTTTACAAATTACTACTGTCTTGCACAGGATGTTGAGGCTTTGGGAAGCTGAAATAATGTCAACAAACGCTATATGCCAGCTGTGAAGGAGTAGAAAAATAGAAAGGAAGAAAGCCTGAAAGCAAGGAAGTTTTCAAAACTAGCTAGCATTTTATTTTCAACTCACTTAGCAACCTACAAGTATCATAAAAACATACTGGACATACAAGATCAGTCACTGCTCTGAAAAAGTGTTCCAGTCAAATAAAGTGGGTCTAATGCTGCTTTTTTCTTCAAGTACAGTTTATTTTATGTTTGTGTTGACATATTTAGCATACCTAGCAGCAAGGATGTTGCAGCAGGTACCAGGAGGAGAAGCAAACATTTCATTTTCTTGATCTATTTTTCTTCTTGTGTTATCTGGGCTTAACAAATTCTCCCTACCTACAATACAGAATATAATAATCAACACAACTTTGCAAAACTACAAGTAACAGTATCAATTTTGAAGTTTAAAGAAAAGCTTTTAAAAAAATTATGCAACATCTGACCTTTAGATTTTAGAAAAAAAAAAAACAATACTACTCTCTTCTCTAGAGTTTTGAACATGTTCAAATTCTATATCGAAACAACGCTAAACACATTTCAAATGCATGGCCAAAAAATCCTCATTATGTCACTTTATTCACTTGATACATACATGTTGCAGAATATTTCCTTGATATTATTCAAGTCACATGTTCCATTTCAGTTTTAATATACTATATTGTGCCTTTCTTGTCATTGCAGAAGCTATTCTTAGGAGAAACTCAATACATGTAAATGTAAGTTTGTACCAGCTTTCCCTCAAATTTACTTGAGACATACACATCTTGATTTGAATAACCAGCATAAAGGAAAAATTACTTATGGAACAGTTAGCAAAGGCACCGTCACTGGTGCTATATACTATGCATGTCCAAGCAAAGAGAAAGCCCACCAAAGCAGCAGAATGCTCTTAAGAGTGAGCCTTTCACACAATCAATCAACTACTCAAAAGAATTTCTGCTCAGATATTTCCAAACAACTTCTGTATCAGAAATTACACCTAGGTTTCTGCATTTCTCTCTGCTTCTGAGTTCCCAAATCAACATGCACAGCACAGCTGCAGCTCAGTACCATACCCCGGTGAAATCCATCAGCCTCCATCCACGCTCTTGTTTTCACAAGAAGAAAATCTAGATACACAAGTCAGTTGCCTCTAGCTAAGAAAACCTGGAGATCTCAGGCCAGCCACAGGTAAACTTTGGCAACAGCCATCTTCCCTTCCTTAGGGAGCATATACAAATGTCTGCATGCACAAACACAGAGCAAATGTAATCCAGTTTGAAACAGAAGAATCGTAAGGTTCCTCTGTTTGCAATTTATGCAATGCTACTAATAATTCACTAGGAACATAGCACTGTAAAAGGCCAAATAGCTACATTTAGAAGAAACACGCTCTCAGCTGAGAATAAGTTGAACAGAAGTTCAACTTCTTAAGCAAACTTAAGAAAAACAAACAGGGTAATGCTATCCTATGGAAGCAATGTTGTAAAGCGTATTTGAACAGTAGCACAGTTCTGCACCTTTACAGACTTTGGTTTAGAATCTAAGAACAATTCTGGAAATAAAGGGAGTCCTATGTCGGTCTGTAACCCATTTAGAAAAGCTTACTGTATTGTTAGCAGGGCACAGACACAGAAGATGTACAAATCTGTTTTCAAAAGTAAAAGTGTAACTTCTTTGCATGACTTACGGTTTTACTAACTCAAAGAGCTTAGTGCTTCTAGATCTTTAACAAAGGTTAAGAGTGCTCTACAGACAGCTTCATGCTTCAGCATAAGGAACTTTTTTCTCTCTTGAAAAGATTTTCAGAGATTTTGCATAAAGCAAAAATCAGACTGTTAAAAAAAAATCCACTCTGATTATCAGTCAACAGGTTACACAAATAAGCTCGTATCTCCATATATTAACAGTATTTAGAGTATTAGGACCATGACAATGTCTTTTCTGCAAGGAATATTACCAGTTCACTGCAAGGCTGAATTAATTACTAAGATCCATTCTGCATTTTTATAGGTGGTCCTTAGAAGCCTACCAAGATAATCTTTTCAGTCATACGATCTCTGCAGTAGCATTATCTATTACATTAATAATCATCAGGTACAACACAACAGGTTAAAAAAAAAAAGTCTCTTGCTTCTGGAAGGCAAAAGCAGCCTTTAAGTAACAAAAACAATAAATAAAAATTACTTACTCGCTCCTATTTTTTTCTGATCCAGTTCTTTTCCAGGAGAAGAATAAGGTGGCAGTATTATATTTTGTTCTTTAAAAATCAGCGGAGTTGATGCCAGCTGACTGTAGGTAGGTTTTGCCCTTGGAGTTTTAAAAGATGTTGAATCAAGCCAGCCAAAGAGGCCATCAAGTTCTCCCAACAATTTAGGCTCATATTGGGGTGCTTCCGCGCTGAGCTCTTCAAACCAGTTGAGACTGACAGGCCCTAAGTCTATGAAGAAAAACATTCAGAAAAACAAATGAAAAAAATTGAAAAAAGGATCCTCCATGCAGGATGTGAAAATACATTAGGCATTTAAATGCTAGCAGCGAAATCCCACTGCTCATTCCATTGTCATACTTCTGTTTGTTTCTACACAGCTTTGAACTCTTGATACCCACTGAGTATAAAATAATGCTTGCCTAAGTTCTCAGACCATTAACAAAACTAACCAAAGAGCAGATAAATATCCAGTTTGTTTACAATGAAAAATATACTTCCAACTTTTAGTTTATCTCTTGTTTACTCAGAATAGCAAGTTAAACAGGTTCCTTTTAACATCAACAAATGATACTATTACAGGTGCATCTGGCAAAAGACTAAACCTGGTCTGCATGTAGGTACATAAGGAGGCCACAGCTAAAAAGCAAGTACAAAAAAACGTAACTGAGCACACATGATGAAAAAAGCTACAAATAAAAATTTCAAGAAACATATACTAGCAAATACAGATTTGGGGCAAGAAGTACAGCTAACCAGTGGCATAATGCTTTTCTATGGAATATACAGCAGATGTGTACAAAATATTAATGTCAAGAAAATAAGCCTAATAAGAGTTATTTACTATAGAGAAGCTGTACCTGATTCACTGCAACGTGCCTTAAATATTTCAAAGAAAGTTGGTCTTTCCACAGGTTTGCAAGCCATTTTCTTTTCAGAACATTACTGGAACAGTTGCTGAAAAACCTGAGGAAAAATAAGGAACTACTTCATACAGTGCTATTCTAATGTCACAGGGCTGCAAGTCTTTCCTGCATTTCTTGTAGGTGTGTTGTAACCCAACCTATTCAGGTTTAGGACTGTGATGCATTTAAACATTGTTCAAACACTGCCAGCGATGAACTTGGTATGAAAACAAACAAGAAGAGCATAAGGAATCATATCAGAGACAACAAAAAACCTCAGTGAATACAGGTGAAAATCAAAATGGAACCAGCAGAAGACTTCTGAGGTATTTTAAACACAAAAAATTCAATAATCCCTACTATATGTTAGGACAGAATGTATGCTATTACATGCAAACTCCTACAACCATTATAACTTATGTGCCAAGAATTTGATTTAAAGTTGCTTTCAACTGCAGCAGACATTGCCAGTTTCACAGTTCTATTTTAAAAAAACAGGTATAAATGAGACTATCACAGAAACTTCCCTGTTTATTTTAGTACATTTCTCGTTTCCACAGTAAAACCAGTTTCCCACGAGATGGGTGTTGTACACACCATGCCTTGCCAAAACAACGTCAAGACAGGCATTAAAAAAAAAAAAAAAAAAAGAAAAATAAAAGAAAAAAGAAAAAAGGGTAAAGACTACCCTAAGACAGAAAGCCAAGCAATTTACAATTGCCTCAGAAGTGCATTTTAAAAGGCGAAGCGACCTACGCACGCTGCTTCCCGTTAGAGAACGCTCCGCCGGGCATCCACGCAAACACGGGGCTGGTGCAGCCGCCACCGGGTCACGGGCAGGTACCGGGCCCTGCCCGCTCCGGCCCCCCAGCCTGAAAGTGAGGGAACGGGCGGCTCTAGGAGGGACCACCCCCGGCGGGCTTAAATCCCCAGAGGGCAGCAGGGTCCCCCCACCACACACACCCCCGCGAAGGGGCAGTTCCCGGGACAGGGCCGAGCCACACGCGGGGCCCTTACCTCCCGCCGGCACCTCAGGCGGCGCGGCAGCTGCAGCATCGCCTCAGGCCGGGGGGTGGGGGGGTACGGGGGTGTGTGGGGGGTCGCGGGATGGAGTGGGCGCGCTCCCGCCGCCACCCCGTTCAAAGCCTGGCGCCAACGTACAGGGAGCGCCCGCCGTTCCCGCCTTCCTCTGCCTCCGACGTCACGGGAAGGAGGCAGGGTCTGGCGGGCAGAGGGGGCGGAGCTCTCGCGATAGAGAAGGAGAGTATCGCGAGGCGTGCGGCAGCCACTGGTCTTTTTTCGTCGGTGGGAAATGGGGCGTCGCATCCAGGGCGGGCGGGTGCCATGTTGATAGTTAGCAGAGAGGTCCCGGACATAGGCTGTCGGGGCTCCAGCGCGGGCTGCGGGCGGCGCCACCGCCTGCGTGTGTAGGCCCTGACACGTGAAATTGTTACGGTTGTTGATGTTATAACAAAGAGACTATTATTATCCTCTGTGTACACGTACATTCCCTTTTAGATTCCTGAGAAATTCTTGGCCTCAGCAGTGACTCCAAAGGAACTCCAGCTTGGGTGGAAAATGCTTCCTATCACCCATCGTTCATTTTGGCCAGATGTTCATCTGCCCTTGTGCTGTAAGGGGGTTTCTTCCTACCATTCCATACCACTCCTCACTTTACACAGTTCTATCATCCGCTTACTCACCTGTCACCTTCTTCAGCATCTCATCATACAACAGTTTTTACACGTCTCTCCTCCTTTGTACAGACTTAACTTTTAATCCTGCAGCACTCTGGGAAGCTGCAGTAACTGGTTCTTCCCAAAGCACTTTAGAGGAAACAAAATCGTTGTTTTAAATGATTGCATGTAGCTTCTAATTTAATCCCTGTCCCCCTCCCAATGCACCCTAATAATTTACTCCTTATGCTGCCACACTGCAGTCTTAAGTTTTAACTCTGTCATCTCTATACCCTGTTTTGCTTTGCGCTGACACTGATAGTGCTTTGAAAACCCAAGCATAATGTGGAGCCTTGAGCCACCTTTTGTTTAGCTATGATGGATGGATGGATGTGTGTTTCCCTGAACCTTAACCTCTTTCTGTTCCATAAAAATGTTCTTACTGATTTATTTCAGGCACCTGAAAGGATGTTTATCAAATAACACTGTAAATTTTTAGACATCATCCCTACCAGCTCTTCTCTAGCCCCTGTCTTGCTGAATTTTACAATGCAGTGCTTTTATAAAGGTGGTGAGGAGTCATGCAAAGAGATTATTTAACATCACAGCAGGTCTAGGGATTTGGGGATTCTCTGAAGACCCCCTTATACAGTTTCAATGATTTAATTATATAATTTTAACTATATTACCTTAGAATTTAACTAAAGTTATATAATTATGAAAAAACAACTATTAGTCTAATATGTAAGTGCTTGTAAAATCGCTAAAATTTTATTACACAGGTATTAAGCCACTTTTCCTGGTTTAACTGTTTTCCCTCCAGAGTGTTGTAGAAACTGAAGTATATTCCATCTTTTCCTAAACCAATCCAGTTAATAGGAAAAGCTGCATGTGGACAATCCTCAAGAAGGGGAAGCAATAGGGATGCTCAGTCATTTTAATACGAATAAAGGCTTCTTTTCAGAGACTTAATTGCCTGCATTCTTTCCTCATTGTCTGTGGGGTACCCAGTTTATCTGGGCTTTGTTAGTTTCCCAATCACCCATTTCCTTCTTTTAAGACCATGAACAGAAGTTGTGGGCAAGCAGGCTTCTCCTCACTCTGAAAGCCACAGTTGTCCCAGCTATGGCTGAATTAGATCTATTCATCTTTACAGCCTCTTGCAGAGACGTGCTGCTTTTTGAGCACCGATTACTTCTCAGGGATTACACAGCTCTGTCAAGACCGTCACTGATTTACAGCTATGTGAACAGAGGCTTTATCCATCCCTGAATTTGTTATTGGAGCTTGTAGCCCTGCGGCTGCATTTGCTACCTGAAACAGCAGGCGAAGGTCTCGATGAGCAGGGACAGTCGGCGCGTTGCACAGCTGCAGGCCAGTTTGGTGCAGGCCGTGGCCTTCTACAAAGATCTTAATGGGGGAAGGAAGGGAAATCCTGTACGTGATGGCCAGAACAGGGGCTTCTTGCTCTTCGTGTCAGGGCTTCCCACACCTTGTGCTTGGAAACGCATTAACCCCCGCCTCAGCTCAGCCCCCAGGACAAGCTCTGGGAGCAGGGGTGGGAGCAGGCCTGCCTGCAGTCCTCCCTTTGCAATCAACCCTCCACTTCTCCAGCTAGCCCCACTGGGCTGGGGCCAATTTCCCCATCAATTAGCAACAATTAACAGCAGCTCTCCAGATAAGACGAAAGCAGCCTGGGGAGGCAACCAGGGCTGACTTTTCTGTGGCTGGGATCATGGAGGGCTTTGTCTATCCCTGCTTTAGTACATACCAGAGCTTCAGGGGTAACCTCACACCAAGCCACAGCAGGGACCTAACGGGGAAGCAGCCCAACTGGAAGCAGAGCAAAAGCAGCGGCATTAGCCCCTTCCTGGGGGCAAACCTTAGCCCCCTGCCCTCTGACTGCCTGGGCAGCTACCGACAGGCCCAGCTCCAGGCCCTGCTGTCACAAGTGAGCCCTGGGCTGACACCATGGCTGCACCAGGCTGACACCAAGGAGGTGGGCGTGCAGGTGAACCTGCGGGCTGATGCTGCTGTGCAGTGCTCGCTGGGGCTGCCCGTCAGCTGCCCCCTTGGCCCTGCTGCCCTCTGCACCCAAGGGCGCCTTGCCCTCTACTCACCTTTGTGGGACCGCTGCTTCTTTGTGCTGCCTGAGGCCACCGGGCCCCAGGAGAAGGGAGAGGCACCTGAAAAGACCCCTGAGGAGGAGAAGGTGAAGGATAGTGGCAGGGAGCAGCAGGTGGGTCAAGCAGAGGCTGCTGTGCCGAGGGAAAAGGCAGCGGAGGTGCCAGGGGAGGAGGCCACGGCCCCCAGACGACGGACAGCCTTCCAGGTGCGCGGCCCTGGGGCCGGAGCCCACCCAGGGCAGGAGGGGTGGGGGGTGAGCTACAAAGCCAGCCCAGGGAATATCCTTCCCGGTGTAAGGAGGGAGCTGGGCCTGGTGCTCCTGCGGTGTTGGAGGCTGCTCATGAACTTTCTTTCTGCAGTTTCTGGAGCAGAAGTATGGATATTTCCACTGTAAAAACTGCAAGACCAGATGGGAGAGTGCCTACGTGTGGTGCATTTCTGGAAGCAACAAGGTAGTTAGCAAGTAATTTATTGCTCCTGGGATTAAGAATGGCACCAAATCTGCCACAAATCAAGATGTTTTGGCACAAATTTAGGTACCTGTACTGAACACCTCAAGTAAGTCTCTGTAGTAACTGAGAACTTGCTTTTTTTCAGGTGTACTTCAAGCAGCTCTGTCGCAGATGCCAGAAAGGCTTCAATCCCTATCGATTGGAAGCAATCCAGTGCCAGGTAAGTTAGTTTTCTATATTCTGGTAAGACTGCCAGAGTTTGTCATGTACTCTAATGGTTTACAGTTGCTGAATTCAATACTGACTTTGTGGAAGAGAACTTGCTTTCATCAAAGTACTAGGAAGTGTTATTTGGGAAAGGTGCAACAGGCTAGGATTTTCCTGCTGATGGCTTACATGAATGGTTCTCTGTTCATGCAGTGTTATGCCTAGCTACACGTAGGGTATGGTTTTGTGCTTCTAGGTGAGAAGGCTCTTACAGCTTAACTGCACAGGGTTTTTACCACAAGAGCTCGTCCAAGTGCATCAGCCCAAATGTGTTGCTGTGATTAAGAAAAACTAAATGTCAGTTTAACATGAAGTGTGAGCACCTTTGATCTGCTACTCGTAAAATGTCTTTTTTTCTAAAGACCTGTTCAAAGACTCGTTGTTCCTGCCCTTGGAAGAAGAGACACATTGATCTCGGGAGACCTCATCGCCAAGAGCTCTGCGGCCGTTGCAAAGGCAAGAAGCTGTCCTGTGGCAACACTTACAGCTTCAAATACATTGTCTGATCACTGTGCCCTCTTTTGTTCTGTGCTTTGCACTCTGTCAGTCTTCTGCAGTGTTTTGACTTTAGGCTTTTGACATGGCATTGGATAATGGATGAAGACTTTTGTATTATTTATAAAATATATAATGGGTAAAGACTTTTGTATTGTTTATGAAGTATATGACTTCATTGAACTTTACTCACAGCATATGTACAATAAACGTTTGCACTACTTTGTTACCCCTTAGTTTCATCTTGCTGGATTGAAAGAGGAAAAAGTGTATCTGGAAGGAAATGGAACCAATTTCATTTCTTAACAAAAATAGGTTTTGGTTTCACCTGCCTTTAGGGAATGCTAAAATTAAAACTGTGAAAGCAAGTGACTACAGTCACTCAAATTGAACTAGTGTGGATGATGCAAATGCTCTGGAGCATGAAGTCTGGGGTAAGTGCTTCTACAAGTGTCTTTTCATACTGCCTCTGTCAAATGTATTTCACAAAAATCACATCAGTTTCACAAATATAATCACAGCAGTTTGATAATCAAAGACTATATGCCAGAAGACTATGCCTAAAGGATAGGTGGGGAGAAGCATAAGCTTCACGTTTTCTAGCTGATGAGGGGGAAAAGCCTCTTGAGCTGGGGTATTTGTGATGGAATGTAACAAATTCTTTCTTTAACCTTAGTGTCCCAAAAGAGGTAGAACAAGTTCCTACAAGCAGAAGTAGAGCAAGCAGTGCAGGGGAAGCTATTATTCCCCTTTACTTGGCACTCAGTAGACCACATCTAGATTACTGTATCCAGTTTGGGGCTCTCTAATTAGAAAGGTTTTTCTTCAATGTAATGTATAATTTCATCATAAATGATGAAAAAAAAAAAAAGCACCTCTTGATGTTTGCTGATCACAGGTACCATCTGCAAGAGTATAGGTACAGACAATGCAATCTTCACAAGCACATACATGTTGTGATTATATATGACTTTTATATTTTAGTTAAATGGATGTACTGATCCAAATATCAACCAAAGTTACTTCACAAAAATGGTAAGTGTATTTACAGAGTGAATAAGTTACGTATTTTCCAGAATAAAAGTCTCAGATGTGCAACAGATTTACATGCATACATTTAACACTGGACAGCAGTTAAATGTAAGAAAAAAACCTTACAGGTATGAATTTAATATATACATTACAAATACAGTAAGACATTTCCTTGAAGAAACTTAACATGAGAACTTGCATTTCACGTTAATACTTTTACTTTTTGTACTCAAAATTTATATTAAATAAAAATATGCATGCATACTAGGTCAAAGGATTTGACTCTGTGATGGGACTTTCTCCTACAAAATGGCAAGTTAAATTAGATCAACTATCCTTTAATAGTACAAATATCTTCATAAAAGCAACCCTCTAGTAAAAAGCAGCCAAAGTCCTTTTTTTTTTTTTAAAAAAAAAAAAAAAAAGGAAGAAAAATTACCAACAACAGTCATGATTCTTGGGGGGCCTAAGAACAGACCTCTGCAATATGATCCAGTACCTTCAGAGACAGTAGCCTAGTAACATTAGGAAATGTACTTCATAGCAGCTCGTTGTTTTAAGATACAGTAATCATATTCAAATTACAGTGTACATTAAACTGTAGTCCATTTACAACTTGTTTCATATACACAGGCTCTCAGCTTTTGACCAACAAGTTTGCGAGATTCTGTGGCCAGCTTCATTTTGCCCATCTTTCACTCAACCGAAAAAAAAGAAAAATGTACAAGGTGGGTTTTTTTTAACAAAAAAATATTATTTTGTGAAGGAAACATTGCACTTTTGCCAACCTAAAATTAATTTGCTATAAAGGAAGTATTGTTCAGTGTAATAGGCTTTGGTATGCAATGGAAGTCACTTCTTCAGTAGTGAGTTGCAGTTGCTCAGTGAAATGCTAAATGATTTTTGTGCAACACAGAACAAAGGATGTTGTCCCAGATGCTCTATGCTACCTTTGTTCTTACAGTATTGCTACACATTTGAAGTTCAGCCCATATCTTTTTAGAAGAGATCCTAAATGTAACAAGAGTGAGTACAGTTTGACCAAACCTTTGTAAGGCTGAGAAGACATTGAGCCACCTCACTCCAACAGGGCAGCACTCCCAGCTTGAAAGAGGACACAAGAGTCCTGTCAGAGACTTGTGCCGGAAATGCTGGAGTCTGGAAGAAAAGTATTGATGACACGGTAACTCTGAGCTCTGCGAATCATGTCGCGGATCTCTATATTCAGTTCCATTAATTTGGTACAGATTTCAGTCAGGCTCTGGTTGGAGCCCACCAGTGCATAGGTACCCGTCTGACCCAAGGTTTGGTGCCGAAAGTAAATGTTCAGTAGTGTCTGGACTTCATCATCAGAGCTACTTCCAAAGATATCATTGGGCCACAAAATCCTGCAATCAAACAGGAAAAGAATGTGTGTATCATTATGGGTTTATTAGCACAGATGGAAACTAGGTGTTAGAGATCTCTAAATGGAGAACTGATTCACACACACTTATAAGCCAAAAGCAACTCGCTCTCTTATGCTACTCATTTGTTACTCAGACTCTGCTATCAGACACTGAAATCACATAAAAGCACAATTCCTATTACTGGGAAAAAAAGGCTAAGAAAACTCATTCAAATAAGTGAAACTGGGCTGAATGTTAGCTGATGCCAGTGACATATACCTTAAGGAATTAGCTCTGTAAGAAGATTCTCAAGAGCCTCACAGAAGTACTTTCAATCTGTGCAATGTAATTATCTTAATTGTTGCAACCGCACATGTTTGCGTTACTGATTTGATATCATTACTTGTGGTACACCCCAAAAAAAGTTAAGAATACCAGTGCCCCCATGTACCTTGTTGAAACATACTAACTTAATTATGCTGACTCGGCACATTACATTTAGTATAAAGTCAGGAAGATAATAAATGCATATTTTTCTAATAACATGAAAGTCTAATATGAGCCATGTAGCAAAACTTGCCTGCATTCTCTTATTTGTCGGACAGCTTTAACAAGTTCATTGTTTTTCAAACACTCCAGCATGGATTGAATAGCTGCTTCTGTAGAATTGAATGTGGGCTCAGATTCTGTCGTCAGAGGCTCAGCTGCGATTGCAGCAGTAGCATCCTTAAGATTTTTCTTCAACTCACTCAGCTCTCTTGACATATTTAACAGCTGTTCCAAGGAGAAAGATGAGAGATGGGTATTTTCATTCTCCATAGGCACCAAAGGGACTAGGTATTTCAAGTCGTTCATACTACGTTGGATGTACACATTACGGAAAAGACCCTATTTTTACACAAGGACATTTCTTGATCTCTGTGCTCTCTACAATATAGGGAAAACACAAACTACAGATTTTTAAGCTCTGTGCTTCCTTTAACCCTATGCAAGAGCACAACGATCTCTTATTTTTCACCTCTGCCACTTTTCTTACAACGTAGTTGAAAAGTTTAAGAAAGCATATACTTCTAGCAATGTTGTTGTTATTTATTTACAAAACACATGCAGGATCTGATATGATTAACAGATGGACAGGAATTGTGTAACTCTTTGCCAGGCTGAAAAGTTAATAGGGCACAAGACTCATAAATGATTCATAAGCGAACATTTCTAAAGACCTACCTTTTCATGCCCATACATGCTAAAAATAACCATTGTCACATGAACTAACAATGGACATCCCCTTGAATAATTATGGCTCCAGCAAAACATGCAAATTTCATGGTGAAACAGCTATTCCTCATATTATTGTTCCCCAGTTTCATAGGCTGTATTATTTATAACAGTATAACTGTAAAATACAATTCAGGAATCAATTCTAAGGAACAAAAAATATTCCTAAAATTTAGACTATTCTAAGACTAGATGCCTACTGTCCTGTCTTCTCCTAAAAGTGAACAGCCCAATCACACTATGAGCCAGCCTTCAGAACAGTTCCTAAGTATTGAAATTATTTGTACTACTACAGCACATCTGATAAACAAACCCTTTCCATTTATAGAGAATCTTTAAACTACTAGAATCTGTCATAAAATACATTTTATAGCTTCCAATTTTGTTTTACAGCTACAAGCAAAGTACAATAATTTCTTCCCCTCAAAATATGTACAATTTATGAAGAGAAAAATATATATGGAATGGCAAGTTAAATCTTTCCTTAAATGATGATCATCCAACTTACAGTGATCACCTCAAAGATCTTTCAAGGTATTACATATTTTATGCAATTGCTGAAAATAAATTTGACTAACAGTATTGTTCCTGAATTCTTTAAAGTAAGATACATAGATTTATCTAAAACCAAAAAGCTGTCGTTTGTAAAAATTACAGAATTAAAGAGACTTATGACATTAAGGTATTTTGTTAATTATATTTTTGAAATATATTTAATACTGTTTGGAAACATTAAACTGAGTTTAATTTGTTTATCCAGAGAACAAGATCAGGCAGTACACTTGCAGTCAAAATACAAAGTAGTTCTACTTTACAGATCTTTACTTGCTCAGGTAAGACAGGACGCAAAACCATTTAATAGCTGTTTGTCAAAAATTGCTGCTGATGTTTCTAGTATAATGCACACACAATGGAGACAGTTTATATGGCTGGAAATTACAACTCATTATTCCAGCAAAACCCTTAATTTTGCATCCATATTAAGATTAGTTTACCAAATTATTTGGTTATTGCCATGCTAACAAATGCTTGTGGTCTAAGCATCTCCACAAAGTTCAGATAAAATCAGTAATGATCTAGGAAAAGGCTAATTTCTGTATGTGTGAAGAAGGCTCATTGTCCCTAAAAATTAAGGCCTCAACTAAAATAAAATTAAAACAAAATCACTTGCAGATGTTCACACAGTGTGAGCCTTCCCTACATGTACAGTGTATGAGTGAAGTTAAGATTTCATATATCATACTGGTTTGTTACATACCTCTGGCATGGAACTCACTTCATGCACTTGTCCGATGAGTTTACAGTAGGACTGAAAAAGCAACAGCAGCTGGAAGTGCAGTTTATATAATCTCTGACACAGTTCCAATTGCTAAGGGAAGATTTCCAGCAGAAAAACAATTAATACAGATCAGCGAGTTGGGATAATTTTCAATAACTAATAAAATACATTGAGACAGTTCAGTTCTCAAAACACATTATTTAACTGAAATACGATCATATACTATTTCAGAGAACAAGTCATGTTCTTTCTTCTACAGGTAAGTCACACACAACATTGAAAATCAAAATTGTAATGGCTAGCTCTCACATAGCACATGTCAGCATCAATCTCAAAGCAGTTTATACAAGTTAGCTTCACTGTCTGCAGTTTGCAGCTGGAAAGCAGAGGAAGAATATGGGGGAAATTACTTTGCTGCATAGAACACAAAACTCTTTAAAACTTCAGAAATGGTCAAAGACCTCTTCTAAGAGGGTGGAAATCCAAGACAGAAGCAATGAAGTAGATGTCCAAGAGGTTCAAAGCTCCTGTCTGCTTCTCTGAGGAAGAGGCAATAAATCCAGCCAGCAGTGGGAAGGGGGAAATGCCAGCTTTGCAACTTAAAGCTCAGCTCATGGATTTTCCACCATCTTAAAGAAACCATACAACAGGTGGATGGAGTTTAATGTGTTAGAGGGCATCTGGCTTCTACAATTTATTCTCCCGGATTAAGCAGATACTGTTCTATGAATATTAACTGGTTTCCTCCAGCGTAATGTGGAGCACCACGCAGAAGGTGTCAGGCACACTGAAGTAACATGCAATGGGCACATCTGCCAGAGAAGTTAATATGCTTATAGTTCTGGTTCCATGTGTCTTATCAGGAAGGGGAATCTCCAAGCTCCACAGCTGGATCACAGTGGGGAAGGGAGCAATATTTAATCTTTGGCAAATTACAGAAGAAATGAAAATTCTGTGAGTAGAAGTCAGGAGGCCTCCCAAACCTCTGGCAGGAAAGCCTTACAGACTTCAAATCATATTTGATTTGTCTTCTCTTACAGATACAGTGGCCAAGACTGGGCTCCGTGATCTTTCCATTTGCTTGAAGGAACCAGAGCAGAGTTCCGTGCCAAACACGGCAGAAAAGAAGCAGCAGCTATTAATGTCTTTGCTTCCTTACAGCACTTCATACATGCTTAGCTACCAGCACGTACTTCAGCTGTTTGCTGAACAGGGGTCTGCAAATGCCAGCACAAATACTAATAAAAAATACTTTAAAAACATTATAAATGTTAATTTGACTGAAGTGTTTATTTACATATGGTTCAATATTTGACCGCCAGGGTTTTTATTAATAAGCCAAAATTAGACCCATATCCTTAGTGTTCCAGTTCCCCAGATTTCTGTAGCAACTGGACAAGGCTGAGGGGCCAAGGTCGAAAGAGATGTTTGTTGGCAAATTTGTTTGTCAGGGGAGGGTGGACACCAACTACCCATGCGCCAACAGCCAGCCAAGGGCACCACCAAAATCAGGTAGAGCAAGCCTCTCCTGGAGGAGGAGAGCAGGAGCAGGAGGAGCGCGCCAAGGCAGCAGGGGCCAGCCTGGCCAGGCCCACCCTGCTGAGGGCCAGGCAGACAGGGCTGCTCGCTCCGCCGTGGCAGCAGAGTTCAGCACTGTAAATCTGCCCGGTCTGAGCTCCCTACTCTTACGGATAAACTGCTTCTGGTATCTGAGGTGGGCTGCTCAGTGTTTGTTACTGGTGAGCAGGGTCAGAGCATTCCTGCCCCAAACGGAAGGGAGGAATCCCACCAGACCTGATGCCACTGCGAAGACCCACAGGAGCTGAAGGAAGGCCCAGCAGATCCGTGGTGGGGAAAAAAGGGAGGGAACAGGTGTATGACCTGCTAGGACAGAACTGACTTGTGGGCAGGGACAAAACCTGTCCCTGGCCAAGAGAATGAAGAGGCAGGGCATGAGGGACACTGCCTGTTCAATAAACCTGCCCAGAGGCCATTCTCTGTAACCGAGGTCATGCAGCACTGCCAGGCTTGCATCTGTGTGGCTAACTCCTCTTCTCCCAAAATAAAGAGTGGCTGTTTAGATACGACCTCTTGGAAATGGCTCTGTCTTCTGTGGTCAGGCATGTCAGGGGCTGGCTGGCCCCCCAGCCAGGGAGGTGCTAACCCACCAGCCCCAGCACCAGCCTGGGGGCACATGCTTGCTCCTGGTCCAGTTTGGGTCACTGGTAGGGGCACAGCTTGAGGTTCTCCAGTTGGGATCAAATTCACTCTATTGACATTTTGGAGAACTGGCAACACTACAGAGCAGTTACATACATGTATCCTTGAAGTTCAGGGAGTTAAAAATTAATTGAAAACAAAGGCACAGCATAACAGTTAAAAGAATTGAAAATCTCATGATAGCTTAGCACTTAACAAATGATTTTTTTTTTAGTCCTTGGAGAATAGTAACTCAGTTTCACACTTCTGGCTGCTAACCTGAATGAAGACAAACTAAGGTCAAATTGAAGACTCAAGTTTGCCTCCCTCAGTATTTAGCTACCATATCAAGTAACTCAATTTTTATTTTTCCTGAGTAAGTGTTAGAAACCAATAGTAGTGAAACTATTCATCACCATATAAACAAAATCTATTTGAAACAAAACTGTCAACTACATATTGTAGTATTTCATTAGGACAATTTCAAAATTCTGAGTTTTAAAATAACGAAACTTTTTATCTTCCACTCCAGCATATCATATCCATTCAAAGGCTTGACTTCTTAAAAAAATATGTAGAAGACCATTTAAAACAGCATATGAAGGTGTCAGAATTTTTGGACAGTATTTCTAGATTTCACAAAACACGGTTTAGTAAATCATTTTAATCACTGCATGTATTCTACAGGAAAATTATAACGAAAAAGGAAAACATGCTTAGAAGTAAAACAGTAAAATTGTTGTGTATTGGTCCATCTACAGATGGACAAAGAATATGAAAGAACTTCAACTTACTGCAAGAGATTCCATTTGCTACACAGCAAGCATGGCACAGGAGAAAAGGAAAGGAAAGAAAGTATAGTGTCAGTGTAATGCATGCAACAGGAAGCACAGCCCATCTTTAATAGTCAGCAGTATTAGCAATGCTTGCCTCAACCTGATAACTGGTTGGAAATACCACATACAACATGCACAGCATTCTTAATAAAATCAAGCTTTAATTCTAATGGTAAATTCCAATCTAAATATCCTCAGTTAGATTTTCAGATTTATTAGTTTTGATTTATCCCACTCAGTAGCTCAGGAACTTACAGTGAAATTGTGTTAGAAAACTCTTGAAATAATACTTTTATGTAAATTTGCTTTCTTTGTTATTAAAAAGAGCTTATATTGCAAAGTACTCAAAAAATTAGGCACAGTTTTTGAGTGAGGAACAGATCTGAACTCTTATTTATGAATACTTCTATTTTTGGATGTAATAGATGTAATAAAATTTCTGGGTAAGCTTTTTGACTGCTGGGTTTATCACTTGGCACATTACAAAGGAAACATTTTGCATGTAACTTCTAAGTTATGACTATCATAAGAAAAAAAAAATCCATGGAAAATACTAGTTCGGTTTCACTACATGGCAATGCCACAAGCTGAGACAGCTTTGTATTCCTTCCTCTCACCAGTGATGATTCACTGATTCATAATTCTGGAGTTATTAAAATGTCAGCGTTAAGTCCTGTTGCAACAGTAATAAAAGTTCTAATTGATCTACATTAGCATTTCAAATATTAGGTGACTAACATAAAAAAAAATTACCTCTGTTCTTTGCTGAGGACTAACATTTTCACACTGTGTACGTCTAATGCAGCTTTCTTTATTTTACATATATTACATTCTCATGGTATTTTATATGAACAGAGTCATCATGTAAATGCCATAACTAACAAAAACAATGACATCTGTCCAGTTACAGCCTGATGTCTGTGCATATATGCACATGGTGTTAATAAACATTTTGAATTCTTGTTAAAATGATTTACCTTACCATCAATACAAAGGCAGAAAACAGATATGTGAAATAACGCTAACTTTGCATAGCCTAATTAAATATTTCCGTCTGGCTTCTTTCCATGGGCCTTACTATTAAAAAATATATGAAAAGTATTGTCCCAAATCCTGAACTACTCTTCTATAAAACCATGACAATCTAAGCTTTAAGCTCTTGTGATGCTTACTTTATGCCTTTACTATTGCTTGAATAGTTTTTTCTTCTATTTAGTGCTCTTGAAAAAAACCCTTTGTATCTTAGCTTCCACGCAGTTCACATAAATTAAGCTTTGTAAAGCTAAATTCAAACTAAGAAGAGGACAAGAGCAGACAGATCACTGTGCTTTAGTAAACTCACAGGTGTGCTGGCTTGTGTTTTTTAAATCTTGTTTGTCGCTGTCTCGAGCACCGCTGAAGTTTAGTGTGCCACTGAGTCTCATTGTGACTTTCAAAAATATTGGAATCCACACATAATTTCTAATTTGTCATGGATTTAAAGAAGTGGCGGGGGGTGGGGGTGGGGTGGGGTGGGGA
>JAVJGJ010000014.1:24094395-24213999 GCA_035590215.1 Microhierax caerulescens | reverse complement strand
AAACATATATAAACCTGTAATGGTGTACAATAAAGTTGACATCTTGCTTGCATCAAGCTGTGTCCCGTCTCTTCATTCGCCGCAGTCTACTGTTTAGACTCAAACCCCCCATATTCTTCCTTTACTGCTTTCATGTTCAGATATTCATAAAAGCATCAATCTATAACTAAGAAGATAACAGTCTTGAAGAGTGTTTTAAAATATTAAAATGTGAAAGAATGAGAGACTGTACTTTGGTATCTATGTATAGTACTTAATTGCATATATTTATTTTGCAATTATATGGACTAGCATTTCTATAATAAGTTACCATCTCAGCTATGTCATTCTGGGTGCAGACTACAGTGTCTGAAATCTTTCAAGCAAGATCTGAATACAGTATCGACTTTATGACATGGGACTACTGTAAATAATGCCACTGCCAGCATATTAGGAATACATATATGCCTGTATATAGTTGCTGTGCTTTATGTCACTGTAAATAACAACAAAATAGTCTCAGAATATTTTCTTCTTAACCTCATGTTTCCTCTTCTGGTAAGGGGACTTTTCATAACAAAAGGGTGCTAGCTCTCAAATCTACTTCTCTTGGAACTTGCTGGCCTGCTGGAAGACATTTGATTTGATGGAATACAAAGAGGAAGCCGTAAATATAATCCAGAGACCTCTGAGCTATGACTTGTTTACAGGAAAAGCACTTAAATAATTTCAGGAATTTGAAACAAGTTTAGTGTTTTGTGGGCAAACAGCCAAGATGATACCATTAATAAGGCAGACTGAAATGTAGGTGCCCTGGAAACTGCACTTCTTTCACTTCACCACCAAGTATTTAGTTGACAAGCTCCTTCAAACAAGGATTTTCTCTCACAGTTAAATATTTTGGCAGCTCTTTGCGTTACAAGCCTAGCACACATTGGGCCTGTTTCTGAAACTTCCTGTTGGTGAGGGTCAAATGTCTTTTAAGTTAGAGGATGAATAGCAAAGTTTGATGTTGCAACCAAAACACAATTCCAGACAAGCTGGGAACTTACAAAAAAAATCTGGGAAAATAATGCTACTATGTTTCAATACTGAAGAGAACAAAGCTATTTTTATTAACTAAAAATATGGCTGTGAGTCCAGTTAGAAAATTCTGGTTTGTTGATACTATTACCATCTTTGATTATTTTTTTTCACCACTGTTATTCAGGTTTTGCTGTTACTAACATTTTTTTTGAGACCAGTATTGTATCTTTCTCCTCCAGTACCAACTGAAGAAAATGAGTAGGCTATCTTCTGAATACAGGGCAAACACATCAGGAGATGTAGTGTCTGCATGCCAGGTTTTAGAGTTAAAAAGGTACTTTACAGGTAATGTTTAGGTATTGCCTTACACAGTAACATTGATTTAGTTTTCAGAAGTGTGACACCAGTTCCTTTTCACCTCTTCAAAGAGAACAAAAAGAACAAATAGCTCTCAGAACACTTGAACAGGGCTATTAACCTCTAGGACATAACAAAAGCTGAAATACACAACATGAAGAAAAACAGGACTAATTTTCAAAATTCAACTGTCATGCACTCAAGTCAGCACCGGTTTTTTCCTTCCAAACAGTTATTTATCAGTGTTTAAAAGAATGTAAGGCACCCATCTTTACAGTGGTGTAAGGTTTAAAGGAAGAAACTAGCTAGAGAAGATGTGCAATTAACTCCAGTGGTGCACAGAGGAAACAGGATGAAGAAGATAATCTTATTGAATGATGCTTCTTTCTTATAAGGATAATCTTAAAGATATTAAAAGATCTTAGGATTTTATATTTATTAGTGGGGTACCCATTGCTAATAAAAAATTGCGTACCCTGAGATCACGGGTACTTAAATTCTACATGAAGTTGCCTGGCTGCTGTGTACATCGTTGCAGCACACTAAACATCCTGCAGCTGCCTCATATAAAGCAAGAGAAACAATTAAAAAAAGCTTTAAAACTAATTCCAGGTAGAAACAGTCATTCCTTAGAACAGCTTGTATATTTGACTCCTTTTTTTTTCCCTATCTTTTTGCAAGAGTCTTATCTTTGTGAGCATACAGTGTTAGAAAGGGGAAATGTATTTCTAGTCTTCAGACTCAGGCTGTGGAATTTATATTACATGATGGCAGCTGGATATTTCTGTTCAGATGATTAGGTACACAGTATTTAATACAGTTGACATTTACATGGGCATGGTCAGATTTCAGCAGTTTGAGATGAAAGAACGGATTAACAATGGTTTGAGATGAAAAGGCTCTTTCCTGCCTCTTGCAGTTATTTTTTCAGGCTGTTTGTAAAGTACTGAAGAAAATACTCTTTAAAGTGGATCCATATTTTATAACATTATCTCCAAACCCTCAATTATGAGATACATACTGGTTTTATGACAAAACTGGTCCTAGAAGACAGTTCTGCATGAAAACCTAGTACAGTAATTCTGCAGCATGCAAAATTACAATGGTTATATACCTAGTAGTTCATTACTGGTACTACCATAAAGAACCATCCTAACAGCCACAATCTAAACATTTTGATTTTGCATCTTAAACTTATTTCCTCACCTTAAACAGGGAAGAGAACACATGAAATGTATAAACTGCACAGGAACCATCGGAGTCGCACATGAGCTGGTTGATATGACTACGCCAGGCTTCTTCTGCATCATCACATGCTGCTGGCTGAAATGCAGCAAGGATGGCAGAAAAAAATGGCGAGGGAGGAGGGGAAGCATTTCGATCAACATCAGTAAAACTAAAGGAGAAAAAAAAACAACAAACCTGTGATGAAAGAAGAATACCAAGAAAATGGCAGATAAATTACTCTGTAACAGAGATATAATCACAGGACAAATTACAGCACCTTTCTAAAAATACTAATGGACTTTCAAATTACTTTTGAAGGATGGCAAAATGTTGGCTACAATGCAAAACGCCTCCAAATCACAATCCTTCTCTTCAGGCCATTAGCATCTATCTTCCTTCATCTCAGAATACTTGAATCGTTTTATCCTACGATTATTCAGAGGAAGAAGGAGAAACTTCACAGGAGAATGAAGGCCATGAAGAAAACCTCTTCTAGGAAAACTTGGTATTAGTAATGTAGAGCAGAAATACTGAGAAGAATCTCACTGAGTACCAGCATTATATATACTGACCTGTTTGGTTTCCCCCCAAGGGAATGGATTGGAGAAGACCCATCCCTTCTCCACACTGTTCTTAGGACAGAGCATTATTTCGGCTCTCCACAATCAGTGAAGCAGGCTGACTACCATTTTTAAAGGGCACTAAGCTACTTGATCTTGTGTGTTATCCTTTGGGATGGAGAAATAACCTCCTATGGCTCCCAAGAACAGGAACTGTGATTCTGAAACATGTGGCACACAGACAGGGAGTGAGCGTCTTTATACATACAAATTCTTTCCATAAATATGGGCTAATTGCAGTCTACTCAGCACCCAAAATCTGCAAGAGCACCATAAGGCATGGAAAAATCTTGATGCGTTGTTGCAATATATACTGGGGTCCAGCCACACTCGCCAGCAGCCTCAAGAGTATACAGGTGGGATTTTTGACAATATTGTGACTTCCTTATGACCCGTAAGAAATCAGAAAGATTAATGCATGGCTGATCTGCTGAACAGCTAACTAAGGAGTATTTCCAATACTGTGAATCTTTAAAAATCCTTTTTTTCCTTTTGATTAGATATATTACATCTATAATGACTAACTGCACAGATGTATATAAAAAATACATCTTGTTCTTCCTAGAAGATCTTGGGTTTTTTTATGAGTTGTGTGATAAATACACAGGTAATTAGGTCATTGCCTTCTCACTGCTCTAAACTTAGGAAAATTTTGTAACTCCTGTGGCCAAAACAGCCATTCCGTTAACTTGTTACCACTTTGCCGTACAGTGTAAAAGAATAAAAGAACTTGCATGAATAATAGCAAGTACCTAGCAAGAGCAAATTGTTCCAGCCTGTCAACTTTCTCTTCAGTCTCTGTCATATCCAGACTAAGGCTATCACTGCATTCGAACGCTCCAGGGAGTTCATTTGTAGACCCCGAAAGATCATCCTCATGGACTGCTGTATCTTGTTCTTCATGTACAGTTTCAACCTAGGGAAGTGAATGATGATGTCTTAGAATAACAGCAAATTAGAAGTTAATTCCACTAATAAATAGAAAGCATTTAATGAAAAAATCCACTTGACAACATGTTAAATTGCACAGTTATAAAGCCACACAGATCATAAATTACATGAATCAAGTTATACTTCTTCAAAAATACTGTATTTGCTTAACTTATTTTCTTGGATCAGTATTATTTTTAGGGCATTTTTTCAACTTGATTTGTCTAGCGAAGAATTTCAGATTTCAATGCATTTGGCAACATAGCAAGGAAGTATTTTTCAGGAAGAACAATAACATTCTTGTTACTGTCAGGCTGTCATTGTCACTTTGTAGTGTCCAAGAGTGTATTAAAGCCTCTTAAAATTGAAAACAATCACTGTCTGAAAGACTCTATGTATGTTTCAAATTGATAATTATTTTTAGCATGTAATTTACATAATAAATTCCATTCAAGAGGAATCCAAAGCATTCCACAGGCCATTAAAAGCATTACGTTTCTATATTTTCCTTCCTTTTTCATCCATTAGCACCTAAAGCTTTTGATTTCTTTTTGAAACTTTCCAGTTTCTCTTGCATTTTCAGTCTGAACAAATTTTGTTTCAGTTTTCGTCTTTTAGCTTTTGTCTGTATGATCCACAGCATCCTGCAAAGCAGTGTCTAGGGACGACTGCAGTGGGTAGCTCAAACTCTCTCTTTTTTTGGGGGGGTATCTTGTAAGGTGTGTGTTTATGTGCACAGGTACCTGTGCATGTACATGTGTTGGGAGCTGGTAGGGAGGGAAATCTGTGGCAAGTGGAATTAAAAGACAGAAGTGTCCCTCTGCAGCTCACAGACCTGCTTGGATTCTACAGATAAATTCTGGTGATTTGTACCTCTAAAAATTAAACAAGACTCATATCACAAAGGACAGCGTCAGAAATTAAGTAGGATAAAGGTTTTTTGATTTGTTGTTTTCTAGGTGAAAGGGACAGGAATATTCCTGAGTTCAGGGTGGATGAAATGAATCAGGGTACAAACCATGTTGAAAAGAGAAATGAAAGCTATATGGTTAAATCACCAGAATAGGAATCAGAGCAGCTGGCAAGAAGCATAAATATTTCATGCTTCTTCAAGAAGTAGTTAGTATCAACTACTTTAAAATATGAAATATTATCTCGAAAGAACCATCAGTTTGTTCACTGCAGTGATGGTATTTGTATAAAGAAAATACATTTTGATGGGATAGAGTAAGCGAGGAAAAAGGAGGAAGCAAACACCTCCCACTCACTGGACTCCAATATGATGTCCAAAAAGAAAAAAAGAAAAAAGAAAAAAAAAGTGAACTCCAAATATTCATGCAGGATTAGAATACACTTCCAGAAACTGTTCAGTTTAGATAACTTGAAAAATATATAAAATAGCATCATCTGAATCTTTGTATCCCTCATAGCATTATCCATCACTGCCTTTAAATCCCTTATAAATACTACCTTAATTACTGTGATGACTATCTTTACCAGAAAATAATTTTAACTAATTTTGTGCCATTAACAATAATACCTGGATTTTGGCACTGAAACATTTGAGAAGAGGCCTAATCAGTCTGTTGCTCTCATTCCTCCACCGCCAAAAGGCAAGAACTGAATCCAGTGCACACAACTGTACAATAGGTTCCCACATACAAAATATCTCAGAGAATACATGCGTACACCCACCACATGAGCTGGCATATCATTCTTTTAAATCAGCATGAAGAACAAAAGAATATTCCCGTAGGGTTGTAACTTGTAACCAGTTCATGAATTTGTCTTCCAATCAGCTTGTAGTATCTTGGTGTATATGTAGTGCAATATACTTCAGAAACAATAAATAAAATCTTTTAATGGAGGAAGTGTAAGTAGAAAGGAAAGGGTATGAATGTGCAGGAACATATGAATATATTGTACTATGCCACTACATACAGGAAGTCAGGATGTACTTTCACAGATCAAATGCTTTGTGAAAATGTAAGTAAACTAAACTTCTAAAAGTGTCATGTAAAATACAGTCCAGTTTGAAAAGAAAGCAAAAATGTATTCACCTTGGATCCTTCAGACACTTGGAGATTATTCACATCAGGCAAAGACACATCAAAGCTGGACGTTCCTATATTAAAATGATGAGGGTCTGCTGAGTTTGTGTCACATGATGTAGAAAGCGAGTCAATATGATTTGTATCCTCAGATGGGGAAAGATTTATAATCTGTTTAAAAGACAACAAAAGCATAGAATTGAGTATATAGCTACCCTACTACACACTGATTTTATGAACATGCAATGCAGACATTTTCCTAAAGGGTAGTGATGGTGGCTTTCTTAGTTAGCACATGCAAATTTTTCAATCATAATTGATTTTTCTATCATAAAAATTGCATGCAAACATTGCAGAAGTGAACAATGAAAACCTTTCTCAGTTTACCAAACTGGAGTCTTGCCTTTAAGTATCAGATACATCAGAAAGATTTACTACTGGCCAATTGTGCAAAACTGTCACCTAGTTTTTGTGTGCCACCCCCCAGTTTCAGCTTGTTAGATTGCACCTGGAAAAGAAGAAACTAAAAGCCCAGCTTATTCAAAAACACAATCCTATCTCTTCTTAAATAGCAAGTTTGCAACTTACTAGGTCTGAGTTCTCCAAGATTTGGCTGGTGGTCAAGTCCTCCTCTTCTGATGACTCATCGGAGTCCTCGTGGTTCATTTTGTTCAGGCTGGGTGTGCTTCCTGAGAGCTGGCTCTCTTCCAGCAGCTGCATGTCACACTTGTCCAGGCTATCCAGGGACCGTCTGCGTACTCCCCAGTTGAAGTTGTCCATGCTCTCACCCTGAAATCAGATACAGGGTCAGCTTCCTTGATTTGAAACTCATCATATACAAATCATTAGATCAAAGTTAGCTCAAGAAATGTTTTTATGTAAAAATATAATACAAAATTGATATAAGCATTATTTTGTTTGTTCACCTGGAGAAAAGAGCAGAAGCATGGAAATGACAGTTAAATGAAGATTCAGTCTTTTCAGTATTAGGTGTTTTTCATGCATTTGCTGATTTAAGAATTTGTTTTTGTAAGTCCACACAGACACACACCTCAATACTGGTAGAGCAATGACAGGCAAAAGAAAAGTTCAGAAGCAATCTTAAGGGATTCTTCCATGATGTTTAGAAGTATTAGGAGCACAGCTCATAACAATGGTTCAATTGCAAAACATACGTTAACGATTTTAGGTTCTCTGCATTATGTATTGATGAGTAGATTTGAATAAATCCTTCATTACACACAAAGTGCAATAGCCAAAGAAGCACACTTCTTTAAACTTTTATTCTAGGCCCATATTGCTTATTTTTGTTACTTGAATTTATTTGATTTATTTTAAACTATACTTTGAGAATAACCTGATTAGCACTGCCTGAGATTTCACATTTTAAACAGGACAAAGTCAAATGGACCAAACATTTTTTATTGACTTTCATAAAGCCAAGAGCATTAAGCAAATTGTATAACTATTTGTTAAGCTAGTGAACCGATACAAAGAGCATTTGATTTCCTCCATGTATAAAAATGACAATTAGTTTTCCACTGTTTTTCCACTTGTTTACTTTATGTATTTTCCAGTGGACTGTATCCCTTTTCTCTAATTGTGTTAATTCTCTTGCTCCCTTCTTCAGGTCTAGTCAGGTTCCTCTCCTGCAAATGCAGGAGCATGTCCACAGCTGCTCCTGTAATGGAACCACAGAGGCCAAAGGGGCCTTACAGAGCATCAAGGGTCTACCCAGAAGCATCCAGTTGCAGTTTTGGGTACTTTATCTAGGTCAAGGCCCTCAACCTTACATCAATATGGGAAGGAGGTTTATAGAGAAAATGTTTCTTTTTAAGGCTTGGGGCTGACTGTTTAAAACAAGATTCTACAAGGTGGCACGCTTAAACAAGCAAACGAACTGCTGAAAATTCAAGTTAACAGCAATCCTTTAAATATAAATTTGATAAAAATATAGTTCTGCCTAAAAAATCATTATTATTATTATTATCATTGAATCAGTGACTGTATCTCCTGGGCTTCTGCAGATTAAAATTATGTGCAATCATAGAGAAAGAATTCAGTAAGGTCCCTTAAGCAGATTTGTAATTTTAAACACTTGAGTACTCTCCATTCAGGACTACTCAGACATTTACTGAACAGGGACCAAACTGCATGAAGTGCAATTAATTCAATGGCAATCTTACCTCCTTAACAATAGTAAAAAAATTGCACAGATAGATCTTATTTTGCATCATTGCCCTTTAATGCAATGGACTTTGGAATATAATTAGAAAGAGGAAAAGTTCAGTTTTATGACACTAAGCTCAATGTTCATGAACAAATATGAGGAAAAAAGAAAAAAAATATTTGTTTAGGAAAAAGACAATGCAAGAATTGTAATCCACAAAAACATTTAGAACTAAGCAATGCACTATACTCAACAGCAAATGAACATGACATTGCTATGAAGCCTGAGACATTATTGGAAGAATCCTGTGTTTTCATTCTGGGACTGGGATCATATGGTAGTTTTGTGCAGGAAGAGAACAGAACACATCTAAGATTTAAAAAATCAGGTCTCTCTAAATCATAAAAATGACCGTTCAGCTCCCAGCTATTTATTTTAACAAATCCTTTGGCTGTCCATCTTCCCCCACAGTCTGGAGGACACATGCAGCAATGAGACATCCTCCACAAACACATCAGTTACTGAAATAACAAATAACAAAATTACATAAATAAGCAAGCAAGCAAAAATGACTGTCATCACACCCTGATCCTCATGATGCCTAGTACAGCTACCAGCAAACTTTGCAGCCAGTGTCGATGGGAATACTTCTTGTTGCAGTTTCATTCTGGGATGTCTTAAAGAAAGAAGCCAGCCAGAAGATGGAAAAAGGGACACTTCCAGGGCATGCAGGTAAAAGTGGGAGTGAATTAAAAGTGAGGGAAAGGCTAAGAGATATGAAATACTGTATAACCCAAATATCCATAGCATTTGGGTTAACTTAAGCTTGCTACAGGGACACCCAGAAATCACACTGAATTTAAACAAGAGGTCAACACATGTCTATGAGGATGGGGTTGTTTTTATAGTCTCTTAAGCAACCTTTCTTTCACATTTAACAAGAAGGGAAGGTGTATTCGAGAACCTGTTCATTATTATCTACAGCGGGAGCAAAGCTATCTCCTATCTGAAAAGCCACGAGTAACAAACATCAATTCAAAAGAAAACAGTTGTATATTATAAATGTGTCTGGCCAGCAGTGAGCAGGTATGGCGTCCCACAATCCCCACCCTCTGGTAAAGGAGCCAACATGCGCTTGCAGCCACTTTAAACATGAGGACAACCCACAGAAGGAGAGACACAGAAAGGTCAGTAAAAAGGGAAGTAACCCTGTGTGTGGGAGAGCAGTGTAGCTCCTCCACAGAAGTGGTAAGAATCATGCAAAGCTTCTTTCACACAAGTTTTTATCCTTACTGTATTGACAAGGTATGCAAAGCTAATGGAGTCACACAGGTATGGTAGGGTATAGGCAAAGGTACTGTGGAACTGCATAGTAAGGCACTGTTTCCATGTGGATGTATCTCTTAGACCACACACATTTTGAGACAAAGATGTTTTTGAGGTTGTGTTTGCATAATAACTGATGTACAAGCTGTCAGAAACAAATATGCAAAATACTGTTGCTGATCTTTGTATCATTTGCACAACTCACTACGACCCTTTCATTTCAGTTCTGTCTATCCATCAATTATCTGCAAGTTTAGGTCCCAAACTGGCAATGATTGATGCACCTTTTCAGTTTTCTTTACAGGGTAAATGAGTACAGCAGAGTTAGGATTATACAGCTGAATTACATTAAGCTGTATGAATTAATTAATTTATTCAATTAAATTCAGGCTGATGGGCAATGATGTAAACTTTCTGAAGATGTATCAGGTATCAGCTTTAGCAAGGTGCTAACAGGAGCCAATATACCACATCTGAAAGCTGGAAATTATATATAATTTTCCCATGGAAACAAATGGCCCAAAATTTACCATATTATAAATGATAAAGTTTTTCTTTCATTTCTATGTATTATTCATGCATGAAGATACTAAAAGCAGAAATGACTCAATCTGAAAAATGCTGATGCTAGAATTAAAATATTTTACAATTTGTGAAGACTGTTGCACATGTCAGAGACAAACTTAAAATGAAGCAGAATTTTTGAAAAAGACCTTTAAAATATTTCTAATACAAGACAAAAAATGAAGCACCTGTCAGAAGTGCAAGCATGTGCATACCCACCCACCTATGCACACACTGAAGAGGGGGAGGGCAACAATGAAACTACAATGTTATTCTAGAATACAAATTTGCAAGAAGACATAAATGCTGACACATCTGAGTTCAAGTAGCATTCTTACCTGAAGTTCCTGGGTAGCAGATAAAACAGAGAGAAAAACAAATAGAAAGAATCTATGTAAAATTACTGCATTAAAGACATCACAGACAAGCATTTGCCTACAATTGTAACTAAAATTATCACAGAAACTTCAACCCTTCAGCCTATCTTTTAAGTCTAAAAATAACCATTACTTGCTCTCACATCTTTATGAAATTTCAAACAAGTACATCTTGTGGTCTGGGGATGATACAAACATTGCCGGCCTGTTTAAACCATAAGGTTGTTTTTGAAAGACTGTGCTCTTGCTAGCTTAAATTTTCTAACATTGTTTTATTAATATTTATGAACATATCAAATTCAGACCTGATGTAAATGATACAGTTAACACTCAGTTGTTAGAGAATATAGAGTATACCTAGTCTGGTATACTAAGTTTGAATTTGGCTAAAGTATCTATTTGTAACAGCATCAAGTCAGCCTGGACTAAACCTTGGAATGCAAGGTCTCAGATCCACAGCAATGTAAAAACTGTATTAAGTAAAAGACTACATTTTTCATTCTGCTTCACATAAAACTAGACAAACTTAGGATCTGTTCCATAACTAACTTATGACAATTAGTATATCGATTAATTTGGGCCTCAGTCTTGGCATTAGCCACATATATAAAACATATCTTTACAGGGTCACAGTGCATGAAGGTAAACTCATGTTGATAGGAATTGTTCTGCACATATTTATGTAATCTGTATATGGTTTTAACTGGTGAAGAGAAAGAAGAAACTCTTGAGTTTCACTGGACAGAAAAATATGTGATATTTAGTCAAAATTGCAGTCCTAAGTCCTTGTAATATCTTGAAAACACAAAAATTATTGCAGCTGGTATACTTTTTGACAAACAAACTGGCAGTGCTGTTTAATCATTTATCATTGTTTGCAACATTCTGGCTAATGTATTTTCAACCATTGATGCCAACTGATTTTTTGTGTTTGTTTTCTTTTTTGGGTTTTTTAGCAAAGTCATGAGCAGCTGTGAGCCAAAATCACTGTATTTTGACACAGACTCCTGACTTGGAAAATAAGGACTCTGCAACATCTCCTTCCACTCCTTCCTTTCTCTTAATTGGAAAAATAAATTAAAATTCAGATGTGCATGAGTTCACACCTGAGGGGTCTGTTTACCTTAAAATTATTTTATTGCTGTAATTCAACCAGGGAGAAAACTGATTATTTCTCCTTGTACACATGTTGTTCTCAGGGCTAAGAGTAATGCCTGAAAGAATTCATGTTAAAGTCTAGTTCAGATTATGACAAGACAATTTATTAAACTGTTAGGCAATTTCCGAACTTTTAAATAGCAACAGAATTGTTAGACTTGTTTGGCAATGGATATTCATTTTTGGCCTTTCCTACTCAAATAAACACTTGATATAAGCAAGGTTAAAGGGTGTAGCCACCACAAATTCAGCAGTTCAGGAGTTTCAGCTCAAGGTGAGCTGACAGGCTTCACCTGCCAAGACCTGATCTGGGCCCTCAGGGTTCTGTTTAGCTCCTGCATGAAATTACAAAATCACTGACACCTAAGCAGAGTGGAAGGTACATCTCTCTAAGCGTTAGTGATTTCATCAGCACTTGCAGGAATAACAACGGCATGAAGGCCTGAATTCATGTTTTGGAGTGTTACTCATGAACTAACAGACTTGCAATGATTTCATTATATCGGTTTTCAATCAGCAAATATGTATTTATTAACAATTTAGAACTTAAAAAAATGTATTTAAAGTAATCCACTGAAAAGGTACTAGAACAAAGGCTTTATCTTCCAGTAACAGTTTTGCAGAGTTTCCTAAAGCAGATCCAGAAAGGAAGGGTGTGGTAGCCTCTTACTGTTATGCTACTGAAATAAACACTAAGTGAACATAATAAATAATCTGAACTCAGAACTAAGCTTATAGTTATACAGTTAAAGTTTTAAGTTACAAGAAGAGTATGGTGTTTAGTAGAAAGAATATCAAAGTGTTTTTAATTAAAAAGCTGTTTCAGAGAAAATATACTGTACCTCCCCATCTTCCAGTTCAACATCTAGGAAATCAAAGTCCCTAAAGACTCTGAATTGTTGTTCACTGTTTGAATCATCCATGTTCTCCTGCTCCCTTGTTCCGTCTTCTGAAGACACCAAGCTCGTCTGGTGCTCAATCAGATCCAAATCACCACAGGAAGAAAAAATTACCTACAATTCAAAGGATTCCTCTTGTAACAAACTGTTCCCTCTGGTTGTTTCTTCCTAAAAGCTTCAATTGGTTATTCAGAAGACTGTATTTCCAGTACACACCTAATTCCTTCACTAAGTATTTTTAGAACACTCTTTATTATTTATGTTGGACAGGTGCCTTCAGATTAAACTTGTACAAAGCAACAACTTCATATTGCAGGAACACGTCCAAGAATATTACAGCTACCTCCTAATGGCTGCAGATTGAAGTTGTCCGGATTGTTTGTACACATTTATAGGAACAAAATTCAGGGAACTTAGCAGAGAAAATACTGTCAGGGGATGAGATAGTAAATTAATAAAAAAATTCTCTACTTAAAAAAATGTTAAAAAATATGTCAAGATTAGAAATTACAACAAGCTATACTTTTTCCTTTCCTATAAAAAATAATTGTATCTGCAATTTAGTTGCAAAAATTAAATGGTCCTTGTCTTGCAGAAATGAAGGACCTGTTCACCATAACACAAGTGACATACAACATATTCAAAAACATTCAGAGATTTTCTTTTCTCTGTAGACAGTATTTAATAACTATTTTAAGAGCTTCCTACCCTGGATAATCTATTGCCCATTTCCTGGCACCAGATAATATTATTTTTTTAAAGTAACATTACGATTATTATCTAATGGAAAAATCAGACACCCTTCAGTTTTATTTCTGTAATTTAAGTTTTTATACTTTTATAAGGCTCTAGATTAGTAATGCCAGAGGTTGTTACTCTCTACCCACTGAGATGGCATAAGTAAAACTTACAGTAGCTTCACAGATCTCTCACAGCAAAACCGTATGTAGCTCTGTAAGTAAATTGTCTTTGAGAGGGCCACTCACTCACTGGTCTATAAGCTGAGAAATGCAGTGTGGGCCAGTACAAATGACAATGATAGTAATGTGACATGAAACTATGCAAATCAGGTCAGCAACTCTGGGAAACAAAGTTCTTCACTTTTAAAGTTTAGGACACAATGAAACAAAGAAATGGTCAATACAAGGCTACTTACTGAAGGGTTTTTACTCAGCCCAACTTCCTGACCACATAAAGAAAGGACATGCACCAGCTTTTCCTTTGTTCTTTTCTAGAAGACAAGATGTTTCTCAAGTGAACATTTTTCTAACCACCCATTCTCCCAGTGGCTAGAAATATGCATTAATAATTTTTAATCAGGAGGAACCAACCGAAGAATTAGTCATTAAGTGCTCAAAGGGTTGCTTTCAGAGCAACTATGCATACAAGGAAACATAAAAATGTTGTTAGTGATTTTGGTGTTTGTTATTTTTAAATTAGCCTATTAATTCTATTGAGCATAATAAGGAAACATTGTGTTGTGTGCATCACTTCAAAAGGACAATGCAGAAACTTAAAATTAAGCACATGCCTAATTATTTTTTGCAGAATTGTGCCTGAGGCACCACTATAAAATCTGCTATATATATAAAAAAGAGCAATAAATACATCTATTTTGCATGGGTTTATTTTAACTGGCAGATAACCAAAATCAATAAAGGATTACTTTGATTAAACATCGCTTTGAGGAAAATTGTTCCAAGGAATTCTTTTTACCTGATTTCCTGTGAAATCAGCACTTAGAAAATTGCAAATGCTGTCTGCTCCCCTTGCTAGTATCTGAACTCACCTGTCATTCTCAGCTAAATCTGACCTAGCCTTAGAGGTCTTAAAGAGAAGCATTTCCTGCAGGTTGAAAGAAAAACACTGGCAGGGCAGAAGACAGACATAACTCAGTCCATTTCTAAGTCTAAGAAATACATTCAGCACACACAGTCAGATGCTGTGCTGCCACCAACCCAGCCACTCAGGAGCACTGCATAGGGTACATAGGGCACAAGCATTTAAGAATCTGTGTGCGTTAATTCAGCTGCTCTGTGTGCAACTTCTTAGTGAGTAGTGAGCTAATTAGAAGTTTACCTGAGAGTACTGGGGTCTCTTCCAGCTCACAGGAACAAGGACATTGGAGTTAGATCCTGATGAGGTTGAAGAAGTGCTTCGGGTGACAGCCATTGCCCTGGGTTTACCATCTCGTGCAGAAGAACTCTGCAGCTCATCATACCGTCTCCCAATGATTGGAGTCTTAAAGAGAGAGTAATTCACTAGTATTATGCTCCAGGATGAACTTATACTGGGCCATATTGTTTCCGTTGCAAGAAAAGATTACTCATGAAGATCATATACAGGAGTAAAACAAGGAGTGCATGGAATTCCACGTCACTTTGTATGTATGTTTATTTTCCACTGCGAACGTCTGAGTAACAACTGCCATACTTAGTAGCTGGTGCTTATGTTCATGAATAGCTAATACTCAAAGCAACTGTCGAACTAGTTTCTAACATAAGAATCAGCAAACCCCCCAGAAAGCTTATGAAATTTATTTCAAATCCACATTTCTTGCAAATGTTTTTTAATGGGTTCTTCCTAAAAGTGCTGAACACTCTGGCCCTCTTCCAACAAACATTAAAATGCTTTCTTGGATTGATGATAGCATGCTCAGCATTTTCTAGAACTATACCTACATGAAACAGCAAGAAGAAACCCTTTATACAAATAGTACAAGCTAGCTTTTTATGCTCATATTTCCTTCTAACCTCAAAGTCTCACTATTATCTATATCAAATAGTCTACAATGCTGCGAACAGTCCTGCAGGTTTGTAACTATAAATAGGGTTGCCCATTAAAGTCAAGAGGACCATTCAGTTCTGTAAAGGCAAAAGGATTACAAGGTTTGCAGGATAAAGACTGCTGTAAAAGAGTTCAGTCAGAAGTCAGGCAGTAGTCCCTTAAAGGACACACTTTTGTGTTGAACAGTTAGAGAGAACATTGGCATCCAAGTATAAAATGCTTGGAGGGGCATTTTATACATACAGTATACTTAGACATTATAGTTGGCATAACTGCAACACAGCTTTCCCACCAGATAATTTTAAATACAACTAGTAATTCCTTCACAAAAAAAAAAATCTAGTAAAAATCCATAAAGAACCCTCCAGCATGGGTCATTAAATATACCACTGTGAATTGAAAAAAGTTTAAGAGACTTTCAATTTGGTAATTTTCCCTTCTTTCCTAATTTTTCAGCTTTCATAAGGAGCTGAAACACATGTTTTAGGATTATCAAATAACAGAATTAAGGTGTTAAGTAGCAGAATTACAAATAGTACCTCTGAAATATCAAAATGAAACTCTAAAGTCTTCCCTGGTAGCTCCTTGGAGGCACTGTTCCACACTCGATGTATTTCCATTTTTGAAAGATCGCTGTGTTGATAGGATGGTAAAACTAAACTGGCAGAACGGGAAACTACCAACTTCAGGATATTCAAGGCTTCTCTCCAGTGAATGCTCTAGAAATAGGTACATTTAATCAACAAAGAGATTCAAGATTATTTACAGTCCTTTTTTTTTGCCACATAATAAAAATATGCAACTGGAGTATTACTATACTTTCTCTCTCAGCCAGTGACAATGTACATACTTGCAGAATAATTTCAACAGCAGAGACCAAGACTTGCCTAAGATGCCATTGTTAGGAAACTGGTCTACAACCTGGGAGACCTGAGTGCAAGGCCAGATTGGCAAACGATTTAAAATCTCCTAGGTGAATGTGTCAATCAGTATGAACAAATATACAGGCCATTGCAGAAGCCCCATTTAGCAAAAAAGCTGACTTGACACAGGCTCTTTACAGCTGTGAATTTCTGGTAGAAATAAGTATTTTTCACTTGCCAAGAATTAGGTCCAGAAGCCTCTAAAGGGAAGTGCTTGTGCCACATCTCCCTCAAGCTAATAATTAAAAAGAGTGGACAGTCAGGTTCTGCTGGTATGAAGCTTGCTCCTGATGCAGTGTAGCTGCAGCCCAACCCTTCGCACATGGTGAGTGCACAGCTAGCCATCTCATCTGGGGACATGCGGCCTATGAGGCACCAAGAGGTTCACAGACTAGATACCACACAGGACAGCTGCAGTCCCCCCTGCTATCTGATCTTACACTCTTACAAAGAATATCAGCTTACAATAGTAAATACTGCTAAATTCCTATGATAATAAAAAGAAGATATGATATTTACTTGTACATATTTTTCAATGGTTTTTAGCACTTCCATGTTGAACTGTTTCACAGGAATAGCTGACAGATCCATGTAACTAAGAAGACTGTAGATCATCTGTAAGAGGGACTGTTGCATACTAGGAAGACCCTTTTCTAGTAGCTGTAAAAAAAAAAAAAGAAAATAAATTTCAAGACATTTCTTCTTATGGAAAAAGCTACTAGTTTCATGAATACCATTTGCACTGTCAATCTCTCTTCACTTACTGATTTTGCAATGCCATTTACAATAATTTTACAAGTGATGATGATACAAGTGTGAAATAAAAAAGTGCTTTGAGTTGAGAGCCAAATGCTAGCCTGTTTTGATAATGAAACATACATTTTATATATGCCTGCCCTAACTTATCCAGAAAACACATTCAGCAGTTGAGTCAACTGGTAGGTGAAATTTATACTGTAACTGGGAAAACACATCCAATCAAAACAGGGGAGTATCTTTTATGTCTACCTTTGCTGAAAGTCAGTGAGAAAAAAGAAAACAAAATTACTGAAGAGACAAAATTTCTACTATTCAGACATCAATATGTATTTATCCAAATATACTTCATTGCCAGTGCTCACAGGCTGTAACTTCCAAGGAAACATTTTCTATTAAGGAGGAGATGGAGTCCCTGGGCTCTCTTACTGTAGAGGGCAATACAAAGAAGGGCTTGATCTAAATCCCAGATTTTCAGAATACCTGAGTATATACCCCAGAATGCCACAATGAACCTTAGAAATGCAACTGTGCAAATATATATACATGAGAGTTACTCAGGAGGCATACAGACAGCCATGCCATGTTTGCACATGTGTGAAATATCTCAGCTGAAAATTTCCTGAAAGGTAGCAGTTTTTTCATTGGTGACAAGTACTGTCCCACCTCACAAATTTCAGAGGCAATCAAATGTTACTGCTGGAAGTCACCTGAGGCTCAAGACTAGACTCTGTCCTTCTGTTCAGGCCAACAAAAAAGTTCTTATAACATTAATTATAGAGATATTAGGATCTAGAAAACAATGACTTGTAAAAACTCTAGCCTGCTTCATGAATTCCAACAGAAGAAAATTTCAGCTGTTATCCAAGTGGAGTCTTGTAATTTCAGGCCCTCACTGGCCTAAATGACAAGGCTCCTCTTGTTATTGAATAAGAACACTTTACACCAGCCAAACCAGAATGATCAGGCAGAACACACACCTATGTCACCCTGCTACATATCTTCTGATTTCTTTCATCATTAAAAATGAGTAGTAATTAGTGACTCATAAAACAAAGTAGGCAAATTACATTAACAGCAAACAGATGGAACCCACTATGCTTTATCTATTCCTCTACAAAAAGACAGCAAGAATTTTAAATTAAAGGTACTACTTGGTAACCTGCTTCAGCCCATGCATACCTTTACTGACAGATAAAATGCACTTAGCAATTCTTTGAAATAGGATTACAGACTTTTTCTTGCCTCCCATCAGGACTTTGCAATAGAAGGTTTGATTCCCTCCTTGTAAATAGTTCATATGATCAGCACATCAGCTGGTATACATTTCAGTGTAGGAATAAAAGATTAGAAGAAGCTTATCTGGATGAAAGAAGTATTTCTGTTCTCTGACAGAGGCAATGCATCAGATAACCACTTTTGTGACAGGAAAAGGAATTCTTGGGAAATAATGAGAATTTTGCCTCTATTGCTGATTAGAAAGCTGTTCTAGGAACTTTATCTCTGAATGCTTCTAGTTCCCATTCTAGTTTGTATAAATTCGTTGTCAACAGAATCCTTTGATTTAAACAGCTCTTGGCCCTTGAACTCTAAAACATTTGTGGACTGTGCCAGTTTTCACTTGCTCAGATAAGTATATGTGGTGGTTGATAGTCCAAGCATGTTCTTAAATACATTATGAATTTGTAACAAGAAAGAGTATTTCATGTTGGATGGAGTTGTGGTAACATATCATTTGGATCAGTGAGTTTCAGCACAAAGAGCTTCCACTATATTTATATGAAGAAATCATTACTGTTCTCCATCATCTCCTTTTTTTTGCTTTTTCTTTTTTTGTTTTACTCTGGCCCATACAAACCATTTTAAAGAATTGTGGTTTCCTTTCTTCTTATCATGTGGTAACTATCTGGGTCTTATCTGGGTTTAGGGATCCACACTCCGTTAGCAACATCTGTCCCTTCCTGAAGCAGCACCTAACTAGGTGGAGAGCAGAGCCTGCTTCTTCCAAGTGCTGCCTGGGCTGGCTGCTGCTGGTTGATGCAGCTACTGGGGCGCTACTGCAGGAGACAGTTCCCTTTGCCCCTCCAAATCTGGCAGCAGGTGAGAAGAGATAGTCATCTCTTAGGCTACGCTGGTCAGTCAAACAAAGGCGTTCTGTGTTGGCATTTCACAAGCTGTTAGTGGGATAATGCCTGATCTAAGACATGCTTCCCCTTGCAATACAGATGTTTTAAACTCTAGTGATTCCTTGGTTTTGAACAAGTTATGAATGCTCATCCTTCTATCACAAGCAATCCTCGATCTAACAGGGAGGAGGAAATATCTGCCATGAGTACATAACTATGCACTATGTGGTTTCTTGTCCCTTCTGTCCTAAGTCCAAGCATCACCCTAGACTTAATGAATCACTAATATCACTTAATGAATTAAAATCACTTAATGAATCACATGAATAACATGTGACCTACATCAGTCAATTCAGATATGCTCCTAGAATGACTGTGCTCTCATGGTACACAGTTGATTTTTAATATGTGAAAATCTAACGTAAAATCAAAGTAAGTTTTTCAGTAATGTGTTTGTATGCTGGTTCTGGTAGTGCAGGTTCAAAGTTCTACTGCACTATTAAATAATGTTTTTTTCTCATCTGTAGACTGAGATCCCCAAGTATTTTTCTAGAAGATACGATCATTTTTCATGGATGAAGCTGTAATATGTAAAACTGAGTAAGGAGGACTGCTTGTCACTATACGGTTTGGATAAGAACATAGTTGAAACATCTTATCTTGTGCCAGAATCACACCCCTAGCTGACAAGCAATTACCTGTCATCAAATAGGTTAAATGCAATTTTTTTGTCTGAAAGGCAATAACTGAAGCTTTTACCTTCTTCGGAGAGCATTTGTACTGCTAGTCTTAATTTGTAGTAGAAAGTCCCCTTCCAAAGGTATGCCTGTGTGTTTGGAGGGGTCACTGCTGCAACACAGATTTCTTCTGTTATTCTTAAACACTGCATGCCTCACAATTACCCTCAGGCCCAAGCACTAGGGACTGAGCTAGGATTATTAAAACCTGAGGTTCTGTAACCAGTGGCTGCAACACTCAACTGCAGATTGCTCAGTGGTGCTGTTGTTAACCCGTTTGGCTTTACCTATTGACAGTATATCCCACAGCTGGTTTATAGAAGACAGGAGCATACTGTTTATCCTGTCCGGGGATTAACTAAGAAGAAAAGGGGAAACATTCTGAATGCTGGAAAAATCTCTTCCATGGCCACAGCAGGCTGAAGAACATGTTTTCATGTCTCTTGCTCCTCCTCCAGACTGGCAGCTACCCTATGCCCATACAAATATTCCCCAGACATGACTCAACAGAGCTACAGTCAATGTAAATTCAGAGAAAAGAAGTTGTGTTTACTGCTCTGTCATCCTGTGATGATGGTGCTATGTGAGGAACAAAAACCTGCCTGGCTTGCCATTAATATAGTAGCATTGTGCCAAACTACAGCAAAGGGGAAAGTGCAAAGAAAAGTGTCCAGATGCACATCTAAACCCATTTTGAGGGGAGCAAGATCATGTGTAATAACCTTCATGGAGGTGCTGCAGCACTAGTAAGGACACAGAGCACCAAAGGGAAAACAGAGGGAGGGGCAAACACTTTCCAAAGACTGGGAAAGCAAAGCAGAAAGAGTTAAACCTCAATTTCTACAGTATTTGTTTATTTGGAATACTCATTTCTGCTGTGAAGGAGACAGCTCTGGAGGATTTAGAATCATGTTTGAAGAAGTAATAGTTCTTCAGAGTCTTTGAGATTGAAAACAGACTGAAAAACCTCAGGGTCCTGTTTTAGTTTCCTATAGGAGGGTCATGGTTTTCACCATCAGTTAAGATCTGATATGACTGTTTACTTACGAGTCTACATGTGCAAACAAGGTGATGAATTGCAGCTTGAGGTAGCAGGGCCAAGACATAGCAAATGTGGGAGCCTGAGCAAGTGTGAGAGCAGTCTGGCTTCTCAGGCTTTTGCAAATCTGTGGATAGCCAGTATTGGAGATGCCTATTGAGTTTTTGTAGATCTTTTGGCAGAGGAGAGAATGAATTTGCTCCAAAAAAACAAAGCTGCTTTAAAGAAGCTGGTGAATTTATGCAGTGAGGTGGGTGTTGGTCTCTCTTCTGAAGCAGCAAGTGATAGGATGAGATGAAATGGCCTCAAGCTGCACCAGGGGAGGTTTAGATTGGATATTAGGAAAAATGTCTTCACTGAAAAGGTGGTCAAGCACTGGAACCGACTGCCCAGAGAAATGGTTGTCACTGTCCCTGAAGGTATTTAAAAGATGTGTAGGTGCAGTACTTAGGGACATGGTTTAGTGGTGGACTTGGCAGTGTTAGGTTTACTCAATGGTCTTGAAAGTCCTTTCCAACCTAAATGATTCCATGATCCCATGAACACAGACCTGTCATCTCCCTGGATGAGAGGGGAGACTGACCACATCTCACTACAGCAGGGAAACGGAGGGATAAATCTGACAACTCTGCAAGAAAATGTGACCTGATACTGATCTGACACAGAAGGCAGAAGACAGGTGACCTTAAGCTAAAGAGCAGAACTGAGTCTTGGATCCCCAGCAACAACACTGCATCAGCTCTATACTCCATGTGTGAGAAATATTAGGAGTAAGCCATGGGCACAGGGGAAAACCTGGGCAGCAAGATGACCCCATTCAGTGTTAGAGGAATGCATACAAATTTGCATCAAGAACCAGATCCTTAGATGGCAGACAATATCTTATTTATGCTGCAAAACCCATCCTGGAATTAGTCCTCTTATTTTCCTCAGTGGGTTCTAAATAAATGCTGTCCAGTTTCTGTTTCACAGTGGAAAATCTAACTGGTTGACGAGTGAAGCTGCTATAAGATGTATCCACCCTGCAGACATTTGCTGGCTTTTGTTTTAGTGTTCAATATTGATTTCTTACAGTAATTCCCTTTCTTTCTGCTAATTTCTGCTTTTTATTCCTTAATGTTTATAAATAACAGCTACAGAAAGATCCCAGTAGTCTGCGGGCAGACTTCAGTTCTTTGGGTTGTTAGGCAACAGAAGATATGAAACAGTAAAAAGTTTTTGAAAACTTACCTCAGCCAAATATGTAACCATACTCAAAGTAATATCAGCAAATGCTTCATGAAGATAACGGCAAACCACATTCACCCAGGTAGCACAGTCCCTTGTATAGCTGTGTGTTTTATAAAGGGTCATGACATGTGCAAGATTTGATAGCTTGGGGTTCTTCTCCTCCAAACAAACCTAATTAAATATAGATGTCAAAACACATTAAGAACAAAGCAACTGTATTTAGAGGGTTTGAGGATGTACAAAACAGCAAATAACTTTGATACCTGAGCAATCCTTTCAGCTATATCTTTACAAAACTGGTTTGGGCTGTCAAAATGCTGAATTAAATGGGGCAGGAGACACAAAACATTCAGTGGAAATCCTAGAATGGGAAAATACAGAACAAAATTGATATTTTGGACAGCAAGAGCCACAATGATCTTTAAGCTGGTGTTTCATGGGAGGTTGTGGTTTCAATACTGTATTAGCCGTAAACTCACACAGCGTCTGTCAGGTTGTTAATGCCACTGGCCATGCCACATTTGTCTTAAAGGGGCCTTAATTTGAAAATCCGGTATATCATTTAGGCAAAAGTACAGTTATAAACATGAACCTATTTCTGCAAACACTACTGCACAAACAGGTATTTACAGAATAAAATATCTCTCAAAAGTATATACTTTATTCCTGTTAGTATGCTTATCTTTTCCACTTAACTGGCTTATTGACAGTCTTAACTGGTGGCATTTTCATTACTGCTGCTAAAACGCAAAAAAAAATAAAAATAATCAGTGAGTATTGATAAATGAACAATTGTTTTGGTCAGGCTGCCAGGCACAGCTTCCATTTTTTTTATACTGTTCAGGTTAATAATAGTAATAACAAATCAAAATTCTGATATAACTGGTCAGATGAGACTACTCATACATGTGCTTCTGAAGCTAGGAGATGACTCCTACACCAAGTGCCAGCCACTGCCATTAGCGTAAGGACTACCAATCCATAGCTCAAGGTTGTTGATGAACTATAGGCAGTGACTGAACTAGAGCAGCTGTTGTGAGCTCAGAAATCAAGAAATGGTATCTGGGCACAATCTGTTTTTTTGAAAAGAAAGAATCTGATCGAGGAAAATAATTTTCTAACCATTCACTCCCTCTCATTCTACACAATTAAAGAAGTTGCCTAAGTTAGGAGTGTAATTTCTCTAGCCTTCCTCTATACTGAGGGAAACAAAAAGATACCTCCAGATGATATTGCCACAGCCCATGTGTGAATTGCCCAACTAAATTCTGGAATGCAGGCACCACACAGATGCTTAGAGATGGGCAGGCTGTTCATGGTGTTCACCCCCTTACTCTGTGACTAAGCTTGTTATGACTTAGTCGTGAAGCCTGCACAGTTGTCTCAGTATCTGTGTTTCTGACTGAATAATGAAGAAGTGGTCACAACCTCAGCTAAATAATTGAGCATTTCAAAATGTTACCTTATTTCCTTATAACCCAGGCCTCTCTCCTCACTCACTAATGTGCTGTTATAGTTTATCTAAAAAGTGTACCAGAGTTTTTGATATTTACATTTCTAGGCAAAATCCCATAAAGCACTAATTTAAAATCAAGTAATCTGAAATATTCTGAAAATAATTCAATGGAAAACCTGGCCAAAATAGGTTCTAGAAAATTTGACAGTATCTTCTTAAATACGTTTACTTTGTCAGCACTCAGAAACCTTATATATTGTTATGCCCTAGACAATGAACTGTTAAATAATACATAACTTCTAACCTCCAAAACCTTACTGAACAATGGATGCACTTTTCAGAAACATGTCATGTTGCTATGAAAGTTCTAAAAAGCTCAACCAGCTCAAAGCAAAAGCATATTATGCTATATTAGAAGAGAAAGAAAAAGTGCCATTTTTTGTTTTGTTCAAATAGCTTAATAAGGCTGTATCAGATGTCAGAGCAATGGAAATTGAAAAAGAAGAAAGTACACTGGTTTTACCTATAGCCTGAGAGGAATCTACCATGGATATTCGAGACACTGGTGTCAGCAAACTGAAGAGCTGTAGTGTGAGATCAGTGGTAGTAAGGGAGGTGAATCCTTTCAGGAGTAGCTGCTGAAGCCCTGAGAAGTCTGCCCACTTCAGCTGCCCTTGCAACTTCTCTAACTTCTCCCGGTTTTCAGCTTTATCTAGCGGCAAATGAGCCAGAAGTTTATTCAGTAACCGCAATGCCATTAGATACTCAAACTCAAAATCTGATTCCATCAGAGCCACAGCAACCCAGAAGATGGTGGCCAGTAGGTTGGTTGGATTGTTAATATGGGATGGGTCAGTGAGACTGTCCTTTAGAGAAGATGAACTTCTTGTTTTAGAGGAGAGGCCTTGCTGGGTGCACGCCTGAATTCTGTCTAGCGTGGCACTGCGTGGTGGGTCTGAGGACTTGTCCACATCTCCAAACTTCTTGGGTACAGAGAAGCTCCTCTGGTGCCTGCTTCGTTCAGCAGTGGCTGTGTTACTGCTTGCAGGATTCACATTGAGCTGTCCTGTGCTCTTCCGGTTTGCAGTCAGTTTGGTGCTTGATGTTAAATCTGGCGAAGAAGAACTGAAACCAAAATATATAACATATTGCAATGTGTGAGTGCACAGCTTGAAACTTGTACATACTGGATGCAAGTTAAGTATACATCAAACTGTAAATAAACATTTAAATAGGAAGAGTAAACCACACACTGTCCATTGCAGCCTTTTTCTTTCCAAAACTGCCCACAGACATGACTGAAGTGAGGTTCATGTGGCACTGCATCAAACCAGAACAGGATAGCCTATGTCTAGATAGGTAAGACTGACATGGGGATACGAGATACAGAGCTGTGAAGTGACTTGTGGAAATGCCTACATAATGGGGCAGTGGTAGAAGAACTGAAAACAGTTTTGGTCTCTAAAATGCCCTCATCATTGGAACATACCCTGAACTTGGCATAGCTGGCAGGCAAAATGCATGATGGCTTACTAGCTCATGCGAGAACTGTGGGCAGAAAAAACAGCATATCTTAAGCAGAACCAGAAATATACCACATTGTCCTCAAGAAACCTGTCATGTGGCTGCCTAGATTCTTGCTAGTACAGGTCCTTCAGAAACCTTGTTGTGACTGCACCCTCCCCTGCCTGTATCCTAAGATCCCTTCAAGATGGTTTACAGAAAGCAGAGGCATTTCAATTTCAGTGACTGATGCCTCCTCATGGACTGTCATGGGATAATCCAGACAATCCCTATCAATTACCTGTACAGAAAAACATTCTGTGTGGATATATGCAAGGGTAGTTTGTTCTGGACATCAGCTAATTCCTGACTCTCTGGTCCCATTCCTACCTCATATACTGTTAAGTCCCTACTGTCTATAATATTTGGAGAGGATCCTATGGAATCAATAGTGTCAGGGCAAAGAATACTGCATTCTACTGCCTTCTGGAGTGTTTCTTATTTCTTGCTCCATCTTGCTCTTCCCTGAAATGTGCACTGAAGAAAGATAGACAACTCTTAGTTTAGAAAGTAGAATTATTTCCCCATCTCTACTCTGTAACAAGGCAATGCCTGTTTTCTCCCATTGCAGTATAATACATAGCACCCTGCCTACTAGCGTTAGAAATGATAGCCCTTGTATTTTTGTTTTGCATGCAAAGCGTAGTAACTTGTGGACATTTTTCAAAATGTTCCCTAGTTATCAGGAGTCACATAAGACATTAATCTCCCTCAGTACTGTCAACAGCTATGTTAAAGAATGAGCCTGCAATTTCCTCCATTTACAAAGGCCTACTTAAAGGCCAAGGGTTTCACAAAGATGGTCTACGTGCCTAGCAACATCCATGGGTTATGTACACATGGGACAAAATTCTCCATAGTTTTATTGAGGAGAACAAACCATAATAATTTACTTCTTAGGGAGTACTTCATCCAAGAATGACAGGTTGTATGAAAACAGTATTACAAAAGCCATGTTTCTTCCCAGGTATGTTTTCAAGTATAGGGTACAAAGGTGCAAAAAATGCAGTACTTTTAAAGGATATTGAAGTAAGTTACAGACAAGTGGCAGCAAGGCAGAATTTATAATTAATTGTAAAGCTCCATTGGTTGTATGAACATTATTTCAACTATTGCAAAATTTGGCCGAGATGTGCTCTTGGTCTAGTTCTCTGAAGGCTACAAATTAGTTCAGTGTTACAAAATTATTGTATGCTGTCAGACTGCAGAACCACACACTTAAAAAAAATAGTTAGGAGAACAGGCCCTTACCGTGATAACACCGTCAAAAGATCACTGTTCTTCAAACAGTCGGACAGATTATCCACAGCTGCTTCCAAAGTAAGTAGTGCCTCCATTACATACCCCTATCAATACACGAGGTTAACCATTTCAACAAAGACATTCAATATAGAGAACATTTTAAAATCTTCAGTTCATACAAGGAATAAGTACCTACTGAAAACCTGTAATTTCTACTGAAAAAACAACATTCATATCAATGCCACTGCCCTAACATTAAAATGGCACTACAACTGTGTTTTATTTTTTGTCTCTGAATGATCTATGAAGGCATGCAAGAAGGGTACATATCAGGGGACTGGTAACGGCATACAGAACCTCTGACTTGAAGATCACTGATTTGAATTCTTGCACAAGCAGTTGTGACAGAATATTACTGTCATCTTGTGGCAGTTTCATTACCTAAGTAAAATATGGAGGTGATGTCACTCTATTCCTTACTAAAAGATAGTAGTTCTCTTTATTAAGTCTTGACTTTTGCAATAAATAATCTTTGATGTTAAAAATTTCAGTCTGTTTAGCTAAACCAAGTGGATATTACAGTTCACTAAGAGAGAACTGAATCAAATAAGGCCAGTGTAAGTTTTGTATTGCTATGGATGGTGTAGATTTCTTTATTCCAAAAGTTGTGAACATTTGAGAAATGTGTTGTCTACTTCATGTTGTCATGTTACATCAGCAGATAGGATGGTGGGTTCCTTAAGCACAAATTCATGGTGTGAAAAGGGAAAAAATGGTCATCACAAAGATTTCATTTTGAGTGACTTTTACTAGATGTTTTCTAATTAGAGCTATACGATTGTAACAGCCTGAGAAAGGCTTTGATAAGGTGCATATGGATTCAGTAAACTCAGAGGTAATCTTTTCTAAGGCCACATCCTACTTTGCATCACTTGAGTCCAGAACACCTTGTTAAAATGGTAATTTTAAATTAAGTATACATTAAATCAACAGTACTAAGAAGCATTACATACAAATGCATACCTGAATCTCATCTCCATGCTCTCCAATAACTTCCACCAATCTTGACAGGAGGTCAGACAATGCATGTGCAGAAAGGGGCTGCTTTAGGGCCCTGAATATCTGGAAAGAGCGACCAGCATAATGTCTTGAAGAGCTTGAAAGAGCTGTTTGTAAAGCAACTTCACTCAGATGTTGCTCCAGATGAAAACCTAAGCAAAAGAACAGCATGTCAATTTGTTTTTTTTTGTAATGACAGAATTTACTGTGGGTCATAAACAGGCTGAACCAACTCTGTGGGGAGGATATGCACTGTAGTGTATCCTGCAAACCCTGTGAGAAATAGATATGCAGAAATGTCTGTGTTTGGGAGAATTTCCCACTGTTTACATTTATTTCACACAGAATGTAAGAAATTAAACCGCAAAACCAAAATTCTGAGTCTGCAAATGTTAGTCAGCTAAAACCTGAAATTATTCATCATATTTCATTTTTTTTTACAACCCCTGGACCAACCTTCAAGCCACCCACTATTCTTGCTGGCAGCAACACAGGAACTTCTAAACACTCCCAAACCTAACGCCAAGCTGAATTAGGAGTCTTTCTATTAGCCTCAGAAGGCTTTGGATAAGATCTTAAATATAAATACTGATACTGCATTCTGCTTTGATCTTGCAAGATACGTAATCAGTGACTGTGTTGTTTTTCAAAATACCATCAGTACATTTCCTAAGCTCTAAAAACTTCATAAATTAAAACCAAACTTCTATTGCTAGAAGAAATTTAACAAGGTACATTTACTCAGTATCTGTGATGTATTTTGCCAACAGGACATAGAGGGGCTTTCGTCTGGTAGAATCAATCAAAAGGCTTTCTACCAACAGTTTTTAAGAAATAATTTGATTTAACATTCAGCCACAGTCTAACCTAACATGATTTTTTTAAGCAATTCTTTCATATGTCATACATCCTTATTAAGACATACAATATGTTGTGCATCTGCATAAGCAGATCTACCAAGTCACAGGATAAACATTCAGTGTGACCTTGAGGGAATACTCTTTCACTTATGAAAGAAAAAAAAAATTACTACCTGACTTGGAATCTTTAAATACAGATACAACATGACGCAGAAAATTAGTAAGCTGTTCAGCACTCTTGGTGTTCTGATTTTTGGGTGTGATATCTTCATGGCACCAAAGTGGACCAAATGCCCTTAGAGAAATACACAACAAAGTGCAAAATTTCTTTGAGTTATCTGAAATCAATGTAATCAGCTAAAATAAGTGAACTGTAAAGGTAATTAGATATTTCCAAGGCCATAGCCTGGAAAACATGCAACTGAACAGAATTTTATGAGCAAAATACAAGTAAATAAATATTCCTATGCTGTATTTTACAAAATGCCTCTTTTAAAATATGAGTTACAGCATTTAGAGAGCAGATAGACAAATCCCTGGGTTTTAATTTAACATCGCTCCTAGGATCTGCTGGCTGTAGTCAGTAGTTAATATGAGTTTCACCATGGTCTTTCACTCTGCCACTTGCTATCTGATTTTGTAATAACAAGACCACCGTCTTCCATTAGTTCATTGTTGAACATAATACTATCAGTCAATTAAACATTTTACTCCTGTCAGGTAAGATATTTTTCTGTTGTTCCTGACACTGTAGTGCTTTTAAGTACCTACCTACTTCTGTAATTATCAACAAAATAGGAATGGGAGTCTGTAATTACCATAAAAGCTCGGTCATTTTCCTTCAAGTCTTTTAAGTTGCTACAGATAATTGCAGAGAAGACATGAAGGTATGCATTTCGAGTACGAACGTATCCCCTGCTTATTTCCATTACCTGGTTGTCAGAAACTCGATTAATTTGTTTGCTTTCTCATCTGTTTCAGCAGCAGTGTCCATGTCTTCAATTTCTTGTGTAATCTGTGGGAGATTTCCACTGCTGCCTCCCAGACTGATACTGGAAGAGGTGGAGCTGGAGCTCAAGCCGGAGTCTGGCACTGGAGACGACTGGTACTCTCGCAGAAAGTCAAAGCCACCTGCCAGGTGAAGGGGAGGAGATAAAGATGGAATGCACTGTTAGGCCACCTTTACAGATGAAAGTGTCTGCCAAGCAGCTCTTTTCAGAGTCAGAAGCAGAAACCACCTACTAGGAAACACAGGGGAAACCTGCAGAACACAACAACCCTCAAATGCCAATGGGAGAGAAAATGGTACCATGTTTCTAAAAGTGCGGAATCCAATATAAAATGAGAAAATTCAGTAATTTTTTTTTAAATTTATTATTTTTTTAACTACATGAGGGCTATAGTACTTGACAAACAAATGTTTCAGGGAATTTTACATTCAGAAGCATGACTATTTGTAAAGTGAATTTGGAGGTTGGCCAAGTCCATGCAAAATTAATCTCACTTCTCTGGGCTAGTCTGATGAGAAGAAAGACACCTGTGGGGTGGAATTTTTAGGACAATGATGCTGTCCCAATTTTATGAATGTAATGGAAACTAAGACAAAAATCTTTAAGTCTTCTGTTCAACACCTTTAGTAACTGTAAACACTGGACTACTGCTACTAAATATTTTCAGCATTAAGATAAAACCTCTGAGTATGAGTTCTGCTAGACCAAAAAGCCACACAACTTCCAAGCTGAAATTAGAAACTAAGAACTGTTTTCTTAAGGTTAGACTGCTAGTCATCTTAGGCTGTGTCTACAACAGAAAAACTGGCCTTGCAAGAAGGCTGGGAGCAGGAGGGGCCTCTCTACTGACAAATCCATTGCAGGTCAGGAGACTCTTAATTTAGTTGCCTGACATTACGTGGAATGAACCTGAGCTGAAGTATTTTCACTTATGATTCTCTGCTATAGCTACTCACCCACATGCTCACTCTTTATATTAGCTGCACAAAAAAGAGCCCAAATCAAAGCTGTGATAACTTCTTGGACTTGAGAAGCCCAGACACTGGGTGGCAATTAAATTTTTCAGACAGGAATGAAAACAGTTTTTCATTTTGGCAGAAAAGCTGTAATGCAACTTTAATGTAAGAAATTTATTCTGTATTTAATAATTCATGGGCATGCATAGGAAAAGAGATCCACACAAATCAAGAGAAATTCACATGAGGTAATTTTGCACAGATGTTATTCAGAATGAAACCTCAATGACCAAACTAATTCATTAAACTGAAATACCTGTGCTGCCTTCTCATTACTTTAAAAAAAAATTTTGTGTCTCATAAAAAAAATAATCAGTTATCAAACAATATTGTTTATAAAGCCAAAATATGTATTACTTTTGGTTATATTCCTAAAGAACCACGGAAATGCACCACTTTGAGAATCTTTCCTTTTAATTTTTCACTGTATGGTAAAGTTCCACACTCTCTCCCAGACAACTAGTCCTACCTCCATAACTCTACACTGGTTCCATGAATCCTTCAAATCACAACAGTATGCTTGCTTTTTGTAATATTACATGACAATAGTAAAGCTAGCTAGCAGCTTTCTACAAACTGTTCCCAACCAACCCCTTAAAAGCAGGTAAACTGCACAAAGTTAATAGAACACCCATCTCAGCAGACGCCTGAAGTAAGCCTCCTTCTGCAGAAACAGATTTCAGGATGGAAATGAAGTTTATCTGTGATATAAAGGAGGGTGTATATCATGTGAAATTTAACTTAATAATGGGAAATCTGAGCTGCACATTCTTGCTGCTTTTCCTGTGTTGGAATTATTTATTCATTTCTTTTGAAGGCTGAAGAGTGATTGCCCTCATTTAAAGTAGTCCCAGCTCCTTGAGGGGGAAGTTAGGAAGTTATTAGCCGTATTAATGTTTAAAATTCTACATTATATATTTTGTCTTACATCAGATAGCTTTCTCACTATCATGAAAAGTTATCTAATAATAATTTGGGTGCATCTCTAGGGTAGTTCACATGGAATTAATATTAATGGGAACTGTTCATATTTGCGACTTTACTACTTTATCAAAACTGTTATATTTTAGGAAAGTAATCTTGACATCCTACTTTCAAAAATTGCGCAGTATAATGCTATGTTTTTTTCTTCTTCTGCTTTATTACCTGTATAAAGATATTCCGGTAAGTATGCTGGTTGTACTGTCAGAGTCTTGATTTCATTCATCTCTCTGGTCTGAAGAAGCACTGATGCAATGGCTTGATAGTTGCTGTTGCAAGACAATGCAATCAAAAGGTGAAGCAATAACTTTTTACTGTGTTCAAAGACCTCAGGGCGGTAATGGTCAAGACCTAAAAGAAAAGGTTACAGCAATCACTGAATATGACGTAATAATAAACAAGCACACATTCCAGAAATACCAAAAATTCCAAGGCAGTTCATGGCAACAGTGCAAATAAACAAAAGATGCAGTATCTCTAGATAACAGTTACTAGTGTTTTTACTTGAATGTAGGTGTATATTTAGTTTTCAGACTCAGGTCCCATATTGGAGGTACAAAAGAATGTGTGGCAATACAACTTCATGCATTCTGTCTCACTGTAGTTTTAATTTGACAGGGCTGAAAAACCTCTAAAAGATGAGAAACTCTCAATGGTAGTTATGATTACATTGCTTACCTCAGTATCTGGCTTTCTTGCACAGACATCAGTTTTAAAAGTGCAAACTGTAAGAGGTCAACACTGATTTATTAAGAAAGGAACTGACAGACAAAACCCCTTGAAAAAGAACTTCAGCTACCAGTGACTAGCACGAGAAATCAGCCACCAGCTCAGGGTATAGAACTGAAACTGAAGGTCTAGCACTGAAAGACTCTAATCTCGTTACCACTCCTGCTCTTGTAAGATTTTAACACAGCTTGAATAGTTCATAAATTACAAATACAAAGGAAATGTGTTTGTAAAATAAACTGCACTGCGTGGTAGTAATCTCAGTTCTCTTTCAGTATCTTTCAAGATATTTAAAAATACTTTCTCCCATTTAGGGGCAATTTCAGTACTGAAAAAATGGAATTGTTTTCTTCTTCAGCTCCTCTCCTCAGGACATACCCCTCTTTGAAAAGCAACTGCTTTGTTACTCTAAGTGGCAGCAGCCAACAGGTCTTTCAAGTCAGGTGTTTTCTAATATAGTCATGCTTGTTATTGTCTGGCCTGCAAAAATGAAACTGCTCATACTGCCACAGTCTGAACAATGTGTCTTTGGCTCCTATGGGCAGGTTTTTGGATGTCCTGTGATCCTTGCTCTTGCTCATCTGCCCATAGCCTCCTCCAAAAGAACCACGCCAACGTGCCCACCTCTGTTCAGCTTCTTCAGGTTTCTGCTCCTATTCTCCTTTCTTCATTTCCTTCCAGTGCCAGGAGATAATGAACCCATCCTACCCTGTTCTAACATACACTGAAAAGGATATGAAAAGTTCTTTTACTGGAAAGCAAATTCTAGACTGGCAGCACTGAAATCCTGTTAAACCCTAGAGCTGTATGAAAGTACTGACATAAACTAACTATGAAGTGAGAAGGACAGTTCAGCCTTTGTGCTTTTCCAGTGCTGGGCCCTTCTTTAACTTGGAAGAGTTCCCGAGAGGGTAAACTTCTGTGATGTGGACACATTTCCATGGGAAAGAAGTCTAGCTGCTCAACTCATTTCACACAGGTTGCAAAACAGTTTTTAAGCAGCAGTGATTTTCATGCACTACTGAGACGGGCAGGCTCACACCAGCAGTCTGCCTCTCTGCTTCACAATCAGTACTACAATCCATCCAACAGCCTATTAAACACACATACATTGCAAAATTCTTTCATTTTAGTATTTTCCAGTAAATGGAAGAATACAGGCTCTTCAGCTAGCTACCATACCAGTTTCCACTTTCCTTTTCGGCCAGATGCATCTGCCTGCCCACATTCCAACAGGACAGAAATACTTCACATTCATACCTTTGGCTAACACCTGTAGCATAACTTCCTTACACTATCACAACAGAGCTCTACTACAAAACATACAAACATTTTCCACAAGAGCTACAACAACTCTAGAGAAACTGAACTTGAAGCCTGGAAGCTGTGATCTCATTTTAGTTACTGCTAAACCAATTACATTTAGTGACCAGTTACATTTAGCCTTAATTTCACATTTGAGAATTGAGAGTTCTTAACCAAGGGACTACCTCAAATGGTATTTATAGATTTCTATTAATTTCTTATGAAAAACTGTAATGTTGAAACATTATTGTGTGAACAAATCAGTAGATATGGATTACTAATACTGTAACTCTGTTTCTACATCTGTATATTTGCCTGGCTCCCTAATGGCTCCTTACAGCTGTCTTAACTGCAGTGGCCACACTGTCCCATACTACTCCTGTGTTCATTTATTCATTTATTACTGTGAGAATTGCTAACTGTAAGCACCAGTTTTCTTACGCTTGTTACAAATCATACTAAAGATGCTGTTTGATCAATTGATGGTTATTGATTTGATTCACACACTTCTCTAGTTTTCTTTCAGTTCCCTCTTACACTTAGAAAGTTCCAGCAATATAAAAAAAGAAGTAAAAAATTGTTATGGGCAGCCACAAAATAGATTTAACTTTTAAGTGAAAGGTATATGTAAAATGTTGTATTGAAACTGACCCTGGAAGTCCCATCTGACATGGTCCTGACTGTTATTCTTGTGTTTCATTAGAAGTATGTGGAAATCAATATACTAATATACAAAACTTCAGGTTTTGATGAGTGTGCATTTTTCAAAAACTCCTATTTCATAAAAAAATTTCAAACAGAAGTTGGTAACAGCATAGCTGAAAAGGAGAATGAGGTATCTTCTTCAACTATATACTGAAATATATCACATGTATTCTACCAGTGTGCTGTAACGTCCCAATTTAATCTTTTTTTCCCACTGAACAACAGACTCTTCCAAAATTACCAGTAAATAGACTTAGTGGCAACTACGGTGGCTGAATGAGAAGTGGACTGCGATCTCCAGTTATAATAAATTTATTTCACAAGTGTGTGGCTGTATTTGTTTGTGAAAACCATTATTTATCAACCATGAAAGTTAGGGAATAGCTTTATAATGCTAAATATGCTTGTATGCTACCAAATCAGGCCACTCACTTTTCATAATGTTAAGTGCCAGGGTAAGGAAGGTATCACCCTCCAGCTGAACTGTGTTACAGTCAAGAACAGACACAGCAGTGGGGAAAAAGCAGTGCCTCTATGCTCAGGTATATAAAGGAAGACACAGATGATAAAGTATTCCATTAGCAGTGAAATTAATGAAGCTTGCTTTCCAGTGGTTTGTGTCCTACCTTCACTATCTCTGAGGTACAGAGATCTCACCTCTCACACAATACTTTTGCAAAGGCAAGAGACAGCACTGGTGTGTGTAGTCCAGGTCTAAGGCATGTGCTGACTGCTCAGCTGCCCATCACAAACCAGACTGTACAAAGGCTGGGTTTCTTCTGCCTTTCTCACAGCAGGGGCTATGGTTTTTTTAGAGATACTTTAGGAAGTCAATCATCTTCAAATTTCTACCCAGTTCTCAATTTTGGGTGAAATTGGCCTAAATATTCAAAAGCTTCAAAGTTTTGAGCCTAATTCACAGGCTGTAATTGCCTAAGGCTTTTTTTTTTTTTTTTTTTAGGAAATCATAATTAAGAACATGTAAGAAACACAACTCTACAGCTTCAGCAAAATTGAACTAAAGGGACAGGAGTACATTTATACTATATTTCTGGTTCTGTTAGTCTTACCTAAAAAGAGAGCATGAAGCAATAAAGGGAGGTGAAGAGCCCAATCTTCTCTCACACTGTGATCCGCTACCATCTCAGTCATGAAGATGACAGCAATATTACACCTGTAAATTAAATCACAGTATCAGTTTGAAACCTCTTGGAGATGGGAAAACAGTAACATGATGGCTGTTTCTGAAGAAATAAACAATCTCTACATTTTCAGACTTGTAGCATTTCTTCTCAGTATGATTAATTCTGAAGCATCTTAGCTACAGTATTAAGCAGGTAAGCACTCATTCTGAAAAGAAAACTATTACTGTCAATACAAATAATGTAAAAGAAGAATTTCAGAACATGCACAGCCTAGTTAGAGTAAAAGTTCAAGAGGGGGAAAAGTGCTATGAATAACAGCCACATAGGCATGGGATAGAGAAATTTTCCTTCTCAGTTTTAGATTCTTATCAGAAAGTGATGTTCTACATCGTAAATAGGCTTTCTGGTAGAACTGCATGCCTTCACTGAATGTTAATTTTAGCACTGGAAATTAGCAGAAATTGTAGCTATGATTTTCAGATGTTCTGAGTGGTGGGACAGTTGGGACTGGTGTTGGTTAACCATTGCGAGGAAGCATCTTACTGTTTGAGATGTCAGAATGAGAAACTGCTCACCTGTGAAGAGGTCCCCGGGGTGTGATGGTTTCTGGGAGGTAGTCCACAAGTGGTGCCCAGCACCCTCCATTGTAAGGCATGGGCAGGGGATGCGGTTGTTTGGTTTCAACAATGTTCAATAACCAGCTTGTATATGGAGAAACAAGATCATCTGCATGGAAAAGCATTATAACAGTGCATAAAACCGAAGTCTGGTTACTCATTTTTGAGAAATAATAAAAGAGTTTATACTAACATATCAGCTCAGCTGCTTGGAATAATGTGGTAAGATGACATGAGGTCTGCAAATTCCTCTGTTCAATAGCAAGTGATGCTTTTTAATCCTGCTTTCACGCTGCTGGAAATTAAACAGATTCCAGGCAGACAGCACTAAGTGGTAGGAGCTGCAGCTGAATCCCTGCTGTCACTTAGTAGCTTTGGATTCAGATCACAAAGCAACAAGCAACAGACTTTCTTTTCAAAAATGAGAGAAAAGTTCAGCCAACAAAGCTGCTGTCAGAAGCCATCTGTTGCAAGGAGCCGCATACCAGTGACACATTCTTGCAACTCCTCACCAGTGCCCTACAGAAAAACGCTACAAAGACAGAAATCTAATGTCCTGAATTAAGAAGGAGGCATAAGGAATGCAAAAAACATCTTCAGGGTAATTTTCTTTCAACAGGGATGAATTAACTCTTGAATTTCTCAAAGATGTATGTAACTTTGCTTCAGTATGACAGCTGCTGTTTATTAATGAGCAATAACTTTTTTCTTCCACCTGTTCATCTGCAATGATGTGGGTCATGTAAGGTATTTCCACCACTTTCTGTCTTCTCTCAGCTGCACAGCTTCGTTCATCTTTCCTGTATTCTGGTTCCTCTCATTCTTCACCATTTTCCCATTGGTCAGTTCTTACTTACCAGGTCTGGCAGTCCGTGAGGCACTGCCACAGAAAATGTCCTTTGCAGGCCTGTTCTTGCCATATGCCCAAACACTGCCCTTTGTGGATTTTTAGTGAGAGCATCATTATGTGCTCTGGGGTTTTCTGTTACACTTTCATATTTTAGGTAGGTTTGCAACTCTCAGAACTTTCCTTTTTTTAAGAGCATGTATCTGATGCTTGTCAGCTTTGCCACAGGAAACAAAACTGTTCTGACACCTACAAAAGTAGCAGAGTTAGCTCTTCCTGATGCACATCAGTCCTTGGTTCTGACAAAAGGACTTCAGGTTTCCAGATCTTAAGGAGCCCTTCAATGAAGTAGCTGCTCCTCCATTTACTAATAAAATAACTTTATCATTCCCAGTCTTCAGCATTAGTCTTCCAAGAAGCACTTTAGATTTTTATGATTTAGACCTCTACTTATTTCTCTCATCCTCTGGAGGATGATTTATTCATTACTGATAAAGAAGAATAAATCAACGTAATAATGTAGCAAAGTATAGTATTTTCACATATTCATCTTCTAAGGATTAACCAGATAATGTCTGCCAGATGCTTTCCACATAAAAATAAATGCACAGTCACTATTTATTACTATCAATTTAAGTGTTTCACATAAAGCTGCTTTTGTTTTCACAGGTTTATGTGCATACTGAGAAAAAAAAAAAGAAGCACTTTGCACCTTAACATACAATCTTTGCCTGAACAACTGAGTTTCTGTGCTGTGGATTTGTGTTCTCTATTTATATGCTCAGCAGTACATGTACACTCAAGTAGACTGGACAGAAGAGAGAAGCCATACCACCAACTCCTTCGCAGCCTGGGCTGCCTGCCAGAGGGAATAAGCTGCACTTTCTTAATGGAAATTGCATTAATTATCTTGTAGAATGTCAAATGGTGTAAGAATTCCTCTTTCTTTTTAGAGTTCTATATAAATGTCAGTAGCTAAGTAAAGTGTATTTCACTTCACATCTAGGTATTCATATATTTGTCGAAAGAACCCCTGTGAGAAGGAAACCTTGCATAAATATTCACAGTACTATAAACCTTGCAGGTACAGGCAGGAAAAAACATCTGGGCACCGGCCTGAGGAGACATTCCAAAAGAGCAAATAAAATTTCAGTATTTTTTAACCTTTTATTGCTCTAAGCTCTTGTCAAAACCAGCTACTTATGAAGAATGTTCTGACAATATAAGCATTGTTCTGTTTTGAAAAGATTGTTCATGCAGATCAGATTAGCACTGGTGCTCCAATTGACATCTGCTGAAGAATTTTTAGTAGCTGCAGCACTGGAAAGCCATAAGAAAAACAAGTGTACTAAAACCCACTGAGTTTAATATGTGGCACATTTTTTGTGTATTTAAATACTGCAGTATGCACATACACAATATTTTGTAAATACTGTGCTTCACAATTATGGAAAATAGTTGTTGACATACATTATCTTATCGTATTGTATTTGACAGTGTTTCCATTTTTTGCAGGAGAGTACTGCCAAAAAATTACTTGGATAAAGAAGATATAAAATCTTTACTTTTAAAATCAAAATACTGTCCCAAAATAGTGTCCATAGCACCAAGAGAAGACATTATGGCCTCTATATTATTTGACCTGCCTTTATTAAGTCAGAGATGAAAGTCAAGGAAAAGGTCTTGCCTTTTTACATTTGGTTAGGGCCTAACAGAAATCTGTAAATTGGCTTCCTTACAATTCACTCCAGAAATGAAGTCAAACCATCCAACTCCTAAAAGTTACAGTGTCATTCAACAGTTGACAGAAATATCTTGGTTTTCTTTGGAACCTCTGCTGAGGATCAAATGTCCATTTATAGTCCATTTAGCAGAAATACATAAAGAACAACAAGTGTGCTCTGGAGCCCTATCTCACTCTCCCCTCTAGCACAGGTTTGCACAGTGCAGCCAGAAACTGGATGCAGACAGCAGAGAAAACCTAAAGAGGATAAAACCTCATTTTGGAAACTCCTGAGTCTCCTCTTCATGCTCATATAACAGCACTTGATTTGGAGGGAAATACTGGTGAAGGGCACAATTCCAAGTACTTGATGTAATGCTCTTGGAAGTCTTTTGCCTTGCCATGTATGAAAGGTTCAAGATGCTACTCTGGAGGATTCTCTGCTGCTGCCTTCTGTGAAGTTCTCTGGTCTTTAAATAGGTTTGACTGAGCCCAGGTTAAACAAAGGAAATTAATTAAACAAGTTATGAAGGCAAAATAAAGACACTGCCTGTATGGTGATGCTACATTCCTGTTTATACAAACAGAGAGGCTCCATCAATCTTAAGAATGTTTTCCCCTCCCACCAAAGCACCAAATTTTCATCAAATCAAATAACAGAACTTACTTTTATCATCATCATAAGATCCTCCAGAGCTATTACTGTATCTTGATTCTAGTCGGGTATGTGCTCTGATTACATTACTGAACCTTCAAATACAAGAAAAATCTTCATTAAAAACACAGACTAACATTAAACATCTGGACTATACGTTTACAAAAAAAAGCATTTCCTTAAGCATTTACTTTTTTTTTATATGTGAGTGGACAGCAATGTGAATATAATGCTGTTTCTTTCCACAAAAGAATATTTTTGCAGCCAGTTTCTGAGAAGTTCTAACAGTGTGCTCCTGTGTCACAAACTCTTAAAATTCAGCAGAGGAGAAATTCTCATGCTGGCAAACGTATGATTTTCTTGAAGCAAGAAACTGTGCTAAGGCTGAACTGAGATATAAACTGTTCATGAAGCCAATGTTATCAGACCTTCTAAGACTGACACATTGGTTTTGAAGTGCAGATGCACTTACAGCTTCGAGTGTCTTTGATAATGTAAATGCTAGCAATGAATTCAGGCATATTTTATATTTTTTTCTGATGAGTCTTTCAGCAGGAATCAGAACAGCAGTATCAGAACTTTGTAATCTTCCTTTCATTTTTATCATACAGTCTCTGGCAGATTTGAATGCCAAAAACCTTTTTTAAGTCACATTTAAAATTCACATAAGACAAGAAACCCTGAAAACACAGTTGAAGTATAGGAGGAGATGAAGTTTGCCTAACCTTACCGGCAAATCACCTAAACAAAAATCTAACGTAAAACTATATGGCCATAAACATTTAACTAAAGAGTAATAAAAAGTAATCTAGAGCAGAAACAGTTCTATCTTTCTTTTAAGTATGCTTTTAGTGTGTATGCTGAAAACCATCACTTTGAGTAATCTTTACTTTCAGTTTGAAATCTTAGTACTACAATAAGTGTCATATTTTCCTTACATTGAAATTAGCTGACGGACATAACAAACCTGACAAAATGCTACTCAAGTTTGTAACAGGTAGAGGACAAGCATTTCAAAAGGTTCTGAAGTACAGAAAAGTTTGCTCACATAATTCTTTGGACCTCTAAGCCCTGAATATACGGAAGGTGGGTTGGACTACTGAAGTGATACTAGCAACGATCAGTAACAACAGACTAATATGATACTATTACACTTACTGATTAATGCTATTAGAAGTCATTCAAAGTTCTCTTACAAAAATAAGAGGGTTTCAGTGAGAGAAGAAATATATATCTGTCTGTGCTAGAGGATCTGATGGCCCTTAAACTTTGCATTTATTTATTCATTCATCATTTTTCAGTACGTACCGTAAGTAGCAAAGGACTAAACTGAATATATGATTTCTTAGCAAAATATTTTACATAGTTTTCCTCTGTAAGATATTTTATTCAGACAAAGGAGGTGTCCTTGCAATCATGGATACAAATCTGCATACTAAATTTTACTCACTGTCCATGAAATCAAAAGGTCTGGTCACACCTGATTTTTCACAAAGATTTTAGTAGTCATTATTAGGTACACACTTTTGATTTTCTTTCTCCTTTGTGGATAATTCCTACAAAATGACAATCTACTTAGTACTATTAATTCAATGTAGGTTTAACAGGCAGGAACTAGAATCATGTGAACAACTTTTTCTAAAAAACTTTTACATAAACTCATTTTAAAATGGTCTTACTGGGATAATGCCACTTAGGATCACCTGAACATCAGAGCTCCTCACAAAACAATGCAGAACTTTGTCCAGCATCTCACCCTTAGCCTAGGAAAACACATACATGTTGGACAAAAACCCCAACAAACCACAAACCTTTCATCAGTCTCTTTCACCATTCTGTTCTCCTCTACATCAGGGAAACTATCTTGGCCAGCCACAACAGTGTTACTGCTGGAGGTGGTTCCTGTATATGAGATGTCAATAAGAACACCTGTTACATGCACCAGACAGTATTTGCAAAGCAATAAAAACCCATGACCTACATTTTTATAGCAGCCACAGTCAAAGTGATCATCTTGGAAATACTTGCGCATATGAATGAACATTTAAGTCCACAAACCGGAACCTGCTTGCACGGCTGAATGGTGTAAAGTTTACATGTTTTGAGGGACAGATGAACATAATGATGCTCTTCCACTTGTTAAACTAAGCTCACTCTAAGGTGACATAGCCTTTTGTTTTTCAAGATTTTGGCAAAACATTGACAAGGTTAAATTTGGAGTTGGTGTCTCTTAAATATCTTTGACTACTGCAGCTCAGAAATAGCATTAGGCCTTTGAAAACAGAATTGCCAGAGTTGAGGCTCTCAGTTTTCAGGAAACTCTGCTCCCTGCATCTTTGATCACAGCTTTGATGTGATTTCTTTTTTCTGAGAAACCAGTGGTAGAAGAACCATCTCATATGAGTTCTGAACAGCACTAAATATTGTTAACATCCTATTAGAATACTTGAGAGAATTAAGCTTATGTTTACAAAGCACATACAACATTAGGAACTAAAAACCCCTGTAATTTTACATATGCAACAAGGCTCCGAAACTTGCACTTCATATACATACAGATCTGAATGGGTACAAAAGTAAGAGATGTTTTTTCCAATGACTCAAAAGAGCAGGAGAGCATAACTGAAAAGTATAATTAGGTCATACCAGAAGCTGCAGCTGAGGCTTTGTTACTGGCAGCAAAACGGTAAAATGGAGGATTATCACAATGCTGGACTATTGGGTTCACTGGGTCGGTTTGCTGAAGCTCAAAAAGAAGCTCTTCCATTGTCTGAATAGTGTTATTGCGACATAGGTATATTGCAACCTTTTTTATCTAAAGAAGAAAATAGCAAGTTATTAAACTCTGTCCAAAGTGAACTTCCAAAGAGATCAATACATGTTACACTGCAGTACTGAAAAGGCCCAGAATGCAAATGTTACTCCTGGACAGACACCACAACCACACAACTGCATCCATCTTGTTCATACAGAAATAAAACAGCTCACTTTGAAATCAAGATAATTTCCCCAGCAGAGTGAATCTGTTTTTGTTTACCACCCACAAATGAGCTGTTTAGGTATATAACTATATAATGTACACGTATACAATCTCCCCCAATCTCTATTTGGTACCATCTCTAATTTGGTACCTATCTTTTAAGGATATCAGCATTTACTCTTAATCACATTCAGGGATTTATAGTTTGAGTATGTGACTTCCATTGAAGATGAACCTCACGCTCTTGAATGGAACAAACTTCTCATCTAGAAAGCTAGATCCACTCAAATCTTCATGCCTGTATTTACAGATACAGTTGATGTGAAAGAGGTAGCTGCAGCCATAAAGAATAAGCCAGGCTCTGAGCAGCTACTTATGTCTGTAATCAAAGTAATAGTGCATGGAAAAAAGGCAAAGCAAATATGTATATAGAATTCATGCATCCTGATTTGAAAAATCTGAGAGTATCATTTATAGAAATTCTGTGAATTTCTATAAATCTTTTAACAAGACCTCAAACCTCACCATATGCACCACAGCAATGAGGACTGTTGAGACACAGATCAAATGAGACTGAATTCTTGAGGAAAAACCAATGCCATTGCTATTAAAAGCAGAGACTCTCTCTGGCTCAAAAACATTTGATTCATAAACTGCTGGAGCTGGCAGACCATATGGGGAAGCATCCCTGTGTGCTTGCCTTCTTGTTTATAAAGATGTCCCGAAATAGATGCTCAGAATGGAGCTAATACACTGGGCTGAACTGCCTGTTGGCCTCACCAAGTACTGCTGTGCTTACACTCAAATATCTCCACTAAAATAACTTCCTGACTGCTTCTTTTCTCCTCGTCTTTTCTCTCTCCTTTTCTTTTGCTTAGAGAAAATGCACATATTCAAAGTCTCTTTTACTGTGCTAAAAATTTCCCAGGGGCTTTCCAGATATAAATGCACTTCCTTTCCAAGGACCATTTCTAGATGGGCTCACAGTGCCACTTCCAGCTTCTTTCACCCCAGGAGTCATGTTCCCTATACTGTGTCTTTGCTGAAGAGGTTTCTGAACTGTAGATATTCTGAGAAATCTTTCAGTACATATGTGAAAGAAAGGACAGCTCAGCAATTCACACTGGGACACTGGGAAAAAATGTTTAAAGGAAACGTAAGAGACAAAGCAATGAGTTTAGCTGATTAAAAAAAAATTAAAAAAATGTAAGTCAGACATGCTTTTGGCTTGGACCTGCACAGGCAGAACAGATGGCTGAAGGCACGAAGCAGCTGGTGACTGACTTGGGGCACAGAGGGTTCCAAAAGGAGATGGGTAAACTGGTCATCTTGCAACTGCATGGTCTTTAGAGCCCAGGTGAGCTGGAAGAGTGCTGATAAACTGTTCGAATTATCTTTATTTGGTAATGTGTGTTTGTTATTTACATGATAATGGAAGATACATGTTTATGGTATGAGCAGTCTCGTGTAGTTAGCAGAGTTAGGTATGATCTGTAAACTCCAGGGCATTATCAAAACACTGAGCAGAAGTGTGTGATAAGCGCATTTTCCTGCTCCAGAGAAAGCTATCAGCTAAGGGGTGACTCATAAACACAGTCAGGCTTTCTACAGAAGCTGAAAAAATTTTCAGATTTTGCAAAATCAGAGAATCAGACTTTTAACTTAGCATTACAAACCACAGACTAGGTGGCACAAAACATAGGAACCTTGTCAGCTGCTGCCACCAGCGAAGACCTGATTGTCTTGTGAACAGGCACTGGAAGCCTGGGAGGGAGAGCAGAAAAGTCTCACGTGCAAAATAGGAGCTGCTGAGCAGAGAAAGCTGGAGATGCCAAAACAGGCTCCTCTCTTTGTGGGGTAAGAGGACTGTCTTGTCCTGGAGGAGGACAGGACTATGAGAGCCAAAGCTTCAAGGCAAGGGGGTTTGGAAAGGATTTGAAGAAGGAAGTGCTAAGGAGGGTTGATGTAGGCTGCTTAGAGCTGTGGGATGGCAACAGTTTTGGAAAAAAGATGTGTTGAGACCTCTGGGTTGGCAAGTATCTGGATGGGGGAATGAGGTACATGAGGGGCTCCTGAGCAAGAAGCAACAGGGTTATCAGGCATTTCCAATCAGGCTATACATATTTAGGAGTGAGACACACACTCAGCATAGGACTACTCCTTCCTCTTAGGAAACTGCCCCTAATCCTTTATGTAAGCTGTCAAAAATACAACAGCCCTCACATAATCTTTTATTTCTGTGATTTCCACTTGTTCTCTGTCAAGAGAGCTCCTCTTGACAGAGGCCACCTTTGGGCTCAATCCCATGTCTGTCAGTCAGGTTGGAAAGAACCTGGGAGGTCTCTCATCTAACCTCCTGCTCAAAGCACGGCGAACACTGAACAGAGAGCCTCCGCCACCTTGTCATAATTGATGGAAAGATCTTTATTATCCTCAACATACTTGGGATCAACCCCTTTGCCTCCTTCTCATATAAACCTTGAGCTTGTTCTTACACCAACTCCACTTTCAAATCTTTCCCCTTTGTATTAGCTAGGCCATGCTGACTTTGCATATATATGCACTGATGTGAGAACACAGAACAATAAGCCATACAAATAAAAGGAAACCAACAGGATGTCTATGGTACAGGAACAATATCTTGAAAATCTTTACAGGCTTCTATATTTCCTTTATTCTATTATGCATAGCAGTCATCATAAACACTTTAAGTGAAGTATTATTTCAGCAGCTGTAAATGAACTATGTTTATGAGGCTTTTTAGTAAGTTTAATCACATTAATAGTAACCTTAAATTTATTTCAGAAATCAATAGGAAGAGAGTAACTAATAAAGCAGCATATTATAATTGTGCTGGAAAATCTACTAAATTTAGATTCTGTTTCACCCAGCAACTGAGCAATAAGGAACATGGGAATGGGACTATCATGCTTTTCTCAGACAGCCCTGATTTTATTTTAACTTGAATAATAACAATATCCTGCACAGTTTGACTTGCACATTGCAGGAACAGTTACATAATTCTTGACAGCCATGCAATGGCAAAAGTTGATATGGTAAGAAGCTTATAAATGTTAGCTATCTTGTGTCTCTTGAGGTGTCCTACAGAAAGTCTTAGTCTGCTAAAGGAGAAGAGAATGTAGCACTTTCTTAAAATCACACTTTTCTGAAATAACACCTAAATCTTTACAACAAAAAACCTAGTAAGATTATAGCATGTTATGTTCCATTCATGATACAATATCCATTGTTTAAAGGACTTTCCAAATTTACTAGCTTTGTAAACTAATTGATTACTGAGGAAAATCATAAGCATTTAATATTTTTACTTGTCTTCATTCTTCATGCAATTTATTTAACCTCTGAACATCCATTCTGCTTTTTATGTTAAATACATATATAAAATGCATATTTTTATGTAATTCTGTCATGAAAAAATATTTCTATTTTTTTTAATCATTCATTCTCATGCAATTTATGGCCAGTCCCTGTTACTGGCCTCTTACACAGACATACAAAGCTCCTCTTTGCTTGAGAGAAGCCCACCTCTTGACTGAAATGAGGTGTGCTCTGCTGGTGGAGACTGAGATTCCCACTACTCAATTCTTGGATTTCAGATTCTTGGCTAATTCCCGCTACTTTAGTGACGTACAGTGTGCTAGGGAATATGTTGGTACTTCTTATTTTTGAAACAGAAATTCATTTTCTGCAGGTGACAGCTGTTATCTTCATTTAAACCTGTGCAGATAATAGTAAATAAAATAAAGTGCAAACACTTACGTAAGGTAAAAGGATGGTATCACTGCTAACACCACACAAACTAACGAGAAACTGCAGTGTTATCCTAAGGTTGTTGCTCCATTTTTCATTGTTGGCCAAAGCATTCCAGACATTCTCCATCTCTGGTCCAGGAATTTCATCTCCGTACTGCAAAGGATCACAGGCATACATTTCTTGAAATATGCAGATCTCCAAACTAAGGCATGCAGTTTTAGAGCATTTTCTTATGCAAAACCAACAGTAAAATGCTGTAGAAAGTGACAAAACAGTATTTTCAAAAGCTACCTCATAGCCTTCAAAGCATAAATTCTATTTAAAAGAATTTAGGTTCAGATCCACAGAAGGACTTTAAAAAAAAAAAAAAAAAGCTTCCAGGAATGTAAATTCAAAAGGCGATCTTAAATTCAAGCCCCGTATTTGGTTTCATCTTTACCGTTGTTCAAGCAACTGAAGTTCTAGCTCTGCATGTCTGTACCTAAGTGCTTTAGCCTTCACAGTAGTGAACAATTCGGCAACTCTCTCCTGAGTAAATCCTAGCAGAATTAAGCATTTCACATTGAAAATGAGCAGCTTTTGCTCTCTTTTGCAAGACATGGTTATAGGAATGACTCCCTTTTGTCCAGTCAGTTGAGTGGTTAGTGCATGCATCCAGGATATGCGAGTGCAGAATTGAAGCTGTTCCATTTCCTATGTAACGTAACTGGCTCCCACTTTGTGAAGACTGTTTTAAGTACTGCACAGACTGACATTGTGCTAGGAGAGGAGTGGCAATCTGCAGGTCATGCTCTCCTCCTGAAAATGATTTAATACATATTAGCTACATCTACACTGTCTCTGGCATCTACACTTCTAGATGCCAGGTGCCAGTCTCAATATCACTTGTACAGCCTCAGAGGTAGGTCTTCAATCAATATGGTTTGAAGAAAGCATACTTGTTCACTCTAGGACAAACACTTTGTGTGGTTTTGGATGAAACTTACTCCGAGAACTGCTGCTGATAGGCAGTAAAGTGAGCCTGCATCACATCTGTTTTCAACCCATAAAATTCCTCTAACAATATCCTAGAGACTATCAGACAATTCATGAGTCAGTATCATCCCCTGGATGCAACAAGTATCAAAAAAACTTTCTAGTGGGCTGAACCACAGCCCCCACATTATGTCAGACATGCTCATATGACAAAATGTGACCAAAATAATAATTGTTTTAGTTACAGGGCCTCAGCATGAGGCAAGATCCAGAATGAACTGCTATATAGCATGGATACAGACATTCTGCTCAAGAGAGGATTAACCCTGAGCAGGTTAGAATACGTGAGGCACTCTGTCTTGTATGACATAGGCACCATGCATTACCTCCTGGGGTTTATGTATTTAGCAGTTTAGAGCTATGTACTGAATCTGGCAAAAGAGTGCCAGAGCAGACTGGTATAGCAGCCTGCAACTCAGCAAAGAGAAGGAAAAGATGAATTCCCAGTACCTTCTTCACCAGCTGCTTCAGGCATTTTACATGAACTGGAAGAAAGGAATCCCATGTCCTCTTTTAGGACCTGAGATGTAAAATAGCTTTCCTTTTACAAAAGAATGCTTTAACTAGCACCTTAGAAATTTATACTATTTTTTTCCTTTTCTCTATCTTAAAGAATACTGAAGTGTTTCCTAGAAAGTACAAGAGTTTCAGTAGGACAAATTCCAGGTGCTCATTCTCACCCCCAAATAAACTTTAGACATTAACCCAGGAGGTGATACAGGAGGGAACTCAATTTGGTTTCTCTGTAAGTAACTTTTAATGCTTCAAGTATTAAGTTGGGTTTTTTTAAAGGGTAAAACATTCTTCTTTGTCCGTGTTTTGAGAGAGAACAGTTTTAGCATCGTCCTTAAAAGAAAAAGCGAAGGAGTTCCTTCAAAAACAAGGTTATATCCGATTAGAACAGACTGTTCCAGATGCAAAATTTCTGGGATCAGAGAGAAGAAACCTAAGTACCTTTTGCTTAAGAAACCTAAGTTTGAGTATTTCAGAAACTGTTTTACAGATTGTTTTGTCTGTTTTGCTTTTTTTACCTTAGCTGTCATGTACATGAGATTATTAAGAACCAGTGATGTGGCCTCAGGAGAGCCCCAGCCATTGCCTTTTAGTCCACTTGTGACTGCTATTTCCCCATCCTTGTCCTTTAGTTCATCTTCTGGAGTGGTAGGGCTTGAACCAGGGAGCAGCAGTCTGTTGTCTACAAGTTCAATGTTATGAAGCCATGGTAACAGATAGGTAAGCATGATCTGTCTTCCATTTGGATGTGTTGTTGGAAATCTCTGGCTTACCTCTAAAATAGTAAAAGTTGAAAAGGACAACATATCAGTTTATGAAAGAAACCTTAAATACATGGTTTAAATCAGATTTCTGCCATGTGTTAAGACTACTTGATGGTTCTTATCATGCAAACCACAAGCATACAAAAACATGTAGTTGAGCTTTCTGAACAGAAATGTTAATTTAATGCTCAATAATAGCAAGCAACTGGTCAGGTCTTCTGTCTAAAATAACTAACATAGTTTGGGCTTAGAAACAGAAAGTCATCCCTTGTTATTGTGCCATATTATGTATTAAGTGAAATGGATGTCAATAAAGAGGGAAAAGGATAATTCAGTTACTGGTGGTTATTCTGGAATTTCCAGAGCTTTTGAAGAATTACAATGAACACTGAAGAGTGTTCTGCAGAATTACAAGTACCCCATCAACCTCCACATTTCTAAGCTATAGTTTAAATCTTAAGGCACTTATTATACTGAGTTTAAAAAAACATCTTGCATGTATTAGAAGTCTTACTTCCTGTGGGGAGGCCTGTAAAATTAATAGTCAGCTGTCAGTCCAGGAGTGCTTGTATACAGCACTTTATATAGTTTATGAAAAAAGAATTGCAAAGTAAGGGAAAGGGATTTGGAAAATCTGAGTTAAGAAATACAGTGACAGGCTTCCTGCCAAGGTGAACCACATTAGCTCTCTTTACCAGAATTATTCTGTAAAATCAATACAGTTAACATTTCCTTTCTTTCCTTGCTGCCTGGTTTTTAAAAATCTTCAAGACATACACTGTTCTCTCTCCTTATGATTCCAGATGTATAAAAGGGACTTTGAGTGGGACTCTGTATCTGAGTTCTTTTAAATGACACAGCCACTACAGCAACATGAATAGATGGTAACAGTAATAATGAACAACATTTGTTTTTTTTAAGATGAGTCATCAGAATTTTTTCTACAATAGTTATTTATGGTATCTTAGGCACTGAGAAATGGATGATGTATTGTTCCTTGACCCTTTCTCCAGCCCCTACAGACGGAAACAACAGAAAGGGATTTTAAGAGCCAGTAAGAATTCCCACGATTAAAGACATTGCATTCTGTTGTATAAAAACTACAGCACCACATTAGATGGATTAAAAGAGAGATACATCTCAAAACATCATTGTTCCCAGAACAGTCTCACAGTGGGCATATTCTGAATGGTGCTCCTACAGGTCTGATTCTTTAATATTTTTTTCAGTAATCCTGACAAAATGTATTTCTGATAAAATTGACAGTAAGGCTTGCATATGTGGCAAATAACAGAAGGTAGAGTCCACTCATTCAGAGTGATTTGAATCATTGGTAAAACTGGACAGATGCAATCTAACTTCCCAAAGTTAAAGTCATGTTTATATAAAATGAAGAATTCTGTCCTCACAAGTATCATCTATTATAGTAGAGTTTGCCAATGTCACTTAAACTTATTCAGGGCCTTTGTAATTTCAAAGTTACCCTAGGATGACACAAATGACACTGAGTCCCCAAACAGGGTTTTTAAATAGCTATTCTGTACGTTGTGTAAGTACCTCTAGGAAATATATATTGCATTCCTAAATCTGATTTGACCTGAACCAGAATGAAACCAGGCTAAATTTATAAACAGCTAAATTAATAAACTAAATATAATAAGCTAAATTTATAAACAGAATTGCTGTTCACAGGTGGAAATGTCTTAGCAGTCTACCATTTGTATAAAAATGTAAAGCTGATAAGTCAAACAGATACAGGTACCTGAAAAAAGTGGAAGGGTAAGTTCAGGATACATCCTTGCTAGTTCATATGAAAGCAGGGCAAGTGAGACACTGTAAAGAGGTGGCAATGGACCATGTGTACCATACAAGATACTGCCAGGTCTTTGCTCAGCTACCTTTTTTGAATAAACAAAAAGCTTTGATTCAAGTATCTATAAAAGACAAAAAAAAAAAAAAAAAAAAAGCCAAAAGTAATGAGACAATAAAAATTCATTAATTCAGGAAATGTCAGTGTTTCACGTCTAGATATCAGAAAATTATCTATATGCTTCAGAGTACACTCTCCAAACTTGAAAGACAACATAGCTAATATTTTTCCATTCATTTTTCTATAAATATTCCTGTTAAGAATTTATAGACAAGATAAAACTAGTTGTTTGTTTTCAAAACAAAACTAGAAAGCAAATAAACAGTAATTTATAAGAAGTTCACATAAAAGCCCCGAAGATAGGAGGACAAAAAACATAGCTGATACATGCCTGCATAAGTTGCATGGAAATTTCATAAATCTCTCTGTTGGTGTCAGATGCCTTGAACAGCACCAAGTTTAAAAGCGTCACTATATCAAAAGGATAGTTCCTAGAAGAATAAACAGTACATTTTTTGTGAATGTTGGTGAGGAATGCAGATTATATTCACTCTAGTTTACTCTGTAATATGGTCAAAAGAGAATGCCATCTTTCTTTTCTCTGTTCTACCACCAGAATATGAAAGTGAGCTCTTGCAAATACATGCTGCTTGATCAAAGGGCAGTCTGGTGAATGGGAAGAAAGAAAGGATTATTTCTAATTACCTTAGACTAATGCTTAGGAATGCTCTGAGTTACCCACAGTGAGAAATGCAATACCTGTCTCTATAACTGTCAATTCATTTTCAGTAGTAACATAAACTGTTTATAGAACAGGCCAACACCCATAGGAGAAGAAGGGTAGCATGAAAATTTCCAGGGACAAAATAGTTCTTAATCCGAGCTACAATTAAAACAGTCCCATTGGAGAAAAGACACTATCTCTGACATGAACATTCTCGGATGTTAGACAGTTCTATCAAAACAGTTTTCGAGGAGTAAACATGAAGAACTACTTAAAAAAGTCCACTATCTATGAAGTCAACATTAACTGTAAGGGTAAACATATTAAGGTGTTAACTTAAAGAAAATATTGCCAGAAAAGCAATTCCCATGTCACAATATTTGGATTTTCACTAAATGAGTTTCCACTTCCCTTGATGATTTGTAAATGCACCTGATTCAACTGTGAACCATCTAATTCCTGTTATAGATGTGAGCTACTGTGTTCCTGGACAGCTGCAGAATACCTATTTGGACATCTTAGTGTTAAAAAACAAGGCAAACACAAGCACAGCATGGGACGTTCTTGGTAATTCCAAATGCTAGCTGCAGTCCTTCCTCTACACCTGCCTCTTTGTCCTTCCACTAAATTTAGAAAATAATAGTAACAAAAAAAGTAAGGGAAGTAGCTTATTTGTAGAAAGATGGACATCAGCGATGACATACATTACTCCTCATTTTACAAGCAGTTTAAGTAGTGGCCTCTCTATACATGTTGGTAGATGGTAGAGGAAAAACTCTTAACGGCTTTCAAATATGAATAAAAATCCCCAACCTGATAGAAATTGGACTTTCACTCCAAAGTATATCATGCAGATCATACTCTTACTTATTACTGTAGGTATGGGAAAGATTAATTTTAGGACACAGCGACACAGGTAACACAATCAGCAGAAAAAAGACTGGCTGAAAGGCTGATATGTTTCTGTGTGCATTAAAAAAATCCCTTAAAAGAACTGAGTTTGCAAACACAAAATTCCATTCATATTTAAAAAATCTCAGTATATCGCAGTGTATAGTCTAGTTGTTGCTGTAAGAACAAAATGTTTTTACAGATAAATTCTAAAACACTTGACCTGTTTTGATTTGCTATATCCCAAGTGTTTCTTTGTTGAATTATGCTGATCAGACATCTTGCCAAATAATTTTTTGTCAAGAGTGAAATTTTCACTTTATTATAATTACATGCAAATTATCTTCTTATTTTAAACTATCACTGAAATTCTCTATAAACTTTGTCTTGAAAAAATACCAAAAAAAAAAAGGATACATTGTCATGAAGGCCTGACACAAAAGCAGTATTTGTATTTGTGTCTTCATGTAGCTTGTGCTTAGCACTAGCAGCAACGATGTTTCTAATCTACAGGAAAGCAACTGGTAATCAAATCAAATGAAATCCACTCAGAAAAACAATGACTTTCAAGCCAATAACATTTAGAATATTTTTCCTTTTATAAAGTAAATGAAAAACCATGCCAAATCTTTTGAAACTAGATTTAAGACCTATGTTCAAATTAGTGTTGTGGTTGTTTTGTATTTTCCTGAGCAAAACAGCATTAAAATACCACTGATTTCAAACATACAGTAAAAGCATCTTCTACCAAGCACAGCACTTCATTTTCAGAATAGCTTTATTTATTTATTTTGGAAATAAAGTGATACAGTCCCCAGGAATGGTTTGAGAGGATATAACATGGGAGCGTGACTAACAATCCTTTACAACTCAAGCTGAACCCCCTAGTTCCCTTTACATTTGAAAGTGTTGATTATTAGGTTAATTAATACCTGCTTCCACACACAGTTGCAATGGCTTTGAAACATCCAGAGGCAAGCTGGTATGATCCAGTATAACATCGATCTATAGCCCAGTTGAAGAGATTGATTTGATCAGGATTCAGTTCTAGCAACAGGACTACAACTTCACAGCCAAGCTGGTGAACCTGAGCAAATAAATACAAGTCAAAACATGATTGGTGAGATCAGATATGCTCATTCTCTGCAATTTTTAGAGTGACACAGGCAAAACAAGGGGAGAATAGAGTATTCAAAATAAAAAGAAATCAGAAAATTTAATATAAACCTATTTCAAGGATAGCAGAGTTGAAATGTGACTCAGTTTGCAATACTTCACACTTGAAAGAAAATTGTGTATGTAAAAAGATTACATAAATGAAATAAATTTTCAAAGGAAGTTTCCAAAATTAAGCACAGAAAAAAGCGGAATCTTTGGAAAATCTAGGACACTTGATAGGTGTTCTTAGGCAACTTCCATTGGTAATGATTAACTGATTTCTTAAATGTTTATTCCCTACTTCATATAAGTTTCATAAGGTGACACACTTCCATGTATCCTTTTGACTAACATGGAAAGAAGGCACACAAAGAAACCTAACTTCTGCAAGCCTGGGACCATGAAAACTTATATATTTAATCCACCTACATCAAGCAATCTAACAATTCTCCCTACAGACCTTGTATCACTCTAATCCTGGTACCACCACTGCTACAAATACATCACAGCTAAGGCTTGGACTGTGCCTTAGTGTTCCTTCAGCAAAGGATCGTACTGGAACACCAAACACTAATAATGCCTATTAACATTCTGTCACTGAGTGTAGGTAACTACTTGTAAAGACTGTAAAAGATACTTAATGTCAAAGGACCAGGTAGGATCCACCTCACCTAAATCTGAACTAGTTATATAGGCAATGAAATTTAGTTACAGTCCTTCATGACAATGATTAAGCATGAATTATAGTGATTAGCTTAGGGGAAACAAATTTCACCTATCATATCCAAATTTTGCATTTCAAGGGGAAAAATTAAAAAGAAAAGGTAATTTTTGTGCCCACTTACTTTATGAGTGGTACATACTAATGATCAGTTAGACATGGTGATATAGTATTTGTTGATAATGAAAACATATCAGGATGAGATGTATTAATTATCTTTTCGTTTCTCTTGTTCTGTCTGTTTCCTTCCCACATCCATAAGAATTTCAATTATATATATCACTTACACATATCTTTATAGCTCCATCCCTACCAGCATTCCAAGATCTTATGTAACTTCCAAAAGATGTTCTCTGTAGCTATCCCTTTTCTTCTACTTTGTCAAAACTTTCTTTTTGTAATCAATTAGCATTTCTACAGCACGTATCCTCTAGCTGTTCCAGAAGTCTGTAGGGTTTGCTGTCTGCATTTTTTCAGCAATCACAGTCACCTGTGCTGGTATGAGACTTTTTTTTTTTTTTCTTTGTTTGTTTTTTGTTTCCCTCAGGAGAGCAGCAGGTAAATATTCAAGACAGGGAAAGATCACTGCTTGCTCTCTCCATCTCTCTCTTTACATCTCTTCATGTAATTCACCAATCTACTCTTAATCAAAGAGACAGTCCAATCAGCTATAAATATAGAAATGTATTTATGACTGGGCAGTTACAAAGTCCAAACCCTTCTTCTCAGAAACAGAAGAGATAGTTGCAAGAATAATGCATTATATATTTTTTAGAAAGAAAAAAAAATCTCTTTGCTCTCCTGAATCATTTATCCTATCCTCTTGACTTTAGAAGATCTACCCACTCACTTTCACTCAGATTTGTTTCACAAGCATCTATGTTACCATGCAGGAAGGGATTACACATTCTTATTCCACAGAAATTTGAAGCAGGTGGGTGGAAGTACGCCAAATAGAAATAAAAATAATTTTGAGATCGTGCCATTTTTAACCTTTATCAGCAGATGAAAAGCCTAAACTTCTGTTGCAAGCAACATGGAGCCATAAGGCAATTCTTTTATCTTATTATTTACCTACATCATATTTTCAGGAATAGTAATTCTTTTACTATTTAAATGCTTTAAAATTAATTACACTTTTGTATTAGAACCTTGCATAAAGCCATTGTTTCCTGCTCAAAATACAACGTATTCAGTCAGAGTTCTTACAGTCACATATTCTTTACTCATCCAGTACAGAGATTAAGATTATTCATAATTTTTCAAATATTCATAATATTCATATTTTTGGTGAGTACTTACACGTAAATCTTGACAAGCCAGAATGTTATCAAGCCATTTGTAAAGATATCCATCAGGGGAAAGACCAACATTATCAAATACAGGTCCACAGCAGAGCACAGCTGACATGGCCTAAAAACACAAACAACTTCAGTTACACAAGAAAGTAGCATGAATTAACCTTTCAGAATGATTTGAGCCCAGATCCAGGCTAACAGGACTGCCACTTTGTTTTTCTTTTTGAGGGAACTATGGTGAAAATGGTTAACAGCTTATTTTGCTAGAATTCAATAATTACATTGCTATAGATGTTACTGGATGCAAGATAATGCTCAGTTTAAGCATTCTGGAAGGATACTCTCGCCCAGTTTCCCCACTCTTCAAGATACATTTTATTTTACCCAGTCTCCACAAATCAAGCTACAAGAACAATTAAAATACACAGATTTTTCAACAATATCTTTCTGCAAAGATTAAAACTTCACATTAAGTAAAGCAGCTTTTTTATAAATATATTTTTTTATATATATATACACACACACACACATATATATACACACACACACACGTGCGCGCACCCCCCCATAGGCTATTATTTTCCCAGCTTACTTATCTGGGGGACTTGCAACTGGTTTTGTTGCAAAAGTATGTTATTATTATTGAGCATGTCTCCAGGCTAGTGTGGGAGAGAGTCCTGAGATGTGCATGTGATACTGAAGTGGTACTGTGTTTAATTTCAAAGCCCAATATCCTCTCACTGAATTTGACAACCTGTTAATGAAGAACTAAGTAAAATCTTAAGATGCATTCTGGTTTTGAAATTAATTAGCCTTGGAAAGTGCCTGCTAAGAAAAAAATGCGTATTTTCAGTGGCTCATACTATTATATTCTATGAGCATACAAGTTTGCATCAATTATGCCAGTTCAAACTTCTGTGAAATAAAAGGAAAGAAACCCCACAATTACTTGTATTTTGACTAGACAATTGCTATTACTGATTTTGACAGTGGAACTTTAATACCTTTAATGCACAATACTGGTATCTTGTAATTTGATGATTTCTATCACTGTAACGGTCGAGGGGTGTGAACATAATACTGAAAGGTCCTGCCCACTGGCTGAATAAGATGAACAGGTGATGCCTCAAGCTCTGCTGAGGGAAGAGAAATCTCCTGTGGTGAACTAAGTGAACAGAAATAGAAATAATTGTGATATGTTGTTAAATATACATTTACGTACCAGAGATGATGACACAAATTTCAAATTTCTACAAAAAATGAGGTTTTCTTAAATGTTCAATATACACTTACTCTAAAGTATCTCAGCTCCTTTTAAAAATCTAACAAAGTGAGTAAGATGCCTCCTATTCCTAAGAACTTTGAGTTCTGAATTAATGTGTAGTTATACAAACATGTACATCTGACTTTAGAAACAGCATGCAAGAAACAAATTACAGAATCAGGCTTTTCAATGCTTCTTGCACTCCTTTAGTGGCAAATATTTAATTGTTTTTTCCAGTCCTTTAAATGCAAGCCTAAACAATACATATGTGTTATTCTAATACAGTAATAGGTAGGGACAAGAAATGAAAGAAACTTGGTGCCTGTTTATTTATGACAAGATGTGGTGTGTTTCTGAACAGATAAATCACCCAAGCAAATGAAAGTATTTGAATACTTAACCACATGGAGATAAAAAGAGAAATCTTTTAAACAATAGTTTTACTTCCCCTAAGCAAAACATGATGGCAGAGGTGGTATTACATTTATTAAAGAGACTGAGAAACTGCTACTGGCCAATTATTTTTCATCTAGAAACTGTGCTGGAAGACAACAAGGTCTAACTAGACAATACTAACACAAATCAATACGAACAGTGGCTAAAGATGATAGATGCTGGCATGATAAACATTTGTTTGCTAGGATTTAAATGTTACGGCTTTGTTAGTCATTGATATATTGTAAAGCTGATAGCAGAGAATGCATCTATGAATAATTGAAATGCATCAGTTATTATTTGTATCCTCTCAAAACATATGACAGGGCTGTTTCATTGCAGAAAATTAACACAACATGCAGTCATTGGTCATGTGCCTTGTAGAACAGGAGAGTGAATGCAGAGGAAGGCCTCTGCAAATATGCATGGCAAGGAAAATTCTGTGTTGTTAATAAGCATTATTTAGAAGAGCAATAAAGGAAAGAATTTAGTATTTTGATTGTTATCAGCAGCTAACAATTTGACAACACTCAGTTCAAAGGGACTTTTTTACTGTCTTAAATGAGAATAGCAGGGATGCCATTTTTTCCTTGATTTGTTCATCTATTATATAATTAAGTATGTTATAGCTGAAAGCAACTATACAACGTTGACAAAACTTGCACACTGGAAACTTATATGAAAGCATTTGCACATTTTATTCCCTTATTTTACTTTCTTGAGTTCCTTTGTATTTGTTATTTGACACTGCTGCTGTGTCCTATGATAAATTATCTGGAGATAGGAGATTTACACAGAATGAGTAAGCTCCAGACCGTATCTTTCACTAATTACACTGAAGCCATTAAAGCAGACAAAAGTCTATATAATTTTTTGCTAATGGAATTTACATTTCTGAAATGATCTTGCAATACATAAACTGCATGAAATCAGTTGGAGAAATCTTTGCTATGCAACTGGAGTCTGGTAACATGGGATACTGTCTCAATATCTTGGGCAGGTTTTTAACTACATTTTAAACTGTACATTTTTCTGCACCCACCTATATTCTTCAAGGCCTGTCTGAGTTTATGAAGAGTCTAGCAATGAAGTCAAAGGGCAGAAAATAAGGCCTTATGTCAAAGAAATCTGGAGCCCCTAGAATTCACAAACAACTTATTTGCTGGGCTTTTAAAGAGGTTATTCTTGTATATGAATATTACAAGCTTCATCAAGCTGTATTTTTTTTTAATTGATTCTTAATAGAGTTTTGAAAATATTTTTGTCCATACTCCCCTCTATATTTGTAATATGATAATTTACAAGCAGTGAAGAAAAACTACAGAAAAAAAAAGAAAAACATTACTTTTCCACTACATATATTACAAGAAAATTCACAGTATGTTGAGATAATTTAGCACCATACCTGGAACACACTGAATCAAATTGGCAATCATTGCACTGAAGTGTGCTCTCATGTCCTTAAGGATTTCAACTTCTTTATCATTTTCAGCCTCCAGAAGCATGCGAGTCAGATCAACGTACTCTAAGAACAAGGCTCCAAGGGCTAACGTATCTCTTTCTAAGGCTCCATTTGTACTAGCATAAAGGAAAGTTGTACATTAATGTAGAGTAACAGTGTAGTTATACTGCAGCTTTCTGAAGAAATGCATAAAAATCTCTCCATATCTGATAGATTATGCAATTCTTCAAAGAACATACCTTCTTCAAAGAACACATAAACTCAAGTGTTGTAAACACTGAAAATTATTTCATTTGACGATCAGTATTTATGATGAGTGATAGTCCTACCTGTCACTTATAACACCAGCATCGGCAAGTAGTTCAAAAATTCGCAGTAACTGCAGTCTCAGTAGATCTCGTCGTTCTCGACGTTTTTTGTTCTTGGAATTAAAAAAAAACATTTTTTAATATGCAGGGGCTCATACATTAAAAACTAGTAACTGCAGACATGTCAGTACAGTAATTGAGATTTAAGAATTCCAGTTCAAGCATTTTCTTCATGAAAGAACTTGACTGCTTTTGGATATTTCATTTATATATCAACAGAGAATTAAATATGATCAAACTTTTGTCTTTGCAACTATTCCATGCAAACTGTTAGCATCTACCTAGGTCCTCACTGAAAGTATGGAAATGAAATAATGAAATAGTGGATAAAAGGTAATTAATATTCAAGGTTCCTGTGCCAAAACCCTGCTATCTTTAGGTAGCAGGGACATTCACGTTAGCTTAACACCATCTAGCTTGCATGCCAGAAGAAGTAAAGCATAGAAGAGATATCCAGAACCCAGGAAAATATTTTAGTGATCAGCCATTCCTGAACTTGGTAATGATGCAGCTATGTGATCACCCATATTCAAGTAAGCTCCTAGCAGACACCTCTCTAGTATACTCTTAGATGTGTTGTACACACAGTTAACAAACTCTTCCCATAGAACAGGAGACTGCACTGTTGTTAGCTGGTTCACTGCATCTCATTGTCTTCCAGAAAGCTGTCGTTTCTGTCTTCTATCTTGCCTTGAAAGATGTGAATGCAACAAGGCCTGTTCTTTGCTGAAGGGAAGGGCTAAACTGACTTGTTTGTATCCTGCATCTCCACTAAGAAAAAAATGTGAAAAGGACAAAAAGCTGCTATTGCACTCAAAGAAATTTGCTGCCAGAACAAGAAAAGCTCAGAGAAAGCTCAGATTGTCCTCTTCAGAATGTAAGAACGGCAATACGGCGTCAGATCAAAGGCTTATCTCTTCCAGTACAATGGCTCTGCCAATGGCCAGTAGCAGATGTGTGGGAGAAGAAAATGATACTTTCCCTGGTATTCTGACCCAGAACTGGCAGTCTGCAGCATCCTAGCCAAAGGTTTTATTCAAATCATTATGTCATTTCATTTGTCCTACTCTGAGCCCTGTTTTTCTCTCTTTACATCTTAAAGGTTCCAGGAAGCACATGCAGAGAAAAAAGCAGTTTTATTGTAACGCAGTATTTAACAGGCACAGCTGCCTCCTGCAACAGAGTCAGAGGCGATCTGGCATGGTGGATCTTGTGTAATGTCCATTTTGGTTTGTCCTTGCAGTTCTTGGCCATGCTGGTAATTCTTTCTAGTCACAGCATATGTCAGTTCAAGTATGTTATTCCTGACATACTGGACACTCGCCTGCTGTCATGGAGGTCTGCCATGTTTCCTACAGCTACATGACGCGTACAGTCACTCCTGGCCTTACTGGTGGCACTGATTGCAGGAAGGTGGCCCAGCTCTTCACATCAGGAGCAATGCAGGAATTAACATTGCAGACTCTTGTTCTCATATTGCTCTACTGACATTTCCATGTACTAAATTTGCTCTTACAGCACACTGTAACCCCCGGAATTCTCATGATTCCCTTCCTGGGGGTAGACTGGATATGTATGTCTCCAGAAAAGGCCTTTCAAGTCAAAGTTGTCTTCAGTGGTGCAGAGGCAGAAACGCAGAGGCAAGTGGCTGCACTAATGTGTATTAATCCACTTCTGCCCAGTATCAAAACAAGTGACCTTCAAATCACTGACTTCATAGGGATGGAACGCACACAAGTGAATTGAGGTGTGAAGCCATACAGAGTGAAAATGGCAGCGAATGTTTGTCAGACACAGAATTATTAAGAATTGTCCACATAAAACCCAACATGAATGAAATTCATGCCAAGTGAATTAATTTTTGTTTATTTCTATATATTGAGCATAGCTGAGAGCCTCTGTCTGCTTATTAATGATTTACTTTCTCCTGACCACCACTCCTGGCATGTCTTCTGTGCCAAAGACTACATGACTTGGCAGATGAGGACAGCACACCAGGTCACCGTGATTATACTTTATTGAAATTGCTGTGGAAGACAGAGTAGTGAACACACAAGTTTGAAATTGCTTGAGAACCAGGTAAAGAAGCCTAGGAAGAGGACTGTATTAACGCAACAACATTGCTTTCTATACGCAGCTGCGCAGATTTCTCAGCAGAGCTGTGTGGACACAATGGCCGAGTCTACACTGGTAAACAGAGACAGGGACTGCTTGTGGTCGAGTAGCACAGCCTGCCTCGTACTCACACTGCTCCAGAAGACCTCAAGAAGGCTGGCTATGTCTGTGTTGCCTAATGGGACTCCTGCAATGCTTCTCTGGCTCAAGGCATAATCGCCGTGTGTTTTCTTATCACAAACTGCCTGCTCTAACCTGAGGTCTGTGCTGCAGCCACAGCAGGGATTTTGCAACTTCACCTGTAGGCTGCTGCTGCACACAGGGAGGTAGGCGATGAGGGGAAGGTATCAGAGCAAAAGCAGCTGGTGTATTTGGAGGACTGGGTCTGGTGGGTTGGTGCCTTCTGGGGCTTGCTCCTGGGAGTAAGCTACCTCCAGAGCCATCTCAGATTTCTGTCTTGGAGCCAGCTGGAACGGTCAAAAATGAGCCAGGGAGGGAAAACCGAGCAGAATGGCAGATCTCATCCAGTACTGAAGCTCTCCCCATGGCTTCCCTATTAAGCTGCATAGACACATCCTGTGACTGACTGCTTACTGAGGCTACAGAGTCTATCACCAGAGATTCTGAAGAACAGTTTAGACAGTATCTGTCAAGAATGACACAAAACTAAGTTCATCCTCACTTGGCAGGTGGGAAGAATCCTTTGTTGGGAAACCTTCTAGCACTACTTTCTATTACAACCAAAGATAGTACTATAAGGAAGGTGAAAAAAAACACTGATGAATTTGTCAGTTAACCTGTTGTACTGAGAAAGAAAAAACGTAGTCAGATGAAGCTGAAATACATGATCCTGACTACGCTGCAAATAAAAAGCACATCTGAACACTGCCGTAAAATGTGCATATAGTCCAGCTGGGTTACAAGTTATGTTTTTCAGGTATTGAAAGTGAATTTCCAATATATCTGAGTTCCATATCTGACTGGAAATTTTTCTCAGAATGGATTTCTATATTGCACATTTTCATATCACTGATAAGAGTTTAAATTAAACTTGGTTTTAATAGAATTATTTTGTGTTATACACAACTAATAAAATTCTTGTTGCACACAGACCTTAACTTCTTACCTAGTATAAAAGAATGACTTTGTATTTCAAAGAGACAGAATTACTACTTATAAATAAAATTTGCAATTTAAACAAACTAGTACATTTAATTTCTGCAACTAACCTCTGGTCTTCTTTCTAGGGCTTCTTTCATTAGTGGGTGAAGTTCTTCTACTAATTCCCTAAATTAAAAAAAAAATAAAATCTTTGTAAACAAGTTCTAGTCTTCTCTGAAAAGCATAAATATTTTATTCAACACCTAACTCCCAAATGTCTAAATTGCAAATAAAAATGTGATCATATTTCAATTACAATGAAAATAATGCATTTGGATTACAGGTAAATGACTGAAAATACCTGAAAACAAGGGAATTTGTTCTTCCAAATCCTAATACAAGTGATTCTGTTATTTCTATGCTTTCAAGTCTCATCAAAGGCACTAGCTGCTTCAGTAAGACTCCCACAGATGGAGTTCCAATAGCCTAAAATATATGAAGAAATTATTGAAATTTAATTGTCAGAATTATCAATATTAAGTAAATACATTTCTTTTTACAAAAAACATTGTCCAAGAATCAATCTGTATTTTCAAAATGTGCTGAAATGATTTTATCATTATGGATATCAATATTCCAGTCCAACTGGATGTCTGGTATATCACAATCGTCTCAATAAGGTCTAACAAATCAATGTATCTGAGAAATCTTTTTGCCTCCATTGAGATTATTATAATTTACTTAGTCTGATGTTCAATTAATGGAACTTCTGCTCCTCTCAAGTTGCTAGTACTTGAAACTGTACTTCATGTAATATTCCTTCATGTCTGACAGATATACAATGTGTATTCAGAAATCTGCCTTACTGTTTAATAATGTTATAAATTTTCAAAGTGGAGTGCTCTACAAGGCAATAAAAGGGATAATAACTAAAGTTAAATTCAACACATATGTCCAGAACTTCTATATTTTGAATATACATCGCCCAGAATGTGGAAAAAAAAAAAGTAATATTGTGAAAATGCCATAGCTTTTGCCAAATATTTATTGAGAAATCATGTAACTAAAGATTATACAGATGTTTTAATTGTTAATCATGTGCCTTAAGCAGTCTGTGTATATCAAAATATTCCTCTAACTTTCATTAGGATATGATTTTGCATGCCAATGCAGTTTAAAACTCTCCTAAATGAATAATTTCAGGATGCATCACCTTATTATCATAGTTCATTGTTCCATCAGGAGTGGTTGCCATGATCTCTGGTGTTGAAGCACGCAAGTGTCCTGGGCTCATAATACTGGGCTTTGCTACTCCAAAACAGAGAATAAGATAGTTTCTCCACAAAGTAACATAGTTGTCTCCACTGCTTGCTGTACTTGTTTTCTTTGCATTAACAGGAATACTAGAATTCAAAATTAAATTAAAATTATTAAAATTATTTCCCAGTCTTAATTGCACACTATTTTACAATATTGTAGAAGGGAATAAAACTTGCTATGTATCCACCAGCTGCAATTCAACATGACACGATATGTGGGAAAAATCAATGAAAACTACAGTTTTCCACCTTACAAGCTGCAATTACAAAACTCAAAACTGAATGTCTGGGTAGTACCCTGCAGGACTTACGGACTGATACTGAAACATGAGACTAAAAAAAGCTTGTATTAAAATCACATAACCCATAGAAATGAAAGTTAAATGTAGGCCGCCACTTACTTTGGATCCACAAGAGGCATTATCAGCTGTAGTCTCGTGAAAGCGTATGGCCAAGCATAGCTGAGAGCTGTAGGACAATGTTTTGGTAAATTCTCCTGCCTAAGAAAACTGAAAAGGCAGAGAACCCACGGATCTTTAACAGACTGTGCAAATATCCAGACATGGGAAGGACTTTTCACATCATAATGGCTATTTACTAGCACAGCATTCCACTCCACCAGCCACTGTAAATCCACGCTGTGTGTTAATGGGATTGTTGTCTACAGAGAGAGAAGATAAAAAATCAGAGTGACTATCATTTATTCCCTGCTACATTCCCCAACAGTACTTGTCTTTATTTTCAAGCTCAGTGGCCAACTTTCATTGGATATTTTAGACCAACACTTCCATGCTTCCCATTGCATTGCCTTTTCGCTCAGGAGGAGCTTTTTACAAACGCTCATAAGAGCTACCTCATTATTTCCCCTCTGGTTCTTCCTTAAAGCTCATATTTGCTGTGACAGGCAAAATAAATTGTCCTTAAACTCTATGGTAACTAATGATCATGCTGACCAATACAGTCTCATTGCTAATTTCTATTCTCCTTGCTGCCTGCACCCGATCACTGTCCCTTGTATGACACTGCAGTCAGTGATAGGTATAGGCTGCCCTTATGTTCACGGTCTGAACAGCCGGACAGAGCCTCAGCACATGATTAAGACTTCTATATGCTATGACATTATGATACATACCAATGCTTTACGAAATATTCTTCAGAATTCAACAGTGCATTTGAATATCGGTGTAGGGAATTAAAAGCCTGAAGCAAGCACTTAAGCAGTTTTAATCCACTTTAAATCCTACTACTTTCAGTGGCAAGTAGGGTTCTCCTATCAACAAACAATTTCTCTACTGTAATTTAAATTTTGTCTTAAGAAAACATTTTTGTGAAATGAAAACTTCAAAGACATCTATTTTGGCACCCTTATTATTCGCTTATCAGACATCAAATAGGATGTAACAGTTGCCTGCATCCTGCTCCCACTGCTGCAAAAGTAATTACTGTATTAATGCTCCTTACTGCACTTGTCAGAAACCAGGTACACAGGCATCACATCTGCTTTGCTCTATTATTAATGCATAGAATTAAAGCCCAAAATCCAAACCTTTGCCTATAGAAACTGCAACTCCCAAACCCAGCTGCTCTTATTTCAGCTGAATTTCCCAGTTCCTGGGTTATAGAGTCAGAAATTTTCTTTCTTGTTCAGTTCTGATCCCTCAATGTTCCTGTTTGCAGCTGCACAGTGGCCCAACTTCACCATCAGTTTGATGTCCCCTTCCTATAGCACGCATGTGGCAAGGACCAATTGCTGCTTTAAACTTAACCAGGCTGAAAAGTGCTCCAAACTGACAATTTCTGCTCTCTGGACAAGGGCACTAATCTCTAAGAGAGTGAGCAAAACAAGTTGCCCTATGTATCAGTTCTTATACTGATACCTTTTAATTCAAAATGCTTACTACACCTCTGCTTCCTCTGATGGCAGTTTGACACATCAGGCACATGAGAGCAAAAGCAAAGATTCACCCCAGCTGTGAATTATTCGAAAGCTTCGGCTTAGGTTTGCAGACAGAGTCAATTCTGGGCACACAAGGGAGCTAAAGCTTATTCCGTTTTGGAACAGGTGAAAGCAGTGAGTGACTTCCTCGCACCCAAGCATTAGGTGGTGCTGACTTTCTCAACAGTTCTTTCAGATGCAGGTCACACATCCAGAATCTATGTAGTTTTGATTGTAAGTTTTGTTATCATTTTTTTTTTTGCTGTATGTACTATTTTCTATATCCATAGTATGATTGTTCTAATGGAACAGATTGTCTGCGACATTGTGTAGCCTTGGAGCTCTTGGGTAAATGGCTGGAGCCCTAAAGCTGTATGATTTCTTTGATTTCTAGCAGCTTTATGTTTAGTGTTTCATGTCTGATACTTGTTCTGTCCATGCGCTATGTAAACACTAGCAGTAACAGTAAAGTAATACTTACTGAATCTGAAACAGCCACATGAATAAAACTTTCAAGAATAGAAGAACTCAACTGATCCATGACATCAATCATAGGCCTGTCATCATCCTGCATAACACAGAGAACACAGGTAACTGCTCTCCTGAGCAAATTACTTCTCTTCTTATTTTTCTGGCACATGAAACAGAACCACCCAAAATTATGACAGGAAGCTAAAATGGCTAAAAAAATTCATTGGTGACAGTGGGTGCATTTTATCTCTTTAAATTAATCTCAGAACCAAGCTCAGACTGTGGTTTGAAGTGAAGTTAATTTGTGGCTACAGCTCACTGCTTACCAAACAAAAGCATATATCAGAAAATCCCAAATGACTTTGGATAGCTGGTATCAAGAGACTGAAAAATTAGCTTACTGTTTATTAAAGCATTCCTTTGCCATGAACACACATATTTGTGTTCTTAGGCATTTAGATGGCTCACTGAGCTGTGACTGCCAACACACAACATGATTCTCCATATTTCTATATCCATAAAAAGATTTAGCCGTCTTTACTATACAAGGAAAATGTATGTGAATAATCTTAAATGTGTCTTGTGCTGTGTTTTTTTAGAAAATGGTATGCTACAGGAATGAGTTTCATTTCCAATACAAATTTATAATCCTGACAATGCAGAAATGAATGCAGTTAAAAAAAGGTTTTACAGTGGCTTTTACATTCACACCATGCCAAGAGAAAATAGTAAGCTGCTGTACAGGTTTCCCTTCAAATTCTTGTACAGGGCACACATTACTAATGTTGCATTGTTGAGTATGCAGAAAGGTTTGCAGTGTTAAGGCAAACAGAATTGGTAAGCTCAGACCAAATGCTTTTCTATAAACTTAACTGTGCACCTGCTACACTGCTGCAATAATGTTAAAAGCAACTGTAACAGCAATTTTGAGCTTTATCTGTGGGAAAAGTTAATTCAAAGTTCCAGAAAAGAAAATCATACCTCTGCCTGGCCAAGGGCCAGGAATAAAGCACGGATCTCTCTGAGGATTAAAACAGCTAGTTTACGTGTAGCAACCTGGAAACTACACAGCAGAACCAGAGCAAATCCTTCAACTGCATGTAGTACGTTAGAATATGGGCTTCTTTCAGACTGTATCCGGTGGCTGGATCCATTTGGTATCAACTGTAGAACAGTGCAAAGGGGGAAAAATGGAGTCATGGTGTTTGAAAACCAGGTCTCCAAGAAATATTCTATTTAATTAGGACATATAAAGAAACAAAATGCAGAGGCCATGTAAATGCTGAGGAAGGACTGACAGTGTTCCTTCAACCAACCAAGTTTCGTTGCTTTACATTATCTTGTTTCTCAAAACCAATATATGAGCAAAGTCTTTTGGCCAAACCCCTCTCTCTAATCTGCAATTCAACTACTTGCTTTGATCCATCTTCCACTAAAAGAATGAATGGCTAAGTCAGACTGTGAAGACTACACTTTTTTGACTCCAGATAGCAGGTCCTCAGGTCCTTCTTTGATCCTACAGCAGGAAACACCTTAGGTAGGTGGCCTCTAGAGCCTAACCCCACCAGTAAAGTGTAAAAATATTTACTGAAAAGTATGTGAGGATTTCTCTTTTCTACATTTTTTGTATTACTATTATTACCTACATAAAAGGTGATACAAAGCAGACATTGTGATTACCCAAAGGAAAAAAAATCTGATATGACTGGGTTAGGAGATAAGAAGCCTGAAAATCATCTCTCATAATGAAGATATCTGTGGGGCAGTGCAGATGGGACAAGCAGGAGCAAAGCTGTTCAGTTCCCAGGAACGTTTGTAACACATGGAGACTGCAGGTTGTAGAAACAGTTGGGTTCTCTGATGTTTTTAAATCAACCAAATGAAATGGCTATGGGAAGGGAAGACTCACTTCACCCTTCTCAGCATTCCTACTAGCATAACCAAGCAGTTTCAGTCCTGGGAAAATGTCCTGCTGCCACATCTACATACACATATTTCACTTTATGTGCTTTTGTTGATGTGCGTATTTCAGTTTGACATGCATTCTCCTACGTTGCTCAACAATAACATCTGCTGTATTACACAAGGACATAGCTGTCCTCAAAAGACACTTGAACTAATTACCTTAAAAAATCTTACATAGTGAATTCTTCTCAGGTGAGTAAGCACAAAACACATAAACCACAGCAAAACCAAGGAATGTAATTTCTGCCTTCAATTACTTATAAATGTTCTTGATTTCATACCTCTGCAGACCTGGTTTTTGCCTGTTCAGAAGCTTTTCCTGGAGTGTGTATTACAAGCTTCCACTGTGTAAGCAACTGCAGCAGCAACTTCAGTGAAGTATCAAGAAGGGTGTGATGCATATCGTTCACTTCACGTAGCAGAAAATTAGTAAAACCAAAGAGTACATCCTCCCGCCAGTCAACAAAGTCAACAAGTAGACCCTGAAGAGAATTCTGTGCAATGTGTCGAAGTTCATCATCCATATGGATAGACAGCCTGTAAGTAAAAGTAAATGTCAGGTAATAAAAATCTAAGGAGTGTTTATTGTAGTAAGAAGCATATGTTTCTCGGTAACAACACTGACAGAAAACTCACAATGACAACATAAATTTCAATGATACTACCATGGCTTCATTGTTACTGACCACTGTTAACATCCTTAATCTGGTTTTACACCATAATTCTTGCTATAACAGTGCCTGAATATATTCCTGGATCCAAAAGAAGTCTTTGTTGCACTCCTAAAAAATAGTATTTTTAAAGCACATAATTTGGCAACTTTGCTGTCTCCCTGAACAAAGTATACTTTTGATTTACTCACTTATAAAACAACTTCTATTTAGTTATGATAAAAAAGGCTTGTAAGTTAAGACATAATTTCATAATTTATATATTTATTTGTTTACTTTCAATACAAAGATAAAAGTATCACAACACCTCAGCTGCCTAACAGTTAAAATGGATCTTTAGCCAAGAAACTAATTATAATTATTGAAAGCAAATCTTCAAAAGAAATAAAAAGAAGCACTTGAATTAAAAAAACTGCTTTATGTTTTAAACAACTTAGGACAGGGAAATGGGAAAAACAACCCCAGGATTTCTATACTTTTAAAATACATCGGACATCCCCAAAGTCCTTCTGAAAGGTGGTGCAATTTTAGATCACATTTTCAAATCTTATTTCTTCTGTATTTGCACCATGTTGAAATTCTTTTCAACATAAAATTCTTTATACATTCTTTTTTAAACAAAAATCATCAAACTTCTGTTGGTAGCTTGGCAGAATATTCAGATCAATGTGTTCTGCAATTTCTGGTTTATTGCCTTTATGAAGTATTTTGTTTTAATTACCCATGAGACTGTAATTTTCTGTAGTGTGTTAGAACTCATTTTCGAAGTATTTTATCTACATTTAATCTACACACTTGAAAACAGGATGCATTATAAAGAAATGAACAGGAAGCAAAGAGAAAAAAAACAGCCAAATGGAGTGGAAGCAAATTCCATTCAGTTGGAAGTATATGATGAGATGTGGTTCATAACACATTCGGTTCATTATAGCTGCCTAACTGTGAGGTAGGGAACATTTAGTTTAAGTCAAAGGAAAGCAACTGCCATGAAACTTCACCCTGGTGAATATGATTCCAAAAATAACTTACACTTCAATAACCACGTGACTTTCTATATAAATTTGGAAACATAGTTTTGTTGTGCTAAGAAAGTACTGTTTTCATCTCCTCTTTAGAATGCCAAAACCAGAAAAACAAGCAAAACCCCTGAGATTATGATTAAGTCATCCATGAAATGACTTCCACAATGACAAAAAAGTAATCATGGGAAAAAAGGATACAAAAGACATACATCTCTAAGTCCAAGTTACTGCACAAGGCATTATTAAATGAGATAAAATTAAAACTGAGCACAGGAATGCATCTATGTATTACTACTATATGACAGGCAGCTTGAGGAGTAACATCAAGTGAGTCTTAGTTTGCTTGTTTGCACTTGAGTCAATTAAATTTAAGACCTACTTGGGAATTTGTAATGAATGGTTTCACTGGGCAGTGAAAGGGCAAAAGGTACAGTATATACTTGACATCTGCTTTATGGCTTATAATTTGAATACAGCTGTCCTAGAAGAAAGTCTAGCTGTTGAGTTAGACTCCTCCTGGAAACTGCTAAAAGACACATCTGTTGTGAGGATGAAAAATTCAAACCAAACCATGAATAAAAGAACCCATTAACCCAAAGACGTTATTTTATCTTTAGTGAGAAGAGAATATTTAATAGCTTTCCATCCCAACAACACAGCCCCACATAAATCCCTGGCAGAACAGCTTCTCAGGTTTTTTTTTTAAAAGAACAGGGAGGAACAGAAACCTCAACTCTTCAACATTTTTTATCCTTGTATTGGTTTTAGTTTTTGACCCAGAAAAAACACAGTAGTGTTCTCTACAACAGCAAAGACACACTTCCTGGGACTTTTTCATAACTGGAAATAGTCAGTCTGAACCCAAATAAACATGGGATAGTATCAAGAATGTAGAAGCAGCTCTGGTACTCAGGTAGCCTGGAGACTTACATTAAGATTAGGCCAGGTATTAATTCCTTAAGCAGTTTATTACTTTCATCTCTGAAGCTGTATTTTTTTAGATGCTAGGACTTCCAGGTCTTATCCATTAATAGCAGATAGCTTTTTATAAGCATATGGTTTTGTCTAAGAAACAGTTACACATTCTGTGGCTCAGTTTGTTGTTCTGTTCCCCTTGAGCAGTCATGTATAGCTTGAACAGCTTACCTGGCCAGCAAGTCGATCAACTCAAGTTTTGACATTCCATCAGGAAGCAATCGAGGAATAGCAGCAACGCATGTTCTGAACAGATCAATTTTTGGTTTTCTTTCACCACTGAAAAATTAAAATAGAATTTTGACTAAGCTTAACAAGTAACTGTTAAATGATCCACCTACAGTTTTTCAGAAAAGGGCTGGAGGTAGCAGAGTACCAGAGGTCTACTGAGAACATCAGGACAGAAAGCTAGACACTATAAATGAAATAAGAAGAAAACATGAATTAAAGTTTCCATTGAATAAATGGTTTTGATTTTGACATTTTTCATGCATTGTATCTATACAGTACTTGAAAAATCAATTATTACTGATTCATTTGTCTCTTTCTTAGAGGAGCTTCAGATACATCAAGATGGAGTTATAATGTAGGAGGATTCTTCCATCAAGATCAGCATTAATGTGATGCAAGCTTCGAACGAAGCAATGAGGAAAAAGTTGGGGTATTCCCTATCACAGTGCAGCTATATTTCACCAGTTGTATAAAGCAAATAGTGGATATATAAGAAGCCCAAATAACAAGACTGAAGATCCAGACAGTTGCCCTCAATAGGGCAGAGATGTGGAAATCACACAACACACATTATTACACTCAAAAAGAATAATTTAGAGGTAGGTATGGCCAAAAAGCTTCTGTTTATCTGCCTGAGATAGCAGCACTTTAGCAACCATGTTCAGCTAAAACGTGTTTTAGTAGCCCCGAGGCTCCTCTAATCTGTGGAATGGCTCAGGTGCTGGCTGAGAACATGGTGAGTCTAATGTTCAGCATGAACCAAAAACTAGGTTGTGAGTCCTTAAATGTTCTAAAAGTAGCCCCAGTTTCAGCTACTGATTATTTTCACAACAGTTTCAGTTGTTTTCCAATTTTTTTCCTGTACCTTTTGTAAGAAAGCAGATTAAAGAAGTCCTTCAGACAGACCTCACAATGTGAGGTTTTTTATTTGCTCATTTTTAACTCAATGATCTATTATTTGATGATTAAGTACAGAGGAAATAACCAAAGCATAACAGCATTTCAAATTGTATACTCTTCCCCACAGTATTATTAATTATTAGCCTGTAATATGCTTTGGAGGGATCAAAAGAACAAGGTCCTATTTAGGGACCCTACTATAAACATGCAGAGAAAGACTGTTCCTGCTTTAATATGCTTCTGATTGAACCAGAAAAGAAGGGGATGGGTAAGAGACACACCGAGTAGCATTGTAGGCTACTTAACACCACAGTGAAATTCAGTTGACAAAACAGAAAATGAACGTAGTTTTCCTGAACCCCAGTCCAGCGCCCTGCTTACTGCACTACTCTGCCTCTCCACCCAACAGAGGACTTTGCATCTGGATACCTTACTTCTGTGTTCAGTCACAGAGAAAGTCTGAACGCAATACTGTTTCATGAGTCTAAAATAAGATCTATAAAGTAATGCTGAGCATTCACTGAAATAATGGGTACAGAAAGGCATAACGTGATATCAGGCTTATTTAATTCAAAGGTTAAAGATAGTTTTGTAGTGAATACCATTCCTTCTTTTAACACCCGATATAATCAGCTTGGGTATATATTACATTAATAAAAAGATTGTATGATTATAATCTGCTGATTTAAATTGTAAAATGAGGGGGAAATATGTTAATAATGAATTATCTCAGTGTATCTCTATTCTAACGGAACTTGAAAAAAGGTGGCAGTAACTGACTTGAAAAAGAGTAAAATACGTCTCGTTTGATAATTTGATTATAAACAAATCCCTTTGAACTATTATTCCTAATGCAAATACTAGTTGGTTTAATAACCAGTGCAAAATACTATATTTTGATAGTTGTAAACAGTAAAGTGCCATTGGTAACTTTATCTGCAGGCAAGCCTGCAGATCTTCCTTGCTGACTTGAAATAGAAAGTGAACTTTGCCGTTTCCTTATTATCAGTCCCCAGTGAGGGTAAAGTTTGTGCATTTAAAATGGATGTATGTAAAATAATAGTCTGAGAGGAAACTCTTCTGAAGTCAAATAAGTAATTATTTATAAATATAAAATCTGTGGGTGTTCTGTAGCTTATCAGCTGCTCAGAAGACTAGCAGGACAAGATTCAAATCTGAGGTTCAAGTTCCCAATTTATCTGAGATGCCAGGCACAGCATGCAAAGTGTCTGGCAAAGGGGGCCTCTCAGGGTTTGCAGTCATCTCTGGCTGACTCTGTATCCAACAGGAGGAGCTCTGGATGAACACACTGACAGCTGTCCTCACCTGGAAGCTTGTGTTTCCATACCAGCACTATCAGATTTTAGCTAGGTATTGTCAGCAAAAATCTTTGAAGTGCTTGCAAGAACACATTTGTATGCTTGAAAAATGGATGCCCTATTCTGACTAGATGCTGGAAAGTAATTATAACCAGTACTGAAATTCATATCTCAGTGGAGGATGCAAAGGATGCTCCTTAGCCAGGATTTTAGTAAAACTCTCCAGAGTGACATTTACTACCTCAACAATAAATGCTTAAAGGATCAGTCATTAAATATAGAAGTATGTCTAACACTGCCAAAGCAAATTCCAGAATCTGTACACTTTAAAATGTTGTAACTGTTCATTACCTAGCTACTTCCCTCTGATTCTTATTTTGTTATTAAAAATATCATTATGTTATTCAGTTTATACAATAACATTCTATATCTATATGTAAATATGAAAAAGCCATAACTTTAACATACAGATAAATGTAGTGTGGTATCTATGTATTAAAGTCCAGAAAAACTCGAAACAAATACATAACTCTAGTGATGCATGAAGTTCTGTGAATAAAATGGTAAGCAATTACATAAAAATAATATGATGACTTTTCCAGTTATCATGCACAATGCAGTTTTTAAAAGGACCATTTAAAATGCTGATAGTAACAGCTAATGATGTTTTTCCGGAGTTTACATGATTTTAAAAGATCAACTGATAATTAAGCACCCCAGATAATTTTATTCCTTTGAAGAAGTAAAAATGTGTTTTAATGTGCTTTTCCTTTCAAGTGTATATATTAAGTTACAGCTCATCTGGAGACAAAGTACAACACAAAAATACAGTAACTTACATGTCTACATCTTCCACCTTAAAATCTTTATGTCTCTGACAAAGCTTTTACCAAGCCAAAAGACTTCCTGAAATTAAAAATTCTTTTAAGTCTATTTGTTCACTGACTCTAAAACAATACTTTGGTGATGCTGAGAAACCACAGAAAGGACATTTATTGCCAAGGTTAAGTACACTACTTATCTAAGTGCTCAAGGTTTTACTATGCAATTATTTTTTGGGAATAAAATGTGAGTTACAAAACTCACTTTCCCTCTCACAAAATTCTGGATAGCCAAAATAGTTATGAAAACTGGCTGGGAGTACTGAGCAGTGTACTGGGTAGTACTGTAAAAAAATATCAAATATTATCAGATAGTAATGTTAGCATTTAATATAAATAAAATAAGAGAATGCTAAAGAATGAAAGAGCTTACAATTTCATCTACACAGCCACAGCAACAAAGAAGGGCAGAGGAATGACATTAAAACATAAAGACTGTATCAGCTGTATAAGATAGTTCAAAAGGTAGTTCAATTTGGCCAGTCATTGCAGTCTATCTACCCACTCATGGTATTTTTAGCAAGCTGTCTTTTTTTATTTTTTTTGACAGTATATGAAAAACAATCTTGAAGAGACCAACATCCTTTCCATTACACCTTGAACTTTTTTCCAAGGGTTGTTTATTTTCTACCATAAGTACCATGTCTACCTCTCTAACAGGAAAGACATGCAAGGTCTCCTTACAGTTGGGATCTCCACACTCCATGCTTTGCATGTGTCAAATGATGTCTCTATTACATGTCCACCTCACTAGGACTCTCTTCAGGAAACTTCCCTCATTAATAATTTTGGGTGAGAGTGTAAAATGCTGCTGTTCAACACTGCTTGAGACATACTGGTTTGATTCTTTTCCAGTGGGGTACTGCTTAACTGATTACAGGCATGAATAGTAATGGGAATTTTGAAAGATTATTATTAATAGGGACTTAAAGAATTTTTTGCATTAATTTTGACGTTCAGTGGTGCAAATATACCCTGAAACATGTTCTGAGAATAACCTGACAGATTTCCTCCTTTGGGCTTTCAACTTCTACCATCTAAACATTCATAGGATTCACATGTAATTTTGGACACATCAAGAGCATCAGTTTAATGCCAAACACTGCAAAATGCAAAGTTCAATCGACTTGTTATAAACAGTTTTTCGAAGTATATACTAAGCTAAGTGTTCCTGTTTCTTGCTGTTTCTCTGATGACTCATGACAGACAGAAATAGAGGAAAAGTTTTGAAATTATATTTCAATATTTCATCGGAATTACTGGTTTTTAGCACTCACGTAATCATGTCTTCAGGTTCTTTGTTAAGCATCTGTATGTTGGTTAGCATCATGCAGCGACCCACTTCCTTGTCAAGGTGTCTGAGGATGTTGTCCACGGCTTTTCTTACTTGAGAATAGTATAATGACATACCTGCAATAATATGCATTTTTGTATAATTTGGGACACATAGATATGTGTATTATGAAAAAGAAAGCTGTTCAATCATGTTGTGTTGCATGAATTAAGGAAAATGTTTTCCTCATGAGATAGCATATTCCACTAGTAATGATATCATGATTCAGATACAAAATATGATGCCCTCTCCAAAAAACAATGCTATTGTATGTAAAAGTAGCCCAAGTGATAGATATGTATTTTTCCTGGAGAAAAAAATATAAAATACCTAGTCAAACTGGATGAACACACTGACAGCTGTCCTCACCTGGAAGCTTGTGTTTCCATACCAGCACTATCAGATTTTAGCTAGGTATTGTCAGCAAAAATCTTTGTCAAATGAAGTCAACAGTTTGTCAAGTTATACAACATATTTTGTGACTTTTCATGACAGAAGTAAAAGCTCTGAACCAGCAGCAAGTAAAAACTACAGGCAAAGAGAAAAAGGGGATATGAATGAGCTGTCCTAAAACTTAGTTGGTATGGAAATTAATGGCATGACACTTTCTGTGAAAAACAATATTAGACATGCAGCTTTACAGCAGCTGATGAACATGAAATATTTTAAAAATACAACTTGAAGTAACTCTTTTTCTATATTCATCGAAAGCTAAAATTTTAATTTTCTTAATGAAGTTTTATATATTAACACTGAACAATGTATTTTTAATCACTTATTATCCAGTCAATTCTTTTCCTATTTGACAAAGAGAATATAAACTTAGAATTTCAAAATGACATCAGTTTTCAGATATGCTATGATCAACGTTTCAATGGCAGAGTAGAAGGCAAAAGAAAATATAGGAATTACCTAGCTTAATCATACATGTCATACATGGAAACCAGAATATTGTATCATGAAATAGTGAAGAAACTGCTAATAGAATACAGTAATTCAATAGTGCAAACATTTATTATCAAATGCATGAGAAGTAACCAAAATGAACTGAATTAGTATATAGTACTCTAAATACTATGTTGTATATTTCAGCAGCAGTGGGTCTTACATTGCTTGTTTTCTTGATATTACTACTATGATCTAGCAACAGTACAACACAGGTCTGATACTGGTTTAGAAACATGTAGACTTTGTTTAATTGATGTAACTTTCGGGACTTAATGAAATGCTAAGATGAGTACCCAGCCTTTCTGTTTTGCCAGCAAGAAGTTCAGGGCCTGACACAGCTCTTCTACCGCACAGGATTCTCCCTCTACACTGACTACAAGTTCTGAAGCCCAAGGTCATGGTGCTTTCAAGTCAGGGACTTCAGCTGTATTGTATATGTAAAAGTGCCTGCCATTTTGAAAGTCACTTAGTGTGAGATACTGCAATTAAAATGAGGATATCAAAGGAATCTTTGCACAAGCACTGTTTTTAATAAGATGACTAGCCATGAATAAACACAGCTACTCAGCACTGAAAGAAGCTAATTCTTATCTAACTGTACTTAACCCCCACCCCAGAACACAGGGTTGCTACCACTTGTAGAGCATGAGTGAGGACTTTTCCTGAAATAACTTAAAAAAGCAGCATTTGTCAAACCAAACCATACATTCCATTGGAATGTACAATAAGGGAAATGTTTAAAGAAATCAGTTGAATACTTAACAATAGTAAATTATTCCGCTCAGCTACTGAAGACTTTTTCACGTTCATTCTCATCCAAGTTTCTATATTGTCCATTCTCTTACTGACCTATCATTTTAGCTTCCTCCTCTGTAAGAGTTTTGCTCAAATATGTCTTCTTTACTCTGAGAGTGTTTCCAGAGGGAAGGACAGCTCCAGTCACTGGCATTGGAGGTTCACCATCTTTCTGCTGCAAGCTATCAGCAATTACCAAGAAAGCTCTCAGACCAATATTCATTCTCTGTAAAGTTCAGAAGATGAATGAGTATCATAATCAAATAATCATGTTCTAATCATATTCTTTAATCACTCTGAAATTTTAAGTATGCACTTGACAGCATTTTTTCTGTATCTTCGCTGTATTGACTAGTCTGACACATTTTACCAAAAAAAAAATGCCTATGAAATAAATAGTGTTCTCCCCTCTCAAAACTTTATTTCTAAGTATTTCCATTTATACCTTATCTTTTTATCTTCAGGATAAAACATGTGAATATGACCTAGAGTTTAGTAATGCATCTTAACTGGACCTTCAGTTAAACATCATTGTCCTACATTGTCCATTATGAAAAAAGTTCAGTAACTGTTTCAAAAGACCCCAGGGTTACCACACTGAGGGAAAGTCTGGAATGGTGCTCAGCACTGAAACTGCAATGTGAAAATATCAGGAGGATGAGGCTAAGTGACCTGAATGGCTTCTGGGAATTCACCAGAGGAAAACTTTGCAGGCTTTGCAATGTAACAATTAGAAGACCAGAAGCAATGTATTCTGAAAGGTTAGAGGCTGTCCCACTGACAGTTTCCCACAGCTGCATTATACATATAGATAGATGATGGGTATTTTCTTTAGAATGCTAAAGTCTATGTACATCAAAAAGTAGCCCTATTGTTTCATTGTTTTCAGACTTACATTGCTGTTGAGAACCAGCAAAATTTCAGATGTTGATTCATTGAGAAGCCAAGGACTATGCTTATTCCCTATGAGCTCAGCTTCATGCAATGCTAATACACAAATGTCCTTAGCAGGACCTTCCTCTGTCAATCCTGCAGGTGACTGACCCAGAGCGTGGTGGGGACTCAAGAATGCTGTTTCATTTTTCTTTGCTGAAGAAAGATGAAAGCTGTGCTCAGAGTAAAGCTTGCCTTTCACTTCTGCTGCTTTTGGCAGCAAAAAGTTTAATCTACTTTTCCAAATATTTTTTTGTATCAGACATTATTTTTGTAAGGTAAATAATTCTATTCTAACATCTTAGTGAATAGATATGACTGTTTAATACTGCAAGATTAATATGGACATATTTTATAAGATGATCACAAATGTTTATTTTTCACGTGTTTATTCTTATTTTCAAATGAAAATGTTTTCAAAATTATAAGCAAATATTTCCAAGATATTTTTTCATTATTTTATCACTTTTTAATTTTTTTTTAATTATTTTTCTGATTCCTGATTATTTTCTCTAGGGAAAGTACTAGGACACCGACTCATGACATTAATGCTAGTGAAGATTTACCAGTCAGAGTGGTAAAACTTCTATTAGAGTTTTTTTCTTCTTTGTTATCTTCAGTTCTTCTTGCATCATGTACACTTTTTTCAGTAAAACTGTTTTGAAAAACACTGAAACTGTTACAGAAAATTTATTTTTACATTAAAATAGTTTAAACCATTGCATATAACAACAGCAGAGTGATAAGGGAATACTGTGACCAATAGTATTATTTATCTTTTTATTTTTGTTTATACATCTGCACAACTTCACGCTTGATAATCTTCACTGAGGAAACATGAGCTATGCACAAACAATGTGATGTTTCACAGATCAAAGTCCACAGATGTATTTTACCAATAAATCAAGTTCAAGATTTGGCCTGAAAACTGGACAAAGGTGAAAGCATACTTAGAATGTAGCATGATACCACATATATTAACTAAAAAAAAATGAAGATGCACATCATACCTCAGGGTTGAGACTGAAAGCCTTTGCTGGTTTTCCAACGCAAAGGAAATCAAAGATAATTTCTTTCATTGCAAAATCTAAACGTTCCTGAAATAGTAAAAATATTAAAATTATTAAGCTGCTCTCTGCTACTTATTTTCTTTAAGGCAACAGAATGTTGAAAACCAGTTTAATCAGGTTTTATTTAAAAGGATGGAAAAACAGATCTTCAGAATATGCAGAACATATTATCAGATGTAAGCGTTCAACACTGCTGTATGTTGACAAATTCAAAAATTTATAGCATTTAAATAGAAAACGATCCATTTTGGAAATAAAGCTTTTAATTATTTCATTTAAACTCTGGTAATTATGGTACTAACATAGTATTTTACATAAAAGAAGCTTGTTCACAGATGGCACAGTTCAGGGAAGATTTTCAGCATCTGTTTAATTCATTCCTATTCACAGACTTTAAGTATGTGCTTCACTGCTTTGCTCAACAGGCAATGTTTTCTGAATTTAAGTAATAAAAGAGATGAAACTTCCAGCACTGAAAGTGAGTTTATTTTAGCAATTCCCATTTGAACTGATGAAAATTAAACGTGTCCACTACATGCTGAACTTGGTTTTCCTCTGACTTACTGCTTTAAAAGAAGTGCAACTTCTTGTATTACATAGCAGGAATGATTCAGTACCAGGAAAAAAATATAGCTTATTAATTTGAACTTTACTGACAGTCAGAGCCTGCCAACAAATGCATTTTCTGACTTGGTAGCAACTCCAAAACCTGTCAAAATATACCTTTGAGCTGAAGTGAAAACATTTTTATCCATTTTCAGTGGAATTAAGTTAATCAAAACCTATTGTTCAAAAGAATCCTGTCCCAGCTTAATCTATAATTCTGTCATTGTCTAGATGAAAGATACTGACAGTGGGGTTGCAAAAAAAATCAAACAATATAAGTTTACTTATTTGTTAATTTGTTATTGGGAAAACAAGTTATACATTAATAGGAAAGATATATGCATGGTTCTCCCATACCTGTGCAATAAACTGTATTATCTTCACGAAGATGTTTAGAGGCATATCTCTTGGCACAACACCACGGGACCCTTTTGGGAAAAGTGTTGTAACAATAGTAATAAGTCGACTGTAAATGAAGGAAAAAATGCATTAGACATTTCTGAACCTTGCAGACCTTCACTTACCATGAAACCTAAGTTGGAAATCCTACTCCATTTAGAAAGGCTAGAATGCATTTCCTTTGAAATGAAAATGTAATGAGATATCTTGCTCTGATCCTTTGCTAATATGTAATTATTTTATTTCACTGCTACATTAGAAGTAACAATAAACCAGTCAATGACATGTCACTTCAAAAATACTTCTAACTCCAACCAGGCAAAGAATGATTTTTAGTTCTTCCAAAAGCAGAAACACTTTATACAGTAATTTTAACAGGTGGGAGAATAACTAGAAGTGCCACAAAGGGAATATTCTATAGTGTACAGCTGAGTTTTTTATTTCATAACAGGTAAAGGTTCAATTCATAGGAATTCAGGAGAACTATAAAACCTCTTCACTGGCAACATCCACTCTACAAGGCTTATTGTTACAAATACCAATATTACCTCTGGGTAGCTGTGTTGCTTTCACATTTAATTCTGATCATGTAAACCCACAGTAGTCTGTACAGAGATTCCAGTGCAACTCGAGCCATTTTGGGGTCCTTATTCTAGAGGAATATAGAACAATATATAAGAATAAACTTCAGGCACAAACTGAAAAGGAAGTTCTGCACTTAATGGATGTCAAGATTCAGAGTTTTCATAACACTACAAAAAGATACAGACTCACATCTGCGCAGTATCCCATTCCTGTAGCTGCAGGATGCTAGCTGATGCCTCTGACCTACCTCTCCCGGTATTACTTAAATTGTTGAAAAACCCAAGTATCAAGTTAGATACAAGTTACAATCTAAAATGTCTATTTGAAAACCACCTCAATTTGACTCTGAAAAGAAAACCTCATCTTCAGGTGAGTTTGTCAGTTCAAAAGCTGTTGCCCTATGGTGGAGACCTGGTATAAAAACCACAGCAGATAAATAAATGTACCACACATATTCAAAAGTGAAAAGGACAAAAATCTGTGGATGCTTAGGCTGGCCTCATTAACATGGCATCTGGGATCAACTGGATGGAATGAGATTATTTGTCTGGATTCTTGTTTATTTTTGGAAACTTTTGAACTAGTACAAGATTGTCTTTGGGTCTCTTTGGTCATCAGTAGTGTTCTGTTTCTGTGGCAGTTTTAAAGACTTTCTGAGTAGGGTGCAAGTGTATGCAGTCCCATCAGATGGTCTCCTGTGTGTTGGGTCACCTGCTGGGTTAAACTCTGACGGAGTCCAGTACACTTTGACCTGAGGTAAGACTTGCCTGGCCTTGCAAATCTTCATGGCAAAGAGCTGATTTTTTGTCTGCAGACAAATGTGGACTCATATATCAAAGACCATGGTTTGATCAAAGAAACTGCAAACAATGCCATCAATAATTCTTCAATGTGCATTGGTCTAGCTCCTATAAAATGGAAGGAAGACAATCTCCTGATGATATGGGATATAGCTCCAACTTCCAATGTGACCTCTGTCACAAGCTTAGGAATAGGAATACTGTCCCTGGGTTGCAATTTCCATTTAACTCTTTGAGAACATACTTTATACAATAAAGCTTTATATGGAACAGAAAATGGACATTCCTTTTTTTTTATTATAGCAGCATACAATGATTGTAGCACATGATTAGAATAAGTAGTAAAAGGAATGCCAAAGTTTATGTGGCCTATTAATCTTTCCAGGATTTTAAAATTATAACATTTGTTACAATCAATTTCTTTAATAACCTGTTAACTTTCAATCCATTTTCCATGAGGTATCATCATGTCAGTCCTTGCAAATGTCAGTCCTAAGAATCTGATTTCTTCAACAGGTGATGGGGAACATTTATCAAAGTTTATTCTTACCCCAAAGCTTTCAAGAAAACAGCAGACATTGCGGCTAACTGAGTTAAGGTAACGAGAGCTTGTGTGGCAGAGGAAGAAGTCATCCCTACAAGCAAAAGTTCAAATATTTCAACGATGAGTCAGTTCAGCTGTGAGGGCAGCTGAGAAGAGACGGAGGAGAAAAAGGCTGAGACCGTTATCATTGGAGCTTTCTGAAAATAGCAGACCACTTTTCTATCAGAAACAGCAAGCTGCATAGCAGAAGCAGGATTAAGTGGAAGATGATAAAAAACCTGAGAAACATCCAAGGAAATCACGGGCATGTCCACAGGCAAGATCTGTGCAAGTGCATGGTGGTTGGGTGCCTAGTACTTTGGAAAGCACACAGCTTGTCTCCCTTTGGGAAGCTGAAAGAAGTCCACCACCAACTGAAACTCTATTTCGACAATCTTGGTCAAGAAAAACCCAGCTGGTAATCCCATTAGGACAAGGAGCACTTAGCCTAATATACCTGACATCTTCTTCACCTTCCCAACAGGAGGTATTGGTGCTCAGTGTGGTTCCTTTACCACTGCTGGCATGCCCAAATCACTGTTGGTGCCGAATCATTATTCAAAATCGACGTGTGTCTTTTGAACATGGGAACAGGCAGCAACAGAGCTCTGCTTCTTGATTGATAAGTGCTGCTGGCTTTTATCTGTTGTTGTTGCTCTTCTAGAAATTTCTTTTTCAATGCCTCCATCTCTTCTGTGATTGGTGGAGGAGCAACCAGACTACCAAGAGTGAGGCTCATTTTCTTTAATTCCTCCACTTCTGTTTTCCAATAATATGGCATTAGGTCTAGCCCATTTAGGTCAAAGGGATATTATATTGGTGCCCATGGGTTAATTCCTGAGACAGGCATCGTTTGACCCATTCTTTGTAAAGTAAGTTCTGCACCCTTGGCTCAAATTGTACTGGAGCTTTCTTCTTGTCCCATGTGGTTTTGAGACAAGGAACTGTTGCTCTCACTGGAAAATTTTGCCTCTAAATGAAACACAGTGCTTTAACTCTCTCCTATATAGAATTCCTGCCTTGAACAGTTTCTTGTAAATAAAGTTTAGGTAACAATAAATGTTGCATTTCAAAACCAGGATACTTATTATCTTTTATGCTGCTTTCAACAGGATAGTACCAAATGCCCTTTGGCCAGAATTTGACTGGGGTCAATTATTTCCATATCCTGGCAGGAGTCTCCTTTATTCAAGAGAAAAGTTTGCTTCTGTAAGACCAGAGATTTGCCAGTTTATACTAAATTAGAAATTAGAATAGAAGACTTCTAGCTTTCCTAGTGTATGCTTGACTTTAATGGTTTTTGGAAGGAGACTGCTTTATGGAATGTGGAGGCTTTTGAGAAACCTGATCCAAATGGTTTTGGGAAGGACATTGTGCTCTGTGCAATGTGGAGGCTCTTGAAAAATTTGATCCATTATGTGGTTCATGGGAGCCCCTACAACATTGTTGAGTTCCATACACTGTCCTGTTTTGCACAACTCTTTCTAACAGAATGATTTCTCCCTCTTGTTGATCTAGCTCTTCTTCCAGCTGTGTGAGTTTGGTTTGGGCTTTGGGGTGGCACTCTGACTCATGAAGTGATTGCTTCAGTGGTTGGGACATCTCTTGATCTGTACTGAGAGGGAGTGGCCAACCACATTCTTTATTTAGCCATGCATTCAGCTACCTTACCTTCTCCCCAAACTCAAGATTGAAGTGCCACCACATTAATCTATGAGACCTATGAATGGAAGTATACACCAATGAATTACAGGTGTCAAGGTGAATTCAAATTTGATATTCAATTGATAAGGGAGAAGCAACTTTAATTATATTTTCTCTAATGGTTTCAAATAATTTGTCAGGGTCTCCCTAATTAGCTCCTTAGTGATCTTATAGCTGTAGCTGCCTTTTCTAACACTGATATAACCTCAGAAAACCTCATAAAATTAGTTGCCATAACATGTTTATTTTCTGAATCTCTTTGTAAATAAGGTCCTATTACATTTTCAGCAAAAGTAATTAATTCAGGAACAGATGGAAACAAATCTTCAGACAGACTGTGAACATTTTGAAAAAGTATTCTAACAGCAGGATTCATATAAAGGGAGTCAATATAAATTAAGTCAGAGGAAAAGGAGAGCAAGAGAGCTATAGCAATAAAGGATGAAATGTATTTGTTGATGAGCTTGGGAATTCAGCTTTTGGAGAACAGAGATCCCCTCCACAGTTTGCCTCTGAGCTGAGAAAGAGGTTGCATGTTCTATCTGTGCTGTCTGCAGAAGCCTCCTAACCACTGGATCATCAAGCAGCATTCAGAGGCCCTTCATCTGAGGTAACCGCTTCACTGTGCTTCTTACACTGGCCTTTTCTGGTAGGCATAGGACCATCCTTTCATATGGAACAGGTTTAAGTGTAGGATGGGATATGAGTTATTGCACAAGAAAAAGAAACATGGAGGAGTGGTAATGATAACTAGCATATGTATATTGAACAGCATGTGCTGGGCAGGAACCATGGCAGATTGCAGTGAACAGTTAGTATTAAACTTCAAAGGTCTAAAAAAATGGTAAAAGAATAAGAATAGATATGTGGAGGAAGCAAAATACTTAGGGTTTTTTAAATGAAACTTAACAGAGTGAAACAGGCAATGGAATCAGTGTCCTGCAACTAGTTCCATTCTGATAATGTAATAACAAGTGCGTTGTTTGAGAATGCCATTGTGAAAAAAAGTAAGTTAATATTTGGGTCAGTTTTGGTATGTTACTCAAGCTAGTAACTTTCATCAATAATCTTGCCTGTTTCACAGCTGTTTGACTCAGGCTTGGTTTGAATTTGAGAAACAGTAGAAATTCAAACAGGCCACAGGAACACATTTTTGTTATTCAAAAAATCTACACAGCTGGAGAACTTGTACCGTCGGGAATAAAATTATGTACGGAATCAGATAACAGCAATAATCCAGCACATTTACCTAAAATGGATTTGCAACAGATCAACAGTGTACACTAATGTTTTGCTACAATATTAAACCCAGAGGATACTAACCGTGACATTGGATATGAATTTGCAATAGATCAATAGTGCATACTGAAGTTTTAATACAATATTAAAACCAGAAGATACTAACCTTGAGATTGGATAGGCAGTTGTTGAGGAAAATATGCCATCTGTTCAAAAAGAACTGCTTCTGACTGACACAAAGCAGGCAGGTCACCAAAGGGTACAAAGCCTAAATAGGAAATGGATGTTGATACCATATTAATTGCATGCCCACACAACTTAAAAGTTACTTAATAGAGCTACTATAAACTTAACGCTCTAACTCCTCCGTTTTGTGCAATACATATTAGCTAACATAAACACACTGTTAAGTAGTACCATCTAAAAGGAACCTTTCTCTAAAGCTGTTACAGATATGTTTTATGGATGAACTAAAACCAACCAAATGGTCTACTTATAGCAGTATAATAAATCCAAAGACGGGACACAATTTTACAGGCTCACAGGGCTAAGTTCTGTCAGTTAACTGAGAAATGATAGCATGGAAACAACTAAACTTTATTATAATAACAATAGGGCCCACTGAGATTGTTGGAACTTGTGAATGCTTAGATGCCTACTACTCAAAACCTTCAGGCACAATATTTACTGAGAGACATATCAAGCATGCTAAAGAACTGTCTTAAAATACAGGCAATGGCTGGATCTGCTTGTAGTTACATCTGGCAAAGTGAAAAATAAAAAGAAGCAAGCAGAACATAGAAGTTCAGATACAGGAACCTGGTCTCTTCGTCAGCACTTACTTTGACATGCACCTTGCAAATGCTACACTAAAAAAGGAAGCTAAATATCACCTATTAATTTTGAAACTAACTTTGCTATTTGACTTCTGTTTCAGTCTTCACGTTAATATACCCAATCAGGAATTTAAAAGTTATTAGTCAAAAATAAGGTAACTTCATCTTAAAGACCAATGACTCTCAAAATTAACCCTAAAATTCTAACTTCAGTCACAGCTCAAAGTATGAACACACCATGAACCCCGATTTCTGTCCCTGTAATATATAACATAAATTGTCTATAGCTAGGTTAGACCTAGTTTCTTGGTCAAATGTCAAATGTACATTAATTTTTATTTTTATAATCTTCATATACAAAATAGTTATGGGGGAAGATAACTGAAGTCTTCTTGTGGAAGACTTTCTTACCATATTAACATTATAACTACAACAGTTGAGTACTTGACAGGATGACAGAGTAACATCTCATGAGTACTACAACCCATCCTAAGGAAGAACCCTAGGAGGGGAGATACAAATCATCTCCCAGATTTCCTCATTCTCTTTGTTCACTACCAAGAGAATCTCTACAACTAGGTCAGGTGAGATACTTTTAGATAGCAAATGAAGCAAGATGAACGCCCCGATCCTGCCTGTACAGTGAGTGCACCGATTCACAAAATGCTGATCTTGGTAAGGAAGGTCCTCTTCAGACCATAAAGAGTTTGCTTTCATCCTGGAAGCCTGGAAATATGCACTGCAGCTATTTCTGCCAGCTGTTTGCCTTTCCCCTCCTCCTCCTTCTCGAAATGTTTGTATTTCTAATCACACCCTCACAAGAATTTATTCTATTTTGTCACTTTTAACTATGTAGCCTCCAGTGTAGTCTGTGTAGACAAGCAATGAAATGCAAAGCCTCAGCTGTGCAATCCTTCCCCAAGCACATCATTATTGACTTTGGCAAGTACGACCACCAGTTTGAGGAAGTTCTATTTAGTGTAAAAGCTGTATGGCAAAGCTCTTACCCTGCTGCAGTTTCCACAACATTTCATTAACTCAGTAGAGTGGAACAGAGCCACACAAACACAAGCAGAGCAAAATCAGAAATCCATCCCAAGACTCCCACTATTCAAACTGGATCCGGACTGTGCCCCAGGGCATGTTCTGACTCCCCCTGGGACTGGTGTAACTACAGCAGAGCGCTCAAGCACAGTCCTGCAGTCCTCCCAGCAGATTCACTAGTGCTACTGAGCAGCATTTGCCAAGAGCACTGGGAACAGGGAAGTCTTTTTGACTTTCCCATAGAATGAAGGAGGACAAACGACAACTTTCTTTACTTAAAAGGTCCAAGACTTCAAAATGGATTAGCTAATGCTGCATTGCTGACGTGCGCTGACCCATTTGGAGAGACAGACTGCTTAAGGCGGCCAGCATCAAACTGACTCAGATCCTCATTTAATTCAGATCGACTCATGTTTCTAAAAATACACTGCAGTGCCACTGTTCATCTCACAAGGAACAAATGGAATAGGGAGCTGCACAGTAGCCAAGTTACAGATTTAAAAGGGTATGTGTTATACATTTTTTTTTTGTTCCTACATTGTATTATTTAAGCTCTGTGACAGCACTGTTCACACATGCCTCATTTGTTCTTGCTTGACAAGAAGTGAACTCTATTCTTTCCCCTCTCCTCCTAATGTTTACACATATCAAGTATGAGAAAACCTCACCATTTGATAATCACAGAACCAGACGCTGAAAACATGTTTGATTCAGACTGATGTATATCATATTCTCAATAAAATAAATACAATTATTTTCTGTAATCATAGTAACCTTCCCTGCAAATAGAAATGTATTGGTTATAAAGCTGACACAGGAAAGAGTTTTGCAATTTCCCAAGAGTCTTGCTCAGATATATTTCTGACCAAGAATTTTAGCCTTTGCTTCTTAGGATTACTCACCAATGAGTGCTTCTTTCGTGAGGAAAGTTCAAGTGTTGTATCATACAGGCTTTCAACAAAGTTCCTCAGACAAGGGACATTCACTTCATTTTTGACAGCCTGAAAGAAATTTTCATGTTAATGAAACACTATTTCACAAGCTGTTTTATCTAGTTTAAAGCAATTATGCGAACAACCTGAAAAATAAACTCACAGCAGCTACGGGGACAAGAATTTCAACAAACAGTCCTGCCAGTGCATGCTTGATATCTTTGTCTTTAACTTCAAGGAAATAATGTGCACATTCCTAAAACAAAACAAAACAAGAAACATAAATGGCACGTCAGCTGGAATAAAGCCCTCTAAATGTTTGCTGAATGCACATCAAGTGTCAGTGACTATTTTTATCTTGCAAATTCCACAGAAAACATTTGTCCATTAAATTCTAAATCTGCATTTTGCAGCAAGCACAAAGCAGGACACAAGTCAAGATCAAGGATCAGTTACTCTAGCCATGATTATCCACAAAGTCTCCACTGATTCCAGCTGTGGTCAGTGGTGCTTTGGGGACAGAAATGGAGTTGGACTCAGGGGTGACCTCATGCCTTCCCTGTGTATACCTTCAGGAGCAGAAGTAATACCCGCCACGGACTGTTTTACACAACGACCTGAAAGACCATAAAAGGAGAACACTTCTCTGCTAAGATACTCAAGACAAGGAACAATGTTACTAACTATTTTGTGATAAATTTCACTGCTAGGATCCACTGCAGGTTAAGGGTCAATACAGAACTGTCCTATGTGAAGGAAGAGACCTGTACTGCAAGCCACCACAGTTCCCAGCCTGCAGCTGGGGACTGAGAGAGAAAATAAAAATGTACGTTTGTCCTAAACATGCAGTGAACTACTATCCACACAGCTGTGCTGCTCAGGAGGTGATGTAGGGGAGATAAGCAGTCAGCCACTTGTGTGCTTCCGTACAGCTTCTCTGAGGACGACAAATCAATCATGCTGCTCCAGTTACTTCTTCCTTTCTGGGTCCAAGGCCAAAACAGCCACTGACTTTACAAGGAAGGACCACATTGACCTTTTTTCCTGCAAATGCATGTATGACAGTTTACACTTTAAACCATATATAATTTTTCCTGGCTCAGTCAGGATGCTACAGCACATGGCTTCAGTCACTCCAGCTGTTTCTGCTACACAGCTGAGGCTCCTATGCAAAGACAGTAGCCTTCCTGAGCTGCTTCTGCACTCTGTGCTGGAGCTCGCTCCTGAGATTAGCTCACCCTTTGAAAACGTCTCTCTCTACTAGAGCAAAGATGGTGTGACAGAGCTTGTAGCTGAAGCACTGCATGTAGATACTTATATTAACAGGCAAATCACCCTAGGAATTGAACTGTATTTCACCAAAGTGAGCAAAATTGGTTTCCCTACATACACAGTGCATCTTATAATGCACTGTAATATTTATAAGAATTAGTTTTGAGCTGAGATACTGTAGTCGAGGAAGGTAGAGATCATTTGCATCCAAATTTTCAGTTCTGCTTTACAGGTGCTTTACCACCAATTTCAAAAGCAGTGAACACTGGATCCCAGCATGGGATACATGCTGTGCCATAAAGTCATTCACTCTTACTGTTCATGTGCCCTGAATGCACCCTACTTTGATATCTTGCCAGCTCTGGATAACTTACATTAAGTTGACACATACTAGTATGTGTTCATATAATGAAATATAAGGTAAGAAGCAAAATGAGCTGTTTCTGTGTGGTTAAAATATTTTTTAAATATGGTTTAAAACACATTGCAAAACTGAAATAAAAAAAGTACACCTGTGTATTTGTATTCCAATGTCAAATGCTTACTTGTAGGCATGTGACATTGATTTTTCACTCCATTGACAAGTTGTTCTTTATATGAAGGTTTATATAAAACATGTATTTTACTGGATGAGTGGCTACAATCCATGTAGCCATGAGGGTGATCCCAAGAAAAAACAGAGGAATAAAAAGGTTAGGCTAAATAAACTTGCTGATGGGAACAGAAGCCATTGCACAGTACCAGCAAGAATGTGGACTTTAAAAATATTTAAACATAAAATATTTTCTTTGCTTTTATAAAATGACGTCATCTATTATTTTAAAGCTTTTGTGGTAGCTAAACTATGCTCTAGTCACTAGTACGGCTTTCAAACCAGATGGGTACAGAATGTGTCCTATAGGCAAGGGTGTGAAAGTGTGGCAGAAGGAGGCAACACATCCTTTTTTGCCTCAATTCTTTGTGTTTTTCACCATCAGAATTGTGTCTCCTCTCCAGCAACTGTGTCAGTGGTGGAAGATTCACTTTGGACACAGTAAGCAGCCAGGGAGACATAGCTAGGTAGGGGGACAGGGCAAGGAAGAGCTGTGGGACAGCAGTGTGGAAGGTCCAGGAGTCTAACAGAACAAAACCTCTTTCTGTTGGAGGATGAGATGCAGGGACTAGGGGTATACAGCTGATGAAAAGTCTGTATGGAATGATACAATCCAGAGCGCTGAGGTTCAGAGCAAGCAGAAAGTAGTTGCTCATACATTTATGTGGGAATGACACACGAAAATCTCCTGGAGTATTACAGGAAAGACAGAGGAAAGCCCATTCTAAAAGGTCTGGGAATCACAGTTAGATACTTAAGAATTTTACCTGCATAAACTGAAGAGAAGCTTCAAAGTCCTCCACAGGATACATCTTAATTCGAAAGAATTTCATCCCCATTATAAGACTGATAATGCTTTGAATGACATATGGGCTTTGTTCTTTATGCCGTAACTCTTTTAACTCTGCCATAAATTTCTTCTTTACAGCAGGAAATCTATGAATTTGCATCAGTTAGTACACAATGGTATACATTAATTTTTGAAATGCATTGTAAGGTATATAAATGCGGAAAAATGTAAAGATGACTCAACTTTGGTTATAATATACCATTTCAGTGAGTAAATGAATGGATTTCTTTTGTTTAGTTTTTTTTCCACTTCTGATAAATTCAGAAGAGAAAACAAAGCGTACAGCCTGATCTTAGCTCCTTTAGATAATCACATCTTTCAAATTATTTTCTTACCATGCATCTCTTCTACATAAGAAGTAACAATATCATTAGAATAACCCCCTTACATGTTTTTTAAAAAAGGTGAAAGATACTTTTCTTGCAAGTACATGCAATGTTTTCAAAAGGAAATTATGATCATGAAAATATTCAGATAGGCTGTTCTCCGTTCAGATTTTATTCTCACAGCCATCACAGTAATACTTAAGCATTAACTACAACAACCTGGGATGGAGAAGTCTCTGACAATTTCTTATCTCCCCTATAAATGTATTGCAGGCGTTTTTTGAGACACACTGTTCATAAAAATAACATATAGGAAGATCAACCAACAGGACTTCCTATCCTTTTTGAGGCAAAAGGAAAAGAATGTCATTTTCATGGGTAGGCGTAGCATGTAACAAACTTTTGTTATCAACTCTGACAGAGAACACAGGAGAGTGGAAAGATGAAGGTTGGCAGGAAGAAGCCTGTTAGCGGTAGTAACATCTTAGCAAGGCCCTTCAGAATCGGAGAAGAAAAGCAGGTATGGAGATAAGAAAAAATATGGAGAACAGGTATATCTTTGACAGTCAACATGAAGCTTTGGATCCAGATGTCACTTCCACTTTTGCCTTTAACCCATCCAATTTAGAAGCCCAGGTAAGACCTTAGCTGAAGTCTGTGAAAGTTGTGTGGTTTTCAGGAACTCAAACTGTTTCAGCTACATCAAGCTAAGTTGACTGGTTTTGCAAAGCCAGACTCACCCTCAGCAACACCAAGAAGTCAGGAGACAGAGATCACTGTGTTGGGGCAGTAAATTTCACTCTCTGCTTAGTTTGTGGTGTAAGCGTATGATAGGATGTTGTATTGAGTACATGAGTTTCTGAATCTGTCTGCTTCCAGATTCAAAATTTAAGACCTGATCCACAAAGTGGTTTATGTCATCTGCTCTAAGAAGTGCAGGATGAAGGACTTGGAAGCATTTGCATTAAGTTCTGAACTGAAATAATTGCAGAGAGACTTAAAAATGTTGTTGTGTTGGAGGATAGGCGTTTTTAGGTTTGCCTACCTAGAGAAAAAACAGCATACAGAAAAACATTAATCAAAATACCTATCTTCAGCCCTTTGAGCTTTCCACAGATGTCACTGCTGAGATAAGTAAAATAATGCTGCTGTAGTCAAGTTGAATTTACTCAGTATCAATGGACGAGATGCAGAAAGCCTGTGACTCCCTAGACTTCTACGCTCTAGAACACCTGGATGAATAGAGGGCCAGTGACCCAGTGAGCTAAAACGATTTATTCCTACACTGCCTTTTAAGCAAGTGAGAAAATCAGAAAATTCACATGCTGAGTAGAACTTCTCAAGTTATGGGGGAAATACAATATTCAGTTTTGCTTACTTTGCTTGAGCTAGAACACCTATTACTTCTGCATACAAATCCGCAACAATGTGCATATTTCCAGTGTTAGGACCAAGGTACCTAGCAAGAGACAAGAAGGAATTTTTGGCTGAGAAAGCATCCTGCTTCAACCACTGCTATTAAAAAATTAAGAAAGTAAATATTTTCATAGAATCTTTGTATGAAAAAGAGCCTTACCCTTCTTTGTACTTAAAGTGCTTGAAAGCCAAGTTAATAACATCATTTACCAAACTGTCTATTACAGGATGAAGTGGAATCTGAAAACACAAAATAAAACATAACAAGTACACATATATTAAATTTCATGCTGTATACTTAGTGCTAGTATTACTCATGGATATCTCCCATACAGAAATACACTATCAGCTGAAACAGCATCTAGCTAACAAAACGGCTGAAATGAGCCAGCCATTTAAAGTTTGTTTAGTATTGAAGAGAAATACTTGAGCTCCTAAGGACTGGCAAAATCAAGTCTGTATGAGCACAGAATATTATGTATAGTCAAGGTCCAAGAAAGACAGCAATGAACACGCATGTAGGATGTATCTCTTGCTTTTATGAGAACTCTTAAAGATGGAAATAAGAAAGAAGAATCCTTAAATTCAGTTACATTGGTAATTTCTATCATTTATTAGTTAATAGATAATTTAAGAACTCCATACCTGTTTCAAAACTTCTATTAATACTAAAGAAAAAATAAAATCAATAGCCAGATCTCTTCTCTCCATTAAATAGTCCCTCTGCTGTTCATCACTGCAAAATCAAACCAAGAAACACAGTATTTAGGAGATATATCATAATTTGTATTATATGCCTTCTTCAATTACACAAATACATATAACAGGGGATTGTGTTCTACTTTTTAAACTGCAGTCCAGCATTTCAGAAAGTAACACACTAATATGCTCTTAAAATCTGAGATAAATAGACCTAATCTGTTACTTTCAATTTCTCTCAAATGTTTCTATGTCACGCTCCACTGCCTCCCTCTTTTTTCCAGTTTAAGATCAACACAAAACTTTTTCAAGAAAAAAACCCAAAACAAAAGCAAGGAAGCTTTTGGATTCTATATTCTAAAAAATGGATTTAATTTCAATTTCCTTGCTGACAGCACCATTTAGACAGTTCTCACACTTTGGAGGTGAACGTAATAAACTATTTTATGCTATCACATTCATATTTAGACTTCTGACAGATTTTGAAAAATGCCTTAAAAGTACTGATGGAGAAATCATAACCAAACTACATTCTCTTTTTAAAACTGTTCCACTGATATTTTTTTTAACTTTGGCATAAGATGTCAAAAGTTCAAATGCATTCCTTGTGCAGAACAACTGAGAGGAATAAATCTCTGAGGTGTGTAGCCTGCAATATACATACAAAAAATATCCATTTGGATCACCCGATTACAGTTTCAAACTGTACTGAAAAGATAATATGAAATATATAATACTTTTTTGTAAAATTAAACATTAAAGAGACAACTCTGCTGCCCATTTGAAGAAGTTACCACTGATTTCAGTGAGATTTGTTTGCATAAATTCAACACAATTCTTACCAACTTTAAGAACTTTAGTGATTTCAATTGTGCTTATGTGCTTGTAATAAAACATGCATTTAAGAGTTCTGCTTGATCAGCAATGAAATAAATTACACGCATTTTGTTTATCTTGTTTTCACATTAACTGAAGAAAGGACTGGTTATACGTCCTTTCTGTAACTTTGTCAATTGACAGAATGGCCTTCGTTCACTGCTAAGCTGACTTTCAACTAGATTTTGGGTGGAGCTCCTGAAGACATCTATTTATGAGCAGGTGGTCCTGTAACAAGTCAAGAGAAAAAGGCACTTCAAGGCAAAGATTAATCATATCCAAAAGCAGACATCTAATTGATGAATCAGGCCTTCACATTGCCTAATTCCATTGACATAAAGAGTTTGGAAGATTCTTATTCAGGTTCATGCCTACCTTGATTATCTAAAACTAGCTCCTACCCTTCATTTCAGCAACTGTTGCCTTCAGTAGTTACTGGATTATAATGTAATACAAATATGAAAAATTGCCTATGCATTTCCAAACACCAGCTCTGCCCGTGCTGATTCTCCTGCTGCTTCACTGAAGTGTAAAGGTAGTACCAAAGTATTCCAAAAAAATGTAAGTTTGAAGAATATAATTGTACTGTACTGTCAGACCTTGATATAAAACAAGACCAATCTGTTGCCTTATTACTGAGGAACTCCTGATAGGAGTCTCCTCATAGGAGACCAATATATTTGTTTGGGGGACTTTATTTTTGTATGCTTGTTTGTTTCAAGATCTAAGTCAATGTTACTAAAGCTCTTTGACTGATTCACAAATTATTGGATTGAGGATTGGTGTATGTGAAATTTGTATAACTAAGCAGAAAGCTATATAAAAACTTGAAGTGTTGCAGAACTATTGCCTCCTCACATGGGTAAAGACAACAAATATAGCTTATACAAACCATTATTTAAATAACATTATAGCATTCAAAACAGCAGTATGGAACTGTTGAACTATCAGGAGCATAATTCTAAAGACACAATTACTCCATCCATCTAGAAGCTAAGATAAGAGTTCCAGGAACAAGCAGAAAAATATGACAACAACTTTCAAGCAACTGTAACCTCACAAAAGCTGACTGGTGAAATTTCATACTTCCTACCTTAGAATCTGTCAATAATGTATGTATGCATGTTCAAAATCATACCTTTTGGATTTAGTGCTTGTTCTTGGTCTGTACTCATGAGATTCATCTTCTATGCCATTCTGTCTTTTATACCAATCAAACAAAGTGCGCAGGATAGAGGGCAGACAATATTCTGAAAGTGAGCTCATTGAGCTTATTACCTATGGGGAAAGAAAATACAAGTCAACAAAGCAACTGGTATTAAAGTTTCCCCTTCTCCTTAAAAAAAAAAAAAAAAAAAAAAGTACTAATTCAATGGTTACACATGTTCTTTATTGTTTTCATCTCATGTCTGAGACCCATGGTACAAGCAGTAACTTAATATTCTGCATTTCCTATTGCAACATAAGCAGAAATACAATGGGTTGTACGCTGACAGTGTCTTTCCATTGATGATACTAAAATGCACTAACATTGTGTATCGCATCTCACAACACGCCAGAAAACTATCTAGTTTTTCAGGGGGTTTATTTTAATTTGTTACACAGTTTTGATCTGAGTTTGAGCACATTATAAGGAAAGAAAAAGTGCTGAATTAGAGGTACTGTCTTCATGGGTTGCATCCCACTGCTGGATGCCCATCCACCCATTCTCAGAATACACTGAGAAACCCCACAAACTCTGCAATAATAAACTGAATGTGCAGATGCATCTATCTTACTATAAGGCTAACAAACATGGTAACTTAGATGTCTCTATTATGTATAGGAAAATATTTGCAGTTTTCTGTCTCTTTATTCCTTAAATGTAACTGATATAGCATCTCTAGTGGCATACTAGAAAAGAAGACTACTGCTCAGTGTAAACTGTTTCACAAATTACAGCAGGGTGCTCAAACTTTTTAACCAGGGGGCCAGCGTGTGGATGAAGTGGCAGGCAGTCATCTGCGGCTGCTTGGTTCCCCGCCCACAACCCCCGGCGGGGTGTGTGTGTGTGTGTCTGTAAATACCGGGGGGCCGGACTGAGGACTCTGGGGGGCTGTATCCAGCCCACGGGCCGCAGTTTGAGGACTCCTGAATTACAGAAATGTTACTGAACAGGTTATTAATCAACTGTGACTTAAACTTCCTATTACAGGAAATCATAAACCTGCAAAACATGAAAAGATCAAAAGCTACGGTGAAAAAAACCTCGATTATCTTACAAGAGGATTATATATGTATTGCAACTGAATGTTCACAGCTACAGCGTTTGTGTACATTCTAAGAAAACAGAAAATGACTATTTAAAATAGGAATAAACTACTGATCTGAAGATTTGTGACCACCTCAAGATCATGCACGGCTTGATCCTGTGAAATGCTGTGCAGCAGGAGCAAAGTGCTGAAGTATGTACTTTATGTCAAGTACACTGATTAAGTGATTAACTCTGTTAGGATTATCCACCTGCTTAAATTTAAATCAGCACATTTCAGAGCTTGTGGAACAACAGCAGATTTTAATGTCTCATATGAGACCAAGCTTGCGTGAACTCTGTGACTAAGAGCAAAACTGTGAGACCAAGCACCTTACATGCAATTCCCGAATGTTACTAAAGCCTTAAAGGAGAACTTTTGTGGATGACAGTTACATCAATAACTCTGATCTCTTTTCGTTTTCCAGTCTCAGAATTTAACTAAGTCACAGTGATGTTGTGAGACAATCTGAGGATAAAGTATTGTTATTGTTCAGGTATAAAATAAAACATGAAGCATTAAAAAGCTATAACAACCACCCCTGTAAAAATAAGTTTCCATAAAAGTAGTATTTTAGGAAAACTTTCAATCCAGTGTTTCCAATGTATTTTATTACCTGAAATATGAAACAAGTTGCTGTGGAAGATGGCATGAAGGCACTGCTTGCAGAAGTGACAGGAGGCCTTTCATGAAGAATTACTTCAGCAACCCAGACTCAATTACACAAAAGCCTTCAAGCATAAGACTTCAGATAAATACTTAGAAGACATGAATACCTAGTGTCAGTGCAAACTAATCACTATCAGCTCAGAATGCTTAGACATTTCAATGACTTCTCTATTGTTTTCGTAAAGTTTTTCTGAAGGTGGTGTAACAATGGTTGTTAATTATGAAGCAGTGAAAAAGGGTTTGCTGGGCAAGGCTACAACCGAATCACAGAATCATAGAATAGTTTGAGATGGAAGGGACCTTTAAAGGTCATCCAGTCCAAACCCCCTGCAGTGAGCAGGGACATCTTCAACTTGATCAGGTTGCTCAAAGCTTCATCCAGCCTGACCTTGAAAGTTTCCAGGCATGGGGCACCTACCACTTCTCTGGGCAATCTATTCCAGTGTTTCAGCAGCCTCATCGTAAAAAAAATTTCTTCCTTATATCCAGTCTGAACCTCCCTTTTTTTAGTTTAAAACCATTGCCCTTGCCCTTACGCTACAGGCCCTACTAAAATAAGAGATCACAATATTTAACTGCAAGTGAAAAGTTGGTTCAATCAGCTCTGCCTGCACATTCACCAACAGTTATCAATGCTCTTCTCTAAATCCCAGCTACTCAATTTCACTCACCACAAAAAGTCAAAGTGATTCCCGTTAAATGTCCTCAAGCCATACTTTCTCTGCTGAATTTACAGTGTGTGTCTTTAAGGGTGATAAAAGGTCAGTATAGCTTTTTAAAAAATCTTTCTGTCATTGCACTTTTAAGACAGGAAGGAAGGGTGGACTGGGCAAAGACCTGGCTCCCAGGGAACAGGAAGGGAGGGAAGTCTAGCCAGTGTGTTGGTTACTCAACCCTTTCATTTACTGGAAGTAAGTCCAGGAGTGAGATGAATTCTAGCTCTGTGCTGCTCCTGAAAGGGAGTGCACAGATGTACAAATATGTCCTTGTTGGACAAACGATCATGTTCTCCCATCATAAATGAACTACCTACTGTATAGCTTAAGGGTAAAAAAACTGCACAAGTAAGGAGCTGTTTAAAACTTGTGTTCACAGAGCATTAAATATACTTTATGTAAAGGCTTAATATTTATTTTGGACTAATATATAAGAGTAAATTTAATGAAATTCTGCCCAGATAGTTTGCTACAGTTATACACTTTCATAAAGTCTTGCTATATTGTCAAAATGCAAATATAAGAAATGTTTCTACTGACAGCAGATAGATGCTGATTACTTCTTGTATTTCACATATGAATTTCTATGTGCTTTAACAGCAAATATAGTCAAAACTGCATTCGATTTCCAACAGTATCATTAATTTCTTGGCTCTGCATTTTTTTCATATACCATATATTTCATATGTATGCTAAATGTGCATTTTATTGCCGTTTTAATAATGCAGAATTGCAATATTCATTTTTGCATAGGGTTGGTTTATTTTTTTTAATCTATTATTTGCACAGTGTCTGCATATTCTGTATTCAAATTGTTCTTGTGCAGACTCCAAATAATGGACATTAGGAGTGAGATTTTACACTTTCTATCAACACTACTGAAAGCAGAATTCGATAAATGTTATCTACCTGTAGCCATGCAATAATGTCCTCCCTTTATTCAATGTTTTTTCCACTCAATGCATGTCTATAACAAAGCCCCATAACTACAAACAATACAGATTCAAGAAAAGTAACAGCTGTAATGAAATCCTTGCTCCATGAAATCAACAGCAAAACTGTCATGGACCTCAATAAGACCAGGATTTCATAAGAAATTTATGAAATTAAGGAGATAAAGTTAACAGTTTCTATTCCTAATACTCTAGACTGGGGCAGGGGGGAAGGTGGAGAGCTGAACTGCCCCAAGCTCTAATCAAAGAAGGTACATGCTTTAATTCTGTTGGACCCTTTGAGATAAAACATTTCTTTTCTGGTAATGACTGATTTCCAGACAAGTCAACTCTAATTAAAAAATCTGTAAAATGAAACATTAGGAGCAAGTTTTGTCATTGTATTTGTGTAGATCCCCTTTCATCCACATCTTTGCTCTAAGCATTTTTTTGTACAGTGCTATGAAGTTAAATCTCGCTGGCAATGGTTAAAACTGGTAACTATTAAGTTGGACTCACTAGTTTTCATTTATGACCTTGGGTTTTGTAAGGAAAAACCCTGGAGTTTTTAATACCCTAGTTTTATAACTGGGTAATTTCACCTAGCTTGCTTATAAATTAGCACTGTTTATAGCTATTTTACTACTAGGATAACAGGTTACATGAAAACCCATTTATTTCTAGTGTGCAAGCAAGTTCAGTTCTGAATGTGTTATCTTTAATTTTGCCTTCAGATTTACTTCTTTACACATTGCTTGAACCCGGACTTCTGATCAGGAGCCAAGGGTTGTTCTATGACCTCACCACCACCATTTCTTATACTTCCTGTATAATGTGCCCTTCTGCTGGTGAAGGACAACACGTAAAAAGCAGGGAAAGGGAAAACACAAAAGGGGCCAACTCCAGTGCTACTGCAATGATTATGATACTGTTATTTACTTACTACATCTAACAAATGTAATATTAGATGGGAATAATTATCAGTATGTCATTTACCACATCTAGGTTGTTATGAAAAAGGGACACTTTATCATTAGTATTTTGCTTAGTGTCTTATTTATATGTAATTGTATTTTCCACATTTTTTATTATTATTTTATTTTCCTTTTTTTACCTTGACCTATTTTTTGTTTCCATCTCCTAAAAGTATATAAAACATTGAATGTTTTTGCTTTCCAATCTGCATTCTTCAACCTAGTGCACTTCTAAGAAGAGAGTAGTATAATTAAAATAAGCACAAATTTTTGTGCAGTTTATACTGAAACTCTGCAACAGGCACCTCATACCGACAGTTTCATATGGAAACTAAGCCATGCTGTTAAGTTTTCACTTCCATAGATAAAACATTTCAATCATTTTGTATTCTCATATGGAAAAATGTTTGCAGGTTCATCCAAGATAACACAGTGCCTTCTGCCTCCAGTGTTGCCAGTTCATACAATATTTATATACCTTGTTAAGAACAGAAGATACTTTAGTAGGGGCTGAGAAAGACTAATAAAAATGTGTCTTTGAGTGAGGATAAGCCTCTTAGATAATTACGTTTTTTTTCACCCTAGCTTTTGATCTTTCCATGTACTGCAACTTTATGGTTTCCTGTAATATAAAGTTAAGTCATAGTTCAGTAGTCCAATGTTTAGTAATTTGGGACACAGAGCATGCTAATGCTGGAGTGGTATTGCTCTTTGCCAATAGATATCTAGAGTTGTCTAATCAAGAACTTTTAAATATAATTTTAAATATACTATAAAGATATATAAAATCATACGAAAAAACCACATAATTTTCTGTATATATTTTCTTTATATACATGCACACCTACAAAGGAAAATACAGTCGGTGTAAGGAACCCAGACTGTAAGGATAATGGTGAGACATTCAACAAGTCAGGATAAGTAAGATTACTTCATACATTGCTCATGACACTATTATGATTTTCAGGAGGGTGATGCAATTGGCAGCCAGACAGAGCCCACAGGACAATACTGTCTGCCTAATAGGAGGCACTGATACTACATCTGTATGGAAGGAACCTGCTCTGCCTGCGTATAGCTAGGTCCCTAGATGCTGGATCCATCACCACCATAACAACCAGCATTCCTAAAATGTGTTTGAGAATGGGCAGGAAAAAATGCAGGTTCTCAGAGAGCCAGAGATAAGGCTGTTTAGGGGAAGTAAGCAGTGCTTTCATAGCTGTTTTAAATGGTTCAGTCTGGGTAGCTAAAGTTCCATTCTGCTCATCGTTAAGTTACTGCAAAGGGGCATTTTTTGGATGTTTTTTCCCACCTCTAAAGCTGACTTGCAAAAGGCAAATCTTAAATCAGGTCATGCCTTAGTTTTGGTGCTTTTTAATTTTCAGTTAGAAGATGCAGCTCAGATCTTTTAAAGTGACTAGTGACCTGGTCACTTCAGCATCACCTATCAATTTCATTCAAATTGAACAGAGATAATTTTGATAAAGTCAAAAAAAGAAAATTAGGTTCCTTTGGCAGTGTGTCACTTCTAATGCCTTAAAATTGAAAGTCAAAATTGTTAGACACCCCTTGAAAATGTTTGTTCATGGGGGTTCTCCCTCTTTTCCTCCTTTGTTTCTGTAGTAAAAAATGTCAGGAATGTCATGTGTGTGCCCTTTCCTGTTTTTGCTATATGACTTTATGTGTTTCAGGAATAAACACCAAAGCTTTTCCACCATACCTGAAAGGGAGAAGCAAGGAATTATCAAACTGAACTTACTTTAACCCACAGACTCTTTAAATATTTGAGTTAACTTAAAGAAGAAAACAAACGGTTTGATTTAAAAGCACATGTTCTCTTACTTGCATTTTAGTATCATGTGGAATCATAATCTTCAGAATTTTCCAAGTAGACCACACCTTCATCTTTAATTTCAGCAAAATTATTCATACTTTCATGACAACTTTATAATACTGACATGTTATCATTTGCAAAGCAGCTTTGTAATACTGAGAGGTACTGACCTAATCTACTAAGTCAAACTTGCCAAGTAAAGAAACACCTTTTACTCTACCTTCCTGTCTCTATTCTAGCTGAGTTCTATCAAATCTCTACAGTGTATTACAAATTTTTGAATGAAAATCTAACTACAATTTAGTCAAACTAAAATTATTTTGGTAAGTATGAACCATGTTCTTGAAAACAGGCTCATTAGCCAGTTTCAGGTCCCATCTCCCAATCACAGGCATACCACAATGCCAGGAGAACTAAACTTTCAAAATGATCATGCTGTTCAAGCAGATAACAATGTGAAACCTGAAAAGGGAAACATTCCCAACAACTAAGGCTGAGGCAGACTGATAGTCTGAACATTTCAATCTGAATAGTTCAGAAAATTTCAAGGCACTGAAAACAAGGTTTTCTGGCAAGACATCTAAGGCACTCTCTGCTTTATTCTTGTCTGTCAGCTCTACACAAAGGTAGGACCCTAGTCCAGTTAGAAATACATGCAAATGTTGTGTATAGCAAAATCTGCCTTTGTTTTTTGTTTGCATCTGTTTTTTCCTGCCAGCATTCAGAGTAAATTGCTATGGTACTAAATACACAGTTGCTTTACTCCAGGAAGCATTTGCTGTTCTCATTAATTGATCTTGACTTAATTGTTCAATTTTCTGTCTACTTACCAATAACTAGGAGAAGCGTAAATCTTCTAATTCTTCCTTGTAAAGGGACACAATTTGCTTAACCATGAATATTTAATCAAATCATGGCCACCCATTACGTGTTTGTTTAATACCCTGCAGGAACTGTATCACAAGGTTTGCATATGGGTGGCTTATTTTGTTTTTCTTTCCCATTTGTGTGTGACGCCCTTCCCACAGGAAGGAAAAAATATATATAAAATTTAAGTCAGAATACCACAAAAAGTTTCATTAGGCAGGCAGGGAGTACTCACAAAGCAGCCTCCTTTAGCCTACAGTGGCCGGCTGCCCTGTGGGGTCTCTTTGTGGTCAGCAAGGTGGACAAGGAGCTCCCTAGTACAATGCACAAGTCCTACTGTTCACCTCCTGCTCTGAGCAGCCCTCCAAGCAGTCTACCCCTTCCCAAAAAGCAGCTACAGAACCACCTAGAGAGCATCACTTTGCCAAGCTAAAATTATGAATTGGGCCTTTGTGAATACCAGTAGGGTCTCACAAGGCATCTTTGCTTCTGGTGCAATGCTCTAGAAAGCACGATAAATGTGTTAAATTCATTTGAGGTTCTAAAGTCCTACTATACCTACTTCCTCTCTCAAAGTTAAGTTAATCATTACGGTACTTGCAGCTTATGGCATTAGCCACAGTTGTTTTCAGTGTTGTTGCTGTTGCTGCTGCTTCTTTCTGTCCTGTATTTCTGGCATGGTTGGCAGCACGCTGGTGTGGGCAGCCATGGAGATAAGAGCTGGAGACCACAATGGCAGCTGAGGCAGGAATAGTGGAGCAGCAGCAAACCTTGTTGTTCATGACACAACTTCAGTTTATCCTTCCTCTTTGCTGGGAGTGAGTTTTTTGAGTTCTGGCATCCTTAATGCAAGTTAAACTCTTTAGCACCTATCCTACTCTATTTCAAAATAGGTTACTTAAGTAGGAAATTTTTGTAGATTCTTTCTTTTTTTTAAAAGGAAGACTGTTAACAAAAACTCATTCTCTTATACCATCATTAAAAAGTGTGTATATTGCTGTTGGTTTTATTTTTACATTTGTCCCATTTCCCTCACGTAATAACTTTATTAATCTAATGCCAGATATAAATTCCATTTTATTAATTACATTTTTGTTGTTTTATTAAATGAGATCTGATTCATTACATAAACTCTGTTTCAGTTTTTGATTCTTTTTTTCTGCCAGTCATATTTCTCTCATTATTATTTACCTTGTCCTACATAGGCATTGACTCTAAACAACTGAATTTATGCTTAATTTTAAATATAACAGGTTGGCTTAGCCTATGTGAAGTGTAGAGTGCATGTAAATCATGCTTGGTCACGCCTACAGAGACAAAGCAGACTGATGAGACTGACAGCAATGACAATGATTCTAAAGGCCCTGATAACCATATGAGAAACCCCATAACAGAAAGATTGGGGACCATGCACCTGTTTCAAAACCACATATTCTGAAAAGATACAAAGTTTGGTTCTAAATCTCCATCAGGGAAAACAGCCAAGAAATAATATCTTTGCCTAATACACTATAAAAAGCAAGAAATTCTATGGCAAAAAAATACTGAGCTTGAAAACACTGCAAAAATCCTCCTAATTTAAACCCAAGAATGGTTAGGCAAAGCACTCATCACTTGATTAGAGAGATATTACTTTTGAAGTATGCAATGATAAGCATACTAGATTGCCTTCCAAGTACTTGTCTTATAGTACTTGTCTAGGAATGGAAATAATGTAATTTCAGGTGTCTTACTTGATCAAACTGGGGGTCTTCTCCTCGTTGCAGAGATTTGGTCAGTGGCTTCTCCTAAGAGGAAATACAGTAAATATGTATTACTGAAAACCAATACTATGATATATTCTATCAACTCTACTATTATTTTTCTGTTAGATTTTTACTCACATAATTTGCCTCCTGATCAGTTTCATGCTGGAGCTACCATTTGTTTCATATGCAAAGGAGACCTCTGCATAAATATGACCTAATACTGACATGATGTCTTTAGTGTCTTTCCAAGAAATAAAAGTATTAACCATCTATTACACCTGAGTTACCTGGCGTGAGCTCACACTGATGATAAATTATTTCAAAATCATAAAAAACACCTGTTATTTCCTATAATAAAAAACCAAGGAGCTCTATTTAGCTACATGATGTACTTACTTGTACTACTACCAGGCAATACAAACATGTCCACAGATACAGTGCATCACACAGCACATACTACTGTAAGAAAGTGATTTTAGAAGGCTCCCATACCACAGAGTTAATTTTTAAGGAACATAATTGTGGAAGAAATTATTAATGAAAATAAAAAAACCTCATTTTTGGAATGGAAGCAAATTTTCAGGACACATTCTCAGAGTACCTGAGAAGGCCAAGGAGAACTGCCCATCTCAGAAGGAGTCCCCATATGTGAGCATCCATTTACCTTTATGGCTTTTGTGCCAAGCAGGCTCAATTACTGAGGCACATAGAAGTACATAGTCCATTATTCTAGACAAATGCAACAGTGTACCAAAGCTGAATCTCCTAAACCACACTGAAAATAAACAAAACATGAAGGCAGATGACAGTCGTCACCATCACCATCATAATTCTGTGCTGAATTGTACTATTGCTGGTGTCTGAAATGTGCCAGTGCCTTATTCATTAGTAAATCATGCAACTTCTCCTACAGCTGCAAGATCAGGGCTCTCCCACCAGCTCAGCATGAGATTTTCTGTTCAGCTTTCAGCAAACTATTACACTCATGAGCATCTGTTAATGTATCAGGCAAAACACTATCACTGCCAGGGGATGTGAGATGCAAAACAAAGAAATCTGTAAAGCTGCTGAGATAATGGAATGGAGAGACTTGAGGCAGTCCAAAGCTTTCTATTATTTCAAGTTTCTCTCTGGAGAAAAGTGTTACCCAGTATAATCTGCTGACTGATTTTGAAATTAATTATGCTGATCCATTTGTAATGCCAGCTGGCAAGGAGGCTGGCTGCAGGGTGACCACAGTATCCCCTGACTACCTACCAAACAGAAAAATCAACAAAATGCTTTCTACTGAGTCACTGATTTATCCAGGACAGTCATTAATATTTTTCATTGTTATCTCTAATGGCTAAAGTGACTCCTTCAGGTTACATTAAGGGCACAACTATTAATTAGAACTTTATGGCAGATTATTGGTAATGAACAGACACAGTAAAACCCTTCAGCCCAGAAAGAGACAGGACACTACCCCACCTGCAGTCCTCCTCAATCAGTAACTCTGTGCTACCCCACCTAGTTGTGTCCATGGAGGACAATACTTCTTTTGTCTATTGTCCCACAGTGAAAAGGACAGCAGATGAGCTTTCAAAAGCAGTGTTCAACTTCTTTAGAAAGAAAAAGATTCATTAAGTTTTCATGAGTCCTGGACAAATCAATGTACTGAGAAATTCGTGCAGTTTAGAAAAAAAACTCAACACAAAATCTTTTTTTTTTTTTTTAATTAAATTTCTGATTCTGTTACAGAACACTTGTGTTACCACAGATGAGTTTTTTAAGGTCTGTTTCAACAATGCTTTGGCATGCAGCAGCTTTGTGTTCTCATACCTGCCGCTGCAATGTTTGGCTTTCACAGTAGTATCTAAAATCCTGCAGAAATGCATCCAGCGTTTCAGGTAGAAATAAGGTGTGAGATTCCTTGTCATGTGTTTATCTGTAAGGTGGCACAATTAAATGAGACAAAACTCATCCAGACCAAACCCAGGTCTGGAACTGCAAATCTGAAAATGTCCTAATCACCTGTCCCCTATCTCTGGAAGCACAGACACACCTCACAACTACTTGAGTTTCCAATGATGATGTTCCCCAGGGGCTGTGCTTCTGAGTTAGTGAAGATCCCTCCATTTTGGCAAGGCAATACCACTCATCTCTTTCCCTCTTACAGGCAACTAGACCAGGGCTGTCTCGGCCTCCTCTTCATCCCCCTGTTTGGGTTGCTGCTGTTGCTGTTTTTTCCTCAACTCTTTCCAACTACAGCACTGCCACTGACGCTGCCTGCCGTGACTGCAGTGACAGCTCAGCCCAGCTGGACTCAAGCTGACCCCATGAAGCCAAGTGTCTCTGCACATACCTGCTGTTCTGGGAGCGAGGTGCTCATGTCAGAGCAACTCCTTGCACCCCTGTTGCAGTGAATGGCAATAACCATGGAAAATTATATTTGGAGCTTGGAGACTTGAGAAAACTCAAAGTAGGAGCTATTACTATTTACTTTATTCCTAATGATGAGTAATGAATAGATAATGAGCTGAATGAAGATGAAGGGTCAGATACAAATACGGTTTTTGGTGTTTAAGAGCTTCTAAGATATAAAAGGATGATTGCTTGCACAGTGAGGGTGACAAGTAACCATCTCAGGAAGATGCTGCTGAGTAAATTCAAAGACAGCTCAACTACACGCAAGTGCTTCAAGTGTCCTTTAAAACCAGCAGGTTTTCTTTATGCAATAGATAATTTCTTCTCACCTACTGTAAACAACTTGCCTATTCTATACCACTTCATTCTAATATCCTTACAAATCTTACCATTTCATTTAATACAGCACTTTCAACATTGTTGGTATGGCAGCTACTATATAAAACATATTTATACTCATGGTAGACATTTTTATTATATACCAAAGGTTCAGGACTGGCAAAGGCAAGGTTAAAATATATATTAAAGTGAAATTGCCTCTAAATAATAGACTCCATAACAGTCTATTTACTCTGGAGATACATTTATTTAAAAGTTTTTAAAAAAATCTTAAAAATGTTTTCCAGCCTCAAGGCACTATTTTATTTTTATTTATTTTCTTGCTCACCCAGTTCAGAAATGGCAAAGGGGCCCTTTCACATTATGAGTTGACTGTTTGAGTCTCTGTACCTATAATACATGCTAATAAAGCCTACATCCACAAAATATGAATAAAGAAAGTTTTGATTAATCTGAAAGAGCCTGTACCTTTCTATGCTATAAAAAACATCAGAAAAATTCAGAAGAATGGGCTCTCAATAATAACATTTCCATTTTTAATCACCAAGTTAAACATCCTTATTTCTTGTTTGAAGTGCTGCCTTCAATTGTACACTCTGTATTTGTTCATGCTGGAAACTCCCATGACATGAATACACATCAGAGATAAGAAGTAAAGATCAGCAAAGACATTTTTGCAAATAATATTTGAAACTATTGTTTTTCACTAAAACTATCTAAACTTTTTGCATCACCAATGTTTACAAAACTAAATGCTCACCTAAAAATTAATTTCCTTCCTCTGCCCCACTGCTGTTGTGAAAATATTAACAGAATATAATAAAGTAGACTATGTTGAACATGCAATGGCAAATGTATATTTTAACACATTTACACACTTCAACTAAATATAATATTTATAATTTATCTAAAAAATAACGTATCAGTCAAATGGTCTATTCACATGGGCACACTAAAACATTTGTCCAAAGACTGTCAGGTACTTTTAATGGTTAATATATTAATGCTTTTTCAGGGCTGCTACACAAACATAATTGGGTAAATTTACACAGGAATAGCTCTTCTTGACCACTTGTCACAGAACTGAGTGTTCAGGGAAACATGAAAAAAAAAAGGATGTTGTGCCTATTGAGCTTCACCATGCCATCATGTTATAATAATATATAATGCCCCTTAAAGTTATTTCTAACCTCAGCAAGTATTAGGCACATTATTCCTACTGAACTATGACAAGGTACTATATTGACAGGGTAATGTAAACCCTATCTTTTTATATGAGCAAGGAGGATAAAAGGATATTTTGATACAAAATGTAACTTTAGCACTGCATGCTAAAAAGCAGCCACACATGTTCTACTGAGCAGTCTGATGGGATGGAAGAGTTCCCTTAAAAGAAACAGCAGAACTGACCTTTTCACATAAAATGGAGTAGACATAGACCACATTCATACTACAGCTACAATATATATAAAATGCATGAAGTGCACTCTTAAGAACCAAAAAATCCCCATGTGTAATTCTTTCCTGCTTACAATGAATCATCACTTACGGCAACACACACCCCTCACCTCCCCCCAACATCTTTGTCTTAAATTCTTTTCAGCAGGAAAGTGGTGTTTTGTAGGAAAAGGACTGCTCCAAAAATAGCTGGATCAAAGATACTAGATATTTTATTTTGCCATTGGTTATTTTATATATGCAAATATCAGAAAACATGTCGCTGTCAATCTTGCATTCATGTGGTGTGTAAATTATTATCTGTATCAACTAGTAGAAAATGCTGATACCTATTTACTTGTTAAGGCTGAGCACATGAAACTTTATTCCACAGAGGCACATGGACCCTTCAGATGCACCTGAACTACCAACCCATTGCCTTGGGGACAGTTTGTCTGGTCCCTGCCTCCACTTCAGCTGTGTGCTCTTACCTCTTCCCTCCCGGAATGGTTCTATGCTGATCCCGCACTGGCCAGGTTCATGCAGCTGAACTTAGAAGTATTCACTTCTGTTTTGCCCTCTCAAAAATTGATAGAACAGTCTATGGTCCCATAAAAAAAATTGTCATACTGAAAATAGCACTGGACATCTTGGGAATATTTTTCAACTCTTATTTATCTTTTTACTATTTGGGAATTCTCACCACCACCCTAGGAAGCCTAGTTAATTTATACCTAAGCAATTAAGAGAGCCAAGCTTTTTGACTGAAAAGCACAATCTGTTTCCTCTGATCATCTCCCAAATGTCTCACACCTGGAACTTCTATGAAACAGGCAATTAGTGTCCTGTCACAACTGTTCTTTGCAAGTCAGCAGGTCCTCGTGCATAAAAATATAAATTACCAGTTCAGTGGATGACAACAGAATCCTTGATTTGTCTTGCTGCTCTGCTCAGCATCAATTAGCTGCTAGATACCTCCTTTAAGAGGCTGTATCAGTTACCATGGTACACAGTAAAATAAACAGAAAATAGGATTTCCTTTATTAAACTTTGAAATTCTAAGCATACACCAAAGGAAATTCTAAAGGCAAACATAATAAAAAAGATATAATATAGCTTCAAGAAAACACCACAATTCTGCATAAGACAGTATTATAGACTGCAAAAATGTTAAACTGATGAACATCACGTAACTTTTGAAAATTAAGTAAAAAAGCAATGCTAATTGTACAAGGTATTTCATATGGAGAAAAAAAGCACTTTAAGTGACTACAAAATGTATGTAAAAACATTCTACATCTCCCATAAATTTTTATCTTAGCAAACTCAGGTCAAAAACCTACTTGGCATTATAGTTAGGGCATAAAAATAATGAAAGGTGCATGTTTAGAAGACAGGCTCAGTACTACTCAGTCTATTATTTCTTCATGCAATAGCTTTTTTCTTTGTAATAGCTCTTGTTTCATTCATGTGTAAAAGGATGTGCCCAGTACTGCTGTGCTGCTGAATACAAAACTATGTATGGAAACATCGGTTCAGTTTCAAATATAGGTTTTCACTCACTGGCTCTGACTCTTGCCTCTTTGCCACCATGTCATGTACTGCTCTGACTCAGTGATTGCTTATGTCATCACATCAGGTATTACAGGCTAATTTTTGTCTATCACATTGTTTTCAAAAGGCATCTTTTACCTGTGCTGTCTAGCAACAAAATTAAAATGTGGGTACTCAGATATTTTGAGAATGTTTAATCTGATGTATCAGAAAAAACGGCCAAACAAGCTAAAGAAATAACAAACATTTTCAGAATTAATACTCTACAGATGTAAATTCCAAGCAGCCTGAAGAGAGACACAAGCCCACTTAATTAGAGATAGCTTTCCAAGCTATTAGATGCACAATGCAAAAATTAGCACTGCTATTTTCCCAAAATAGCATGGAACTTGAAAAAAAACCCTTACAGAAAACAAACAAAAAAGTTCTTTCTTTCAGTTACCATCTGCAAACAACTCAAAAACTCCAACATTCTTACCTGAACAGTAAAAAAATTTCCAGACATGGCCTGAACTCAGTGTGGATAATAAACAATTCCAAACTTTAAACAAAGGTTAAATGCTGCTACAGATAAATGGGTAACTGCCAAAAAAAACCCCCTCTCAAAACAAAAACCCTACTGCTCTCAGCATTTGCATCTTCTCTAATATTTTCCATTGTGACATAAAATGTTCTCCTGTAAGTAAGAATTAAAAAAATGTTTTTTACTAAGGTATTATAAACCCAAATACGCTGATGGCTACCAGTTGACAAGTTCCAAAAGGAGTATTTTAAATACATGCATTTGTAAAATCTGAAAGCTTGAAAAGAGTACTAAGGATGACTTTACTGAAGTCTGAGGCAGACTCTAGCACAAGTGAGAAAGGAAATTTTATTGGCCACTTATCTTCAGGTTTGTGTTAATAGGAATTCCTTTTTAAAATTGTAACTTAACGAACACATCAAAATCCTCTGTCTGAACACATGCAAGTTGTAAGGTGGGAAAGTATCATAGTACTTTCCCTTGGGTTTCCCTTATTTTAATTACCCCAGTACTATGGTGTAGAGAAAAAGAGGTGAATTTTACAAATTGTATGTTTGATAAATTTTAAAAGAGCACCCAGAAACCAAGTGTGGACACTTAACGTTGACAACAGTTCCATCATAGGCCTGTGTAAGTAGACTGACATTCTGACTTAAAAACTTGCAATGTAAGAAGATAAAATTTTGTTAATTGGAACCCAGTTTGCTGGGGCAGGTAATATGTTAAGTTTTAGTGGCATCTGTACTTTACGATGAAAATTCATGAAGGACCATGATATCCAGCTTGAGGAAGAACTATATAGTTAATATAATGGATGAACTAAGACAGTGCTAATTGAATTTTAAGTACAGCATTGAATTTATTAGTAGTCCCAAGTCCAACTAATGATTTACATGGGTTAAGTTTGACACTATCAATACTCCCAACTTCTATACTGATAATCAATTATTACAGATTCAGTGATTTACACTCCTAAAAGAGTTGTCAATTAAACTGGTAGCTGATTGTAAATTTGAATGTTCAAAAAAACTCTAAGCCATATTAAGTCAGTGATTGCTGAACTAATAAAAATGGTATTAATGAAATGAGAAAGGCCTGTTACAGGAAGCAGCAGTAATAAAACTGTTGAGTTGGAACACAAGATGGCTATTACATTACAGAGCCTGACTACAGCAAGACACACACAAAAAAGGCAGGGTTTTTTGCTTATATGATGCATTTGCTTCAAGGTGATATATATATGATTTACTTCTCAAACCCCATTGAAGTAAATACATATTTCTTCTCCTGTTGTTTGTGCTGAGATCCATTACAATGCAGATCCATTACAATGCATTTTCATGAAAAGGTTTCTCCATAATAGGAACATGAACATGCTCAAAATACTCAGCCCAAGCCATACTCCGTAAAAACAGTTTCCACCTTGCTGTTGATGTGAAGACATGAAAAATGCTTTTTGGAGTCATAATCTTAATAATTAATGATTCTTTGTATAAGGCTTCAGTCAAGACTGGTGTGATGAGATGCAGTAGGAGAGTTCAAGATCTTTCATCTATGAGCCTGTGAGACTGGAAATAAACATGATGCTCTGAAAAAAATATTTGATACAGTGATTTGTATGCAACTTATTTTTAGCATTGTAAGAACACTAGAGTATGGAGATTTAGACTTCCACATCCACATTAAGACCTTTGCATGAAACTGCTATTCAAAGCCCTGTTCCAGCTGTTCATCAAGGTGGTTCAGCTAGGTGCTTTTCATCGGCCAATACAAGTATTTTTAAAAAACATTAATTCAGTGGTATGCCTATAATAATCACTTCTATGAAGAGAAGGTTTTTGTGACAGCAGACCTCTGTGGAATGGAAAACCTGAAAGATCCAGTGGTCAATTAAATAGATGTAGGAGATAAAGTTACTGCAGTCAAAAGCGTGTAACTGGAACAGTACTGTTCCCTCCTTTCCATCTCTGACATTTCTTCCAAGAGCTGGCAGAGAGTGAGAGGATGCTCTTCCCTGACCTTGATGTGCCCTTGAGTTAACTGATGCTCCTATCCTATATGTAAAGAGTTTTACAGCAACTGATTTATGAAGAGCAAAGTGATTTCTTCTGTGCAAGGCCACGGTAGAAAAACGCAGGAAGCTTTTTTTTTCCTGCAGAGAATGGGGGATGTGTTGCTCCTCTCTTGAGCTCATCACGTTCTCTGAGTTATTATGAGAGCACTGCCCTCACCTTCAGTCAAACCTCCTGCCCATGGTGGGCACAGAGCTACAAGGATTTAGGGGACCTCTGGGTTCCAAGCAGTGGATGAGGTTCCTTCTTTTAACGCATTTATAACGAACTGGTAAAATGGTAAACTGGTAAAAATAAAAGCAGGGAGCTTGGGAAGGGTGAACAAGCTTCCCACATATGCAAGCCTTAGGAATGAAAATAGAGGACTGGCAACAGATCTCTGCTAAAATGTACAGCAGAGTAAAATGAAGAACGCATGTCTGTATGTCTACATCCAGGATACTCTATGACCAGGCAGGACAGATACCCCACCAACTACTGAGTACTGAGACATGGCTGTGCCAGAAAGACTCGTGGCTTGTTTCAGGCAGGGCCGTGGCTGAGCCATGGCTGGGGAGGGCCGTGGCTGGGCCATGGGTGGGCAGGGCGATGGCTGGGCCGTGGCTAGGCAGGGGCTGTGGGGAGCTGGAGACCAGCCCTGCTGTGATGTGGCTGTGGCAGGGATGGTCAGCCCAGGCACCTGGAATGGGGTCCTGGGCTGTGGGCAGCAGCGGGCAAGACTCAGAGGAGACCATTAAGGCTTATTAGTGCTCTCAAGGCCCTGACCGCTGGTTACCCATTCAGAGTAATCTGATCTGATTTAATCAAAGCTATAGGAAGCCCTTATCAGTTGACTTGAATAAATTTAGAGTTGTAATTGCAAGGCTGCTCCAGGCATAGCTGAGAGCTGTAAACAGGAACCACTTTCTCTTAAGCCTCAACCAGAGGTAATAAATGACAGCTTACTAACCCCACTAATGGTCTGCTGTCCTGCAGCCCCTGCTGCTTTTAACATCAGGTAGCTACTTATTGTCATCAGCTATGCATCTGTTTAGGTAGAACAGACCGATAGATGAAGAAAGGTGTATTTTTAAAAATGAACTCCAGAAATTCTGATGATTCTCAGCAGTCTTCTTTGGACTTCCTTTATTTTGGGCTTTCTTGGCTACGTGTTTATCTCAAAGGCTGTAACTGCACCGTAACAGCTGCGTCCCCAGATGACTTGATCTGAATGAAGCCTTTTCCTCCTGGTTACTAGTTCTGATCTGAGAGATTTCCAGATGCCAGGGTGCCCTTGCAGAGCTAACATCAGCCTTCCACTGTTCTTTTACTACAAGTATTATGGCCATAAAAGCCATAGCTTCCACCTGTACTACATGCCCAGCTAAGGAAACAACACCTCATCGGGTGGATTTCCAAACTGAAAGTATTTAAGCTTTTCTCATATTTGTCATGCCACCTGATATGCAAGGGCAAATAATAGTGTAATTTGAGCTGCCTGATGTGTAAACTGTACCACGCCAGACTCATGCCCAGAAAAGAACACATAAATTTAAATTTAAAAACTTAAGTCATTCCTGATTAAGTAGTACTTCAAACATGAGTCTGAAAGCATGCAAAGGATGACGCTGTTGTGAATATATGGAAAGATACTTCTTTAATTCATTGCTACTTATCTGGTGAGAATGCTACTGAAGTACATACTTGATTTTCTTTCTGTCCTTCACTGACAGACCAGTGATAAAACTGACCTGAGATGACTTACATTTTCTGGATAGTGGTAATAACCAATATTCTCAAATGACACAAAAATGTGATTAGGGGCATGTGGTAGATTGTCTGCTATATTTGCAAGCATTGCCCAACACGTGATACAGAGTGACAGCCTCAGTGACCTTGGATTGAATCTGCCTTCCAATGTTAAATCCTCTTAGCAATCTGTACATCATATGTGCCATTGACTATCCTCCAACTTTATTCATGCAGCAGTGAAGCCCAGAGACAGCGGGTGTCCTGGAGAGTTTTGCCATCACAGTGGGATCTGAAGCCTCAAACAGCATTCTGCCCACATGCTCAGCTATGGAAACCCTGAAATCACTGAGGAATCTGCTGTTGACGTTGCCTGGCTCTAAAATGTATTTTTATGGACCTGTATCTAGCTGCAATTGCCAATGCCAATGGCCATGGAAACCGTGTCCTTTTCCTTCCTCATTGCTAAAATGCATTTTTGCATATGAACTTTTTCTCCCTCAGTTTCGTACAGATGCTGGAATCTGACCCACACTGCATCCTGTCTCCATCCTCCTGCAATCCCCACGATTACTTCTGAAACCCTACGTTTGTCTCTTCCTCTCTTTTTCCAGCTGTGTCTTTCATACTCTTTCCCTCCTGTGTTTCAATTCTATGACATGTCCCCCCTGAATTACATAGATGTCTCATCTGTCACCGCTGCTTCAATCACACAAACCCTTCCAGGTCTTTCAGGAAGATAACTGTCCTGAGGTTCAAGATTAGCTACCCTACAAGGACTACTGCTCTACACTTGGCTTCTGCTACAGGTCTCAGCCCGAGATACGTGCTGAGATAACTAGAGGGGGATATTACTTCTGAGGTGATGAGTGGAAGGGGAAGTGAAGGCTCTTTATGCCATTGGAGTTCCCTTCGCTGTATTGATGCTCTCCATCTTCAGTACTGAAGCTTGATTTTTCCTATGTTTTTGTGCCTTCATATCTTTTGAGGACATGAGTAGAGCATGCTTATTTCACTGATGATATCTCCCAGGCTTAGCTGCCTCTCTTACTATTGGAGTAAAGAACAAGCCGATCTGGCCTAGCTTGGGCTTCATTGGCTCATGGGCAGAGCTGTGTTTTGAGTACTGGACTATACTTGGAGAGCCAGTGAAGTTCCAACAAAGGTTGATAAGTGAAGGACAGAAGAATGATGACTGAGACCGAGTTCTGCTTAACTGATTCCTTGAAACAAAGAGTTAGCTGCTGGTAAGTCTGAGTAGAAAGAAACAGAACCAAGGGGACAATCCAGGCAGAAATCAAACTTAGTCCTTAGATATGGCTAGGAGTTGAATAAAATACTGAAACCAACTATCTGTCTAAAAAATTGACCTGGGATCCAGTCAGCAACCTGCAGGAAAGAAACTCTGCTGAGCAGACACTTTCTGGGAGCACTAGGGGATGGGCCTTCTCCTGAGGACAATGACTGTCCTCGGTCCTCCAGACTGTTCTATGACTGACAGACATAGATCTGCACATTCAACAAGTCATCATCTGTGCAGCGTGAAAGAACAGGGGTCCAAAGCCCTTGTGTATGCCAAACTACGTATGCAGATTTCAAACATAAAAAATGTGTAATGTTAATGTGTCTTATTATAGATAACAACAAAGGAGTCATTCCTCATGTGATGCAGCTGGAATTTTAGTCCACGTAAACCAGATAATTCTACATTACAGCTGTGGGATAAAACTGCCTGGTATTGTTATAGTATGTATACTCTTTAATAGTTTGCACAGCCCAGTCCTCAGAAACCAAAATACCTTCTACTTCCTTTTCTTCCAAGTCTGTCGTTAGCATATTTCTTCTCTTGCCTAAAGAAAGTGAAGCCTAGATTGGAGGTATTTGGACAGCAGTGCCACTATACCTGTTGGCTGATTGCAAAAGCAAACATGCATTATTCTTGCCCTTTCAGAGTCTTCCTAACCACCTGCTTGGCTGTTATCACCAGCCCAGTTTTGAAACAGATCTGTATTTTAATGTCTTTGAGCTTCTAATGAAATTGAAGTAATAAATACACTAGTATCAACCACATCACTGCTTTCAGTTTTTTCCAATGGTGAGCTAAAACCTACCTAATAAAAACAGAAAGTTAAAGGCAGAATACACGAATACGCTTATAGTCCTAATCCTGTAATGAGCGAGTTCTTTTCCTGAGTTCAGTATTCAGGGAGATCCTGAATTTAGACAGGCTCAGTAAAAGAAGATGCTTGCAGGAGAAAAGCATAATGAAAGTTTACCAACAGCTAAATTAATCATTAACCACTGTCAATGCCTGTAGCTCACTATGTTTTATCAATGCCTACAGCTGTGTGTAAGTATTGCTGAAAGCTGTATTTAAAGATTAGCCTAATCAGCATGCATAGGATGAAGTATTACCCTAAGTGGTATTCAACAGTCCTAAAAAGGAAACTATTTCCTGGGTTTTTTTCCTTACAGTGCTAAGATACATTAACACATTTTATCATTTGAACTGGCAAAATACTTCCCTGGGTTCCTCATTCTAGCTTCATTTTAAGGTCACCACAGCTTGATAAAAACTCAGCAGTAATAAAATATCAAATTGTGTTTGTAAGTGAAGCAATGCAAAGATTTACAATATAAATAGATAAAAATTTAATATGAATGCAATCAGCTATGAAAAAGGTATGCAGGAAAAAATCTTAATGTTCACTATTAAGGAAAACAGTTATTTACAGAAAAAAGCAGGAAATTATTAAAGATTATCAAGAAGAAATTATTTACATTTCATTTATGTGAATTCAATTTTATAGACTGGAAAATCCCTTTCAATAAATACCTTTAATTTGGATTAATATAACTCGACCATCTGGGTACAGTAGTTTAATCATTAGAAATTAGCCACATAATTGTGAACTTAATGTAATTATTGAAATGTATGTTATATTTCAGAGATGCTAAAAGGTGAAAAAATTGACCTGAAATTCCAAATAAAATACACTACAGACAAAGTTAAAAAAATCTCTCACATCTAGAAATAAAAGGTTTCCATTCTAATTTGTTAAATCCTCAGCAGTGGATAGCTGATATTAGATTCATGCCTAGAAAACATAATAACTGGGGAGAGTGCTTTTTCTGATGATCACTGCCAGATCCAGTAACCAAAATGTCAAATCATACTTGGTTGACAGCCAAGGCAGCAGGAGGAGTAGGTGACATTACCCTCTGCTTTCTCTGCCACTGGAATCTTGCTATCCCAGCTGAGGTCTTATGAGGCTGCAGAAGGGGTGTGTGTGTGTGTGTGCGCACTATGCCCTTCACTGCTGCCCTAGAAAACAGCAAAAAGTTTTGTGCTTTGCTAGCATCTGAAGCTCATGGTGGGACAAAAATCTGTGTTTTCACCATAGTTGTCAGAACTGTAATTTACAGTTGGGCTCTGTGTACATCACAGAAGAAAGAAAGAAAAAATGAAAGAGAACCCAAAGAATCTGAGAGAAAAAAATCATAAAAACAACTGTCATTATAATCAGAAAGAATAAGCACGCAAAACGTGTGTAGGAAGAGAAATATGTAGGTAAAATATCTATCAGTAAGTCTTTAATCCCATAGTAACTTCAGAGCTTGAATGTGAGCTAGACATTGTGATAGAAGAGAGGAAAAAGCAATTATAAACAGATCATTTTAGCTTCTCTAAAAGATAAGTATTTATCACTCATTATAAAATTAAACTGTCATATCTTGTAATGACTAAAGAATTCAAACTAGAAACATCTCAGTGTTAGAGCACTTTGCAAGTCTGATTTTCTTTGAAGTTCATTTGAGTTTAATTAGAACAGACTCTTCAAAGAGCTCACCATCTGACTACCTATTGTGAAAAAAGGCCAAAGGGTGGCTCTGCACCATCAATTTATAAAATTCGTCCTGCAAATCCCTGGGACTTTCTGGTCACAATTCTAGTCAGTAGAGTAGAAATGTGGGAACAGAGCTGCTAAATATCCAACAGTTGCCCCACAAAAAGGGTGAACTTAAATTCTTAGCCATTATTCCAGAAGAGTTTTTGCCATTTTCCCTTGTCACTTCTTTCATTACAACCTAATTATTTCAAGATCACTTTGAATGAATGTCTACAAAATCCTGCTTACTCATTTGTCACAGTCACCCTAAAATAGCATCATGCCATGCCTTGTAAGTTCTGTTAGTATTAATAAGATGTGAATATGTCATTTAATTATTGTTAGGGTCTCACGGTTAGGCCCCTGTAAGAAATATGTTCTGAAAATATGGACAAGATGACATTCCAACCTCCTGTCATATTTTTACATTCTACATTGAGTTTAGCAAATAAAATTTCACTGAATGGCCTGTGGAATAAGACAAGATCAACATTCAGATATTCAAAGAGACAAAAATAATACATCAACACACAGCAACTCAAAATCATCTTAACACAAGGTGAAATGGGAATAGATCAGGGTCACTGGTTTGTAACTATGTCTGAAGTATTACATGAAAATGCAGAGTTTAGTGTTAAGAGTAACAGAGGTGCCACAAGGAAATCGTTCTCAGTCCTGCTCTTATTGACGTTTCCCTGAACTTGTCATTTCATAACGTATTCCATCTTAAAATGTTAAAAGATGTTCACTGTGTGTCACACAAAGACTGGATGGTAATAAATAGCTGCTGGCATTTTTTTTTAAAGGACCTGCACTGTGACTGTCTCTTTGTTCTACTTTTTGTGATTTGGAGGGGACTCATGAAAGAAGAAAAAACTGGATTTTTGTCAAAATATTCCTTCTTGTCAGCTTTTTTTGTGTTGTTTACAAATTATGTAAGGTATTTCTGCCATCCTGCATCTACCTGACATTTCACAGGAAAGCCTGGAAATCTTTACAAGCATCAAATGCTTCTGAAGCTAAATCAAGACATAAAGCTAAACAGATGCCATCAGAATTAAGATAATTTTACTGTTCAGAATATCCAGACCTGAAAATAGGGAACTGAACTAAGTATTCTATACTGTGCTTTATAATAAAAATATTGTAAGATTCCCTTACAGCTCAGAAATACAGGATCTTGGTTATTTGAACCCTGTCAGAACTAAAATACCGGTTACAGAGCTATTCTTCCATAATCAAAATAACAAGAATGCATATAAAATGAATCTCAAGTTAAAACAGCAGACTACCAGAAGTTCAGTTACGAACAATTTGCAACAGACATACTTGTATGTTGAATTTGCCTAAAAGATAAATAACAATGGCCCTCTCATTATACAACACCTTGTAACGTAGCTCATTTTTCAAATACTGGATGCTTTTTCACATATGGAAAATAAGTGATATAGCACTGAGTTAGATTATGAAATCTACTACTGTCCGAACTCAAATACAAACCAGCAGTGCTATTCATTTTCATGTTTTACCTGAAAACCAGTAATGTTCAGAAATATTTGTTTTATCATATTTCAGCATTTTCTAATCTATTTTGACTCAAGCAACCACTTTCCCAGACATTAAATCTATGCTGGCTGACACCCCTTCTGCCTTTCAAACACATTGACACATACCCATATTGCAAGAGAAATGAAATATTCATTACTTTTCATGTCACCCCTTCGGCATATCTTGCATACCTATGTCCTCTCCCACAACCTTCTAATTGCCATAGTTGCATATCTTACAGTTTGGGAAACACTATCACACTCCGACACAGATTACAAACAAAATATCCTTCATTGCACAGCAAGCAAAGCTGATTTAAAAATAGATTCAAAGCAAAGTACAAAAATAGTTTGGAGTTTCTTTTTACTCACAAGAGGTTCTGCCATGATGATGCGAATCTTACGTTCAGCCAGAGTAGTAAAGTTAACAAACAAACTCTTCAGGACATATTCGCCTGGTTTACTGTCTGGGTCAACATTGATAGGCAACATGGCTGGAGGTCCTTTTTCTCTCTGTGTACCAGAAACAGGTGGGACAGGTGGCTTGATATATCCGTTACCAACTGGAGAAGCTGAAATGTAGAAAAGACACATTTACTTTCAGGTAATTCAACACGTCTTAAATTTTCCAGAGCATTCCAATGGCCCACTATACTGTCAAAGCAAAACTAGAGACTAGCTGATAATCAATGAAATACACAACACATAAATATGATTTCCATAGTATATTTCTAGGTAAAATGTGCGGCGAATGAAGAGACGGGACACAGCTCGATGCAAGCAAAATTTATTGTACTCCATTAAAGGTTTATATATGTTTTCAGAGGCTGCGCGCTTTAAGCAGATTGGTTCTTTAGGCTAAGCATTACATACTAGGCAAT